>OV884017.1:5000000-5625000 GCA_930367235.1 Sarcophaga rosellei | reverse complement strand
GATAATTATTAAAAGCGTTATTATAATTTGATATAAAAAGCGTTACTACAATCTGATATAAAATGCGTTATTATAAATTTCGTTATTATAATCTGCGATAAGTATTAAAAGCGTTATAATAATTTGATATAAAAGCGTTATTATAATCTGATGTAAGAAGCGTTATTATAAATTTCGTTATTATAATCTGCGATATATATTAAAAGCGTTATTATAATTTGATATAAAAAGCGTTATTATAATCTGATATGAAAAGCGTTATTATAATCTGATATAAAAAGCGTTATTATAATCTGATATGAAAAGCGTTATTATAAATTTCGTTATTATAATCTGCGATAATTATTAAAAGCGTTATTATAATTTGATATAAAAGCGTTATTATAAATTTCGTTATTATAATCTGATGTAAGAAGCGTTATTATAAATTTCGTTATTATAATCTGCGATATATATTAAAAGCGTTATTATAATTTGATATAAAAAGCGTTATTATAATCTGATATAAAAAGCGTTATTATAATCTGATATGAAAAGCGTTATTATAATCTGATATGAAAAGCGTTATTATAATCTGATATAAAAAGCGTTATTATAATCTGATATGAAAAGCGTTATTATAATCTGATATGAAAAGCGTTATTATAATCTGATATAAAAAGCGTTATTATAATCTGATATGAAAAGCGTTATTATAAATTTCGTTATTATAATCTGCGATAATTATTAAAAGCGTTATTATAATCTGATATAAAAAGCGTTATTATAATTTGATATAAAAAGCGTTATTATAATCTGATATGAAAAGCGTTATTATAATCTGATATAAAAAGCGTTATTATAATCTGATATGAAAAGCGTTATTATAATCTGATATGAAAAGCGTTATTATAATCTGATATAAAAAGCGTTATTATAATCTGATATGAAAAGCGTTATTATAAATTTCGTTATTATAATCTGCGATAATTATTAAAAGCGTTATTATAATCTGATATAAAAAGCGTTATTATAATTTGATATAAAAAGCGTTATTATAATCTGATATGAAAAGCGTTATTATAAATTTCGTTATTATAATCTACGATAATTATTAAAAGCGTTATTATAATTTGATATAAAACGCGTTATTATAAATTTCATTATTATAATCTGATATAAGAAGCGTTATTATAAATTTCGTTATTATAATCTGCGATGTTATAAGAAGCGTTATTGTATATTTCGTTATTATAATCTGCGATATTATAAGAAGCGTTATTATAAATTTCGTTATTATTATTATAAAAAGCGTTATTATAATTTGATATAAAAAGCGTTATTATAAATTTCGTTATTATAATCTGATATAAGAAGCGTTGTTATAAATGTCGTTATTACAATCTGCGATATTATAAGAAGCGTTATTGTATATTTCGTTATTATAATCTGAGATATTATAAATTTCGTTATTATAATCTGATGTAAGAAGCGTTATTATAATCTGATATGAAAAGCGTTATTATAAATTTCGTTATCATAATCTGCGATAAGTATTAAAAGCGTTATTATAATTTGATATAAAAAGCGTTATTATAATCTGATATAAAAAGCGTTATTATAAATTTCGTTATTATAATCTGCGATAAGTATTAAAAGCGTTATTATAATCTGATATAAAAAGCGTTATTATAAATTTCGTTATTATAATCTGCGATAAGTATTAAAAGCGTTATTATAATTTGATATAAAAAGCGTTATTATAATCTGATATAAAAAGCGTTATTATAAATTTCGTTATTATAATCTGCGATAAGTATTAAAAGCGTTATTATAATTTGATATAAAAAGCGTTATTATAATCTGATATAAAAAGCGTTATTATAAATTTTGTTATTATAATCTGCGATAATTATTAAAAGCGTTATTATAATTTGATATAAAAAGCGTTATTATAATCTGATATAAAAAGCGTTATCATAATCTGGTATAAAAAGCGTTATTATAAATTTCGTTATTATAATCTGCGATAAGTATTAAAAGCGTTATTATAATTTGATATAAAAAGCGTTATCATAATCTGGTATAAAAAGCGTTATTATAAATTTCGTTATTATAATCTGCGATAATTATTCAAAGCGTTATTATAAATTTCGTTATCATAATCTGGTATAAAAAGCGTTATTATAAATTTCGTTATTATAATCTGCGATAATTATTCAAAGCGTTATTATAAATTTCGTTATTATAATCTGATATAAGAAGCGTTATTATAAATTTCGTTATTATAATCTAAGATATTATAAAAACTTATTATAATCTGCGATATTGTTAGAAGCGTTATTATAAATTTCGTTATTATAATCTGCGATAATTATAAAAAGCGTTATTATAATCTGATATGAAAATCGTTATTATGATTTGATATAAAAAGCGTTATTATAATCTGATATGAAAAGCGTTATTATAATATGATATAAAAAGCGTTATTATAATCTGATATGAAAATCGTTATTATGATTTGATATAAAAAGCGTTATTATAATCTGATATGAAAAGCGTTATTATAAATGATATAAAAAGCGTTATTATAATCTGATATGAAAAGCGTTATTATAAATTTCGTTATTATAATCTGCGATAATTATTAAAGGCGTTATTATAATTTGATATAAAAAGCGTTATTACAGTCTGATATAAAAAGCGTTATTATAAATTTCGTTATTATAATCTGCGATAATTATTAAAAGCGTTATTATAATTTGATGTAAAAAGCGTTATTACAGTCTGATATAAAAAGCGTTATTATAAATTTCGTTATTATAATCTGCGATAATTATTAAAAGCGTTATTATAATCTGATATAAAAAGCGTTATTATAAATTTCGTTATTATAATCTGCGATAAGTATTAAAAGCGTTACTATAATCTGATATAAAAAGCGTTATTATAAATTTCGTTTTTATAATCTGATATAAGAAGCGTTATTATAAATTTCGTTATTATAATCTGCGATAATTATAAAAAGCGTTATTATAATCTGATATGAAAAGCGTTATTATTTATAATCTGCGATAACTATAAAAAGCGTTATTATAATCTGATATGAAAAGCGTTATTATAAATTTCGTTATTATAATCTGCGATAATTATTAAAAGCGTTATTATAATTTGATATAAAAAGCGTTATTACAGTCTGATATAAAAAGCGTTATTATAAATTTCGTTATTATAATCTGCGATAATTATTAAAAGCGTTATTATAATTTGATATAAAAAGCGTTATTACAGTCTGATATAAAAAGCGTTATTATAAATTTCGTTATTATAATCTGCGATAATTATTAAAAGCTTTATTATAATCTGATATAAAAAGCGTTATTATAATCTGATATGAAAATCGTTATTATGATTTGATATAAAAAGCGTTATTATAATCTGATATGAAAAGCGTTATTATAATATGATATAAAAAGCGTTATTATAATCTGATATGAAAAGCGTTATTATAAATTTCGTTATTATAATCTGCGATAATTATTAAAAGCGTTACTATAATCTGATATAAAAAGCGTTATTATAAATTTCGTTTTTATAATCTGATATAAGAAGCGTTATTATAAATTTCGTTATTATAATCTGCGATAATTATAAAAAGCGTTATTATAATCTGATATGAAAAGCGTTATTATTTATAATCTGCGATAACTATAAAAAGCGTTATTATACTCTGATATGAAAAGCGTTATTATAAATTTCGTTATTATAATCTGCGATAATTATTAAAAGCGTTATTATAATTTGATATAAAAAGCGTTATTACAATCTGATATAAAAAGCGTTATTATAAATTTCGTTATTATAATCTGCGATAATTATTAAAAGCTTTATTATAATCTGATATAAAAAGCGTTATTATAAATTTCGTTATTATAATCTGATATAAGAAGCGTGCTTATAATTTCGTTATTATAATCTGCGATAATTATTAAAAGCGTTATTATAATATGATATGAAAAGCGTTATTATAATCTGATATGAAAAGCGTTATTATAAATTTCGTTATTATAATCTGCGATAATTATAAAAAGCGTTATTATAATCTGATATGAAAAGCGTTATTATTTATAATCTGCGATAACTATAAAAAGCGTTATTATAATCTGATATGAAAAGCGTTATTATTTATAATCTGCGATAACTATAAAAAGCATTATTATAATCTGATAGGAAAGCGTTATTATAAATTTCGTTATTATAATCTGCGATAATTATTAAAAGCGTTATTATAATTTGATATAAAAAGCGTTATTACAGTCTGATATAAAAAGCGTTATTATAAATTTCGTTATTATAATCTGCGATAATTATTAAAAGCTTTATTATAATCTGATATAAAAAGCGTTATTATAATCTGATATGAAAATCGTTATTATGATTTGATATAAAAAGCGTTATTATAATCTGATATGAAAAGCGTTATTATAATATGATATAAAAAGCGTTATTATAATCTGATATGAAAAGCGTTATTATAAATTTCGTTATTATAATCTGCGATAATTATTAAAAGCGTTACTATAATCTGATATAAAAAGCGTTATTATAAATTTCGTTTTTATAATCTGATATAAGAAGCGTTATTATAAATTTCGTTATTATAATCTGCGATAATTATAAAAAGCGTTATTATAATCTGATATGAAAAGCGTTATTATTTATAATCTGCGATAACTATAAAAAGCGTTATTATAATCTGATATGAAAAGCGTTATTATTTATAATCTGCGATAACTATAAAAAGCATTATTATAATCTGATAGGAAAGCGTTATTATAAATTTCGTTATTATAATCTGCGATAATTATTAAAAGCGTTATTATAATCTGATATAAAAAGCGTTATTATAAATTTCGTTATTATAATCTGATATAAGAAGCGTGCTTATAATTTCGTTAGTATAATCTGCGATAATTATTAAAAGCGTTATTATAATTTGATATAAAAAGCGTTATTATAATCTGATATAAAAAGCGTTATTATAATCTGATATGAAAAGCGTTATTATAATATGATATAAAAAGCGTTATTATAATCTGATATGAAAAGCGTTATTATAAATTTCGTTATTATAATCTGCGATAATTATTAAAAGCGTTACTATAATCTAATATAAAAAGCGTTATTATAAATTTCGTTTTTATAATCTGATATGCAAAGCGTTATTATAAATTTCGTTATTATAATCTGCGATAATTATTAAAAGCGTTATTATAATTTGATATAAAAAGCGTTATTACAATCTGATATAAAAAGCGTTATTATAAATTTCGTTATTATAATCTGCGATAAGTATTAAAAGCGTTATTATAATCTGATATAAAAAGCGTTATTATAAATTTCGTTATTATAATCTGATGTAAGAAGCGTTATTATAAATTTCGTTATTATAATCTGCGATATATATTAAAAACGTTATTATAATCTGATATAAAAAGCGTTATTATAATCTGATATGAAAAGCGCTATTATAATCTGATATGAAAAGCGTTATTATAATCTGATATAAAAAGCGTTATTATAATCTGATATGAAAAGCGTTATTATAAATTTCGTTATTATAATCTGCGATAATTATTAAAAGCGTTATTATAATTTGATATAAAAAGCGTTACTACAATCTGATATAAAATGCGTTATTATAAATTTCGTTATTATAATCTGCGATAAGTATTAAAAGCGTTATAATAATTTGATATAAAAGCGTTATTATAATCTGATGTAAGAAGCGTTATTATAAATTTCGTTATTATAATCTGCGATATATATTAAAAGCGTTATTATAATTTGATATAAAAAGCGTTATTATAATCTGATATGAAAAGCGTTATTATAATCTGATATAAAAAGCGTTATTATAATCTGATATGAAAAGCGTTATTATAAATTTCGTTATTATAATCTGCGATAATTATTAAAAGCGTTATTATAATTTGATATAAAAGCGTTATTATAAATTTCGTTATTATAATCTGATGTAAGAAGCGTTATTATAAATTTCGTTATTATAATCTGCGATATATATTAAAAGCGTTATTATAATTTGATATAAAAAGCGTTATTATAATCTGATATAAAAAGCGTTATTATAATCTGATATGAAAAGCGTTATTATAATCTGATATGAAAAGCGTTATTATAATCTGATATAAAAAGCGTTATTATAATCTGATATGAAAAGCGTTATTATAATCTGATATGAAAAGCGTTATTATAATCTGATATAAAAAGCGTTATTATAATCTGATATGAAAAGCGTTATTATAAATTTCGTTATTATAATCTGCGATAATTATTAAAAGCGTTATTATAATCTGATATAAAAAGCGTTATTATAATTTGATATAAAAAGCGTTATTATAATCTGATATGAAAAGCGTTATTATAATCTGATATAAAAAGCGTTATTATAATCTGATATGAAAAGCGTTATTATAATCTGATATGAAAAGCGTTATTATAATCTGATATAAAAAGCGTTATTATAATCTGATATGAAAAGCGTTATTATAAATTTCGTTATTATAATCTGCGATAATTATTAAAAGCGTTATTATAATCTGATATAAAAAGCGTTATTATAATTTGATATAAAAAGCGTTATTATAATCTGATATGAAAAGCGTTATTATAAATTTCGTTATTATAATCTACGATAATTATTAAAAGCGTTATTATAATTTGATATAAAACGCGTTATTATAAATTTCATTATTATAATCTGATATAAGAAGCGTTATTATAAATTTCGTTATTATAATCTGCGATGTTATAAGAAGCGTTATTGTATATTTCGTTATTATAATCTGCGATATTATAAGAAGCGTTATTATAAATTTCGTTATTATTATTATAAAAAGCGTTATTATAATTTGATATAAAAAGCGTTATTATAAATTTCGTTATTATAATCTGATATAAGAAGCGTTGTTATAAATGTCGTTATTACAATCTGCGATATTATAAGAAGCGTTATTGTATATTTCGTTATTATAATCTGAGATATTATAAATTTCGTTATTATAATCTGATGTAAGAAGCGTTATTATAATCTGATATGAAAAGCGTTATTATAAATTTCGTTATCATAATCTGCGATAAGTATTAAAAGCGTTATTATAATTTGATATAAAAAGCGTTATTATAATCTGATATAAAAAGCGTTATTATAAATTTCGTTATTATAATCTGCGATAAGTATTAAAAGCGTTATTATAATCTGATATAAAAAGCGTTATTATAAATTTCGTTATTATAATCTGCGATAAGTATTAAAAGCGTTATTATAATTTGATATAAAAAGCGTTATTATAATCTGATATAAAAAGCGTTATTATAAATTTCGTTATTATAATCTGCGATAAGTATTAAAAGCGTTATTATAATTTGATATAAAAAGCGTTATTATAATCTGATATAAAAAGCGTTATTATAAATTTTGTTATTATAATCTGCGATAATTATTAAAAGCGTTATTATAATTTGATATAAAAAGCGTTATTATAATCTGATATAAAAAGCGTTATCATAATCTGGTATAAAAAGCGTTATTATAAATTTCGTTATTATAATCTGCGATAAGTATTAAAAGCGTTATTATAATTTGATATAAAAAGCGTTATCATAATCTGGTATAAAAAGCGTTATTATAAATTTCGTTATTATAATCTGCGATAATTATTCAAAGCGTTATTATAAATTTCGTTATCATAATCTGGTATAAAAAGCGTTATTATAAATTTCGTTATTATAATCTGCGATAATTATTCAAAGCGTTATTATAAATTTCGTTATTATAATCTGATATAAGAAGCGTTATTATAAATTTCGTTATTATAATCTAAGATATTATAAAAACTTATTATAATCTGCGATATTGTTACAAGCGTTATTATAAATTTCGTTATTATAATCTGCGATATTATAAGAAGCGTTTTATTGTATATTTCGTTATTATAATCTGAGATATTATAAATTTCGTTATTATAATCTGATGTAAGAAGCGTTATTATAAATTTCGTTATTATAATTGCGATAATTATTAAAAGCGTTATTATAATCTGATATAAGAAGCGTTATTATAAATTTCGTTATTATAATCTGCGATGTTATAAGAAGCGTTATTGTATATTTCGTTATTATAATCTGCGATATTATAAAAAGCGTTATTATAATCTGCGTTATTGTAAGAAGCGTTATTATAAAAAGCGTTATTATAAATTTCGTTATTATAATCTGATATAAGAAGCGTTATTATAAATTTCGTTATTATAATCTGCGATATTATAAAAAGTGTTATTATAATCTGCGATATTGTAAGAAGCGTTATTATAAATTTCGTTATTATAATCTGCGATATTATAAGAAGCGTTATTGTGTATTTCGTTATTATAATCTGAGATATTATAAATTTCGTTATTATAATCTGATGTAAGAAGCGTTGTTATAAATTTCGTTATTATAATCTGCGATATTATAAGAAGCGTTATTATAATCTGATATAAGAAGCGTTATTATAAATTTCGTTATTATAATCTGCGATAATTATTAAAAGCGTTATTATAATTTGATATAAAAAGCGTTATTATAATCTGATATGAAAATCGTTATTATGATTTGATATAAAAAGCGTTATTATAATCTGATATAAAAAGCGTTATCATAATCTGGTATAAAAAGCGTTATTATAAATTTCGTGATTATAATTTGCGATAATTATTAAAAGCGTTGTTATAATCTGATATAAAAACGTTATTATAATTTTCGTTACTATAATCTGCGATAATTATTAAAAGCGTTATTATAATCTGATATGAAAAGCGTTATTATAATCTGCGATAATTATTAAAAGCGTTATTATAATTTGATATAAAAAGCGTTATTATAATTTGATATAAAAAGCGTTATTATAATCTGATATGAAAAGCGTTATTATAAATTTCGTTATTATAATCTGCGATATTATAAGAAGCGTTATTGTATATTTCGTTATTATAATCTGCGATATTATAAGAAGCGTTATTATAAATTTCGTTATTATTATAAAAAGCGTTATTATAATCTGATATAAAAAGCGTTATTACAATCTGATATAAAAAGCGTTAATATATATTTCACTATTATAATCTACGTTGTTATAAAAACCATTATTATAATCTGCGATATAACAAGCGTTATTGTAATCTACGTTATTGCAAAAAACGTATTATAGTCTGGGTTATTATAAAAAGCAATATATATAAAGAGCGTTATTATAATCTGCGTTTTTATAATTGACGTTATTATAATTTGCGTTAATATAAAGAGCGCCATTATATTCAATACAAATATAATTTGGAAATTCTTACCAAAGCCAAAATCTAACTGAAACCAAAATTGTTTAAACTTATGATACAATTATGAGCTCAATCTGTACCTTCCATCACACCTCGAGTTTTTACATAGTAAAACTATTTTCATTTTATTGAAATTACTAAAATCTTTCACATATACATATTTCTTGAAATGGTTTAAATTTGATTTTGTAAGAAATCGTTACTGTTTTAAGAACATTTGAGATTTAATACTTGCGCAAATTTGGCAAAAATAAAAAAATTCAAATAATGTAACCAAACCAACCATAAAATTACGTATTTTCTTAATATTTAAAGCGTTGACCAATTAAACATTTCAAAAGTATTCCAAAATTGTACAAAACTTGTCACCCCTAAGAAAATAAAACGTTCAAATTCTAATAAAACAACGACTCTTAATATCGAATACTACTAAAAAGACCAAAATTTGTTTTCTCAACAAACACTTGTTTTTAAAAAGGTTTAATTTTGATTTACAAATAAATCGTTACCATTTTAAAACAATTCAAAAATCATTAACATATACCTGACAACTAATTGAATAATTTGTTAAGATAAAAGAAAAGATATGTTTTAAATCATATTGCGTTTTCTGTAAAAATTGTCTTTGTTTAATTAACAAATTTCTTTTCGATTTATGTACATACGAATTGGATTTATACCAATACTTCTAAACCTATAATTGAAAATTCAAGACACTTACTTCTTTTGTCTCAAACAACTAACCCAATCGAACGAATTTTTAAATAATATTGCATTGACCGATATAATTAGAAACGAACTGTTAAACCCATGTAAACCGACTTTCATAATAACGCCATGATTAACTAAAATATTGAAATCATTAAATGCGTTTATAAACTTTAAAATATTGAGAAAATAATTCTGGCATAATTTAATTATCAATATTATAAAATGCGATCCAATTAAACGGGTTTAAAAACAAATACGAAAAATGTAAGATTCATGTATAAGGCTTCATAATTAAAGAGATTAATTGAGGAATAACTGAAATATTATGGAATTTGCTCCAAGTATAAGGTTTTAGAAATGAGAAAAATTATAAAAAGTAATGCGATCCTAAATGCATTGTTAGATTCATGTATCAGAGTTCAATAGTTTAAAGCATTGTTGCAATATAAATGAAGTACATATTTGATGCGATCCTCGATAAATTTACATGTATGAAACAAAATATAAAATAATTATCTATTGCGAGTATCTAACTCAGTAATTATACAAAACTGTAACGATAATATTTTGCTTCTCTTAAGTACTTTAATGAAACCTACCAAGGGTTTAAAAGGGTTTATGCGGCATAACAAAATTAATTCATGCGTTTTGTAGTGAGTTTATAAATCACAAAAATAATTGCGATATATCTGTCTTATCAGTATTACAAAGGTTTAACAGCCTGAAAGTTAATAATTGCGGTTTTAATTAATATATTTAACAAAGCGATCGTACAGTAAACAAACGAAATTGCGTCAACGTAATATCGAATTGCGTATAAGAGCTTAAAATTTAAAATATTGTGGCATACCTAAATTATCAATAGTATCAAATAAGCTAATGTTAGATTCAAGTATAGGTTTTAAAAATAAGAAAAATAATTGCGGATGGTACTGAATTATTAGATTCATGTATAAAACTTATAAAGCTGTGAACAGATTACAAAGTATGAGAGTTTGGAATTTTTTAGAAATTGCGGTACAACTTGGTTGTGAATATTATTATAGGCGGTATTTAGATCCATGTGAAAATGCTTTCAAAACGACAATAAATAAACGTTCATTTATTACAACAATATTTGTGATACAAAAAGTATAATAATAATGCGTAAATTTATTTCAAAAATTTGAAAAATGGTATATTCCTCATGTATAAGAGATAGTAAACGAGAGTATAAGAGGGGAAGTACATACTTATTAACCCCGATTAATAATAGTATAATGAAAAAAGAGAAAAGAAATTGCGTTAACGTAATAATTTAGAATAAAAATATTAATTGCGGCACTTCAAAATTATAAATGTAAAATGCGTTGCGAATATTCTAATAAAATAGTATAATTATAACAAATTGTGTTAAAGAATACTTCGATATTATTGAATAAATGAATACGTATACGTATAAATGCTTTACTAGAATTGTGTATAAGAGTTTACAAAAATATAGTTTTTCGAAAATAATGCGACAAAATGCGTTGTAAAAAAATTAAATGCGTAATAACAGGTACATATATCATTAGTATTATAAAATGCATAGAATTATTTCAAAAGTTGAAACTGCGGTATAACTAAAATCCCTGTTATTTCAGGCGTTTGTATAATCTTGATGTATAACAGATAGTATTATTAAAAGAGAGTATAAGAGGGGTTACTAAAGGATGGATAGTGATAGGATAATGAAGAAACAGAAGAAATTGCGTCACTGTAATAATGAGAATTTAGAATGAAAAGAATGATTGCGGAACTTCAAAAATATAAATGAAAAAAAAAAAACATTGGAAATAGAATACAATAATTATTAAACAAATTGCGTTAAAGAACACTAGCACATAGGTGTATATTATTGAATAAATGAATATTTTCATATATGTAAATGCGCTACTAGAATTGTATATAAGAGTTGTAATACAAAAAACAATTTAATTTAAAGAAAATTAAATGCGTAATTAGCGAGTATGTGTGAAGAAAACATAATGCGAATTTCAATTAGCCTATAGCGCCCCCTGTTGTTGAATGAATAGTTCTCGTTTTTGTTGCTTGAATAACAATTTTCCTCGAATGTTTTTATTTTGAAATTTTTTAATTTGAATATTGAATGTTAATTTTCTATGACTTTTTTGTGTTGAAATGTTTGAACGAGTTTTTGTTAAATTTTGCGATTAACTTTTTTTGGCCACAATTTTGTGTTTTTACTTTTAAAAAGATTTAAGAAAAATATATAATTGAGGGGACAGATGCATAACAGTTTTTATCTAAAGCGTGATGAATTTGAGAACGTTATGGTGAAATGCGTGTACGATTTTTTTTTGTGAGAAACATTTTTTGTAATAAGAGTGTAAAAAAGTATATGATGGGCGTGTGTTCAAATTGTATGATTGTGGGCGTGTAACTGTATCAAGTTTTGTTTGAATGCATTTTTACAATCATGTATGCATACTTCTGGAGTGTGAATTTATGATATACAAGCGTTGTACTGTGTAGTACTTCAACATTTACACTGTGTGTATGTGAATTCATTTTTTTTTATCATATTGTGTAGTGATATATGAGTGTGATAAGCGCGAGAGAAAGAAGTCTGCAGGTGATGTGTGTGTGATCTTAAATTGTTGCAATATTTTGTCTCGCCACACACTGTTCCACTTAAAAAAAACTGCATATTAAGACGCTATTTTAATCATTTTATCCGAATCTCACTCCCACAAACTTACTGCAATAGTTTCGTAAGATAATCCCAAGGCAGGCAGGGATTTGCTTTATAATTGCGCTGTTTGCGATTTCAATATATGTATGTATGTTTTGTGCGAGACATAAAGAAGAATAAATTGTACATTAAAATTTTTAATGACACGCCATACTCACTATTTGTTGTCCCCACAAAATTTGTAAAGAACCACGTGTAAATATATAACAACAGTATGCGAATTATGAAAAGTGTGAATACTTTCAAGAAGAGAACTAATTTTCGAAAGCGAGAGAATATTTTGCTTGCTTAGTTGTAATCCGAAAATATAATACCACCTACTATATGTACATATATAATGCGCTTTGTAGTAGACTATTCATTGTATGAGTGAAGAGTTTGTTGTAGTATGTTGTATATGGAGTATGTGTAGCGTAGCGATAATGTTGACGCGTGCGAATTTATATTTGCGAGAATATGGTGTGTTAAGAGAAAAGCGTGTGAAAGTCTAGTTTATTTATGGTCCAAATGTTTGAAAGCAATGAATTTTTAACTATTTGAGTGTTTTAATTACCGATTTTATAAATGATATGACGAAAGAAGTATTGGGTGCTTAGAGATGGATGTATTTCGTATGATGAAGCGAGTTGCAAAACATGTACTAGGGAAATTTTGTATGCGATAAATGAAAGAAAGTTTAAATTAACAAATGTTTTAAATACCTCAATATTTGCCTTAAAGGGCTTAACGGTTTTATTGCTAAAATGAAGAATTGAATAGGTGTAGTTCATGTAATTAATAATATTTGAAGAATTTCACTGGCAACGATGCAAAATTTGCATAAGATATTGCGTGTAATAGAGAAAATTTGAGTGTTAAAATTGAATTGAATGTTCCTTAAAGAAAACGTATAACTGAGTATTACAAATGAAAGATAGTAGTATGAGTTAAAATGAGAGTATGCGTTATAAGAAGATGAAAGAGTCTGAAATTCCTGTAATGAAAACCTATCACACTGTGCGTTATATTTGAAGGTATATAGTATTGGTTATGAAAAATGAAGATTTTAATATGAAAATTTGAATGTTGTTGTAAGAAGTTTTGACTGAGTGTTAATAAACTAAAATTTAACAAATTGCTTGCCATTACAATTCTTTTGCTTTAAAACCGAGTGTATTGTATTATTGTTGAAATTGTTTTCAATATCAAAGTAAATCTTCCACAAATTTTTGAAATTAAAATCCTAAAAAATATGATATAAAATAGAAATTAAACTATCAATGATAATATAAAAACTGCATTAGAATTAAAAGGCTTGTTGAATGGTTCTATAGATGCAATGCGGAAAAATAGTTTTACTTTGATAAAGTTTTTAGATATTCCAATAATATTTGTAATAAATATTCAGCTATCGATAGAAGAAATCTAAATAATATTGAATATATTATATTGTGGTTAAAAAGGTTTACGAAATATAATTAATTTTATATAAATCATTTAAAATTGATATGCGAGTTAATTTTTAATAATAAAATCAATCTTCTGATGAAAAAGACTATGCGATTGCAAAAAATTCATATCGAATAAGCTGTTTAAAATGGGATATGATATTATCCGTTTATATCCAAACAATTCTGTTGTAAACACAAAAATTTCTCAAAATATTTTAATTTTAATTAAAAAGATATGTATGTAATTATACTCGCCATCAAATAATAGAATAAAATTTAAAATTAAAAAACTAAGCCAGACTTAAAACGTTACATATAACATATGACATGTAAAGAATTGAACGAATTAATTTCCTTAAAATATTCAGCTGGTTAAGAATTATAGTAAAGGCTTCAATCATGTACACAAAATTAAAATGAAAGTTGTTACACCAATTTATGTATATTTTCCTCTAATTAGATTATTTTAAATAACATGATCTGAAAAATTCATATAAGATAGTTGTGTCTGTAAAGAGGAATTTATCTCGATTTGTTAATAATATATTATAAAGTTTATTAAAGAAGCCGAGAATTATTTACTTTTTTTTTAATCATTTATTTCTTAATGCTTATTTGGAATAGTTCCAAAAATGATCTGCGTACAATAATATGGAATGGTTTTTAGATGAATTTTTAATATTTTGTTTCCAACATTAAAGCTTAATATGCTTTCTTTTTAATCTTATGTTATCTTCTTAATTGTTTTTCTTAATGTTTCTTTAGAAATCTAAAACGTATTTAAATGACTTATCAACAAAATAAACCCCAAATAAAGCTTAATTTTTTAAAAGACTGCATTTGATGAGATGAATGTAATAAATTATATTATATAAACATTAACAAAAATAATAAATTTGTACCATAGAAATATAATACATACCAACCATATTTATTTTTACCTCTTCTAAACCAAAATAATATAATAAATTATGAATTTTGAATATGATTTTAAAATAATTTCTCGTATAGTTGAAATGTTCTTGTATTTAAAATAATTTTCTTTTTAAGTGGTTAAATGTTATTTAATATTTTTTCTTTTTTTTATTTGTACTGGCAAATTGCAAACTTCATTTAACTTGACAGTTGTCATTAAGGGTACCAATAATTCTTTGCTTTTTTTTTATATAAAAAAGATTTTCTTTTTTTTTATAATTTGATTTGTATTTTTTTAATTTTATTTATTTAAATGTTTTCGAGTAAACCATTTGCTATTCTAAAACAATATTTAATGTATTTTGTTTGTTACAAACTCTTCTATGTTGTTTATAAGAAAATTTATTAAATATTTAAAAAAAACAAACTAAACCAATTCAAGCTCTTATTTCTACCACATTTTGTTGCATGAAATATAACAAGTTATAGATAAAAACCAAAACAAACCATAATCTCTCAGCAAAATTTGTATAATAATAACAGTTTATATATATATAAAAGAACACTTTTCTAAGCACATATTATGTATACTTTATATAATACAAATAATAATATAACCAACCAAACCATTCTCATGTGAAATCAAATTTGTTATAATGGAGAAATTAAGATATATTCACTCGATACCATTTCATTTAAGGTTATTGGTTAGAAATAAAATCTTATCGAACTTTCTGTGTCCTGCTGTCGCTTTTTGAATTGTTAAATTTGTAGCGAACCCCATGGCCTTTTGTAGCCCAAATGTTTTAATACAATATTGAACTGCAAATTTGTTATTTCCGAAAATACTACATATTATTCTATCTAATATAGTGCACTACTACTACTACATATATTTAATGTTTCGTTGTCTATTTAAATACATTGCTTATAACAAACCATTTTCTAACACTGAATGGGGTTTTCGTATACACACTTTTCTATAGATATTCGTATAATACATATCCGTCATATATACTTAAAAAAAACAAATTATTGCTCTACATGCTGTCTAAAAAGTTATGAATTGTACGATAATTGCAATAATATAAGTAGTAAAACTCATGTTTCTTTTATTGTTTTGTAAATTATTCTAAAATATTGAAATGTTTCTGTAACAAATTCAGCAAATAAAATATCTGTAGTGTGATGTATAATAATAATGAACTAAAAGATATTGAATGTATTCATCCGCCAATTTCAAATATATTCCCTGCGTCAGAATCTATACATACATAGGGAGATATTAAGTTATTAAAACACTTTGTCCAAGCACAAATAAATTCTGTAATAACCATTCATCAGAAGTTTGTAAATTATGAATTTTAAGCAATTTTTAAGAAATTTACTCTAAACTAAATCAATGTTATTTAAGAGTAATTGACCAGAAACTAAATTTCTTACAAGAAATGTAAAAAAAAAAAATATTGCACACGCTATTGTGTTCAGTGCATTTTAAAAAAATATACGATTTAGTTGTAACACTAAAGAAGGGTTTTCAAACAAATTGAAACTGAATACAGATTTTTATTTTCGCTGTTATATGAGATTTAAAAATTATTGTACGAATTGATTGATTTGAATTTTTATGTTTCAATATTTATTTATTTTTTGTAATATATTTTGTTCAGTTAATAATTGTCTTAATCATTTTTTTTTTTTCTTAATGAAATTGATATGTTTTACTAATTATGGTATTTTTTTAAAGCAATTTAAGCATTTAATCTTTTAAAAACTTATGTAAAATATAACTACACTATTGT
Organism: Sarcophaga rosellei; assembly: GCA_930367235.1. Taxonomy (NCBI): domain Eukaryota; kingdom Metazoa; phylum Arthropoda; class Insecta; order Diptera; family Sarcophagidae; genus Sarcophaga; species Sarcophaga rosellei. The sequence goes on along the minus strand of OV884017.1, from coordinate 5,608,031 downwards.
CAATTCTCTGAAATGATAAAAATTTATTTTGTCGTAATATACGCACAAATACATACGTATGTACATACTATAAATATAATCTATAAATATCTTTAAACGATAGTTTTATAAAAATCCAACGCATTATTGTGTCGTTGCTCTAAGTCAGTATTTCTAAAAGTAGCATAATTTCAATAAATTTTATAATTAATTTATTAATCGTGTATAATAAGGCCTGTAGAAAATAGCCGCCTTAATTCATATCATTTCACTTTTAATATTGACTATAAATTTCTTTCAAATATTATGTATGAAAAAATATTGTCCCGCCCTCATATTCTAATTAAATTTAATTAATTGTATAGTTGCGTTAAATATAGTAAAAATATTTACTTAGAAATGTTAGAATTAATCAATATTTTCGATGCAATTTTTCTTATAAAAATACAAATATTGTACAATATGAAATTATTTTCATTATTCAGCAAACAAATAATAAGTATACGCCAAGATAACACAATATCATCGGCCATCATTTCAACATTTTGATATCGTTAAAATGTGCTTCGATAGATAACACCTGCAAAATGAATATAAATTGTTTTCAAAATTTAAAATTTCAACTTATGAAATGAATACTTTTTATAATATGTATGTACAGGTATAATCTATGTATTAGAAATTTCTCAATGAATCTTCCACTTAAATAGATTTTATTTTATAACGTTATTAACTAACTTATCCGTTTAAATGAATTTATTCTAAATACATTACCAAGTTCTAATATAAGATTGTATACAAATCATTTAATTTTTATGATTATAAATTTCATTAGTTTTTAAAATCATTTTCTTAATATTTTTTTATTGAAAAGCTTTTCACACTCACTAAGTATTCAAATCAAAAAAGTTAATATTTGAAATGTTCAGCCTCGAGCCCATTTAGAAACTGTTATTAGATATTCGTTTATATACACTAAAACTTCTAATTAAAATTATTTAATATAAAACAATTGTTAAGTCTACATATCACTCTAGGCTAATTTTTAAAATATACTTGTATTTACCTCGTATATGTTTTCAAAAATACTTCACATGTCCAACAAAGATATTTGATTGTAAATTTATGTATATGGCTTCTTAAGTTTATAATCCTGGTATGGAATCTCTTAAATGCGAGATTTAAAAACATGTTAAATGCTTAACACAATTCTAAAAATTTTATAATTGATCTGTAATAATATGTATACTAAAAACGAATGTTCAAATGTAAATGTTTTCACAAATTCAAAATATCCACTGTATCTAAAACGAATTTTGTAATGAAATGAAATGCAAACATACATCGTTAGATCAATTTATATTCTCATGTTATATTTTATATAAATCCTTCTCTCTTCTTGCTAACATAAGAACAGCAATACTACACAATAAGTTTTTAAAGTGTTTATTATAAAACAGTTTTATATGTTCTATTAAAAAAAATGGTTCTATTATTTGAGATTTTGTACCTAAGATTTGTTTCTTACAAGAGAATTCAATTATTTTTCTACTTAAAAAATGAATAAGTAAGCTAAACTGAAAACAATAGCACAAATTTATTTAAAGTATTCTACTTTCTATACGATTTTAAACGTCAGTTCTTTTATAATTTATTGAAATTTATTTTAACAAATATTTTACTTACTTACACCCTCTCCATACTTGAATAATTATGTACTTAGAAATAATGCATTTTATTTGTAATAACAACAACAATTATTTTACTACAACTATTTATTTTACAAATATTTGAAACTTCAATAATTTTATTCGAACTACTACTACTACTACTCTATTCTTACGTTAGATAATTAAATAATTTTTGTTTATATAAAAACCACATGATATTTTATTAACAAGTTTATTTTTTGCTACAATTTCCTTTGATTTCCTTTGCCTAGTATTTTTTCTATATTATTATCCACACATGGTATATTTCGCAACCAAAAACCAAAAATTTTATAAAAACCCAGTCTAGTCTAGTCACCAAATTATATTTCAATCGATTGAATTTAAAATACAAAGTAATTAGAAGGCTTCTACACTTCCCACGAACTTACTTTTTTCTTTCTTAATATTGCGTTAAATCGAAACGATTAGAGCGAATGAACCAAATGATTAAACAATTCAACAAATAATTATTAGATTCTAATCAATGATATTAAATTAAATCCGTAGAATGGTACTTAAAAATTTTTTTTATTATTATACTACATATGCGTTTTAAATCAAATATTTCATTTCAAATGCAAAATGCTTAAATAACAGAACTTAAAAATTGGTTGAAATTAATTAAAAATAAATTATTTCTTGCGTATCAGAAAATCAAACTATAATAGCGAGCGTTTTATTTAGTCATTAAAATTTTTTAAATAAAAAACATCTCATAAATGATAATACATTGAATATTCAATTTAAAGAAACATTCGTTAAAGAAAATAGCGTTGACACGAATATAAGAAGTATAGCGTTATACAAACAATTTAGAAAAAACAATTCCAAAATGTAAACATATTTTTAAATGCGTTCCGATAAAAATAAAGCGTTAATATTCACAAAGTTATTTTGAGTATAAAATATAGAAAATTTTTGAGAATTTAGAAAAAGATTGCATTTGAGAAATTACTTTTGCGAATGAATTACAATTATAAAGAGTGATAAATGACATTAACAATAAAAAGATATTGAAAAATAAAAGGTTTATTTGTAGAGATGTGGTGAAAAGAATAAAGTTAAAACCATTATTATTGCGTTGCGAATTATAAAATGAGGGGATAATTATTTTTGATTTCTTAACCACATATACTATAGCGTTCAGTAAAAGTATTAAAAAAATATATAATAAATTTATAAAAGCGTTGTAAGGTAATATATAAACTGCGAAAAGCGTTGAAAATTCACTGAAAACTTAAAATTAACGAAGGGCATTAAAAATGCGTATTTTATGTACAAAATATACAATCAAAACTAAGAACATATTTTTTTATTGCGACATTTAAACAAAATTATTAAAACCTTTGCGAGTAAATGCATTTAAAAAGAGTTATTACGCCTTTATTAAATATAATATTATCGACATATATATAATATATTTATAATTGCGTTGCGAATGATGAGAAACTAAATCTGACAATTTGCGATTTTAAGAAATCGACATTATTATTTTGTTGAAATGAGTTCGATAAATACGGATTTTTTTATTATAAAGCATTGAAATGATTTAAAATTAAAAATATAATCTTTAAACTGCGTTAAGAAAATTACGATTTTCGTTACGAATATTATAGAATAAATCAAATAACAGAAGTAGAATAGTGAAACTTTTTACTATGATTGCGATTATAAAGCGTTGAAATAAATTAATATTTAGAAATATAGCCCTTGAAATGCGTTTTAATAAAACAAATTTTAAATTGCGTTGCGAATGATATAAAATAATATCTAAAAATTAATGGCGTTGCGAATAATATAAAACAAAATATCTGAAATTTAATTGCGAATATATATAGTTTTTATTGCGATTGCGACGATTAAAGATAGGTTACGTCTGATTTTTGTTTATAGAGCGTTTAAAAAAATACTTAAAATGTTTTTTTTTTATATACACACTTACAAAAGGCATACCATTAAAACATAACATAAAGCTAAGTTGGGCAATATTAAGCCACGAAGAAATTAAATATCATTATGAAAGAGAAATTCGAATTCATGCGAAAAAAAATGTTATTTCGAATAAAATACGTTTAATTATTTAAAGAGTTTGATCGAAACAATATTAAAGGTCCTGCGGCTATAAATATTCTATAATTGCATTGCGTATGATATAATATTTCTATTTAATGCGGAAATGAAAATTAGAAAACAAGTTAAGGTATTTTGCGAACTTATAAGAGTTACAAGAATTTTGATTAAAATCGTTAAAAATATATATAAACAAGATTTTCACAATTTACTGAAGAATTATAACAATATATAATAATTAGAAAAAGTATATTTATGAATAACATAAGTAAGGGAAGCCATATAACGATTATATATAAAATATATTAAAAACTATTACTACAAAAATTCAAACCACTAAGATAAAAAATATAAAACAAATACAAAAACGAGCAAAAATTCTAAAACAACATTAAAATTTATTACATTTCACTGAAGATAATTAAAAAAATCAAGCTCAATAACAGAAATATAATTCAATACCTAATTTAAAAGTATGCAAAATTAAAACAAATACTTGATTTTCGAATTTAAATAATTCAATAAATATTTTACAAAAACTTAAAAACAAGAATGAATAATATATAATAATTAATAATACTCCAATATTATACTACAAAGTATCAAATAATTTCTATACTATCAATATTAAATTCAATTAACTACACGTGAAATTTTAAATATTTTAAAACATACATATTTTGCATTGCGTTTCAATATTTAAAACATTCAAACGAAAATTATAACTAAATTATTGAGAATTTCTAAAAATCAATTATCTTTTGTCCCGACACAAATGGATTTTATTTATGGTAAAATTATATAAATTCGAATGTAATTTATTAACAAGTTCCCCAAAAACCCATATTAATCAATTATTCAAAATTTTTTCTACTGCCTTTTATGTATATAATTTATTTTATTTCTATTTATTTCAAAAAATGGAGAAAAAATATAAAAAAAAATATAAAAAATGGAAAAAATTACAAGAAATGAAAAAATTTTAAAAAATATGTAAAAAGATATATAAAAAAATTAAAGAAAAATTAAAAAAAAAAATTAAACAAGATGGAAAAGATATAAAAAAAATAATAAATAAAGTAAAAAGAATAAAAAAGAAAATAATAATAAAAAGAATAAAAAAAAATAGTAAAAGAATAAAAAATTAAAAAGAAAAATATAAAAGAAAAAGAAATAAGCAATAAAAATAAAAAATTAAAAAATATTTTTATTATTTATAATTTAACCTTATATCCTATAAAAGTTAAATACAAAAACTAAAATCATGAATTACTAAATACAATTACAAATTATATTCCAATTTTTACAAACTTCTTGATTTATTATAAACCAAAAATCAAAACTCAAAAACACCACAAATTGAAAGAATGAATATAATCTCTTTATAAATATTTAAAATTCATAATCAGCAAAATGCTGCTTAATCCAAAATAAATCTCTTATAATTTTATCTTTTAAATCAAATATCAAATACTTTCAATCGATATTAAAAGATTTTCAAACCAAAATGTAAACAAATTATTCGTTCGTTATGATTTTTTTTAAAATTTTGTTTTATAACAAACATGGTTTCAAAATTAAAATTTAACCAAAAACTAGCACTAATTATGCTATCCACTACCCGATTCTATTTATATTACATATTGTAATACATATCGTACATGATGTTCTTTTGTTTATATACTAAAATGTCGCATGAAAAGAATGAATTAGAAAAATGAAATGTATCGTGTAATATATTTCCGAAATCTGAAATGAAAAATATCGAAAGGTTATGAATACATACAGGTATTGTTGGCATACCTGAATAAACTTTTATAAATCTTGCAATGCATTATTGAGTAATGAAAATATTTTTACTAAACATATGATCCTAGATTTTCTCTTCCTGTACTTTGATTATCTCTTCCACAAAAGGAACCCTTTTTTACAGATTATTTTTTTTTAAACTAACACTAATGCACCAAAACTGCACGATTTTCGTCTTGAACGTATGAAATTGTAAGTCCTTTCAGAATTTAAGAAATTTTTGCAGCCGTCCAGTCTACATTCAAATAATAATACATTCAGCATCAACATGTCTTAAAAATATTTTTCCGTTCCATCTTTATCAGCAATTACTCGTAATAAGAAAATTGTTTGCAGCTCAAAAAGTATTTGTTTCAGCTTATTAACTTCAATTAATCACCTTGACATCAGTAAGAATTCTAATTTTCAATGTAATACTTTATGGAAAATCTTTATTCTTTTTTAATTGATTTAGTAGATTTTAAAAAATTTTCTCGACTTTAGGTAAAATTTCTACAATTTCATCGCATAAATTAAATGCAAGTATACATACATCTTGTACTACTTCGTCAACAGTATAATTTAACATACCGCCTTATGTATTATTTGAAAATGAATTCCAATTCTAGCCTTGATAGCATCAAAATTAAACTCTCCAACAACAACTTGCTTCAGAATTCAGAATACAGCATAAAACAAGAAATTTAATCAATAATTCTCCAATCAAAATTTATTTAAAAAAAATCGTGTTGCTGCATCAATTTTAAGAAAATACCTTCACCCGCCTATATATTCACCTTTATTCACCACTCACCATCTATAAAACGCTTCACACAGTCTTCCTCAGCAACTAAAAGAAGAACCACCATCTACAACATTTTTAAACAACATCTGTTGCTATTTAACATCATAATGTTTGAATTCTATATTTTTTAACAGCCTATCCATCATAATTTTATAGCATTTCAACACCGAAAAACACATACCGCACCAATATATTTTCTTATTATATTAATTTTTGCATTAGACAACATAGCTCCTTCCCTCAGCAATCTAAAGTTATCGTAACAACATCAGACGGAGTCAAATTTCCTACCCAACAACACAGTCCTGCTCTTACAACAATTGACATTTTCTACACAACAATACTACTACTTACACATCAGGAAAATCTTTATGTATTTTACTTACATGCCATTCAACCCGATTCAGCACAATTCTTCAGACTGCGTATTAAACCAATCAAGGTTTTGACAAATAATCATTCAAACAACCAAAATTTTATATCAGACAACTTAACTTATCCACACAACAATACTACTACTTACACATCAGGAAAATCTTCAAAATGTATATGTACATGCAACCCGATTCAGCACAATTCTTCAGACTGCGTATTAAACCAATCACGGCCTGACAAACGCATTCAACACTTTTGACAAATAATCCTTCAAACAACCAACATTTTATATCAGACAACAACAACTGTTCTTAGCCTAGGAAGGTTCTACATTTGTATTTGAATATTAATATCAACATCATGCATATACATAACTTAGCTATACCAGCAAAGAACTCAAACAGATTTCAAATGTAAGTTCAACTTAGTTTGACAATTATCAAGAAGAAATTCAAATGCTAACAAGCCACCTATTTTCAGTTCTCTAGATATTGAGATTTAAAACTTCTTCAGAAAAGAAACCAATACACCCCCAGCATACATTATAAACAAAACAAAATTTTATTCAACTACTACATAATCTTCAAAATGAATACACCAAAAATTTCAAATCTACAAGCTAGTGATTAAAAATCAATTTTTTAAAGTGATGTCTACAATATTTGAATATGAAATATTCCTATCTGCATTCTTTGTTAACCTGTGCCTGTGCAATTAATCAATATGTGAGAAGAGAAAGTTTCGAAAAGAATGATTTCATATTTCTAAAATATGTCTACACAACCTTTAAATTGTAAATGTTGCATAAGAAGTTGCTATTTATCACTCAATTATGAAAATCTATTGATTAATGGTTATCCATATAACGAAAAAAAAAATAATGTCTGAAATGAAATTAAAAGTTTCCAAAATAAGATTTCTAGAAAAGAGATAAAGAAGAAGTGAGTGTTATAAAGTCCAACATCCAAATCATCTATTACTACATGAATATGAATCATGAAGTGTATAAAATGAAAGCCTGAAATTTAGTTCTAAAAATAAATGAATGAAATGAAAGCCAACCTTCAAAGTTCTATTTCAATATTGAAAAGTATACATACATATGTATTTACAAAATAAAATTTCTATCTATCCTGTCTATCATAAAAAGTTCACATCAAAAAATCAAAATGCAATAAAAGATCTGAAATGTTTTTTACCTCCATAAATCGTGAACGTCTTATTTCGATACAATGTATTGAAAGTAAGTTTTGAAATTTTAAAAATATGAAATATTAAAAAATAAAATCAACAAATGGAAAAAGAAATTAAAGAAGAAATAATGATAAAAATTAAAAATTCAACAAAGCATATAATAATCATCTAAAATTCATCTAAAAGTTAATGTAAAGAAAAAGAAAAAAATAATCGAATGTCGAAAAAAGTCGTTAAATGATATAAATAAAGTAAAACGAAAAAAATCTTAATCGTCCTAAAAGAAATCTACTCTTAAATTGCCTTGCAAATAATGCAAATAAAAATGAAATTGAAAAATCTCCAAAGTCTTCAAAGTTTTATTAGTAAGAAGTCCAAAGAAGTATTAAAATATTCTGAAAAAGTTATGTTTTAACAAAGTATTATTTCAATTGTCAATGGAAGCTAATGTGAAATATCAATATTAAATCAAAGAAAAAATCAAAGTAAAATGGAATCACGAATGTAAAGTAAAATCAAAAAGTTTCGAATGTAGAAAGAAAAGAAAAATTCTAAATATGCATACTAAAAGATAACATACATAATATAACCTAATGCTACTCATTTGTCTGCAGCTGTAAAAGTTCATCATCTTATATTGTTATTCTAATTGGTAGAAAGTGTCCCTTTTCAAAGGGTTAAGTGAAATTGTTCCAGTCCTTGTTATTAGAGTTCCAAAAGGAATATCCTGCTGGGCGAAAAGTGTCCCGAAAAGTTTATTAAAGAAAGAAAAAAGACAAATTCCAATTGAAAAGCAGAGGTTTAATTGCAATGTTTTAGTGCCCTAAATTTTGTTGAAGATTATCATTGTAAATCTACTACATATGAAGAAAAATATCAATTATTTAAATTAAAGTGGTATATGCCCCAGTTGTGTTCTCTCAATGATGAAATAAGTCCAAAATGATGGTGTTCTTAATGAATAAAATAAGTCCAAAATGATAAAAAGTGTTCTACCCATAATTGGGTTTGTGGAAAATAAATATAATTTCCTTCAATTTGAAAAATAAATTTGAGTGCCATGTCTCTCTAGTGTTTCCTGCAAATAGAAGTATATTATGAGTCGTGAGTTATAAATTTGTATTATTTATGCTTAAAAATTTCTTCCTTATTTCCAAATATAATTTTTCGAACCTTGAAATTTTAGTATTTTGAATACGTTGTCTAATAAAACTTTAAGCGAAACATCAATGTGTTCAACTTAGATCAAATTTCTTCAAATCAACATTGCCCACCATGCACCAAAACCTTTTAGAAGAGATCTCCAACTTATATGCACCATTTTCAACAATCAACAACAACAATACATTTCAACCAATTTTCAACACGGATATCAACACGAATAACTTCTCTTCAAGATAAGTACTTCAATCAAAGAAAATTCTAATCTTCTCATCATTACTGCTACCCACCCAACCATATTTATCAACGATAAACACCTTTAATATTGTCCATTCAACATTTCAGCATAAGTATTTAATCAACCTTTTTTGCTTATAAAATAAATATACTTTTCTTTAGCAAGAACAAAATTAAAATTAAGTTGCAGCAGTTTTTTTAAATACACAACGTCTTAGATTTCAACGAACAGCAAAGGAAAGCATTCGATGCAAAGAAAATCGTAAATATTTCTTAAATATTTTACATAACATTTTCAGGTTTTCTTTCTTGTTAAATCTTCTTCAATCTACGTACATTTAATTATTTTTTTTTAGTTACATATACTATATTCTATGTTGTCTTATGGGAAACGCAATCACAATTCAAAACTCTCCTCTTCCTTCCTTCACTTAATAAACATAACTTCTAATATCTTCTTCAATCAACACCGATCTGGAATCTAAAATGATCTCTCCAACAATATTATCTAAGAAAATGGCTGAAAGTAATCATATAAAGCATATTTGTTTTTAATTCAACTTGAAACGAATTACGTCTACATTTCATTTATTAAAGCTAATAGCGTCTGCGGTATTATTATTCTTGTCTTTTTTTTATAATATGTTTACATTTCTTCAAACAAATTTATGGAAATTAATATTATTTTGTTTGATTTATGGGGAACAAACCCTTAATGCGAAAATCCGCCTTCGTTTCTTTATTTAAATTTAAACAATGTTTTCATAACTTAAAAAATATTAAAATTTCTCAAAAATATAAATTAAATTTAATTGCAAAATTTTTTAATAATTAACGAAAAATCAAACAAATCTAAATACAACATTTATCATTTTATCTATAAATAAATATTTGAGTAAAAAAAATTATAAAAACGTAATATAAAATATTTAAAATTTCACACTCCCTCGGCATTAATTTATAAAAATTTAAAATTGTAAAATATTTCGTAAAATATTTACAAATTACACTGCTTCATACATATAATCCAGAAATAATCAACATGACCCAAATTATCCTTCGGGAATATGCATAACATAACCAAAAGCGATTATAATAATCTGCCAAAAGAGAATATAAAAATTTTAATATTATTTAAATGAAATATAGTTTTCAAATTAAATTTATTAAAAAGAAATATAAATTTTAAACAAAGAACGGCCAATGGACATTAAATGTTTTTAGAAACACACACCAAATTAATAAATTTTTATTTAATTTTTAAACGATTATACTCATCTCGTATACTTAATGTATAATAAACACAAGACCGATAAAAATAATTTCAACACGTTAAATAATATAAATTATATAAAATTTTAAATTACTTAAAATTAAATTTTAATTCAAATTCAAAAAACAGAATAATTTTTTTTTTATTATTATCGTACAAAAATAATTTCAATATAACATAGCCGAAAGCGGTAATAATAATTTCAATATGTATATCACACCATATACCAAAAGCAAATATTCATGATAATTTTAAATTATTTTTAATTTTAATCCAATTTTCAAATAAAACCTATTAAACATGGTATAATTTTTCTGAAAATAATCAACGTCATTAATAATTTTTAAATTAAAAAAGAAATAATAATAAATCGTATAGCTAACTTCAATATATAATATAGCAGAAATCGATGGTAACAATTTCAATATATTAAATTATATACATATACAATCCTTAATTATTTGTAATTAAACAAATTTTCATAAAAAAATAAATTTAAAAAATAAGGGGTAATCTTTCTTACAGATTTTAAACAAATAATCGACATCAATCATAAATTGTTTTTAAAACGTCCACACACAAATCAAATATAAATTATTATTAATTTAATTTTTAAACGAATTCGTATTCGATTACATCGTATACTAAATATATAATACACACCCAAAAGCGATAATAATTTCAATATATTAAATCAGAAATACTATAATCTTCCTGAAAAAATCGACGTTGTTTAATAATACCTTCTGAATATTAAAAATCCCCTTACTTTCAAACAATTCATATATATACATCGTATAGCTAACGTCAATATATAATATAATCAAAAACTATAATAATAATTTCAATATATTTAATAATATAAATTAAATATAAAATTATAAATTAAATATAATTAAATTACCTTTAAATTACATTAAAAATGTTCATAAAATATAGGCGATAATTTTTCTTAAAAATGTAAAAAATAACCAATAAATTAATCCTATAATTTTCTTATTTAATTTGAAAATAAAGCTTACACATCGTCCAGATAATCTCAACATATAATAACAGCCAAAAGCTTTATTAATAATTTGAATATTTTAAATAATATACCAAAAGCGATTATAAATACAAATTTTAAGTTATTTTCAATTTTAACACAATTTCCAAATAAAACAAATTTCAAAAGAAATGATATAATCTTAAAGGAAATAATCGACTTCATTAATAATTTTTAAATATAAACAACACGTAATAATTAATTTTCAAACCTATACTCGTATAGCTCTCTTCAATATAAAATAAACCCAAAAGCGGCGATAATAATTTCGATATATTAAATTATATATAAAATTATAAATTAATTAAAATAAAACTATCTTCAAATAACATATAAAAAATAGGGGATAATCTTTCTTAAAAATTAAAAAAAAAATTCTTATTTAATTTTAAAACGAATCGTACACATCGTACAGATAATTTCAATATATAATAACAGCCAAAAATGGTATTAATAATTTAAATATTTCACATAATATACCAAAAGCGGTTATTCATAAAATTATTTTTAATTTTAATCCAATTTTCAAATAAAACCTATTAAAAATGGTATAATCTTTCTGAAAATAATCTTATCGATGTCATTAATAACTTTAAAATATAAATAAAGAATAATAATGCATCGCATAAATAACTTCAATATATAAAATAGCCAAAAGCGGCGATAATAATTTCAATATATTAAATTATATACATATACAATCTTAAATTATTTGTAATTAAACAAATTTTCATAAAAAAAAATTAATTTAAAAAATAAAGGATAATCTTTCTGCCAGATTTTAAACAAATAATCGACATCAATCATTAATTATTTTTAAAACGCCCACACACAAATCAAATATAAATTTTTATGAATTTTAGCTTTTAAAACGACTCGTATTATTTTACATCCTATACTAAATATATAATACACACTCAAAATCAGAAATATATAATCTTCCGGAAAAAAATCGACGTCGTTTAATACTTTCTGAATATTAAAAAATATCCTTACTTTCAAATGATTCATATCTATACATCGTATAGCTAACTTCAATATATAATATAACCAAAAGCTATAATAATAATTTCAATATATTTAATAATACTATAAATTAAATATAAAATTCTAAATTAAGTATAATTAAATTACCTTCAAATGGCATTAAAAATGTTCATAAAATAGGCGATAATCTTTCTTAAAAATTTAAAAAATAACCAATAATTTCTCAAACGAATCATGTACATCGTACAGATAATTCAATATATAATAACAACAAAGAGTTTTTTTTTTTGATAATTTCAATATTTTAAATAATATACCAAAAGCGATTAAATTATTTTCAATTTTAACACAATTTCCAAATAAAATTTCAAAGGAAATTGTAGAATCTTTAAGGAAGTAATCGACTTTATTAATAATTTTTAAATATAAACAAAATATAATAATTTATTTTCAAACCTATACATCGTATGTCTAACTTCAATATAAAATATAGCCAAAAGGGGCGATAATAATTTCGATATATTAAATTATATATACAATTATAAATTATTTTTAATGAAACTAATTTTCAAATAACATAAGATTTAAAAAATAGAGTTACCTTTCTTAAAAATTTTAAACAAATACACGACATCACAAATTGCTTTTAAAACACATATCAAAAATTAATAAATTTTTACTTAATTCTCGCAAACGATTCATATATGTACATACATATATCGTATATCTAACAACTTCAATATTGTATATTATAATGTATATAAATACATAATTATAATAATATATGGCCAAAAGCGATAATAATAATTTCAATTTTTGAAATAATATACTGAAAGCAAAAATATATAAAATTAAGATATTTTCAAATAACATGAATTAAAACAGGAAAGCATAATCTTTCAATTATTTTAAACAAATAAACAACTTCATACATTATTTTTAAAAATAAATGCAGACACCCAATACTCGAAATTTTACTCAATTTTCAAGAGATTCATATATCGAAAAACACAATATTTTCAAAAAATTAATTTCATTATGATTTCTAAAAAATATAAATAATAAAATTAATTTAATAAAAATATTTTTGAATAACAAATCTAATATCAATAATAGATGTTTTAAACCTACTAATTAAATACAAGAAAACATGAAATTATTTTATGATTAAATCTTTATTTAAAAAAAAACCAACGAAAATGAAATTAATATATTTTAATTTACACGAAAAATTATCAAAAGAATACACGAATAGAAAATTACATAATATACGGAATATAAAAACGTAAAAATTCCTTAAATGATATCGCAAATATTCTTTATTTGCTGAAACGTTAATACCTTATGCGTAATCTATAAAGTCACTCAAACAGTTTTAGCGGAATTTGTAAAGCTACGAAAGAAAAGTTCCACAATTTTAGAATATAAATCGATAAACAATATAAATCCTTTGTGAGCTACAGAAAGCTTTATAGGGTAAAAAACGACTTATCCTGCCATTGCGAGAATTATGATAGGATTTATTGAATGCGTTATTCTTTTTAATTTTTAAAAAAGGTATAATTTATTTTAAATCTTTTATAAACCACACTACAAAGCATTGCTTTTAAGAGAAATTATAACTAAGTAAGAAACGAGCACACTAGCGTATAATTAAAAAATAATAATAATTCAGGCAGTGTCCTTCAAAATAAGCATTATAGAATCTATAATTAAAAGCGAAAACATAATGCAGAAATAATAATAATATAGAAATTAGGGATGCGTCAATCGATATAATATTTAAAAGTAACAACCTAACGAAACTAAAATATTCTTTCAGAATAGAATAATGAAATTAAAACTGCAGCTATGTAGCGAAAAACAAATGGCTTAAATCGACGAAACACATGTGGTTTAAATAATTGCGTTAATTTTATAAAAAAAATAGTCATTGCCTTAGCCCAAGCATTTGAAAAATAAATAACACAACGAAATATGCGTTTTAAGCGTTGAAAAAATTTTAATTATTTTAAGCGTAATTTTCTAGAAGTCTGTTTTATTTTTTAACCAATATTAGAATCTAGTTCGAAAGCGTGTATATAAATCGTTGAAAAATAAAAAGAAAAATAGCCAAATTGCTTGTGTTTTTGCAAAAATCCACTTTTATTCTGAAAAATCTAAATATTTTTTTTTTTTATTAATTAATTATACTACGTCTACAAAAGACAAAACAGCAAGTTGAATACATATATATTTTTTTTAAATGTAGTTTGTTTATTTAATATAATATTTTCCTTTTAATTGTTTGCTAAAACTGCATTATTCTCTTCTTTTTTTTTTGAATTATTAAATATTGAATTACATACATATTTATTTCGTTTGGTGTTGGGTATTATTTCGTTTATTCTATATTTTAAATAAAATAAATGACGCCTACTTTGCAAATTGTAATTATGCAATTAAAACAAAAGTCAAATTACTATTAAAATTTATCATAAAAAAATAAAAACATTACAAAACATGTTTGTATGTAGCATGCGATAAAAGTTCTAAAAGAGCACGTACTATAATAAAAACTAAAAGAGAAATCATATATAAATTTTTTTTTAATAAAAGATTACTTGTTTATTATATATAATACAACATATATCTACTCTACATTATTATTGGCTACTAATGTTTGTTTTATAAATAACGATGAAATGAATCACAAAGTATTAAAGCGCGTGCGCGTCCACGTCCGTAACTAAAATGCTAAAGGCTCGCAGATAAATAAATAATTTTAAACATCACGTAACGCCGTTTAGTAACTTATAAATTATATACTGTCTCTCAATTTCATATAGATCCTTACCCCTCCTACCACCACTGCCCAACATCATAATAAAGTTTCATCTTTAGAAAATCCTTATTTCACATTCTTAAATTTCCATAATGTTATCGTATATCTCTGTACCCATATTTTTATTCTAAATAACCTGTTGTTGGTCTTAATATTATATTAACACTTTCTGAATTCACTATTGTTGTCTTTTTTTATATTCTAGTCCTTCGTCTTATTTTGCTTCTTTTGAATATTTTAATACGTAGGCATACGTTCATATATGTATCTACACAATACTCTCACCTTTCATTTTGTTTTGAATTTTTAAATAAACTGATTTATACAACTAAATTGCCTTTTTCAATATTCAGACCTTCTACCACATTTTTTTAATTTTTTTTTGTATGTTTAATGCATTAAACTTTAAAATCTTCAAGGGTGAGGTTTGGCCTTTTTAAAGGCCTTATAAGAGAAAAAACAAATGCTTGGTATTTGAAAGAATACTACACAATAAACCTCACCCGCCAAATGTTTTAAAAAAGAGATCGAATGAATTGTACAAACTAAAACTACAACAATGACATCAAACGTTTCCAACCAACATTTGGAATTCTACTGCAAGATCAACTATCATCACTCCGGAACTATACAGGACCGATTAACTACAACTCTTACAACACGTTATGCAGCCAAAGTGACGCTTTTTGTACATCACTGTTATAAGGTAAGGAACTGGCTGTTTTTTTTAATGTGTTAGTTGCTATGGAGGAGAAGACCCTAAACACCTTCTAATGAGCATTTCAGAAGCATTCAAAATCAACCAGGACTTACTGCAATTTGTGAATATAATCGTAAGTGATTTGATTATGATTATGATTTGATTAAATATTCTTCTATTTGCCAACTAATTTCAGATTTTTCTATTTATTATACAGATGATTAAGCTCTTCAACCACCTTAAAACTCAATTTCTCAATTTCATTCATGGTGACAGGAATAAGTAGTAGAAAATCTGAGGTAATACGAAATTGAAAAGTTTATGAAGGAAAAGAAGGACCAAAACGACGAACTGAAATTATTGATAACATGATAATAAACCTGATCGTGTAACACACAATAATTGCCTCAGGCAATAAGTGTACGAGCGGATTTTGTATGTAAATTTTATGTGTTCAAAGAATGAAAAGATCTATGAAAATGGTTTGGTGTCTCGTTGGTCACATAAAGTATATTTATTTTCAAAATGATCCAGCGTTTATAAATTCTCTGGTCATTTTTGAAATAAATTTGTCACAAAAACTGAGAAATAAACTGAAAAATATTTTGTTTTTAAAATTTAAAGCCTAGCAAGAACTCAACATATCTACGACTACATATCTGAAGGTTCCAGAATCAGGAAGCTAATGCAAATGCGAATAATGCCATAACGCGTCGTTAAATAAATTGAGTTTGCCTTTCAATCACCCTGCAATTCATGGAAAAGTGGACACGTTTGAATGAAAACTTTTGTAGTCATTTTTTAAATCTATTTTTATGCGTTCTTCGATCGTTTAACGATTGATATTCATAACAAATATCAAATATTAAATATTTAACAGGTCGTTTTTAAAGGCAACTAAATATATACTTATTTACATATGTACACTGCTGTTCAAAAAAATAGATTCACCTGCTCTCCGAAAGGACTAGACATCTCTTATGCAAAGGAGTATATGTAAAAAAGTAACTGCACTTTGTGAATATAATTCCTCTTATGAATATAATTCCGATACATTTAAAAAATTTGAAGCGTGACTCTTCTTTAATTAATTGCAAGATGTTGATCATGGTGAATCTATTTTATTAAACAGCAGTGTATGTATGTATATCCAAGCGTATGTGTCAAAATGCTTCCATTGAAAGTAACTTGCAAATACTTTGTGGAAATTTATAGGCAAAGCTTTCAAGTGCTTTCTACAAATACAAATAGCCGCCAATAGCTTCTTTATTGAAAGACTGTTCCTTAAATTCTATTTATTAAATCAGATAATATCCTGGATAACATTTGTATTTATGGCGAAACCATATTTCTACATACATACATAATTGGCCATTACAACCCTTCAGTCAGGATTACGGCCTAGCTTCTCAACACCACTCATGTTGTGTGCGTTAATTTTATACATGAGTGGCGGGACCTACAGTTTAAAGTCGACTCCGAACGACAGATTTTATGAGAAGCTTTTTATTTTTTGTATTTTGTTTTTGATGTCTGGCCTGGGATTCGAACTCGGGCCTTTCGTCTAATAAGCCAACACACTACCTACTAGAACACGACGACTACAATTTTGATTTAAGAATAGATTATTTATATTGGATTCTATCCATAGATCACCCATTTCCAAATCAATGAGGCTTTTCTTTATTGCATTTTTTATTCACAATAATTCCCGGGAATTCCCGTGAAACATACTAGTGGCGGGACCTATAGCTTAAAGTCGACTCCGAACGACAGATTTTTTGAGAAAGTCCATGTCAATTTTATTTACTCTCAGAGTTCTTGTCATAAATCTGCTGTGAGGCAGTCGCCGAAGAAATATTTTTTCATATTTTCGTTTTGATGTCTGACCTGCTGCTGGAACCGTGACCTTACTTCTAATACGCCACCAATACACTACCTACTAGACTACGGCGACTTGTTTTTAAATACATATAAGAATAATTGTTAAAGCAAAATGTAAAGCTTATTTTGTTTTCATATACCATGATGATGTATCCAATAAAACTTGAATTCTTAAAACATATTTCTTTTTATACACTTTTTTTATAAATGGAAGATTACCTTATTAGTAGTACATACATACCTGTGCTTATAAAAACGAAGCTCTTTTTATTTCAAAAGATAATTTGAAGCAATTCTAGATCGAATGTTTGCAACCGAAGAAGAAGTAGTTGATGCCTATGATGAGAGGTTGAAAACTTTCGAAAAAAAAAACGCAATTTCATCTCAATGCGTCCAAAATTTGTTAAATACATAATTAATAAATTTTTTTATCCCAGGTAGAATGATCTATAATATTTCACTCTCACTCATGTATTTGCTTATTATTGTCATTGCCACTTAAATTATTCTTGTGTAGCGGCGAGAAAACATTTCAAACCGAAATGTTAGACTGCAGAACAGCATAAAAAATGACAAGTAAACAAAAATATATCAACACTACAATAATAAACGTAAACAACGGTAAAGATATCGAGAAGGCATGAACGTTCGCCTTCAAGAACATTCATCATAGTGTTTACACAGCCATATAAAAGGCAAGGCAAAGCAACAGGCGAGTGAGTGAAGTTCAGTCAGTCTTGTATGAAGACGCGGTGCGTTTGACGAGAGTAATCGTGGCTTGAAAATCACCGTTATAAAGATCTGTCATATAATTGCTTAGTGGTTGTTATTGTTTATGCGAAGGGTATAAACAGAGGAATAACAAAGAAGAGCAATTGTTGTTGTTTACATCAAGTTGTAAACAGTGGCACACAGACTTGTGCGAATAATAAAGAATTTAATTAAAACTAAACACAAATTTATTTTTATTTTATTTGCAATCTACGAGCTCATATTTGAAACGTTTTTTAAGGGTAAAAACGTAGCAATATCCATAAGACATTGTACTGTTGACGTGGGTGAATTCGTGTGTTAAGAATGACACTTATTACATGTCATGAAGCCTAAGTTACTCGGCTTTTTCAAAATCAAATTTTTTAATTGCTTAAAAGCCTTGCCCTTATCATGCGACCTCTTCAACTTCGTCATGGAGAGTGTGCTGCGAAAGGCGGGAGTGCATCGCAATGGCACTATTTTTCAAAAAAGTGTCCAGTTGCTTGCGTACGCTGACGACATTGACATCATAGGGCGTACCAAGCGAGATGTTACTGTTGCCTTTAGTGCTATTGAACGGGATTCTTACTAAGATGGGTATGACAGCAAATGAGGGCAAAACAAAGTATATGTTGTCGACAAGTAGGGACGTGCGGCGTATTGATTCACAGATTACGGCCGATAACTATATTTTTGAAACAGTCAAGGTCAATGATGTCAGTCTGGACATCAAGCTCAGGTTCACTCTTGCCAACAGGTGCTACTATGGTCTCAATAGGCAATTGAGTAGCAGAGACCTCTCTTGTGCGACAAAACCAACACTCTACAAAACACTCATCCGTACTTCTTTATGGCGCAGAGCCATGACCCTATTAAGTACTGATGCAGCGGCCTTGAGAGTGTTCGAGAGAAAAGTCCTAAGTAAGATCTTCGGTCCTGTGCTAGTCGGCGACGATTTCCATATCCGATCCAACAGTGAGCTGTGTGAGCTCCTCAACGACATAGACGTTGTGTAGCGTATTAATATCTAGCGGCTGCTCTGGCTCGGCCCTGTCGTTCGAATGAAGGACGATGCTCCGGCGGGACGGGTATTTGATGCGGGAATCTGCGGAAGTCGGCGAATAGGACGACTTTGTATCCGTTGGAAGGACCAAATCGAGGAAACCCTGTCATCGATTGGTGTGACTAACTGGCGTAGGCGCGCAAGAAGCAGAGTCGCCTGGAACGATGTGTTGCGGCAGGCCGAAATCCGTTAAACGGGTTTGTTATGGCCAAGTAAGTAAAAGCCTTGTAGCTACGTTAACTGATGGTATTTTTGGTTTTATGGAAGTACCACAATGGAATTATTCTTAAGCATAAGAGGGTAAGTATTGTCTAGTCTAGTTATTTAGGTGTGAGCGTAAAAGTATTCTAAAATATTGGTTAAACTATCATCATTTGAAGTCGCCGTGGTCTAGTAGGTAGTATGTTGGCTTATTAGACTTGAGGTCTCGGTTCAAACCTCAGGCCAGGCATCTCCAACTAAACGAAATATGACAAAATATCTGAGAATAAATGAAATTGCCATGAAAAGTTTCTTAAAACCCTATCGTTCGGAGTCGGACTGTAGGTTACACCACTCAGGTATAAAAATTATCCCACCAAACTAGTTCGTAATCCTGACTAACGGGGGTTGTAATGACGAGTTATGTACATATGTATGTATGTCTATCATTTACATGCGTATTTTTTTTTTTTAATATAATGAAATGGAGTATGAAGGATGAGAAGGAACTATTGAGTGGACCGATGTACTGTATCTCGGTGGCAATGTTTTAAATAAAAATACGAAATGATTTATTTATAAATATTTTGTTGTTTGTTTTCTGTTTGTTGTTTTCAATTAAATTATATTTTTATTACAGTTTTATTATTTTTTTATTATTACATATAAACAATATGAAAGCAATATGAGATGAGAGATGATTGATTAATAATAAATAAAATTTCATCAATACAATCAATACATAATATTTATAAAAAAAATAACGTAAAAAAAAATTCCATACAATTGATAATACATTGAATTATAATAATAATAAATACATTGTCTTTAACGCATAATACATGCATACATATACGAGTATTTGTTATGTTTTGCTTTGTTGATTTTCATTCCTTTGCTTATTTGTTTTTTTTCTTTACATTTAATGAATGAATGAATGATTGACTGAATGACTGAATAATTTGTAATGAATTAATAATAAATTATGAATTTCATTAGTTTTCAGCGATTACATTGTTTTTATTTATAAATTATTATAATGGAAACATATAAAAATAATGTTTTGTATTGTTTTTGCCATTAATTTTGTGTATTTTTTTACAGAAAATAAAATACATTATGAAATATTTATTATCATATATATATTAATTATTATAATTATTTATTACTTTTGTTTTTTCTTTTGTTTGTTTGTAAATATGTATGTAACCTATTATTTAAAAGCAGTCCATTCTTTTTTTACGTTATAAACCTTAACTTTTTTTTTTTTTTTTGCTTTAACCATGATTATATACAAACTAAATAAAAATGGAAATAAATAAATGCCTTTATCTATTTATAAATAGAAAAAAAAAATAGAAACGTCTTTATTATATTTTGTTTTATTTAGAATTAAAATTGTAAGTTTTTAAAGCTTTAGAAATATTTCGTTGGTTGATTTAAATTAAAATCTTTTTCCCTTCTCCTCCTTCTTATATGTATATTTGTTGTTTACTTCAAATGGCTTTTAGAAATACTCACAAACTTACCTTTTCTTGGTTTAAGGAAATTTTAAAATTAATTTCATGCATGCATGAACACACTTTATCTTGCGAATTGGGCTTGTAAACGAAACGTTGTCGATACATAGATTTTTTAAACTGTTGCGACTGATTTGTGTCATTGTAATAAAGGTTAGAAGCCGCCGTGGTCTAGTAGGTAGTGTGTTGGCTTATTAGACGAAAGGCCCGAGTTCAAATCCCAGGTCAGACATCAAAACGAAAATATGAAAATATTTCTTCGGCGACTTCATCTCAGCAGATTTCTGGCAAAGACTCGGAGAGTTAAACTTGCCATGAAAAGTTTCTCACAAATCTGTCGTTCGGAGTCGACTTTAAACTGTAGGTCCTGCTATTCATGTATAAAATTAACGCACACAACACGAGTGGTGTGAGAAGCTAGGACGTTGTACAATGGGTCAATTCGACCTCCGGGTACTGTACTTGTCACAGTTGACAAGTACACGTCCTCTAACCTAACCTAACCTAATAAAGGTTTCTCTGGTCACACATAGCTGTTGAACACACAACCATAGAATATCAATCCACATATCGTTGGTCTCATGCAGAAAGGCCCTAACTCACACTTTTTCCGAAATTGATTTTTTTGTGATTCCAATGCATTTAACACAAATACACATTGGAATCACAATAAAATCAATTTGGAAAAAAATGTGAGTTAGGGCCCTTCTACATGAGACCAACGATATGAATATAAGGCATACGTCCTGCCTCTGTTAAGATGTCTATTACATAACATAATTGGTCATTACAACCCTTCAGTCAGGATTGCGACCTAGCTTCTCACACCACTTACGTTGTATGCGTTAATTTTATACACACATACATGAGTGGCGGGGCCTACAGTTTAAAGTCTACTCCGAACGACAGGTTTTCGTGAAACTCTTTCATGGCAATTTTATTTACTCTCCGAGAGTTTTTTTTCAGAAATATGCTGAGAGGAAGTCGCCGAAGAAATATTTTTTTTCATATATTCGTTTTGATGTCTGACCTAGGGATTGAACCGTTGTCTTTACGTCTAATAAGCCGACATACTACCTACTAGACTACGGCGACTTCACCTGACTATTAGGCAATGATTCTCTTATATAGCTACCTCTCTTGCCCTATGCGTAACGGAGTTATCATTAGTAGATATCGTATCGATCGGATTGGTTTTTCAGTTTGATTCTAATGAAGCCTTTACACGTTGGAATTAGTTGCACTACGTGTTAAATCAACGGTTGGTCATTTTCTTCACGCGTTTCAAATACTCAACCAAATTTACTTATAAATTATTATTGTAGCAATCATACAACATAACAATTGTTTGTACAAAATAATAAAATTGTACGGCCAATTCGCAACGTCTAGGGGCTCTATTCTTATATAATAGTCAGTAACGCCAAGCATAAGCCAAGGTTATGGAACCAAGTATAGTAGATGGACAAAAGTGAGAATTAACAGCAGTAGTATACCCTACACTACTGATCTTTTAGATACTCCGTAGAACGAGAGTTAGATACCATGTAGCGAATTATTATAGTCGTGTAGAGATGCTAGAGTACAGCCATAGTACGATCTATTGCACTGCTCTTATACATACATACATAATTGGCCATTACAACCCTTCCGTCAGGATAATGGCCTAGCTTCTCACACCACTCATATTCGGCTGACCACTGAAAGAGTACATATCTTTCAGAACGAGATTAAAAGTAATCCAAACACTTCCAAAACAGATGTTCGACCATGTTGGAGTAACAGAGAACATGGGAATGCTCATTTCAAGACCTGTTAATATTTCAAATTAATCTTTTATATGTATGTATGTACAGTTAGTTCTAAGCCAATTAAAATAAATTATATGCTGTTATATCAAAGAATATGGATATAAAGAATGCGCATTATGTAAAAGTTAAATTTCTTATGGCGGGTTGTAACCTCACGACCCGCTCTCACCAAAATCTTTTAAAAAAATCATTTCTTGATGTGGGGGGTGGAAGACAGAACGAAAATAAACACAAACAAAGAACGTAACAATGTGTTGCTCTCATCTTGAGAGCGTAAAAATGCATTTAGTTGCTTGTCAGCTTCTAAAGAAGAATGTTCATGTCGCTTTTCAGACTTTTTCAGACAATTTTACACCCAAAGAAATATTACAGTATGATTCACTAATATCAATGAGAAATGATTTCGATTTTTGGAAGAATACTTGCCAAGTTAAATACGGTGTTTTTAGGTTTTTAGCGCAGTACAATTTTTCTATATTTTTCGCTCACATATGCATATTATTGGGTTAATAAGTAGACTTGAAAATATTACTAACAATTTTCCTCTGGGTGAACACATGCCTCTCATAATTTTTATCATGTTCTCTTTGTACCAACGTCTGAGAATAAGTGATTTGAGAACAGTGTTTTTGATTATTTCTAACCAAAATTGGATCTTTTTTAATCAATATGTAGGTGTGTAGATTTTTTTTGGTTTTGGTTATTTTTTTCTTATAAAAAAGGCTATTTTTTGTTTCTTTTCTTATTAATTATAATTTAAACTTGAAAAAATAAAATAAAAGTATACATACATACATAATTGGCCATTACAACCCTTCGTCAGGATTACGGCCTAGCTTCTCAACAATAAAAGTATACGAATTTAATTTTGGTTATATTTTATCTTATATGGTAATTTTGTTCACAAATGTTGGTTACAACATTTTTCTTCGCGGCAACACTGTTTCAGAAGAATAAATAAGAAAGTAGCCAAACAACAAAAACGCACGATGAGAACAACGCATTGTTACGCTCTTGGTTTCTGTACCCTTCCCTTCTATCTTTCCCCCCGCGTCAATAAATATTTTTGAAAAATATTCCAAAATATGTTGAAATGCACATTCTTTATACTTTATTTTCTTTGGCTATATACAAAAGCTTAAAGAGGTTTGAACTACATCTGCTACTTGACCTGACCCCATTATGTACATGTTTATTATTTGCGAATGAAAGAAACTCCTTTGGCTGTTTTTTGTCCCCCTTTTTTGTTTGCTTATAATGGCATCATAATGATTATGATGACGATGATGATTTTGATCATAATGAAGTTTTCTTTTGAAAAAGTTTTACTCTCAAGAGAATATTTTATTTTCTTTTATGTTTTCATATCATCTTTATTAATTATAAGTTTTCATCTCTTTTTCTATAATTTTCTCTTATCTTTTCTTATTTTCTTTGTTTGTTTATTTGGTTTTCTTTAAATATTTATAATGAATGCATTCATAAGCGTTTAATTTGTTGGTATGAAATTTTTCTTTTTGTTCTTGTTTTTTGTTTTTTCATCATTTCCTTGATTTGGTTTTTAAACTGGGAGTGATAGTGTGTAAATTTTCTTCTTCTTCTGTTTTTTTTTTTTTTTTTTTTTTGGGAGGTGGATGTGGATATGAATAGGTTCAAGAGAGTGGTTAAATGGGTAAAGGTGTGTGTATGTGTGTGAAGAGTGTGATGTAGTGGTGGAGTTTTGTTAGAAATTGTATGAGAAAGTTTACAGTACAGTGTAGTCTGGTGAGAGTGGATGTATGTATATGTAAGTGAGTATTATTTAAACAAGTTTCTCTAGATCTATATCACCTCTTAATTGCCTTAAACATTCTAAAAAAAAAAAAAGGAAAAAACATTTAAATTTTATTTTTTGCGGTAATTTTTTCGTTTTTTTTTTGTTTTACTTCTTTAAGATTCTTTTTCTTTATTTTTTTTTATAATATTTCACATGTTTTTCCTTTTTATCAATTATATTCTTCGTTTGTCTGGTTTTCGTTTGTCTGTCTATTGAATTTAAATCGCAAAAATTTTGTGTTTTTATTTTAATTGTTTTAATTGAAAAAGAATGTTCATGAGTGTTTTTATTTTATTTATTTGTTTTTGTTTTTCTTTAACTGTTTTTTTTCATCATATACTATATTTATTTGTAATTAAAAAAGATTATTTTTTTTTATTATGATACCTTTTTGTTGTTCTTGTTTTTTATTAATTTTTTTTTATTATTATTTAAGTGCTACTTAATTAGTTTTTTTTAGTTTTAATTTTAATAATTTTTTATTATTATTATTATATAAAGTTCTTTAGTATTATTATTATATTTGTTGTTGTAATAATAATTTTATAAATACATTTAATTTATAATTAATTAGATTAATTATAACTACATTAAGTTTTTCTTTTGTTTTATCATTTGCTGTCTTTTTTTTATTTACTTTTCAAGTTAATTTTAGTTTTTCATTTTTAATACTTTAAATTACTAGTTCTTGTTTATTTTTGTTAATTAATTATTAATAATTTGTTGTTGTGTTTTTTTCATTTTTATTTTTATTATTTTTTTTTTGTATGAAACCAATGAATGCAATTTTTCTATGCAAAATATTTATTTTTTTAATTTTTTGTTTTTATAATTAATTTTATTTCTTTAACATATTTCTTGTCTTGTCCTTTCATTCTTTTTTTTTTGTTTTTGTTTTTTTGTACATTTACTTATAAAAAAGTTTTTCTTTTATTTTCCTCAATTTTATTTGTAATATTTTTTAATTTTTTTTTTGTTTTCGTTTATGAAAAACCCATTTAAAACAAAAAATTTCGTGCCATTTTTAATTTTTGTGTATTTGAAACGAAAGTGCCGTTTTTGTTCTTTTTATGATTTAATATTTGTTTTAAATATGATTTACAAAAAAAAAAAAAACACAGGAAAAACAAATATTTTTAATAATAATATACATATTGGTAAAAAAAATATGCTCTTTTATATGCTTAAATCTTAAGAAATTAAATTAAAAGAACTATTTTTATTATAGCCATAAACATAAACATGTAGAATACATTCATACATACACACTTTATTTAGTAAATATTTATTAGAAACTCAATTGTACATAATTGTAAAGTAACTTTTCATTTTATTTTTTTTATTAATTAATTATTTTTATTAGTATTGTCTTTGCATTTACACAAAATGAAAAAGAAGAAAAAAATAAATTTGAAAAAAAAACTCAAACTGGAATCATAACTGGATTTATTTGCCACTGCTGTATCGATGTATTAATAGATATGTCTTAAATATAAAGTCTGCAAATATTTACAAATCCTTCATGTACTCTTATTTTAAAATTTAAAAACTTCTTTTTCACATACATATATGTATGTATATGATCTCAGCAGAATCGTTAAAAGCCGAAGATTTTCTAAGTCTCATATCGACGCCTCCGTTCTATAACAATCTAAGTTGAAAAAGTGTGTTTGAGTTATGAGCTCTCAAAGTTTTCACGTGACATATGACTATATGTGTATTCTAAGTAGATTTTTCTCTATAACTTCGAACGGATCGGCGCATCTTAACCAAATTTTGACAGTATATAAGTTAGAGAACGTAGAATTTAAAAATGCAAGAACATTAAAAACGTTCTAAGTACACTTAGAACGTTATAGAATGGAGGCGTCGATATGAAGTTGTGTATTTATCTCGCTAGAATTAAAATTAAAAAACACACTATCATGTCTTACATACATACATACGTATATTATTGGCCCTTACTAGTGTGTTCTTTTAATCAATCCATTCCGAGAGACAGGTTTGAGCAGCTTTTTCATGATAACTACAGTTTCTCTCAGAACAGCGACCAGAAAGCCGCTGGTTTTTCAAGATTTCAAAGGAGCGGTTTGAACTCAGAGAGCATATGTTTAGAAACCCAAAAAAGAATTACAAGTAAATCCGTAATTTTGGCAATTAATGGTTAACAACCTGTATCTCGTATTATATGCAGTTCGATTAGAGTAGCTGTATAGTGATTATTGTTCTGATACTTTCATAGACAATTAGGCTCATTTTTGATTACTTTCGTTTCTCAACTGTCAACGATTTATCAAATTTTAAAGGACAGTTAATTCCAATTACCATAAATGAGCTCATTTAGGCCATAGGTACAATTTTTGTATTCTTTATAACACCGTTCGGAATCCCCTAAAAGGTGGAATTTATGCAATAACTACAAACCCTTACTGAAACTCCACTCGATCTGTTTTGAAGCGTATAACATGCAAAAAGCTAAGCAAAATCGTTTCAAATTAATTCACTGTGAGCTGATGTCAACGCCGATGCATCAGCCAGTATAAACGATTAGAAAGTGTTATCTGCTAGTTTATTATAAAATTTTGCTTATGATCACACCAACTTTTTTGTTTTTTTTGCTTGAACGTCGCAAAAGGCCAGCTATTTTTAATAGAAGAAAAATTGTATTCTGTTAACGAATTCATTTTATGATTTGGACCTAGCATCAAGTGATTGCCACTCTTTCCTGTTTATACAATTAATTTGTCACAGCGCAGTCTATTGAAAAACGATTTTTCCAAGAGAACAGTTACATTCTTAACTATTATAAATACAAGCTTCAATTTAATCAATAAAACTCTTTTTTTATTTTTTTTTTAACAGATAATGTGATATTAATAAGAATTTTAAATCGTGTAAATATGATGTATTGCACATACAAATGGAACAGAAAACATTTTTTTTCAAGAAGATCTATTCACATTTTAAAAGAATTCTGGATTTAATAAAAATCGTTTTCATTTTCTTCTATTTTAAATGAATTTGCAATTAAGAAATTAAAAACAAAAAGTTTTAGATTTTATTTCAAGACATGATAAGCAAATAAATCTTCAGTTACAAGTTCCTTGTCTATTCCAGTAAAAAAAAAAAAAATTAAACACGAAATAAAAATAAATAATAATTAGTTAATCTGTTTGAAAAGTATTTATGTTAAGTCATGTGAAAAATTTAAATAGACATTTAATAGCTTTAAGCTGTTTACAAATCGTATAACAATGCAATTGTAAATGTTTTTGTGGATTTTCTTTTTATTTTTAATATTTGTTTTTCGTTTTTATTAATTTATTTTTTACCATAAAAAATGTTAAATTAATTTAAGCCATATATTTTGTTTTTTTTTTGTTTGTTTTTAATTTAAATGCCTTTATTTCATATATAAAGCTTATATATATGTATATATATTTAAAAAATTATAATAATTTAAAAAAATCAAAAACCAAACAATTTCTTTTTTTTTTTATTAAAGAAAAATTACATTTAAATTTAATTATAATAGAAAAATAAAAATCTATTCATAATGGTTATACACACAGCAAAGTTTGTTTATTATTATAGTATTTTTTTTTTTGTTTGTTTTTTAATAATTTTGTTTTTTGTGCAAAACCATTGTTTTAATTTTAACGAAAACACACAATTTATTTACAAAATTGAAAATTTTTCATTTCATTTTTAACTTATTTTTATTTATTTCTTTTTAATAATATTTACAATCACTTGGTTTAGTGTTTAGTTTTTCCGTTTTTATAAGAGGAGTAAATGGGGGGTATACAACATTTAGTTTTTGTTTGTTTTTTTCTTAATTATTGACATTTATTTATATAAAAAAAATATAGTTTTTCAAATAAAAAGCAAGTAAAAAAATTTGTTTTTATTTTTATTTCTTTAATTAATAACACAATTTTTATTTTATTTCATTCTGTTTTTATCATTATTTTCATAACTTTATGAGGGCTCTTTTTAATGCAAAATATTTTAATTCATTTATATATGTATTTACATTTAGTAATGATTTTGTGTTTCTCGTATTTTTAATAAATTTAGTCTCTTTTTTTAAAATTTTATTTTAATTAATTTTCCTTTTTTTATTTTTTTTTTAATACATATTAAAAAACATTTATTTTTTTGTTGGAGGTGCATGTTCAAGATTTTTTTCTTTTCTTAAATTAAAAAAAAAAACAAAACAAAAATATGCTTGGAGTTGTATTCTTAACATGTGATTAAATTTCTTGAATTTTTTTCGAAATTAAAAAAGAAAATCATTTTAATTCTATGGATTTAATTTATTTTTTTTTGTTATCCTCAACTATTTCAGCTTAATTTTCAATTTTTAATATTCAATTTTTATTTCTGTATATATATGTAAGTGTAGAAGTTGCTGCTTAATTGTTTAATTAAAATTTCCAATTTCGAAATCATCTCTGTATGGGCAATTGGCTTAAGATTGTTATTAATATGGTGGCCAGTAGTAGATTAAGCCAACTGATAACGGGCAGCGTAGAAGACATTGAACCCGTTTCACCACATTTACCTGGAAATCATAAAAGAAAAAACCAATATAAACTGTTTTCTTATAAAATAAATTTAAGTTTATATAACACTTACCAAACACTGATAAATTGGCCACTAAATGATGTTCCGGTGGTTTTTGTGTGCCACGATAGCAGGCATCACCCACTACCAGTTTGGCTGCAGTGCCTTCTGTTGGCCTATAACTAATGCAAACACCATGTTTGGTACCTTTATGTCGGGCAATTATAAAAACCGTACCATTTTCAGACCAACTACCATGACAGGAATATTCTGTTTTAAAAAGAAAAGGAAAATTAAAAATCTCTTCATTTGATTGCCTAACTGAAATGCTTACCTTCATCACCCTCATCATTGCACAGTGGTCGTACATCGATAACATTCGGTTCCGTACAACCCACCCATAATTGTCGTTGAGCCTTATAATTTGTAACACATTCAGGAACATTACGTCTACTCCTTAATCTAGTATCACTAATGGGATCCTGTACGAAACCGACATTTGTATTATTGCCCACAACTAAAATCTCTTGGGTAGTCTTAATCACCGTGTGTGTTTGATTTGAACCAGCCATGCTTAAAGGGTTAACCGTACTAGAAGCATCACGGCGTGAACGTACGGGAAGTCCACGGGTATTAGAATGCCAGGCATTCTTTTCATCATGATTAGAGTTGCGGAAACTTAATGAACTGTGCCTACAAGCAGTCGAATAAATTAGGCTCTTCTAACAAATCTTTCTGTCTTGTTACTTACCTTTTATGCATAAATTCTCGACCGCTATTGCCTTCATATTGATGATGATGATTGTGTAAACCATGAGCCTTATTGTGATTACGTTTATGTCTGGTGGTTAGATAAGGTGGGCCTATAGCACCTCTTAGACTATACAAGCCCTCCATAGGGCAGATTTGCGGATCAGGATTTGAAGCTAAAATAAGTTAATTTCTTATTAATAATCTTGCAGAACAAATTATTTGTCTTAAATCTACCCAATAATGTTATGTAGGGTGTCTTATTTATATCAAAATGATCGGGAGCACAGGCATCCTCGAGCCTAGAGGCTGGTTTTCCCGTTTGTATTTCAATCACATGAGTATCACGGCGATAGAACATCATGCACATAAAACCAGATTGACTATAAGATAATTACAAAAAAGAAAACAATTTTAATAATTTTATTACACAAGAATCTTCAGTAATCTAATCGTAACTCACCATCCTGTGGTATAATGCACCACCGACATCATTTCCGTAGAGGTTTGCTTATTGATTTGCTCACACAAGGCTCGGGTTTCCATATAACCATTGGGTTTTATTATATGTATGGAACCATCACTAGAAATTATATGAATGCTGTGAGTATAATTTCTTCAAAGCAAAATATATTTTAAAAACGCTTACTTTGTATGATAATTGTAGACAGCATTTCCCATTAATACATGCCAGTGTCGTGGGCCTTTGAACCACACAGGGAAATCACATCTCTCGGTAACTGGTGGTTTTCGCAATGACATGATGCGTGAGCCAACCTGAAAGTCACAATTTTTCATTATCGTTCTTCTAACTCATTCTAACATTCATGGTTTCTAACTCACCTCTGCACTATCCAAACCATTGCATGTAGCATCTCCCGATTGTGCCAATTTATATTCGGCATCTTTCGATGTTGACATACTAGGTCCAGAAAAATGGCCAAGATCTGTTAAAAATAATTTGCATATGAAACCAAATACCTTGTGCAGCTATAAACTATAAAATGGCATTACAATTACCCATTAACGATGAGATTTTCTCGTAAACAAAACAACGATAACGTTCCTCATTCGATATGGCATGATGATGCGAAACTAGACCCACCAAATAACGTGAGTTGCCATCTTTCCACGTAGCCAGGCAGGTTAATTCTTCCACTGGAATAAAATAATAAATATGATGAGTATGATAAGCAAAGATTTGCAAGGATTTGTCGTCAATTTCTATGGATCAGGATGAATAGAGGATGGTGGATATAATCATTAAGTCGACATTAAACTGTAGACCCCACCCACCACTCATGCAAAAAATTAACACACACAACATAAGTGGTGTTAGAAACTAGGTCGGAATCCTGTCTAAAGGTTTGTAATGCTTAATTATGTATGTATGTATGATATTGAATAAATCAACATCGCATAGGAGAAGATTAACTTGAGATCTAGAGGGCTGGCATTAGAGTACGCTTTCACTCCTTTTAAGAACTGCATGACATGTTGGCTTTGAGATAAATATGGATGGATGCATCTTTAGTCGTTAAACAAAGACCAAAAAATTTTCGTTGAACTCAATTTATTGTGGAAGCCTTCTCATGCTGTACTCGAATGTAAAATCTTCATATCTGTACGACAGTGAACCATGCAATGCTTCATTTCGCGGCATCCATTCTATGCAAGTTTCAATAAACTGGTGCTGGCCCTTAACAATATTAAAATGCCAACTCTGGTGAGAAACTGGTCGTCAACACATACGAATCGAAATTCGTAGAAGCAATGGATTGGACATACAATGCGTAAACATTCGAACGAAGTTGCTAACCAAACTACGTACGAGAACCCATAAAGCAGCAACGTATAGCAGGGTCATCTCATAATTGGAAAATACAAATTCAACTCAAATTATTACATTACATTTGCGTTGAAATGAGGTTGATCATCAGAGCTTATGCTTCACAGTAATTTCTGTGGAAGCTGTAATATCGAGGAAGAAAAATAGTCTCGGATATTGTATGGCACTTGGTAACATGTATCGAAGGAAACTTGGTCTTAAACATGCAGAAATTATTGACAGAATCTAATAACTTGGTTGGAGTGCACACAATCAGAAAGCTATCGGGGGATGATTGAGAAATGCCAACAAAGAGCGATAGTTAAATGAAGGATCCTATATGTAGGACCCAAGCAGGCTATGGTTTTTAAGTTTACTAACAATTTAATTCTTAAACATTCGTTTCTTTCATGTTGAAAGCCATTCTTCCAATTAGGACCTAAAAATTCTGTCATCATCGCACGGTCGCTAGTTGCTGTAACTTAACTTTAACTTTTCATCGTGTTTAAAGAAGCTAGGCCGTAATCCTGACGAAGGGTTGTAATGGCCAATTATGTATGTATGTAAAGAAGTGCAGTAGCTATGCGGTTTCACAACATATTCGGCAACTTTGTTTGAAAGAAACAGTCAGCAGGTGAAAAGCATGCACTTTTTTAATTTGCTATGTATTATATAGGTATCCCTCGTATAACGCGGTACTTCTACAACGCGTTTTCGATATAACGCGATTAAAAAAAACGGGTTCATTACAACGCGAAATTTCGACTTGTATAATGCGAAATTGAAAATGGCAATGCTTTTTATTTTTGCCTTACACATTCTGTCATGCATTCCTGGGAATTATAATTTTGAGTATTACCCGTTTTTGCTTTCAAAACATAAATGATGAATTAAAAAATATCATTACAGTTAGAAGTTAGCTAAGTCTTCTATAACGCGAATTACATAACGCGGAATTTTCCTGGAACGTAACCACCGCGTTATACGAGGGACATCTGTACTGAAAAATTCATAAATATATGAACAAATCTTTTTGAAAGTGAAGCCATTTTCGATTTGGATATGATGTAGAATTAAAATTACCTGTACTTTCTGTCCCCACTACATCTGGACAGGCTTGAAAACTCAATAGTAAACGACTGTCTTCGGTGCAGCTTTCAATGTTCGATACTGGATTTTTGCATTCGCCATTGCCACGATTATAAGTGAAAATAAATGGACCTAAATGTTGAATAAAATTTGCAAGAGTTTTAGGTAACGTTTGTAATGTTTATTAACACGAATGTATGTAATTCACTTACCTTTAAGGGGACACTTGACAGGTTCAGCACTTTCACGAAATAGAGAGTACAAGAGAGCATCACCAGGTATTTGATCGCACAGATTCTGCAACGTT
This sequence comes from Sarcophaga rosellei, assembly GCA_930367235.1. Taxonomy (NCBI): domain Eukaryota; kingdom Metazoa; phylum Arthropoda; class Insecta; order Diptera; family Sarcophagidae; genus Sarcophaga; species Sarcophaga rosellei. The sequence goes on along the minus strand of OV884017.1, from coordinate 5,574,290 downwards.
TCACGACCCTTACAAAAGTCTAGGGGACATAAAGTTTTAAGCAAACACGAACAAATAAATGAAAATAGATTAATGCACAATTTTCCAAAAAAAAAAAAATAAAACAATTACATTTTAAATTGAAACATATACAAAAAAGAATATAAAAAAAGTTTAAATTTAAAATTAAAAAAAAAATAAAAAATAAACAATTATTAAAAAATATTTGAAATAAAAATAGAAAAACAAAAAAAAAAAAAACATTATGATTCAAAGTTTAAGAAGAAATTTTATTTGAAGACACACATTGTCAATTGTGGCTCTCCCTTTTTTAAAGGAAGTTTTATTGTTTTTACTCGACTTCTTTTATTTTATTTAATTAAGATAACATAATAACTTCTTTTATTTTCCTTACTTTGAATCATAAATTGGTAAATAAATCAATACATCGTATAGAGAAAAAAAATCATAAACAAAACAAACAACAATTTCTGTTTATTTTTTAAGAAAACAAAAAAAAAATATTAAAAAAATATTAAAAAATATCAAAAAAATGTTGGTTTTAATAAATCGTAATTCGTAGTTGAGAATAATGAAAAAATTACAACAACCACAAAAAACAAAAAAAAAAAAACGAAAAGAGTTCTTAATAAACCGAAATACATTTACATACATCCACGTATGTATGTATGTATATTTGTTATTATTTAAATAAACAAATAATTAAATTTATAAATGAACTGAATTGAACTGAAGCCAAACACGATACTTCGATGAGTTTCGATTTTTTTTTATTTATTTCCAATCGTTTCCAATCAACCATCAACATATGTACACTCGAAAGGCTTTATTTAATAAGGGATGGTATACCCAGACAAGAGAACATGTTTAGATTAATTATTGGATTACAACTAGAATATCTTATAGGGTGTTTTCTTTTAAAGATTCACAACTTTAACTTGCAATAAAACACTGAAAAAATGTATGCCTTCAATATTTTAATAAGATTTCGGGCAAGTTTTTTGCCATGACCTACAAGTAGATAGAAATAGCCTCATAAGAATATCTAAACTTAATATTCTATTCAAATTACTTTTTGCTTTGACATTGGCTTTCTAGACGTGGGCCTGTTAGTTCAAATCTCAGCTGTGACATAACAGAAAGAGAAATATGTATATGAGGTAAAAAATATTTCTTTCGGTGACCTTCCTCCAGCTGAACTCGTCTAATACGCCAAAACAACACATACTAGACCACGACGACTTTATAGGGTTTTAAAAAATATAATTATCAGTATTCATAAGAGATTCTGCCTCGAAAAAGTAGTCGGTCTTTCAGAAGATTCGCAACAAACTGCTAATGCTATAGGCTATCGAGGCCATTGCTGGTAGGCCGGATTCGGAATCTTATATGATTTTCGTTGACAGTCTGGCTGCCCTAGGGGCCATTGCGTCGATCTGGTGCAAATTACGGCTCGCATGCGAGTGCAAGGAGTCGTTAAGGACTTTTGGACCGTCTATGCTGGGTTCCGGGTGATAATGGCGGTTGCTGTCGCTAGATTACTCCAGAGGGCGATGTGATAGTTGGTGCTGATCCCCGAAACTGCAACCTCTACGGCCTTATCAATGGATGGGTCAGGGGAGAAGAGAGGAAGCAGTGGGGCAATGGATCAGATTGTTATGTTTCTAGGTGTCTATGGCTTGCCAAGGACAGATTGGCTGCTGGGCATAGATAAGGTCAGCTTAAGATTAGTTATTGGGTATACTACGGGGCACTGCAAGATTAGATCGCTGACAAGGATCTGAAACAGATCTCAGCCGGACTATTGCAGGGTATGTTGCGATGAGGAGGAAATGGAGACTATCGAACTCCTCTATAACTGTCCAGCCCTTAGTAGGTTGAGGTTGAAGACCTTTGGCAGGGTCTTCTTTGAGGGTTTGTGTTCTGTGTCGAGAGCCGACATAAAGGCTCTCCATATATTTATTATTAGTTTGAGCTGGTTGAGAAGTGCTAGGGTGCCAATAGTGTAGTTGCGGTTTCTTATGTGTTTTGTTAGCCTGTGTAATTCCTCTGCTTTCTTATTCTCCATTTCCTACTTCTTGTCCTTTTGACCTAGCTTTCCTATTATCCTCTCCCCTTTAGGAAGTTGTACAATGGGTCAACTGGACCTCTGGGTACGGTACTTGTCTCACTGCTGATGCAGCTTTTCACAAGTCTTAAGCTAATTGTATAACAGTACTGTTTTAAAAAGTATAAGAGTTTTAATGATAAATAGTTAAACTTTAAAGCTACCAGTAAAGAGTTTAAACAGAACTTTGAAACAAAAGTGTCATAAACCTGTAATTAATCAATGAAATCCATACATATATTCTCTTGTGCCTAAGGGTATACTTCCCCCTTCGGTAAATACAATAAACAAACAGATAAATAAACAAATAAATAAATATCGCATATATGTATGTACATACATACTAATAATAGTACATAAGTATATTTTATTTTTATTTTCAATTCTATACTATGCTGTGTTTATGCTTGTGCTGTTCTATTCACTGTTCTACAATAACAAACAACAGCAACCACGCATTTTAGTGTACATATGTATTACAATCATTAAAGTAATCGTATCAAATTTATCGATATTTATCGCTGAGTTTGTTTATGTGTGTGTGTTGTCACTAATGATGACGCCAAAATGTCATTCACACTTTATTTACAATGCATATCCATACATACTTATGTACAGTATGTACATATGGTTGGTTATACATACGTTGATTTAGATTTTTAGATTTATTGAACGACCACTTTTCAGTTCTATTTTATATTTTTTTTTTATTTTTCAGCACAAAAAAAACTGTTTTTTTAAATTATTTTCTATGTAAGCAAATAAGCAAATGCAATAAAAATTCAAAAAAAATTAAAATTGAAAATGTTTTAAAATATTATTCGCAGAGTTGTTGAAAGATTTTTATTTTTGTCGAAAATTATTGTGCGTGTAATCATATGTACATATGTATGTAATAATAATAAAAATGGATTCGATCCGATTGGATTGAATTGAATTGTGAATTATATCGCGTGTATTTGATCAGATTGGTTTAGTTTGGCTTGTTGATTGGCGATTTACACTCCAACTCCAGTTCAAATTCAATTCATTCCTTGACGTTTTGTTCGTTTTTATTTGTTTTTAGAATATTTGTCATTGATTTTGATTTTCTTCTATTTTTAATTTTATTGTTTATGGCATATTCAGTTACATTCATATTTCAAAAGAATTTATTTCGTTTTTTTTTTTTTTTGTTTTTTTCAAACTCCAATGAATTATGAAATTTAATAACACAGCTTGTTGTAATTAAAAACAAAAAAACTTAAAATTAATTAAAATCTAATCAAAAATAGAAAGAAAACTTAAAAAACACGTTCATTAGTCATAATATATTTCTTTTTTTTTCAAATCAATTAAAATAATTTGTTTAAAAATATTTTAATTTTGATTTTCTTTTTTTTTGTTTGCTTGAAACTTAAAACTTAAAAATATTTAATTAATTATTAATTTAATTAATAATTTATGCAAAATATTTTATTATTTTTATATTGCAAACTAAAAAATTCTACAGCTAATAATGCAAAATAAAAAATATTCATCTTTTTTATGTATGTATGTAGCAATTTGATAACAAAATGTTTGTAGAATTCATAATTGAAAACAGTTTTAAAGAATTTTTAATTTTGGCATTTTTAATGCATCGGAATCTCAACTATTTATCTCATATTTTTAAAAAATATTAATCAGAATGGATTATTAAAACAATAAAAGAAAACAATTCCAAAATATCAATTTGAAACAAATATTTTATTATCTATCTTGGCGATGTTGGGATACTGAATAGATTATCGCTGGGAGTAGGGCTATTCGACCAGATGTTTAACGTATCAATAGCAATTGAATCACTGTAATACCAGATCGATTTTTTTTGGTCAAATTGACTCATGGCATAGATGCATGTGAGAACTTATTGCTACACGTACAGCTTTAAATGCGGACATAAGACAGTCCTCTATATAGAAAACCCAAAAAACAAGTTTTGAATCCGTCTGCTAACCTATTCTTTTTCAAACAGATGATTAGTGATAAATTAGCAAACTTGACATTTAGGTATTTAAATACATTCGCTGGTAATCGAATGCCAATTAGGGTAATAACATCCAAGAGGCGATTAACAATTAGAATTGGAATTGAAGAAGCAAATATTCTGGCCATTAAAAAAGTCGACTATTGTGGCATAATGTACAGTCGAAAGCTTTTTAGAGATACTCTAGAGCGATAATGAATAGCGAAACACAATGTACATTTTGAACTAAATAAGGGCGACATGAGTACGCTAACAAACGTACTTACGGGAAGCCTCGCCTTACATGTATGTACACCTAGACCTTAGGAATTACTCCTCTAAAAGGAGGAGTGTATTGGAATAAATTGGTCAAATAAGTACACAAGAGAAAGAGAAAGACAGAATCGACAAAAGGTTCCTCATCACTGTTCTTAATACATGTCAATAGAGGGTATAGTTTAACGATGCTAAATTGCATGATCTTGATTGCCAATGGAAATAAATCGGTAAGCGTGCGACCATAGCTCTCTGTATTGGTTTAACGATATCTTCGGGGTCATATATAGAGCATAACGATTTGGAAAAGAAAGATCTTTATAGAACACAGAAATTGAACAACATTTATAAACTAAAAAGTGGAGGCATAAGGCGTCATTTGAAGTTCTTGATGAACTCTTTGTATAGTTCGATGACCAATAGTGACAACAGTTATCTTCAGAAATTTACAATTAATTTTCAATGGTTTGGTTGACGAAATTTATTAACTTTGAGCCGGCTTATTGCGTAAGATAGAGCGACAAATCCAAGTTTGAAAATGATAGAACAGGAGCGTGAATTAATGGGCTAAGATGTAGAAAATTGCTTTCAATAGGTGGCTGGCTAAACGAGAGTTTTTCAGTCAAATATTCATGCCATGGGAAAATACCCACGTAAAACGTCTCTACAGAAGAGAGAGACATACTCGCATCTAAATAGTTTCGGTCTCTGAAACCCCTATTCTCTCACGGTAACTTAAACAAACTTGTTGTTAAAGCTGGAACTACCACACATTGGTTTCCAGATTATAATCAACAACTATGCCTGCAACACTTCGAGAATAATGACAGAATGAAGATCAAACATAGAATCGCTGCTGTCAACAGATGATATTATGGTCACAATGGTAAATTTTGGTCTACAAGCGGCCCCATATCCAGCAACTACCAAGCTAAAGGGTCATATCATTCATTACTACTGGAATCGGCACGTTTTTTTTTTCGATTCGTATGATTACGTAAATTAGACTTAAAAATAACGACATGGACACTTTATAATCTTAGTTGTACTATTCTTAAATCTTTAATATCGATTTCGTTTTCTTATTTTTATTAAAAGTTCATTATAATTGAACATAGCTTTGTATTTAATTTTATTTAAATTTATACTAAACACATTAAAAAAAATAAGGCTTTTTCCAATAAAAAATAATATGAAAAAGAATTTTTTTTAATAAAATTTCCAATCACAGAAAATTCTTTAAATGAAAAAAAAAATAAAACTTTTGAAATTTTTAATTTCAATTTCAAATTATAGTTTCATTAAATTAAATACTTAATAATGCTTTTAGCTTTTTAGCAATAAAAGACGTTTAATTAAATTTACTTTTTATTTTAATTCTACAAACATTTTTTACCATTTCTTAAAATAATAAAATGAAATACAAAAAAGAAAATCTAATAAATATTTCTTCAAAAATATAAAAAAAAAATTAATTTCCATAAAACTTATACAGAAAATGTAACGAAATTAAAACAATTTTATAACAAAAAGGGTCCTCTCCTCTTAGTTTTTATTATTATTATTATTTTTTTTTGTAATACAATATGACGTTTGTATTTTTAATAATATTTAAATGCTTTTAAAACACATGAAAAGAGAGAGAGCGAGAGAAAATGTCTTAAAATGAAACCTTATATTTGATAATAAAAAATTTTCTTTCATTTTAATAAAATTTCTAAAAAAAAAAAAACAACAGGAACACGTACAAAAAGACACTGAATTTAATTATACAACAACAAACACACACCAAGACAAGGCATTCCATTTCTACATACGTACAGACAACATATAAATAATGTCATAATAAAACAAAAACAAAAAATATTGTATTTTATTGCTTATTAAACAATTAAAATTAAAAATAAATTTAAATAAAATGTTTTGTAACGGCAAAATAAAGAGAGGCACATACATTAAAACAGGCACTCAATGATACTCACTCACACATCCATACATATAAAATATAAAAGAAAGTAAAACTTGAAGGTATGCAGAACTCATTTGTAAATTGAAATGATTTTTTATTTACTGCACTTACTCTCTTACACACACACACGCACACCCTCAGCATACGCTCTTTTATTTATGCGCACACAAACACACTTACACTTAGGCGGCATTAAAGTTAAGAAAATGAAATGAAATGAATGTGAAAAAGTACCAATGAAATTAAGAAATGAAATTAAAAATAAACAACAGTACTGTTACCGTTATAATAAACAGAAAATTATCCAAATATCATATAATGTATATTATCATAATACAGTGATGCCAACTCTTCAAAATTAAAACGTTGGTTAATGTTTCATGCAATGAACTCATATTAAACACTCCGAAATTTTTTATTTTTATATTTTTGAAAATGTTAAAGGAGGTTGCGGCTTTTTGTATAGGAAATAAGAATTAAATTTCTTTAATGTTTTGAAGTCCATTTTGTAGCGTTAAGATACAAATTCAAGTCACTTAAACCATATAATGTTTTATAATCAACCATGGGTGAGATAATCATCTTCAATCGTAATGAAAATATGTATAAAGATTCACCTAATATTCATTAACACTATTTCCGCTGGACCATTTAGATAAGCTATTAACTTGCAATCAACACAGTACTTAATAAAAAAAAAATGACTCAAGGTTACTTGCATATATTCCATATGAATCGGTATTTCATGCTTTGGTACCAACAAGCAAACAAAAATGTTTTTAAACTAACCCACAAATTATAGGCTAAGTTAGGTTATGAGGCTAACACGGGAATGGTCTGGGCAAGCTAAAGTAACTAGACTGCGGAAATAAATTCACATTTTGCCTTGCACACTTGCATGTATTCAATAGGAACCTGTTGTACTCCATGTTTCGATAGCAACAAATGAACAAAAATGTTTCTACATTAACCCATTAAAAGCTGGTAATAGCTTCACTTGTATGCACAAAGAAACATTTTTCCATTTATCTTTAGAAAACTTAAGTTAGAAATCAATATATGTATTTAATAATTTAAATTATATTTAAACGAAATAATTACTGCTGTTAACTACAAATGAAACTTAAAGCACAAGAATCGGTCATACTTTTGGGATATTTAAATGTGTATAATCACACCGACAGTTCAAAGTATAAGAAAACTAACTAAACTAACCATTCTATAGTTTTTTCATCCACCAAAATTGTTTTAAATTTTAACTAAAAACGCTAAGAGTTGACATCACTAAAAAAATAGCAAAATATTGAAGCAGCATTAGTATCCTACTTATTTATGCCTGTGTGTATGCGTGTGTTGTGAATTATTTCTCCCTTTACTCATCATGCACTTACACTACTCTTCTCTCTACAATGAAGTTAATAAATAACAACGAAATAAAATATAAGCCTGAGTACACGAATAGACAGTGCGAGAGAGAGAGAGAGATAGTGATAGAGTGCTGAGTCAAACATAAAAAAACCGAAAAATAATTTAAAAAACTGAAATGAAATGAAAAATGATGAAAATGAAAGATTCTGATTTTGTTTAAGAACATAAAACGGCGAAAAAATTAATAAAAAAAAAAGAACCAACTACAACAACAATGTCAGCAACAAAACAAAAGTTCAAAAGTCGTACAATAGAACAAAATAATAAAATAATAAAAGTTAAGAAAAGAAAAGACATGATATAAAAACAGCAAAAGCTGAGAAAGAAGAAAACTGATTACAATGAAAATATTTCGTTCGCTCTCAGGAATAAAAGAGAACAGAAAATATTACGACAGCAGCAATACAATAACGGTTATAAGAATTGAAACAAACAAAAAAAAAAAAAATGGCAACTCGGCAAAAGGCTAAAAGCAATAACAATGGAAGCATAATAAAAGCATGGCAAAAACAGTTTTATAAAGGAGTGTAATTCTTTTTATTTAATTTTTTTTTTTTTTTTTTTTGAGAAATATTTTTAAAGAAAAAAAAAATAGATAAACAGACAGTCAAGTGCTGGGCCTGTCCTATGGCGATACTGGAGTTTCTGTAGGATTTAATGGCAAACAAAACTGTCACAAGATTAATGAGGAGACAAAGATGGCGTGGTTGACAACTTCTCCTTTAGCTATTCTCTAGACAGAACTAGAAAATTCTATGATCTGCATTCTCTTTTAAGAGTAGCATCATTCTGTGACATACAGGTGCGGTACCCATGGGGAAACACAAGAAAAGGACTCACAATTTGATTTATAACTTTAAGACGCTGGCATAAAAAGGAGATTTTTTTAGAAAAATTTATATTGTTCTAGACATAGCAATAATATCTGATAATCAATTTCGACCACTCGTTTTGTATGAGGTTAAGAGGAGAATAGCAAGGAACTGCCTAGTCAATCTGAATCAATTAGGCAGGGAAAATAGAGTCACCCTGCGCTCAATCACGCAATGAACTTTCGAGATAGCGTTAAAACTTGTCTGTGAAGTGGGACAGATGCTACAGTGTTTCTCCAAAGAAAACACTTGGATGCGTATGAAGTACTAGGCGGGTAGTTATCGTTACATTGGCACAACTATGATATTAGTTAATTGGTTGGCTTGAGAAAAATAAGCACAATACCGCGAAATTGCTTGTTTAACAGTAGAAGAAAAGGCAGGAAAAAGTCATAGATTTAGACAGAATAAGAGCAGCGAAATAGAGACCAAAGCCATCAGCACGGCGAGAATGAACGCACACTACACAGTCAGCACAATTACATAAATTAGAAAACTAGGGCTAGTCTCAATGTCGGCTATCGACGGAAAGCTTAAATTCTGGAAAAGTTCACTACAAAGCGTTTTTATTTTTCTCCTACCAAGAGCTGAATCTTCACATATTCTGCAGTAGTCTGACTGGAATCTAGTCCAGATCTTTGTTTCCGACCAATCACCAGACTCTCGCTGGACTTATTAGGTTCCATTTGCAATGTGGAATATGGTTTTACCATAGGCAATGACCCCTAGCCACACAACTACTCGATTCAATACCCTTTGCTCCTTAACCCATCTCCCAGTGATTTCATAGGTGTAGCAAATTGGAGTAGCACAATCAACTATCATATCATCATCAACAGAGTATGATTCCAGTCTAGTAAGAGTGCCTCATTTCGTAAACAGATACGTCGGTAACCTCTACACATGCAAACCTTTTGGTTATTTAGAATACCAACTCAAACGAAATCCACGGTCACATATTTGCCAAATTCAATTTGTGTACGTATAAAAGAATTTTGCTTAGAATGGGGTACGGTGCTTCATAAGTAAAATTTTTTATAAATTAAAATCAATTCTTCCATCTCTGTCTCTCTCTTTCTCTCACTTTCACCCTTTTCTCTGTTTGTTTTTTTAAAACAGTTTCTTTAAAATGAATTTATTGTTTAAAATCTCTGTTTTTTATAAACAAAAGAAATTGTTTTTTTTTTAGGAATTGATACTTTTAAAGCCTGCATTTTAGTTTTCGCTATTCGATCGGTTTTAGTAATTAAAAGAAAAGAAAGAAATTAATCTGTTACCAGGGAAAATGATTTCCCAAAACCATCTCTCTTTACTATTCTCTAAAGAACTAAAATATAACGCAACATACATACATGCATTCACACGAATGTGTGTAGGTGAGTGTATGTATGAATGTATGTACGATATTTTTATTATGAAAAGCATTTACAATATTTTTCTAAAGATTAAAGAGCATTAATGGCATGGAGATTTGGCAAGGAGAGGAAGTATTTAAAATACTCATCCTAACTCCCATCAGTGAGACAGAGAGAGAGAGAGAGAGAGAGAAAACGCAACAACAGAATAATATGTAACACTAATACATTCATCATATAAAAATAAAATCTCAAAATAAATGTGAAAAATACACAATAAAAGAAGAAGAAAAAACCATTAAATACAGGAATAAAAAAAAGCAAACAATAACAAAAAATCTTTCCCGTTAGGAATGGTAAAGAAGAGAGGATATGCTATATAATAGAGTGCTTAAAATGTTTTCTCTTGATGATGATGATGATGATGATGATGATGATGATGATAACGATAATGATGTTGCTGGAGATGAAGTGTTGCTAAATGTATGTGTATGGGTGAGTTGTTTTTATTTTTTAAGGGAGTTGCTGAGGGTGTTTTCGATGTGTCTGGTTATGGGAGTTGTTGTTTATTAAAAAAAGGGGTTTTTTTGTAGTGTTGTTTGGTTTAGAAGTTTACTACTATTTCATTAACATGGTAAAACTAAATACAACAAATAACAAAAGAAAGAGAGGGTAAAGAGAAGAGAAAACTACATTTCAATCAGTAGAAAATAAAAAAAATGTTTGTATGGATTGTAGTATAAATGTAAGTATACGTCTATTTAATGAAATATATTTGTAAGATGTAAAATGAAATAAAAAACAACAATAGAATACAAAAACAAAAAAGAAAACTCATGTTAAATACAAGTTTTCTCAAGTATAAAAAAACACTACTAATACTAAAACGTTTACACACACGCACACGGTTACACTGTGTATTTTGCTCATACAATACATATACACATAGAAACATACAACGTTAATAAAAAAAACCAGGCTTTTACAGGAAGAAATAAAACGGAAACAAAAATATAAGAGTGGGTGAATGGTTCGTTGGTTGTTTGTATAAGAGAGAAAAATACGCAAAAAACAAACTTTTTCAAACAAACTCTTTAAAATTAAATAAAAAAAAAAAATTTAAAAATTAAAATGAGTTTTAAAATGATTTTTGTTTTTCTTTTTAATTTTACATTTACTCACACACAAACACACATTTCATTGAAAACATCAATTAGAACTACCACACAACATTAATGATAAATAATAACAAAAATTAAATTAAAAAAAAAAATATAAAAAAATTAAACAGAAATTGTTGTTATTTTTTATGTTTATAAGTTTAAAAGAAATTGAAATGAAAAAAAAAGAATACATAAACAAGATGTAATGAAAATATGTAAATAAAGAAGACAAGTACTGTTAATACATTTAAAAATTGTTTTTTTTTTCTTTACAAATGAGACAAATATAATTAATAAATAAATAAATTTGGTTTTTTTTGGTTTTGTTTTTTGTAATTATAATACAATACTAGCGGTCACCGGGCAGCCCATCCCAACATTTCGTGTATTTTTATTACTAAAACTGGAATTTTATTTTAAAATGGTTTCTTTTGTTGTTATTTTCTGGCGAAAAAAACTTGGTTTAAATGGTTTGTTTATTTAAAAATTATTTTTTTTAAGATTAAAAACCTTAAATTGTTTTTTTTTAAATAATTTTAGTTAAAAAAGGATTGTTTTTTTTTTTTATTTTACTTTAAATATACCTTATAAGGCATATTAATAATGGAAAAATAAAATGTTTTTTTTAATAATATTTTTTTAACAATTAAAAGTTCATATAGTATTATAAATATATACAGTTTTAATAAATAAATAAATAAAATAAAAGAAAATAAAAGAAAAAAGCATTTTATATATAATATATCGTATATAAATTTTTGCAGTGTATGTTTATCAAACAGAAACAAAAACAATAAAAAAAAAACAAATATTTTCAAAATATTTACACAAATCATAGATACATTTTGTAAAAAAATATAATAAAATTTTAATCTGTACATTAACGGAAACAGAAACGGAAACACAAAATAATAACAATTTAATTAATTAATAAAACAAACAAACAAACAATTTAATGAGAAATGTTGTTAAAACTTTAAATACAAATATTTTACAAGTGAGTTGTTGTTATTGTTGTGTTTTAGAAAAATTCTTAAATTAAAAATGAGTGACAAAAAAAATAAAATGAAATTCATTTTAATTTATTAATTTAAATATTTACAAAATATCATATTTCAACTACAATTTAATAATAAAAAGGAAAAATGTAAACTAAATAAATATTTTTATTTTTTTTTTTTGTTTTTCTTGTTTTTTATTTTTTTTGTATTTTAAGAAAGAATTTACCAAAATAGTAGTAATAGTAGTAGTATTAGCTTAGAAATATTGGAAATATTTTGTTTTTTTTATTTTAAGTGTTTCAAAACTATAGATTACAGGTGCTGTTTGTATTTGGTCCACTACAGTGCTACCTAAACTCCACCATGAAATGTTCTAGATTGTATACATAGTGTATAGAACATGGTATGGCTGGCTGTACAGCTAGCGTTAAATTTTTTTTTTTTTTTCGTAAAGCAATTAACAAAATTTTCTCCCCCTCTAGAGTAAAAATGGTAATGGCTTATCGATTCATTCAATTAGATTTCAAAATAAGATTTAAAAGGTATTTTATATTCCAAACTAGTAAAAGTACTAAGTACTTTTTTTTAAATACTGTTAAGTTTTAAGTGTTTTTAAAGTCTAACAGCTACATTTAGTACTTTTTTAGATACACTTAAATAGTAGAAAGTACTTTTTTAAGTACTTTTAAGACTTAAAACGTAGATTGTAAATGTAAAAGTACTTTTAAAGGTTTATTGAATTTTAAAAAGTACTTTAAAAGATTTAAGTTATGCTTTAATTGCTTTAAATACTTTTTACCCCTTTAAATGTACTTTTTTGTAGATGCAGTATTTGTTTTTTTTTTTTTACTAATTTAAGTACATACATACTATTTAGGTGGTTGTATGCTAAAGAGTTTGACTGCAAACCTAAGCAACTCAGTTTAGAGTACTGATACGACGAACAATTTTTTTTTTAAAGTTTTCATAAGTTTTAACAAATTAAGGGACGTCATTCGGCCTTCAAAAGCTTTTTTCCAGAATGCCTGGAGAAAGTAACAACAACAATAAACATCTTGGAAATGTCAAAAACACCACCTCTTAGGAAAGAATAGAACTCCAAAGGACAAGAATTCTTAGTTAATACAACAATCCAAAACATTTTCAAAGATAGCAGTGTTTCTAGAACTAGAAAAACCTCAATTAAGAAACTGAAACAAGCCAACGAAAGTCGTAGAGGGAGAACAGTACTATATGTTATAAAGTATGTAGCTGTAGTTGTTTAAAGTACCTTTGATGTATTTTTTGTAAAATGTAAATTAAAAAAAATTTTGTTTTTCAAATTTATGGCCTGTTTTCCAAACGGATCTACAGATTTTAATCGTGTTCCCTTATAAATAATCCATCTTTACTCTCTTTCCTTACAGAGGATTATGCTCTCAAAATTCTTTCACAATCACTCGTTCATGTTAAACTTTATGGCACTCAATTGAATGGATATTCGTCGTTGGTTTGCATATAACAAGAACAACAAAACTTATTTGTTCTTTCACTTTTCTAAAATGCTCATCATCATCATCATCATTAAGAGCAGAAACTAATGCAAACAAAAAAAGAGAATTTAATGGGAAAATTAAGAAACCGAACAAAAACGAATTGTACACGAATAAAAGATGTTACAAGTCATGAATTCAAAAAAGAATACGACAATAATGAATGTACATTGTAATCATAGTCGTAATGATAATTTTATAATTAAATAACAATAATAATAAGAATAATAATGATGATGATGATGATAATGATAATTTTATTACAATATTTTACATTAAAATTAATGAATTAATGAAAATGAATTAAATGAACGTTAAAGACAACAACAACAACAAATTTAACAAATAAAGACAGAATAATTGAATTTATAAAACAGATTGCTGTTTGTTGTTGTTGTTTTTTATTTTAATTATTAAAAAAAAAAAAAGAAATGCAAACCAAAACCGTGACGAAAATTTAAACAAAAGGACAAAACAAGAAAGAGAGAATGAGACAATATTTGTTTGATACACGGAAAGAAAAACGATTCAATTTTAAATCAATCATCATAGTCAACAAAACTGATGTGTTATTTACAAGGGTTTTTTGGTTTTAAGTTTTATAATTTGAAATTTTTACAATTTCTTTAATTAATAATATTTTAATAAATTTAACATTAACGAAATGAAGTTTATAAAATCAAAATAAAAACAAAAAACTTTGAATATTTACAAAAAAAAAAAAAAGAAAAAAATAACAAATAAATAAATATTAACGCGCATGAATTTAAAATTAGTTTATCATTTATTGCATCATCATTTCGTTATTAATTTTTTTTATTTTTTTGCTTTTTATTTTCAACATATGAATTATTAATTAACTGTTCAACGAAAAAATTAAAAGCGATTAAAATTTATTACTTTTTGTATTATTTATACATAGTTATTGTTTTTGTTTTTATTATTTCTCGTATGTTTTCCATAAATTGTTTGTTTTGATTTAAGGATTTTGCGTCTCTCTCGAGAAAAAATTATAAAAATTTTTAATAAAATATTTAAAATTAAAATTTAATGCAACTGTTACAGTTGCCAAAAAATTCCTTTTAGAAGCATTATTATTGAATTGAATTACAAGAAAAACGTAATATTTTAAACAGTTTTATAAGTAGACTGAATTTACAAAATTGGAAATATCTCCGACTATTAAAAATGATCAGCTTAGCATTGAAATAAATAAACTGACACTAGAAACACACATTACTGGCCATTACAATGTTTTAAGCAGGACTACGACCTACTTCCTTACAAAATTTGTATTGACTGCATCAATTACAACCATAAGTGGTGAGACATACAGTTTAACAACGAATCCGAGTGACAGAAAGCTTTTTCAAAAGACTCCCTCATAAGTCTTGCCGAAAAAATTATTTTTTTGATGTCTGAGTTGAGATTTTAACTCTTGAGCTCTAGTCGAGTATGCCAACAAGCGACTCACTAAACCTATAGCGATCACCGCGCAAAGACTCAAGGCCATAAATTGCAAGGCCCGTGAATTTTTTTTAATTCATTAAGTTCATAAGAAAAATTGTTTTTGACTTCTGTTTGTTTTCATTTCGAATTATTTTTGTTTCATTAATCAATTCGAGCTAAATAGTTGACTATACTTTATACTGTATACTATACGGTAGCATGTTATAGAATAATAAGGTTACCATGTATTGTTGTTTACACCCCCTGTGAAAACGTATTGGTTTGTTGTATTAGGAAGGAATCGTGTCTATTAAATTCTACTATTTTCCAAGAATTGTGTCTAAAAAATACTCCTGAGTATATTATTTACAATAACTAAAGCCAAATACCAATCTAATCTGATGTATGTACATGATCTGGCATTAAATGCAATTGAGTTTAATATGTATCACTATGGGTGATTACACATGTTTAAAAATTGTTTAAACGTAAATATTTGGTTACTGGAAATACCAGTAGAGTGCATTTTAGCAAACTTATATAGCACATCAGGGTTCTAGGTCTTTATAGTCGTACTATACATACTTTACTATATAAAGATATTAGAAAGTGGAATTAAAAAAAGGGTAAATTCTTACTTAGTACCTTTTAAAAAGTATTTCCTAAAGACATACTCTTTAAAAACCCTTTAAAACAGTTTTTTAAAAAGTACCTTTCTAAAGAGAATGCTTTTCAAAAACTACCATTTATAGTACCCTTTAAAAAAGTACCTGTTAAAAAGTACCTCTTTACGAAAATATTCTCTAAAAAAAGAATTTGAAAAAAAACAATTATGTCTTGGAAAACAATCTAATTAATAATACACTTCTTAAAAGAGTTCCCTTAAAAAAGTATTTTTCAAAAAAGTACATCAAAAAGGATAAAAAATGTATCTTTATGCCCCAAACGTTTCAGTTATTTTTTTTAATTTACGATGTGTATTGGTTGTCATAAACAAATGTTAATCCTATCAAAAAGTACTTTTTCCCTTTCAAAATTCTAAGAATTTAATTTGTAGGCAACACATAAACATGTATGTATGTACATATGTACAATTGCAACACTTTGTGATGTGATTTTTATTTAAGGATTTAAAACCATAATTTTATTGTATTAAAAACTGTTTCTCTTTTTATCTATTTTTGAACTTTAAAAAGGTTAACAAGAAATAGTACTTGCTTGTTAAGTTTATAAAAGTATTTTTAAGTTTCATTTCTTGTTTTTTGTTTAAATTTTATGGCACCCTTTCTGTGCGAATGACTATGAAATGGAAATTGTAACAAATAAAGTAAAGGAATTACGACAAAAACTTGTCGAAAAAAAAACAAAATATTACAACAGCAGAAATGTTTTCCTTTTTTTTCGATAAAAAAAAAATATAAAACCACCACCACTATACTACTGCTAGGAAGAAAACTTTGGAGAAAATTTAAAAAAACTAAAATAAAGCAGCAGAAGAAACTACAGCACTTGTATCGATATCCCCTTAATACACGAAGCCCTTCATCATAATCTTCACCTCACACTTTTATGTTCACCACCATGAATCTCTCCTCTGCGAGTATGCGAAACGAGGGTGTGGATTATTGGTGAATGGTAGTGAGAGATAAGTGTGTGTGTGTGTGGTGGCATGGGAAGTTGTTTGAATATTATTTTTTTATGATTTTTTATAACATTTTGTTGATTTTACCGTTGTTTTCTTTTTCTTCCTTTTTTTGTTTTGTTTGTTTGTTTTCTTTTTTTTGCAAATAGTTTTGAGTTTTTCTCTTTTATTTTTTCTATTTGTTTGTTGTTACATTGTTTTGTTTTTGCCGTTAGTTTTTCTTTTTAAATTTAATACCATGAATATGTAAAAAGTTTATTTTATTATCTCGTGTTCCTTGTTGTGTTTCTAGTTTCCGTTTTTCCTAATTTTTGTTGTTTTTTCTTCGGTTTTTGTTTTTGGATGTTTCGATACTATCGATTTGTTAAAAGAGATTTAAAAGAATGTATTCATCTATAAAACCATTAAACAAGAGTTAGAAAGTACAAGATAAAGTATTTTATATTTATAATAATAAACTAAATTGATAGTTATATATATTATATTGTACTTCTGACTAAAGGATTGTAATGATCAATAAAATATTGGAGTAAATTGTAGCAAAAATTCAAGTAAACGATCATTGTCGCAGCAAGACGAATCTTCAAAGGACGGTGGCAAAACCAAGATTCATATCAAGTAAGCTAACGCTGTGTATGTCTGATGACGATCAACAGAACATACAAATCTTGGGGACAAGACGAAAATTGAGAGAGCTTGCGGCCTTTGCATCCTCATGATGGTGGAAATTTAAATTCCCACTACTCTGATAAGAGTTTCAGTTTGAAAATTGAGAAATGTCAGTAATCTAATTGGAACCCATTTGCATGAATAAAGATCGTTTTTACATAATATACGAAAGATATATTTAACTTTAAAGTCTAATCGAATTTCTAATCCAATTTTTTTAGAACACCTTTCGAATAGGATGCCTGACCATTGCAATGTTTAACCATTTTAAAAACGTCGCTATTGAAAATATTCTGATTGCCTTAGGTAAAGCGGTTATTCTGTTACATGCAGGCTTAACTTTATTGGCAACATGAGTTTTCAGCATTGTTTGATTCTGCTGAACTAAATTCCATGGCATGGGCCTAATTCTGATTCTAACGGACATTTGTCTTATTGGAATGATTTTTGCAGGATATCTGGGTCTGAGCAAAAAAGAAAGCTTTCTGCTTTTGCCACGAACAGGTGAAGATTCTTAACTTTTCATTTTCTATCATTTTCGACTAAAGTCTTCAGTATAAAGATTGTTGCAATATAATTTTGTTTTTTTTTTTGGAGGAGACAGGCTTTTTTATATTAGGGAATGTTTGATTACCAGGTTGGTGATATCACACTGGATCTAAACGCCCTTGAGTATCCAAACATTTAAAACAAGGATATTACTTATATAAGTATATGTAATTATTTGAAATTATTAAAATAATATTGAAAAATAATACGTTAAAGTTTGTTTAATTTTTTTGAAATTTTATTCAATTGACACTTTTAAAGCTCTGCTCAGCTATACTGATTTTTCTTTGAATGTTTTAATGTTATAAAACCCAAAATGAGAAACAAAAATAGACAAACTTTTGCTTGCTTTTCTATTATTATTATTATTTATGTATGTATTTATGTGAATATTATGTGTGTGTGCTTGTTATTATTGTTGTTGTTGTTATTACAATAACTGTTCATAGTTGGTGTTGTTGTTGTTGTTGTTAAGAGATGTATTTTTCTTTTAATATTTATTTTGTATAACAATTGTATGCCAAAAACATAACAACAAAAAATAAAATAAATAAAAGAGAGTAAGAGTGACTGAGAATGAGAATGAGAG
The DNA here is from genome assembly GCA_930367235.1 of Sarcophaga rosellei. NCBI lineage: Eukaryota > Metazoa > Arthropoda > Insecta > Diptera > Sarcophagidae > Sarcophaga > Sarcophaga rosellei. The sequence continues at coordinate 5,555,702 of OV884017.1, read as the reverse complement.
AAAGAAAGCAGAGGCAAATAAATTATTTTTGGTATACTCTATTCTAATATTATTACTGTTGTTGTTGCTCTTAATATTATAGACATAATGATTGTTATTCCAACTAAAATAGTTGTTTGCTTGTATGCGTGTGCGTGTGTGTGTGGGTTTGTATTTGTATTAATGCCTATAAATGTTTATGAGTTGATATAAATGCATGTGTGTTTGTATAAACAAACCAACTCACATATGTAACCACTATAAATGTTAATGTTACAATATTAGTTACAAACTCATACACACACACACACACATAAAAAAAAAAACACTCATATAGAAAGTAATATGAAAAGTTTGCTTTCACTTGATAAACAAGTTTAATAACAATAATAAATAGTTATGACATGTACCTCCACACACACACACACTCAGAGAGTAAGTGTTTGAGTTAGTGAGTATGTTACACAATTGTGTATACACCCCTAATTCAAACATAAACATAAACTTATACGCACACACACCAAACATATTTCAAGGTTTTTTCTTTTCCCTAATTTTAACTCTTATATGAATGTGTGTACACATGTACATACGTATGTGTGTACGCGTAGATAAAAGATTTTCTATGGGTGTTGCCATTGAGTAATTTTTATATTGAGAATGGGTGGGGTAGACAAGTATGAATCGAATTTTTTTTTTTTTTTATTGTTTACAAGTCCTTGTAAAGATTAAGACTCTTATCAGTTGGAAAATAAAAATAGAAATAAAATACCAACACAATCATATAATATCTCTCTCCCCACTCTCTCTCTGTCTCTGTCTCTCTCTACGTACATATCTGTGGTGAACTTTCAATTATTAAAGGCAATAATAATCATTTTAAGCAGCACTTTAGATTATATTGTGGAAGTGGGGGTTAATTTGTTATAGATTTTAAGTTATTGTATAACAAAAAAAAAAGGTTTTCTATACTAAGTTAGTTTTTTTGTATGTGTTAGAAGTCCTTCAGTACTTTTCTGTTGTGTTTTTGTTGGAAGGTCTAAAGGTAAGGCAATAATTTTAAATGTTTAATATAATTTTGGACTTTTTTTTTTATTAAATCCCATCATTAAATGGAGACTTATTTTTTAGGCTTAATTTAGTTTACGTTTGCAGTTATTTACTAAGATTTAAGACTGCCAAGTATGATATTTAAATAAAATAACTTCGGATTGCAAAGCTATCACCTGTTAAATACCTCTCATCGGAAATATCATTTATTTAGTATACGCAACGCTTATGTTTGTCTAAGAGACCCACTGTGGAAGGTTTTGGCAAGCTTGTATAGAAATTTGAAGAGATATAGGCAGACTTTTAAAATACATACAGCTTCGAAAATATCGCTACTGTTAGAGAAATTGTGGTGAATATATTGGGACTTCTCAGCAATTGGACCTATCTTATGGTGTATCTATCTATATAAAGCCCAATTCATCAGAGAAGATGAGGACAAGAACACCAAGCTTTTAACGTAGATTTTACGGACAAAATTTTCCTTAGCGATAATGCTCATTCAAAATAAGAACCTAGAAAGGCCATTGCTTTCGGATAAAATAATTGTTTAGTGCAGCTTAGGGTCTAGAGAAGTCATTGGGCCGTATTTTCTCGGGAATAATGCAAGAAGAGTTCTGGCTTTACAATAACCGATTTTTTTTTGGCCTGCATTTGAAGACAATTGAACTGCCACGAGCTACACAACATCACCAATTTTAGTTTTATCGCATGAGAAAGAGCAATTTCACGTTTTGTGGACGACAATTGATTGACCACCGAGATCATGCCAGATAACGTCATTAGACTTTCTATGGGGCAATGTCCAAGGCTATTTCAACGCGGATAAACTCTGACTTTGAAGCATTTGAAAACCAATAAATCAAGCTATCGTTGAGAATCCGTTCGAAATATGATCAGGATCAATTGCTGCATTTCATAAATAATGGCTAATAACGTAATAGATGATGTCGTTAGTACACTTTATCATGTTTCCTTGCGATGTTACAAAATGACAATGTATGTACGCAACATAAGACAAAACGCTACTGAAATAAAATAACTTTCAATTTCAGTCACAATAAACGTCACTGCTGTGTTCTGAGAGGTACGGTAAATCGTATCTTATATGTTAACGGTAAACTTTCTCTTTAATGATCGTTTCCTCTTTTGTATTAAACAGCAAATCATACTTTCTCACTCTCTGGTAATAAATCGTTCGGTTTGTTGGTTTGTTTTCCTTTACAGTTTTGTTTAATTTGTTTTTGGTATTACTGCTGTTAATATAACAGAGTTTCGTTTAATAATAACAGAGAGAGGGAGAGAGAGGGAGAAAGTAATTTAATGTTACTCTTTTACTTACACACTAAGGACACAATTAAAGTGAAAACAAACAATTAAACTTGGCAATACAATACCAACAATGCAATAATATTACTATGTATGTATGGATATACATATGTGTGTGTGTAGAATTAACCTTAATTTAATAGCATAAACATTTCTATGAATGTTTGTTTGTTTCTTTGTTTAGTGTTGTTTCAATAATAATAAAAAATAAAACAAAAACTAATTAAACAAATATGTTTGTATGCACGTTTGTATATGTATATGAACATAGGCCTCCATGTGTATGTAGATTTTATTAGTGAGCATTCGTTCATATGCATGTATGCATGCATGCCTCTGCTTAAAGTTTGGGTTATTAGGCAAACTAACGGAAATTAATATTTGCCGTTGAGAGCGAGAAAGAGAAAGTGTGAGTATATTAAAAAGAAAATAATAATTTTAAACAATAGGACACTCTTAACACATAAAAAGTATACAAACTTAAGCAATTTGAAAGTGTTTAATGCTGTATTGTGTTGTTTTTTGAAGTGTTTTCAAAAATATTTCAACAACAATTTCAGTTTATTGCATCAGGTTATCCATTCGATGATTTCAAAACTCAATTGTAAACAAAACAACAGCCAATAAAGCTTTGATTTCTTTGGTAATGCTTGGACCTTGGCGCTTTTACACAAAGTAAAACTTCGTTTAAGCGAACATGGGTTGCTGTATTTGATGCTTTTGTAGTAGTTTTGTTGATTTTTTGGTACATTTCAAGCGATATCTCGGTGATAATTTAACGAATACTGGTTTTTAAATGGTCCAGCGTTAGGACATTAACCGCGTAGATACGGTTTTAACGTAACACCTTAAAAAACCACCCCAATTGGCGTCGCCAAAACATGAAATTACTTTTTCTAGCAGCGTCCCTTGCAAGAAGGCCAAAATTACTCGTGCTATATAGCTCGTGGTATCGTCTTGTTAAACCAAATACCGCTCAGTTCAATGATCTTCAAATGCAAGCCAAAAATGTCGGTTATTATAACGATTATAGCGTTCTGACGAGTCGAACAAAAGAAACCGAGACACATTTTCCGCATTGCAATGGCTTTTCCACAATCACTTTTGTGTTCTCCAAGCACACATAGACTACTATTTTGCTTATGCGTAACTGCACGGAGAAAGAAATTCAAATACAAAATACACCATAATTGCTGAGAACGCTGTGTAATTGAGAAATTCGACTTAAATGCCACATTTTGCCTTGATGCATTTTGAATGCTTCTAGTTAATGGGTCGACTAGGCCAAATATAATCGCACCATAGTACTCGAAAGTCGCAGTAGTCTAGTAGGTAGTGTGTTCGCTTATTAGACGTAAGGCCACGGTTCAAACCCCAGATCAGACATAAAAACAAAAATATAAAACAATATTGCTTTGGTGATTTCCTCTCACCAGATTTCTGGCAAAAACTCGCGGTGAGTAAATAAAATTGCCATGAAAAAGTTTCTCAAAATCTGTTGTTCGGAGTCGACTTTAAAATGTAGGTCCGGCCACTCAAGTATAAAATTAAGGCACACAACATAAGTGGTGGAAGAAGCTAGGTCATAATCCTGACGGAAGGGTTGTAATGGCCAATTATGTTATGTAGTATGTAGTGCTCGTAATAGTAATGTTTGGTTTTTGGCGTTCTTTGTTACGTGTTTAGCGAACCATATTTCGTTAATAACAAAACTTTGACTAAATAAAGGTCACTTCATATGAAAGATGTTTAACTATTAACTGTCTTGCCAGATCGACCGCCAGTTTTGAAATCACTAAATGGATAGCCTGTGCATATGTACACATATGTGGATCTGTTGTGTTTATTTGTACATCTGTACACATGGTTTTACTTTTATTATTTTATTACCTTCCATATGTTATGTAAACTCATACTCATAAAGGGTGTTTTTTATAGAGGTATAGAACTTTAAGTTGGCATTACTTTTCAAGATGGCGACCGATTTAACAGCTGTCAAGTGATTTATTCTCAGTTTGGTTTGGCAATTCATCATGAATAGACTCACGCCTGAACAACGCTTGCAAATTGTGCAATTTTATTTCGATTTATTGAAAGACACGTTTGGTGACCGCCTAATTTCACGTTTTGGACCTGTGAATTGGCCTCCAAGATCTTGTGATTTAACACCGCTAGACTACTTTCTGTGGGGCTATGTAAAGTCATTGGTCTATGCGGTAAAGCCACGAACGGTTGACCATTTGGAAGACAACATTGGCCGTGTTATTGCCGATATACGGCCACAAATGTTGGAAAAAGTCATCGAAAATTGGACGTCCAGATAGGACTACATCCGCGCCAGCCGTGGCCAGAAATCATATTTAAAATGTAATGCCACAAGATTATCTTTCGGATAAATACAATTCATGTCAATCGAATAATTCATCGTTGTTTTATTGCAACTTAAAGTTCTATACCTCTATAAAAAACACCCTATATATTTTTGTTTTTGCTGTTTATCATACACACACACATACACAAGTACTATGTATGCATGTGTATGTAAATAGTTATAAAAAAAAACTCCATATTTGTTTAATATAAAATTTTCATTTATTTTTATTGTTGTATTGTATTGTTTTATTTATTGTATTTGTACGGTAAGTTCATTTAAAAGCGACTACTGCTGAGACCATTATTATTATTATTATTGTTGTTTTTATTTTTTTTACTATTTTGTATAAATAAACTAATGCACAGCATATGCTATTGTGGGCTGCTTTATGTAGACAGAGCTTTAAAAGTTCAATATTATTCGAAACTACAGTTATCCTAGAAATTACTACGCTTTAGATTAATTAACTAATCTTTGTTTATATTTGTACGTACTACGTAGTATTACTGCTACATTTACTTAATGAAAAAATAAAAGAGGTTTTCATAAAATCCTTTAAATGTTTGGTATTAAATTGGTTTGTATATATTTTAACGAGAAGACATTCTTTAAATTTCCCCATGTTGAAGGTAGTGCTGGTGTGGTGGTTTTATTTTATCGATGAAATACTCTCTCGCAGTATTGTCGTCATCAACATGAGTTTTTAGCTTTTTTTTTTTTGTTCAGTAATTGTTAGCCATTGTTATTTTTGTTATATTTTCTCCCCCCTTTTTATAAAATTTGTATATTTTTTAAAATACTTTTCCATTTCAAAACCACTGACTGTGAGAGAGCATTAAAATAAAAATGAAAATTTACACAAGTCTACAAGTGCAAGTGTATGTGTATGTGTGTATGGTGAAATACCTGGGTATGAGAGCACGAGTTTTAAAAGTATTTTTTTTACGGTTGTTGTTGTTGTAGTTGTAGTTGTTTTTAATATTTCAATAGATGATGTGTTATGAAGTGTACTCCTGGTTTCAAACTGAGTTTGTTTTTTTTTCGCATTCTCTAACCAAAAAACAATACAAAAACAAACAAAAAAGAAAGAGTATGGCAAAAAGCTTTATAAATTTTAAAACATCTCTCTGTGTATGTATGTGTGTGAGTGGTGTTAATGGTTTTTTTTGTTTTTATTAAAGTGTGAGTCTCACTTGAATGGCATGGTACGCGTATGCCTGTACGTGTAAAGCACAGGGTTGGGGTTTTTAAATACTGCGCGCGCATTTTGCTTGTTTCAACAAACAAGTTGAATTTTTTGGCAAAATTTTTTCTAAAAATACACACACAAAAACGAGAAAACAAAAAAGGTATAAAATTTTTAATGGCAAATAATATTAAGGTATTATTAATTTGCTTTATTTTTCTATTTTTTTTTTCTAATATGTACATTTTTTCTTTTTCTTTCCGTTTAAAACAAAAACGTTAAGCTTGAATTCATTTGTGTTCGTGTTTGGCTTTTATAATTTTGTAATTATTTATTAGACAGCGAGAGAGAGAGAGAGAGGGAGTACTTTTTTCATTTTCCTCTTTCTATGTATTTTTTTGTTGGTATTTTTCTTTGCAATTTATTTTAATATTATTTTTTTTTAAATAATCGTGTTTGTTTTGTGTGTTCCAGTTGGTGGTTGGTTTATTGTGTAGTTTTCTTCAAAAGAAATTAATTTTTTAAATAATTTGTTTTTTTTTCTTCTTAAATTGTTAGTTTTTTTTTAATATTTGTTGTTAAAGGAATAAAAAGGAGGGAAGCAAATTTAACCCGTCTCAATTTGTTATTAGATTTAAACAAAAGAAATTAATAAAAATTATTCTTTTTTTTTTTTATTTAATAAGGAAAATGTTAAAAAACAAAATATATTAAACTGAATGAAAAATTATTAAAAAACCAAAAAAACTAAACTGAAATATAATTTAAAACCTTTTATAAAAACATAACCTATCATTCGATACCTAAGAATTCAAAAATAATTTCATATTACATATTACAAGAAAAAGAATTTCTTTAGTTTTCAAAATTATGCTTAAATTGTTGGCCTTTCTCAAAAGGTTTTTTTTTATTCATAATAAATTATTGAACAAAAACAAAAAAAAAAATATCGTTTACCATTATATTATTATACATATAGATATGTATGTATTTCCATAGTTTTCTTTGACTCACTACATTTTTTAAAACATTTTTAAAAAACAATTTATTTTCATCAATACTTCTTCATATGATTTACCATAATACTGAAAAGCCTCTAAATTTTATTTCCACTAGTATAAGCATTAGGGTCTAATAATAATCTTATTACTAAGCGTCATAGAGTTCTAAATAAAAAGCTACATATTGCTCAAAACCAATGCGAATAAGTTAAACGAGATTCACCTTAAGCTCGAGTTAGAAATACTTTTTAAAAGCTGAAGACTAAATATTGAGTCGTATCGTCTTATAAAAATTAACCATAAGCTAAAGATTAAATAAAAAACAATCGATTCGCATGTATGTACAATTAACAGAGTTTTCTTTTTTAATAATAATCATTTCAACTTATCGATCCTCTAATATAAACTCTCCTCCTTCTTTCCTCTGATATAAACAAGCTTTTACTGTTAGATTTAATGCTCATAGAGAAGCACAACAATTCAAACAGTGTTGTATCACCATCGAACGTAGCAACGAAAGAAATCGGAAATCACTTGTCTGAGTCAAGAATATACGTCCCCCTCTCATAGCTTAATTGTACAGAGATCTCTCATCCATACTCTCTTCATTTAGGGAGTGTTTTTGCAAAACAAAGGATTTCAGATAAAAGGTCTACTCGTAAGGAAAACACATACAAAATTGAGTTTGGGTTTTTTTTCACACAAACAGACGCTCGTCTGAAAATGTTTGTCTTACAAAAACAGGTCCTAAATGAAGAGTGTATGTGCGAGAGTGTGTTTGTTTGTGTTACGCTGTCTAAAACCGTTTGTCTATGTTCAAACAGGAGATTAGTCAGCTAGCGACAAAAGCACAAGTATACATGGGAGATATTTGGTTTTTTTCGGTTTCCAACTTTACGTACATACATAATCGGCCATTACAACCCTTCAGTCAGGATTACGGCCTAGCTTAGCTTCTCACACCATTCATGTTGTGTGCCTTAATTTTATACTTGAGTGGCGGGACCTACACTTTAATGTCGAATCCGAACGACAGATTTTGAGAAACATTTTCATGGCAATTTTCATTTACTCTCAGAGTTTTTGCCAGAAATCTGCTGAGAGGAAGTCGCCGAAGAAATATTTTTTTTTCATATTTCGTTTTGATGTCTGGCCTGGGGCTCGAACCCGGGCTTTTCGTCTAATAAGCGAACACACTACCTACTAGACTATGGCGACTTCCAACTTTAACATCCGGTTTTTGTAAGACAAACGTTTACAGATGACCGCCTGTGTGTATGGAGACTGCAAAAACAACAACTGGACCAAAAACTTATTAATGAAGATGAAGAACTTTCAAAATTTTTTAATTTAATGCAAACACAGTTTGTGTATCAAACAACACAGAGATCGCATTGAAAACATCACCCAACGAAACAACAAATCAGTCGTATAAATAGCTATTGAAGAGGAGAAAAGATTGAGAGGGAAAGTGAGGGTAAAAGCCTTATATTCTTCAAAATAACAAAGAAATACTTTGTAGTGTTGTAAATTGATTTTATTCAAACTCTTCAAGAGTTTTTTTTTTTGTAATAAAAACTAAATTTTCCATAAAATTTCGCAAATAATTTTAATAATACAGCTTATTGTAAACCATCCATCCTGTTTAAAAAATATATTAAAATATTTTATAGCTTCTTTTTTTTTATTATCATTTGTCCTAAATATATAAATAATAATAATAAAAAAAAAAAATATAAAAAATTGGACAAAAACAGACAAAAAAAATGTTCTTTTGTTTAAAGTTTTTATGATTTTCTTTCTTTCATTCTATACAACATTGTTCATTCATTAGCGTGAATGTTTTATTTTTATTTTTTTTTTTGCAGCCTTAATACCCACACCACCCACGCCCTCACCCGTAAACCTCTCATCAAACCAAGCAACACAACTTCTATCACTTCAACGTCATATTTTAATTAATTATACATTGTTTTACATTTCTTTTTTTCCTTTTTTGTTTGCAAAAAACGCAAAATAAAATAAAAACAAAATATTAAAACATTAAAAAAAAAGAAAAGAACTGAACTGAACTGAATAGAAATAAAAAATATCTCTTCTATGCCATCATCATAATAAAATATTTTCTGCACAGAAAAAATAGAAAAAACGCAGAGGGACGAAAAAAATAATGTGGCATAATACCTTAAGTCTTAAGTAGCATATGATGCTTTCAATTTATTAAAAAAAAAAGAGAGAGAGAGAGGAAAGAGGCGAGGAGAGCAGCAGAGAGAATACAGGTCCTATTCATTAAAGTACGTTTAAAGGATTTAAAAACAAATTCATATCAGTTTAAAACAGTGGCACAAATGCTCTCAAGATAATGTGGAGAAATAAAATAATAATTTCGAGTTTTTTTCTATGATTCGGCAAGTAAGTCAAGTCATTCAAGGTTAGTCGTCAGGATACCTACATTATTGGCCATACTTATGCCACTCACGTTATATGTTTTAATTTACACTTTAAGACTGCTGGGCACAGATAGTTGACAGATATATATGTATTAGGCCAACACACTAGCCACTTGAATACAGCGACCTGTGTCTCAAATGAAAGTTATATTTAATTAGCTTTCTCGGAGGAGAACACAATAAATTTATGCAAACATCCATAGTACTCTGGTAGGGCGCTTCTATGGTAGGTAGCTATGAAGTATAAGCGTGCAAGTTTTACAAAAATTGTAATTCAGTGTCCGATGCACGTAGAAGATCTGGCACCACTTAAATAACGAGTTTCGCATTAGCAGATATTTGCAAGGCATGATTAAGAGCCTAGCTGGTGGTAGTGAGTTGAGTCATCTATGTCAGAGGGATTTAAGTTGAACTCGAGAAACTTTAAATACTTCAAATCTTACTCATTGCAACACTTTAGTCAGATTTGAGACCTAGTTTCTCACAACACACCCACTCATGTTGTAAGTGGTTAATTTTATTCAAGAGTGGCAGGACCTAAAGTCCTTAAAGTCTTTTTAAGCAACTTTTCATGGCAATTTTATTTTACTCTCAGAGTTTTTGCAAGAAGACTGATGAGAAAGTTGCCGAAGAAATATTTTAATTTTGTTCGAGTTGTCTGAACTGGTGTTTGAACCACGGGTTGGTGTCTAATAAACAAATACACTATCTACTTGACTATGACGCCTTAAACCTATAGTCCATAAATACCATCCCTTTTCTCGCATTTTTCTTTTTCGCCAATTATCTTCAAACAACCCACTGTGTTTATAACGTCTTGAGTTTTGCTTCTTTTCACTCGCTCTCTCAATCTCTCTGCTACTCTTAGCATTTTTATACAATTCTGTTGCTTGTATAGTGTTGTAAAATGAATTTCTTTTTGTGTCTTGGTCTTGCTGTTGTTGTAATAAAAGCTTCTATTCATTCCTTTTCAATATAAAAGAAAGAACAAAAAAAAAATAAATAACGAGAACAAAAGCCAAAAAGTAAAACAAAAAAAAAAAGAAAAAAATTAAATAAGAAAAGTAGACTAAACACGAGTCAAGTTGAAAAAGGGGTTATCCTGTCACTTGAAAATGTTGACATGTTCAAAAGAAATTAAAGGTAATTGACTTGTTTAAAATTATTTTGGGTTCTCTTTTTCTCGTTTGTTTTCTTTATATTTCTTCTACAACTACTTTGTTATTATTGTTTCCTATAGAAAATAAATATTTTTAATAAAAAAAAGAAATGAAAAATTAAAGGAAGAATAAAAAAATACATATACACAGAGTGACACAAAGAAATGTTAAGGAATCTTGATAGGTATTATGCATTCACACACACACACACAATACCATTGTGTTTACCTCGGTGACCTGGACTAAATATAACACTTACACAAGAACAACAGCGACAACAACGACAACGACAAAAACAAGAAAATGCCATTATAAAAATGTCTTACTCTGTGCTCTGCTCTGCTCTGCTTTACTACATTTAAGGAATTTAAGATGGTTATCATGGCCTAACTCACACTCTCTTCTCTTTTTTCTCTCAAGCTTTATTATTATTCCTCCCCTTACACAATTTGTTACACATGGTGTTGGTTTTTGTTTACTTTTAAGAGAAGGGTTGATTGTTGTTGCTGTAAAGCAAAAGGCTTTTTTTTTTGTGATGAGTTGGGTTGGGGGTGGTTGGATTTCATTGGTGGTGGTGTGTTTACGAAAGAAATTCCTTATAATTCCTTTACGTTTATACGGTATTTTGTTTTTTTTTTTTTTTTTTATTATTAAAAACGTTGTTATTGTTAAACAAGTGTTTGCTTTGCTTTACCTTGTATTTGTCTGGCTGCTGCCTGCCTAACTGTCTGTCTGTCTCTCTACATAATTCTCATAAAAAGATCATTTGTTTGTTTGTTCGTTTGTTTGATAAGGGACCCAAACAACAACAGCAACAATAGCTGTGCTTATCAAAAAATATGTTTCTTTTCTTAGCTGAACAAATTGTTTTTGTAGCATTGAAATGAAAATTGCTTTAATATGTGTATTAATTTATTAATTAATAAAAACCAGATAAAACACAGCATAAAAGCAAGATAAAACGAGTGAGAAGGTGTGGGTTGTTAGCCACTGATTCTCTCTTTTTATCAGACTTACCCTTGTTTCAATCAGTGTAAGAGAAAGGGTAGAAGAGTATTTAGTGTTAATGAAACGGAGTAAAGTGTTGCCATTTTAAGTGTTTTTTTTAATTTTTTCTATACAATGAGAATTCACACGGAAATAGCAGTGAAAATTCTTTGTGTAGCTTAATGAGATTTTAATCTTTAAGGGGCATTATTAGATCTAGGTTTTCTGTTTTTTTCTTGCTAACATAGGCTTATCGTTTAAATCACTTGTTAATGGAAAGGTTATAAAATTGGTATTGTTGGCAACAAAAAAAAGGAAAAAGAATGATTTTTAAAACAAACAGGAAAATAAGAAATACAATTAGGGCTTTCAAAGAAATGATTTGATAACATACATATATTTAGGTATTTATGTAGAAGCTTTTATTCTAACTCCCATATTTTTTTAATTTTTGTTCCAACTATCTTATCTTGTCTTAACTATGTATGGCCCTATTGTTTAGGAACTGAACTGCTAACACTCTCTTGTCTTCTGTAACATAGCAACATTAGTAAAGATGAGAGATATAAATATAGGTATCCTGGTACTAATTATCGCATTTATCGGAAAGGAATTTAATAGAAGAAGGAAATAAAAAGAAGAAGCAGAAGAAACAACAACCAGAATTTTCATGGGCGTTGTGATATACAACTCCAGTCTTGGCAAATGGTCGAATTTTTCTAATAAAGTTTTTCGTATGATTCTCAATACAAGTTCGTCATCTAAAAATGTTGTTGTTGAATTTTTGATGTTTGTTTTGTTAACTTCTCGTATTTTCTTGTACTTAAAATTATGTAGTTATTTGCATAATTCTGGATACCCTACGATGTGGGTATTTTGTTGTTGTCTGTTTGTCTTGTTTGCTTAATATCTATCGATTAGTTTGTTTTTGTCTGCGTAACAATGTAAACTGATAGAAATGAAGAATTAATGATCAAGTGAACTACTACAATACTTAGAGACTATACGGCAATTCATTGCTTATTTACGAGAAAAGGGCTTATAGCAGAGATCGATACTGTTTCTCACACAGACACCGTAGTGAAAACAACATGTAGCAGAGAATGTTTGTGAAATATATATTCCGCAAGATAAAATTCACTACAATGCTGTAATGCAAATGTAATTGGAATGTAGAATAATTTCGCAATTGAAGGCAGGGAGGATTTTTTAATTTTTCCGATTAAAATATTAATTTTAAGCTTATTTTCCCCATTTAAGTTTAAGACTGAATTATTTTCTAATTTTTCTTTTTTTTATAATTTAAATATAAAATGGTCGCCCCATGTATAATCTTATAAGAAATCTTAATATTTTTTAGTTTATATTCATATTTAATAAGAAATTACAAACATTTTCTTTGAGAAATACTTTCAGAAATTTATGGTGCTTGCTTACATATGTTTTTAATACATAAATAATGATAATGATTTCCATTAAATTCATTTATTATAATTAACTACTGCTAAATCTCTACATTTGCTGGTGCATTTTTATTGTAATTCTACTCTATAAAGCATTTTTATTATTTTTCTTTTTTTTTTTTAAATTGCTTGTAATTGTTCAATTAAATAATTATGTTTTTTAGTTTAAATCTACAGCGATTAAATAAATAGGGTTTGGTGTACTTATACATCTATATAATGGAAGTCAACTCAAGTGCTCTCTCTGCATAGTATGTATTAAATGCATCTTCTAAATTATTTTAAAGCATATTAATAAACTTGCCACATAAATGCATGTAACTGACTGACTGACTGATTGGCTGAGTGCTTGGCTTGGTGAACTGCTTGTTAACCTTGTGGTCTTTAATAGAATTAAATGAAAAAAAGAAAGAAAAAAGAAAGTAGTAACGTCAACGATTTAAGGGCAATTATAAATTAATTTTAGTACACACCACAGTACCAAATAAGAACTACAGTGCTACTGTGCAGCACAAAAACACAAGGGGGTAGTTGATAATGAAATGAGGCATAAAAGAAGTTCTGCTATAACCCAGCAAAATTTTTAATTGTTATTTTTTTGTGAAAAATTGCTCAAATTACTTAAATGCGTCGTTATTTTTCCCACACAACTTATTTAGCTGCACAACAACACTGAAAGCTTAATGCGTGCTTATGAGAGAGAATTAAGCGATCAGAATAAATAAAATCGATTTTGTTGCAAAACACAATTACATATAAGGTTTTGGGCTGATTTAACTCCGTTAAAACTACGAACTGCAATCTCCTAATTAAAAAAATCTATGTTATAATAGCCGAAATATAAGTTGATCTATATTTCGTTAAGCAGAACAAAAACTACAAGAAGAAAACTACACTTGCAGCGCATGGTGTGAACATTTCAAAAATGGTGACTTTGATATCGAAGACAAAAACCGTACGGTACTGTCAAAAAAAAACTTTGAAGATAATAAAATTGAAAATATAGGGTGTTTTTTATAGAGGTATAGAACTTTAAGTTGCAATAAAACAACGATGGATTATTCGATTGACATGAATTTTATTTATCCGAAAGATAATCTTGTGGCATTACATTTTAAATATGATTTCTGGCATATGACCGCCACGGCTGGCGCGGATGTAGTCCTATCTGGACGTCCAATTTTCTATGACTTTTTCCAACATTTGTGGCCGTATATCGGCAATAACACGGCGAATGTTGTCTTCCAAATGGTCAAGCGTTTGTGGCTTTACCGCGGTGTTAAATCACAAGATCTTGGAGGCCAATTCACAGGTCCAAAACGTGAAATTAGGCGGTCACCAAACGTGTCTTTCAGTAAATCGAAATAAAATTGAACTATTTGCAAGCGTTGTTCATGATGAATTGCCAAACCAAACTGAGAATAAATCACTTGGCAGCTGTTAAATCGGTCGCCATCTAGAAAAGTAATGCCAACTTAAAGTTCTATATCTCTATAAAAAACACCCTTTATTACTAAATGTATATTCGCGGCAGACACCAGAAAATCTTAAACAATCATTACATGTGACTCAAGCAGCGATTTTAAAGCCTTTAGGAAAGGAATTAGATGCCAAGACTAGAGTACGCTTTAAAAAAAATCATTGCGCTCCATTGCGACAAACCCAAGAGCAAAAAATCGTAAGATCAAGCAGAATATCCAATGTGCCATGGTAATGGCAAATTCTATTAAAAAAAAACTATCCCAATAAAGCATTTATTTTCAATAAAAGTTAACGGTTTGCCGTGGGAGATAGGATGTCGGGTTATCAGATGCAAGCCCGTGGTTCAAAGCCCAGCTCAGACATCTCGAACAAAACAAAATATAAGAAAATTGTTTTTTCCGCGGCTTGCTCTCAGAAGTTTTCTGTCACAACATAGGTGAGTGGTGCGAGAAGCTAGGTCGCAAACCTGACTAAAGGGTTGTAATGACCATTTAACCAAGTAAGTTTTTTTATTAAATCTTGCACTGAAAGCCAAATTAAAAGTTTTGCTGGGATATTATGCTAGGCACTCAGCATCAAAGTTAATGCAGCATTAATTGAAAAGAAAAAAAATTTCGAAAATTAACAGGCAACGAAATTTGCAAATAAAATTTTTCAAAGACACAAGAAACAAATGAAATATATTTTTTGCAATAAAACATTTTTAAGAATAAAGACATTGAATTACTGGATGATGATAAATTAAATTCATATGGTTGGTGCTCTTAAACGTGATGTGATTGAATTCTAACTTTTCAAATAAAATGCACTAGGCATGTAACGTATGTCGATTTGTCGCCTGACTGTCTGTCTGTCTGTCTACAATAAGAAAATTAAATTGTAAAGAATTATTTCACAAAAAAGGAGAGCACGATGGATGAGTAATTATTTAAATAGGAAAACCCAACCCAATCAAATCAAATCAAAACTAAAAAAAACTTCAATTTGAAATTTTAAATCTCAGAAAAGTAGAAAAATAAGAAACTATACAGGCAAGATGATGATGATAATGATGATGATGATGACAACAGGCATCATGTTGAGTTCTGGATAGATTTCATGTCGAGTTCTCTTTTGAATCTTTTGCCAACAAGACAGCAAGTATTTCTTTCTATACTCACAGTACAAAGCATTCATTTCCATTCCCTTCATTCTAACGAAACTAAAGAAACGAGACAAATTTTTTTCTTTCTTAATTTCTTGTTTTTTTTTTTTTGTATTTCCACAAGTTGCAGTTTCAAAAAAGGAGAAATTATTTTTTTCTACGTTATTTCCCTAAATTCTGCTTTCAAAATAAATTTCGTTCGCAATGAATGAAAAGAAATGAAATGATGACGATGATGGGTATGGAGATGGAGATGGAGTGCCCTAAATATTCTTAACTTGAAAGGAATCCTTTTTTTATTTTCATTTTCATTTTAGTTATTTAGTATTTTAAATTAAAAGAAAATATACAATAATACTATACGATAGGATGGATAGTTAAAAAATAAATCTTTTTCATTTCATTGCATATTTTCTAATTTATTTAAATTTTCTTTTCTTTTCATTCATTTATTTTTTTCTTAATAAATAACAATTTAAATCTAAAATGAAATTCACATTTTTGCAGTCATTTTAAGTCAATTTCTATTTTTTTCTCTGTGTTTTTTTTTTTTGGAAAAATAATTTCTAAAGTTTATTGAAGAAATGCTATTGAAATTGGTTTATGAATTCCATTTTAAACCAAAATAACTGAAAAAAAAACTTTTTTTTCTTCGACAAATTTAAAATTGAATGAAAACATTCAGGAGAAAAATAATAAGGACACTATAAGGCAAACCAATTTTTAATGGTATAATCAGTAACAATGACGAATGATTTAATTCAGGATTAAGGACACCAATTAATACAAAATATGGTACAATCCTAGATACCCTTTCAAGATGACATACATAGCTAGCATTGTGGGAATGATTTTCCAATTATGTATTTATACAGCGCACTGTAAGTGCAAGGGATCCTTCAAACTTGCTGAAGAAAATATGGCACGTTAGTGACATCAACAACAACAACAACGCAGCCTCATTAAAATATTGATCAATCCAACTTTTGCAGAGAATGGAACCTAGCTTCTCAATTCACCCAAATTTGCGTGTGTTAATTTTATCAATGCGTGGTGGGACCCACTGTTTAAAGTTGACTGCTGAGAGAAAGTAGCGTAAGAAATATGTTTTCATATTTCATTCTGTTCGAAGGGTCAGGGCTGAGGTTTGAATCACGGCCTCATGTCTAATAAGCCAACACACTACCTAATATATTACGGCGACTTCACTTGAACAGTTCCCTTATAATTGCAGAACAAAAGGAAAAGTGATGATCCCTATTATACTGTATATTCATAGACTTTGAGAGAACGTTCGACACCCTAAACTGCTATATGGAATGCACTTCGCTGCAGGAGCAGTAATGGCTAATAGTATACCAGTATAAGAATTTAACGTGCCACATTGCACACAAGAATAAGACAAGCAATCCCAGATCCTAGATTTAATATAAGCTGGTTAATCTCTTTCTGCATGGAAATAAAATCATTTTATGTGTTCCAACTCTGCAAATAGTAAACGGTAACTCGTTACACTCTCTCTTATGATCGCCAGAAAATTTCTTTCAATTTTTCCAACACACAGAAACAAACAAAGAATGCGAGAGAGAGAGAGAGAGAAAGAGTGAATACAACAGCTTATTAGCAACAGAGTTGGAAGTAATGCTTTAATAACGTTTTGTATGTTAAATGAGTTGAAAGAAGAAAAAAAAAACATGTCCTCGATTGTATTAATTTGTAACCGATACTAACGTAGTCACACATAAATTAAATTTCAAAATTAAATTAACGGCTATAAACTCTGCATTTAATTTTAAAAATGGTTTTTAATCGTAATTAATTTATGTTCGTTTGTGGGATACTATAACGCTGTTATTCATTTTTAATTTTTTTGGTTTTTTTATACCTGGTTTTGCAATTAACTTATTATTTTAATATTAAAAACATAAATTTTCATTTTAATAATCATAATAATTAAAAATATTAATTGAACACAAAAAACGAAATGAGAAAAACAGAGGAGAAAAAACAACCAGAGAAAATAACTGAAATGAGAGAGAAAAATAAACGAGGGTAATTGGGATTTAGAGACTGGGTTAAACAGCACACACAGGGACACACACATTGAATTTAATGGCGTTTTAAAAATGATTTTTTTCCTTTTTTTTGTATTTTTTTTTTTGTTATAAAAATCATATCAATTCTTTAATATTAACAAACAACAACAACGAAAAAAAAAAAAATGGAAACCAACAGAAAAATCATAATGTTAATATGAAAAGCAAAAAACAAAAAAAAATGAACATATTGGACATGTACAATAAATCAATGAAACCGAAAACAGCGAAACTGTGGAAGAAATGTTAAAATAAAAAGAAAAAATTAAAAAAAAGAAAACTGTGAACTTTCAATTTTTAATTAAAAAATCTTGGCTTTAGGCGTCGTGCAAAATAAAGAAATAAAATTCAACAAAAATTAAAATTAATTTTTGAGTTTAATATGTAATAATAAACAATAAAAATTGAATTTTTCATTTTTTTTTTCTTTCTTTACACAGAGTTAAACATTTTCAAAATCATGATATTCGGAAAATAATCAATTAAATCGCAGTTTAAAAAGGAATTTTAATTATTTTTTATATCAACGAGTAATAATAGTATATAGACAGGGGTATTATTCTGGTTTCCTTATTTTTTTTACATATCGTCGCAGTTTTATTTATTTAAAGGTGTTATTTTGTTCATATTTTTTTTATTAGTTTTAATAAAAAAAAATTAAATTATTTATAAAAAATTTGTAATAATATTTATATAGAAAAAATGGCTATTTACAGATGAGTAGAGATGTTGATTGTTTTTTTTTTTTTAATTTAATTTAAATATATATATAAAAACCTATTAATTTTTTTAAATATTTATAAAGAAAAGCATAAAAATTGTAACAAAAAATAAAATTAATTAAAGAAACAAAAACGAAAACACCTAAAATTATTTAAAATTTCATAATTTTTTTTTATAAAATTTTGATTTGAAACAAAATTTATACATATTGACCGTTTTTTTTACGTAATTGATTTTGAAAAGTTTAAAAAAGTTGAATCATACGTAAGCCTTAGTTTAATAAGGCGAATTAAATATTCAGTGATTTCCAAAATACTTCAGTTTAACATACCCATTCCTGGTATGGAAAAATTTTCTATATAAAAAAAGGAAATTATCACAAATAATAGACTCTCTAGTGAGTTAAAATTACAAAATTTGTCGATGAAAGAAATTCCCCTAAAATGCCTAAGAAAACAGCTCTCTTACATTCTTTTTTAGGCATTCTAATTAAACAGTCACTTAGCCGCTAACAAATGCACATGCGTAGCGGATGCACTATAAACGGTAACTCGTTATACTTTCCTCTCAAGGAGTTTTTTCTTGTAAATTATACTACCTGACTAGCAACAGGGTTGGAAGTAATGATTTAATAATGTTTTGTATATTACATACTGCAGTACGTATATATACGTGATGCAAAAATGTCTTTTTCATTTGTCGATTAATAAAGGGAGAGTAGAAGTCTTCTGCAAGACAAATTTATATAAAATGCCCACTTTTGATAACATAAAACACATCTGGACTACTATGGCCATATTGTTAACCATTGGAAATGTTTGTTTGTGTAATGGTTGCATGTATGTATGTGTAGTCATCTCTGACTAAGTGATGAGCAAATGTAAGAATACGGGAAAGTGTAAGAAGTGTAAAATTCCTTCTGTACAATTGTACAGTACTACTACACTTTTAGACGCAACATTTGCAGCACAGCGATCACTCAAAAATAGAATACATGGGTGTATATGGAAATGAATATTTTGAAGACAACAAATGGCATGAAAGCCGATTTCTTAAGTTTATTTACTCAAGCCTATTATGCTGATAACAAAA
The DNA here is from genome assembly GCA_930367235.1 of Sarcophaga rosellei. Lineage (NCBI taxonomy): Eukaryota > Metazoa > Arthropoda > Insecta > Diptera > Sarcophagidae > Sarcophaga > Sarcophaga rosellei. The sequence goes on along the minus strand of OV884017.1, from coordinate 5,536,186 downwards.
AATGAACGTGTTTAACGGTTAATGGTTTTTAAATCTTAAAACAACTTTTTTAAACCTTTAAGTCGAATTTTGGTTTTTATTTTTTGCTTCAAATATGTTCAGACAAATTTTTTTACTGTTTTTTTATTTATTAAATAAAACTCAACCTTTCAATTCTGATTTTTTATCAACACTTTAACATCAAGGTTGGCTTGTACAGAGCCTCAAAAGAAGCCTTTTTGAGAGGGTAAAGATTTCTCGTAAAGCTAAAATTCGCTTTGGTAATTTAGAATTTGTTGAAAAATTAATATTTAATAATTAATATGTAATAATAATAATAATCATAAACAAACAAATCAATAATTTGTTAAAAATGTTTTTTATAAATATAAATATTTACAGGAATAGTACATAATAATTATTTACAGTAAAACAAAACTGAAAATTGTTATTAAAAAAAAATAATCAAAAAAAAGTTCATTTAAAAAATAAATTTTTGTTTAAATTTTTAAAATCAGAAAATTAAGCAAAATTTGTTTTTTGGTGAAAACTTAAAATTGTTTATGTTTTTTTGTTTTCTTTTTCATATTTTAAATGGAAATTAATGATTTTTCCTCTTTTTTTTTTTTTGAGAATAAGAAATAATTTTTTTTTTGTTACTTTTTTCAAGGAAATTTTCTTTTATTTTTTTAATTTTTTTTTTTCTGAAAAAATTTTAAGACAAAAGTTGGGACGGGTTAATCTGCTATTCCGCTAATACGCTTTAGTTTTCATTTTTTCTCATATGTTTTCTTTAAATCTCTTTTTTTTAACGAAAAGTGATTTTTAAGAAAAACTTTAAGGGAGAGGACCCTTGTTTTATTGGAATGAAAGAAAATTTTTTAACGAAATTTGTAAAAACGCTTTTCGTATTTTTTTTCTTCTTTAATTTGTATAAGAGATAAGGCTATTTACAAAGTTTGTGGAAATTTTAATTTTTTTTAATAAATAAAAAAAAAAAAATAAATAAAAATTAGAAAATAAGAAAATTAAATAAATTTAAGAAAAAAAAGTGTCATTTTGTAAATGAATTTCTTAAAGGAAAAAAAAACTGTTCTTATGTTTAAATTAATTAATGTTTTTAATAAAAGAAACCTAATGAACGTGTATTAATGTTTTCTTTTTTTTTTATAAAAACCAAAATTTAAAATAAAGTAGAAATTAAATTAAAATAAAGGAACAGATTAAAAAGAATTAATAAAAAATCTGATTTTTCGTAAACTTTTTTCTCTGGGTTTTTTGTAAATAATAATAGATTAGATAGAATTCTTTTTTTTTTTTTAATAATTGTTTAATAAAATTATTTTAAATTGTGTTTTTTTTTTGGTTGTAATAAAAAAATTTTAAAATGCTTACAATCATTCATATCATCATTGGATCGCATAATATATTGATCCGATGAGGATAGTCTTGAATGCCCGTTCAAATTGGGATGAGCTCCCCCCCTATGATCACCAGCATTATTGTTGGTTTTTTGATTTAAAACGCTACGCATCGCCATTGCAGATGGATTTGTTTGATGCATATACATACTATCACCTTCGCACTCACTTTCTTTATACTGCAGAACATTGTTGTGCTTCTCATAAATGACCAGGCACCGATGACATCCTTTCCTAAAATTTGCACACATGTTTTCACAATTTTTTTTTTTATAAAGAAATTTGGTTTTTTTTTTTTTATAAAAAAAAAAAAAGTTTTTTTTACGTTTTAAATTTAAGGATTTATTTGTTGAGATTTTTAAGAGAGGAAAAAATACAGTGAGTGAGAGAATAATTAAAATTTGTTGTTGTAATTATTTTAAGGAAACCATAAATTTTAAAATAAATTGAAGGTGTGTTCAAACAACAAAAAATCGCTAAAACGTAAAAGCTGATCTGTTTTCCTGAAAGCCTTACGTTATAACGTTAAATGAAAAGTTAAAAGTTTTAAATGCAATTCAATTTATTAATTGTGTTAGTTTTTATTGTTATTGTTGTTGTGTTAGAAATACACAAATTTTAGTTTCGGTTTTTTGTTTGGCGATTTAAAATGAATCCATAAAAAACAATGATTTTTAATCCAACAATGCCAAAGAATTGATCGTATTGGTAGAAAATAACGGTTTTAATTTATTTCACTCATAGGTCGTCTTCGGTCGAGAATAATTGGCCCCGGGGGCCGAATATCATGGGCCTTTTACACACATCGTAAAAAAGACAGTAAAAATGCATTGAGTTGCTTGTCAGCTTCTAAAGAACAAAGTTCATGTCGCGTTTTTCAGGTTTCAATTACACATGCATTTGATTTGATTTTTAAGTTCTGAACGTAAAGGAGTTTAAAATGGCAAATTTATTTTGGATGGCACCAAATATTTATTCTTATTAAATTGTTTATGGGTCTTAACTCAGTTTTATGCTGTATTATTTCCAATTAGATTTGCAGTTTTTCTCTCACTGTACTATGGTACAGGTTACAATTTACAAACAGCTGATAATCTAGTCCTTTACAATACAATTTTAAAGCAGTACATTCTTGCAACGGAGTACACAATAAGTGTTGATATTGTTTTAAAAATGTTTTAAAATATTCATTCGTTTTATTTTAAAATAATTTTTGAAATCTTTAAATTACTTGGGTTTTGTAAGAAACATTTCCAAAAATGTTTGCTGGGTAAGCACACTCAATTAACGGTTACCATTTTAGTTTAAAAATTCTCTTTCCTGTGCTCTCAATATGAAAGCAGGTTGCGTAAAACGTTTTTGAATGAGGCAGAGGTGGCAAACAAGAATTTCTATTTAGCACAGAGTAAAAAATAATAAAAACGAATTATTTTAAAATCTATATTTTTTAATTATTCCAAAATTTTCTGCATAAGTTTTCAAATACAATGTTGGTTAGAAACTCTGTGGCATTTATTGAAGGTAAAAATCATTGTTTTTTAGAGAAATTAAAAAAAAGTACAATGTTTTGATGAGATAGGTATTTAAAATTTTAGATTTATTGACTGTCCTTAATATTTGATAACTAAATAAAATTAAATATTAATGAAAACGAAAAAGTAAAACAAGAATTTATAAATATTTAAAAAAAAAGTTTTTTTAAAATAAATTAAACAGACATCTAAAGATATATTTAATAATCAAGTCATAATGGGGGTTTTTGGAACGATTTATGTAAGGTTTTTCAAATACGAATAAAGTTTTGTATAACCTTTTAAAAGAATATTTTAAAAAAAATTATATGATTTTACATTAAAATACAGAGAAATAAATAAATTATAGTTTTTGTTTTTTAGTTTAGTTTTATAAATAGTATTCAGAGTATAAAACAAAAAAACACATTTCAACTACAACTTAAAAATTTTTTAAGGATTTTATGGTTAAAAAATAGAAATTATTTCAAAAAATGAAAATCTATTAAAAACATAAATTTAATCATTTTTGTCTTTTATAGTTTAAAAAGAAAGCGGAGAGTCTTAAATAAAGATATTAGAACTGAGAAACACATTCATTTTTAATTCAATATTATTCAAAATTAAAAATATTTTATATAATTACACTCTATTATTTATTCATTGATTTATAACAGCGTTAAAAAAAACCAAGAGAATTATAAAAAATAATAATAAAATAATTGTGGAAAGAAAATTAATTGTTTCTTCTTTTTATTTTATTTTATTTTTTTATTTTTTTTTGTTTTTCATTCGCAAAATTTATTTTTATATTGTATATCAGGGACTGCATTTGCAGTTACACTTAAGCGAGGGTAATTCATTAAAATCTTGTGAAAAGAAAAAACTTAAAAAAAAGGAGAAAAAAAACTCCCAAATAAATGAGCTTTGAAATTATTTAAAAACCTAAAAATGAAAACAAAAATCGTTAAAGTCTCAACGTAATGAAATGAAAGAAATTAAAACGTAAGAAACGTATTAACAAACAAAAAAATTCACTTTTTTTAATGTTTTAAGCACAGAAAACACGCAAACTCTTAAGATTTTTACTGGGATTTTTTTATTTTCTGTTCCATTACAGCCACATGAACTGTTTCCATAAAAGAAGGAAAAAAATAAAAAATTTTATAAAGAGTAAAAATTAAAAGAAGAAGAAGAAGAAAAAAACCATCATTAAATTTATATCGTATTATAAATTGTAGTTGTTGTAGTTGTTGCTGCTGCTGTTAATACCGAGCTAAAGAGCTAAAGAGTCATCATCATTAAAAGCAAAAACAAAAAAAAATTAAAAAAAAAAATTAAAAAAAATTCTAAATGAAATGAAATTTAGTTTTTTAATATTAAAAAGGAAAATTTTTCTATAATGAAAGCAACAACAACAACAACAACATCGACATTTATAAAGTAAAAAAGGAAATGAATTAAAAACGCAGGGTTCGGATTTTTATTTTTTTTGCTTTATTTTCAAAAGCAACTCTTTATCACCGCTATTAAGCGCATAATTGTACTCTGATGTGATGTGGTGTGGTTTTGCCTTGAGAGTGTTGGCCTGATTAAGAATAAAAATCAATAATTTATGTTGAAAACATTTTCTAATACTATTTCTAAATAGGAGAGAGGCTTTGGAGAGATTTTCATCCGCACACATTCCTTATGGTTTTTTATCCGCCAATAAAATAATAAATGGCCCAAGGATAAGAGAAATAAATTGTGTTGCTCCCAGTATGTCACACTTAGCAGCACTAAACGAATATGTCAAGTTGTTCAATCAGTAAAAGGGAGAGCGTACATTGCACAGATTGAAATGTGTAGAATCTTTTCAAAAGCCTGTCTGCTTTTGATAACGTGCCTTCCCACGACATTGTGCTAAAAATTCATATTCCATAATAGGCTTTCACTAGACATACATATTAGTAAAATGGTAGCTACGCACGTAACAATGAAACTGAGTATCATAAGAACATGAAAATACAGAAGTTATGATCATGCCAAAATCTTCGTTATAACTGATATGATCCGCTTTCGATTCGAATATGATACTGAAGCAAATTAAACCACGCCATCAGGAAAAGTTCCACAACTTCTGGAATCCTGGAATCAGAACTAACAGGGTTTCCTGAATGAAATGTTTTCCATATTTCAATTATTACAAAAAACAAAAAAAAAAAAAAACAAAACATTAGTCTTACCCTGATATTCTTTAAATTTAGGTGTAACTTAAATCCGAACCCTGTTACGTTACAGTTAATTCATACACAAGAAATATAAAACAACGAAAACGGAAAATAAAACAAACAAACAAATCAACAACAAAGAAATAAGGAACATTTAAGAACAAAAAAAAAACAACAACAAAAACATTGAAACCAAAGAAAAAAGAGAGGAACTGAACTGTTGAAGACCATCATCATATAACATTATTGGTTATATGTATATACGTTGTACTGTTGGCTGCACCCAATCATCATAGTTTGTATTATAATATATGCATAGATGGATAGTAGTAGTATGAACCTTATTCAATAGTATACAACACATCCATACATCTAAAGCTAACGGTTGTGGTGTATATGTATGCATGTATTATTTTAACATTTTATAACTTCCTTCTTGGGATTCTCTTATTACATACATACACTCTAGTTTCCATTTGCATGTGTATGTAATGTGAATTGTAGGGCTGAGTATTTAAGTAATGGAGAGAGAGAGAGAGTACAGGAATATTTACTCTCCAGTAAAAGTGTATGTGTGTTTTTTTGTTTTTGGTATATTCATTTTGTAGTTGTTTTTATATGTGTTTTGTTTGGTTTCCAGTTGAATTTAAAAATTGCAAAATTTAAGTTGCTTAGTTGTATGTATGTGTGTATATTTGTTTTTTGTTTTTTTTTTTGGAGAAAGAGCATAACTTTTTTCGTTACTGTGTGTTATGCTCTGTGCTGTTTCACAAATATTGGAGTGAATTGTGGCGTTTGTCTGTACATGTGTAACAGCCAGTCAATGCAAACAGAGTTTAAAATTTACTGTATACGTATGTATGTATGAATGTACATGTAGTTACATACATATATGTATATGCAATCTCTAGAGACTTTTAAGTCCATTTCAATTCATTTCGTTTCTCCGTCTGTTTTGTTGTTGTTTTTCCTTTTTTTAAATAAATTTTCGTTGATTTTCGTTCTTTTTTATTTATTTTGTATTGCTTACCTTAGATTTTTTTATTTTTGTTTTTTCGTATTTATTTATTTGTTTGTTTCTATAACGGTTTTTATTTCGTATTATTTTTTTCTACTTCTTCTTCTTCTTCTTCTTAGAAGTATTAGTTGTTGTTGATTTTGTTTTTTTTACCAACAAATACATTTGTTGAAATGATTTTGTGTTTTTCTGTTTTATTCTCTTCGTTTTTAATTTAAAAATGTTTTCTGTATAGGTACGTACTATAAACGTACGTACGTATGTATGTATATAGGTATGTGCATGTATTTATATTTGTAATTTTGGGAGCGGAGGTAATAAGGATATTGATATCGTAATACATATTATTTGTTATTTATAAGTGAAAATACCTAAATTTGTTGTTTATTTCTTTTTTTTTTGTATAGAATCTCTAAAATAAATTTTAATTAATTATTCACCAGCAATTTATTTAAAAAAATTAAATTTTTTTTTGATTTGCCACGATGTTTAAATCAGATTTTGTTTGTTGAAACGAAAACCAAATCAAATCTTATAAATTTAAATGAGCTTGTTCAGATATAAATCAAAAAAAAAACAAAAACAGAAAATTAAATTATAAATTAATTAATACGTGGCAGCTAAAAGGAGAAAACGATTTATTTGAGAACAACAAATCTATGATAATATTAAAGCATACTTTTAGGGGCTGAATTGTTTGAGCACATCCTCAGAGAGAGGGAGAGAGACAAAGAAACAAAAAGTTAAAATGCAACATACTCATACACGTATTATGAGAGTGGTTGTGATCATGATACCTGCTGCTCTAAGGACTACATCATCTAAGGCTTTGTTTACCACCCAGTCGTGTTCGCAATACGAGTGACAATGAGACGGAGCGTCACAAAGAGCATGGAAATGCCAACAGTCGTATATTGATTACTCGATACCTGAATTCGCTTTTGAATGTGGTTTAACGACGTAACCGTAGTAGTACTACTCACATTGAAATTATTGTTATAATGCTGAAAATGTCCGAATTCGGCATCACAGCGCATCGATTGGAGGCATACGCTTACTCATTGACAGTAAAGCGGCCATTCGATCCCTAGGGATCATCCAAGAATGCACATGACAGTGAAAAAAGTTGTGAGACATTCGGAATTCGTATGGGTTCCTGGATACGGGAACCCAAAAGCTAACGCACTTGCAAACTCTGAGACAGCGGGAAATTCAATTGATAAAAATTGCAACTGGGATAAGAGAGGGCTATGTTATATCGCCTCTACTGTTTTACATCACTAGGAAAACTTCCAGCAGAGTTTAATAAAGCCGATAGTAATTGCCTTCTGTCACATACGTTCAGGGACTTAGCTCAGAAGCTGCGACTCTTAAGCGTAGTAACAGCAAAAGCTAAACTAAAAACGAATTTGGAGAAAACAAAATCCATGCGCATGAATACTGGCAATAATTAAGTTCAGCTAATGAAAAGTGCCAGGCATCTAGTAACGGTATAAAAAACCGCAACAACTGTGCTCCTTGATCTTCTAAATCCGGCATGGAAAGGGTCTCCCATTAGTGTAAGAGAACACAAAATTAAAATATTCAACTCCAGTACGAGTGTGAGATACCCGACTTCTAGAATCTGTCAACTGGTGTTTGAGGAAATTCCGCTCACTCGTGGAGATGACAACTGGATTGAGAAGTCACGATAGAATTTTACGATATTGTATGTGCTTGGAAAACATTTGTAATGATCCCTTGCTTCACATTTAAACGGCGAGAATAGCATGAAATTATCCTATAGTACGGAGAGAAATTTCAATTCCGGAATTTTGGAAAAACATTTCATAGTGCCATATGCCTTAGACTTGGTTCTTGGGATGATTTTGTGTTTTTAAAAGTAAAAAGATGCGCAGCATGAAAAGCCGAAGTGTTTCTTAAAATAAAATCGTTTCCAACAGTCACGTATTAATTCGAAATACTCAATAAATTTGAACCTGAGGATAAACACAGTAAAATACCAGGGATGGGATTGAATAATATTGTATAATAGAGTTTAATTAATTAAAATTAAAAATAATAAACGATTAGTATGCTCTGTTGTTAATTTGATTAGTAAATAAATGATGTTCCTTATTTGCTAGAAATTCTTGAAAAAAAATATTTTTGTTTTTGTCTTTTCATTTAAACACTCAAATAAAAATGATAAAAATAATGAGGATTTCAATTGAATTGAATGTAATGAAATGGTGGTGCGTACTTACTCGTCAACAATTAAATATTTGTTACCATCCGATGCAACGCATTTGCCCCTGTAGCTGAATTGGGAACCTTTAATATGTATGGATTGTTGATAGCCTGATAGGAACCAAGAGCCCTCCCAGCGGGCAGGAAATGTACAATTGGTGGGCACTAAAAAAATTAAAGAAAAGAAAATTTAAATAACAATTGACATCTGCTTGTATAGGAGAAGAAGTTAAACATTAAGATTTGTGGTGGCATTTTAATTTAATTTTTTTTCTTTTTTTTTAATGACATCAGGGCTTTGAGACTCATTCGCATGAGTACCCAAACATCACGAAAAAAAAGAAAAAAATATTCTCTAATTGAGACCAAATGACCTTCAACTGTGTCTTTTTTTTTTAATTTGAATAAAACCAAATTGTATTCACAACTTAAGCAGCTGTTTAAAGGAATGCAATGCATGGAAATAAAAAATAAATTTTAAAAAATAAAAATTTGTTTTAATTAGAGTGTTGAGTGTTTTAAGTTACACGATCAAAGATCCTAAAAATATTTGAAAGCGAACCATACGTAGATCTTACATACATGCATACATAATTGGCCATTACAACTCGTCAGCCGGGATTGCGGCCTAGCTTCTCACACTTACTCATGTTGTGTGCGTTAATTTTATACGTGAGTGGCGGGACCTACAGTTTAACGTCGACTCCGAACGACAGACTTTTTAAGAAACTTTTTCATGGCAATTTTCATTTACTCTCAGAGTTTTTGTTAGAAATCTGCTGAGAGGAAGTCGCCGAAGAAATATTTTTTTTTTTTCATATTTCGTTTTGATGCCTGACGTGGAATACGAACCCGGGCTTTACATCTAATAAGCCAACACACTGCCTACTAGAACTGAGCCCCTACTGAGCTTACAAGGCGTTATAGTATACTTATGTATGTTCCAATTGTTCCAATAACGACCTGAACGAAAACATGTCAGTTTTGTGCCTTCACTTAACTTCAGTTGTCCTAACAGCAGTTATTTTCGAATCAATCTGCCTTTTCCCATGTATGAGCTGGATTCAATTCTATGAAGTTCTTTGTCATTATTTACCAACCGCTAAATTTAACTTATTATCTCGTCTCACTTACTTAATTCGACATTACAAACCTCCAGTCAGAATTGCCACCTAGATTATCACACCACCCATATTGTGTACGTTAATTGTATCCATGAGTGGCGGTGCCTGTAGTTTAACTTCGGCTCCGATCGACAGATTTTTGAGAAAGTTTTCACTACAATCTGATTTACTCTTAGAGCTTTTGACAGCAGACTGTTGGGAGGAAGTCGCCGAACGAAATATTTTTTTTATATTCCGTCGTTTAAGATGTCTCTGCTGAGGCTTAAACTCATGAGCTTTCATCTTATAGGCCAATACATGGCCTACTAAACTGCAGCAACTTCAATCTCATTTTTAGTCTTCTATTATTCGCTTATGGACAGCTGCAATAAACTCTTTTAATTGTTTCACAGCTCTTCACGGTGAGTGAACTGTTAGGAATCTATCGAACAAGATGTCTCTTTCCTTGCTATGTTCACTACAATTGAAGGTTATTTCACGCGAAGAATCTGTTTTCGAAATTATTTTGTCAAGGTTCTTGTAAATACCGCAGTTCCCTATTGATTCATACGTCAGTAATTTATTTTTTCACTTGATTTTTCGTGAACGATGAACGTGAAAAGTTACAAAGTGCGATACAGGAGCGCCGTCGCGAAAGTGTTAATAGCGATGTCTTTCGCAATTGGTCTGCTCTGTGGAAGACGTGGATACCACTGTATGCATGGATTTTATGTTTGTCTATGTCGACTTGACTTCAGTAAGTCAGTTTGCCAGCCAACCATAGGTGAAAACAGACCATTAAAGGTTTATAAACTCATTAAAAAGCATTTCAATTTAATTGTGAAAAGATTGTTGTTTTTTTTTTTTTTGTTTCTAAAACTTAAATACCTATTAAAATAACGGTTTTATTAATACACCAATACAATAAACAAAATACTTTCTTTAACAGCTCTGATGCGGTCTTCAATAAAACAAAATTCTCGAACAAGTCAAGTGATGTTTGCAGCACAAAGCAAACAAAACAACAACAACAAAAAAGATTAAAAAACAGTACAAAAGATTGTAAAATTACGACCGGAAGGGAAAAAAGCAATAAAAATTTAAATATCACTTCTGCTGATACTTCTTCCCATTTTATTACACTTTCTATACGCTTTAGAAGAGAGAATATATGGCGGCTAAAAAAAATTGTTTTTTTTTTATTACAGAATAATTGTGTTTGAAAAAACTCACCAAAAAAAATCCATAAAAAAGGGAAAGAAGCACCCGTCGTCAGTCACTTTTTTCATGGTATTCCGCACTATTTTTTCATTTGTTTTTTTTTAATTGAGAGGAGGGTGACCTACCCTGATTACTACAACAATGCTATTCATTATGTTCACACCATTTGAAAAGGTTTTGTTTTCGTTTTGGTTTCAATATTCTTAAGGTTCTCATAAACAGATGAACTCATACACACACACATATACACAAGCAAGTGCAAATACAAAGAGTGAAAGACAGCGCTGGGTACAAGGTGGTTTGTTATGGTTGCTTACAATTGTAATTGTTCTTAGTATTGTTGTTGTAGTTGTTGCTGTTCTTTAACTACTACTGACATTTTTTATAACAGTTTTTTTGTTGTTCTCTAATTTATAGTTCAAGAGGGTTCTGTTTAAACACCCATAAGTATTTTGAAGTGTTAAAGTGTGTGTTTGTTGTTGTTGTTGTTCTTGTTTTTTGTTTGTTGGTTGATGAGAAAATTATAACATTGAATAAGAAGAGTATGATTGTTATATTGATTTCATTAAGGAGAGCGTACGTATGCACGCATGTATATATGTGTGTGCAACCCATATGGTGTTTATTTGTACAGGCATCATAAATTTGACAATTTATTTAACAGTGTGTGATGTCATCATTATTTAAATTTATTTTTATTACATTTTTATTGCATTTTATATCAACTGACCAAAAATTATATTCTAAAGGGGATTAACAATTGGTTTCATTTCGTTTTATTTTTTTTTCTGTTCCTTAATAACCTTTTTGTATTTTAATTAAAATGAAAATGAGGGAGTAGTGTTTAATTTACGGGACATTTTTTTTCTAACACAACCACTACTCTCTTACTTTTCAAACAGTCTGTTGTCATCTACATAGAACGGTTTATACAATATGTACGTGTAAATCATTCTCTTTCTATCATATCAGCAAACACTATGATGGAACTTATAACGGTTTTTACAATATGTACTCCATATGCATGTATGTATGTTTGTGTAAATCAAATATTAACACAAAAACATTTAAATATTAAAGAGCGCGTGTTTCTCCTGGATATGTTTTATGATTGAGTGTTGATAACTTTTAATTATATTGTGTTGTTTTCGTGTGTGTGTTTTTTTATTATTAAATTCAGCAGCATTTATTTGATGAAACTAACAACATAAAAGTGGAGATTTAAATATTCGAAAGTTGTATTTTTAGGTTAGTTTTAATTAAAATCCATTAAAATACTATGTAAACATCACTTTCGTGTTGTCATTTTGTTGTTTTTTTTGTGTAAAACAGATTCATGGAAAATATTTAGGCCAGGAGGAGAAAAAAAGAACTGTTACATGAATAACTGAAGTAACTGAATAATATTTTTGTAAAAATTATATAAAACAATGGCTTCCTTTTGAGGTGACTTCCGATCACTTTTTCCCACATTTCGCCCGATAACATGACGCATTTTGGTAGTCGAATGCACAAGTATATTAGAAAGAGGGAGAGCCACCCTTGTCTGTCACTCTCCAATGCGCAAAGGGTCTTAGTGACTAATCTCAGCTCAGCAGGTAAATCGCACTCTAACAGGATCAAATCACCTTATTTTTGTAGCCAATTAAAGTCTCAAAAAATTGGAATTTCTATTCCTGGAAACTTCTCATGCAATAAAGCCAAAATTGATGCAAAATCATCTATTCAAGCCAAATATGCAGCAAGCAGCACTGTCTAGTTGATGCCACAGACCGTTTAATTCATAATCTTCAATTGCAGGCCAAAAATAAGTCGGTTGCCTTAGGAGCCGTTGTTCCAGTATCATAATTGTTTTATGTGCCTTCTGATCAGTAGGCACATAAAATAAGTACTTTTTAGAATACAAAGGCATATTCTCCAAATCCCATATGGGACAATTTTGTTTGTTAACATCATCACCGAGTAAGAAGTGAATTTCATTGCTGAAGAAAATTTTGTTGAAAAATTCAGTAGAACCAGTAGAATTCAAATAGCATAGCCATGACATTGTCGGCTTAATTGTTGCATAAAATAGACTTCGTATGAATAAAAATACAAACACTACAATGAGCCATAAGATAACACAATTGGTGGGGATCGAAAAACTCGGATTATCAACCAAGCTTTTTATAAGGACAACGCACACGCCTAACCACACCTGTAAAACTTGTAGTCTCTTAATTGAATTTGGTTTTAAGTCGAAGGTAACGCCTAACAATTCCCTATAGACAGTCGCCAATTGTAGGCCTGGAATTCTGCATATACAACAATGAAAATGACGAATGGTGACAAAAGACATCTCTATCTGAGTTCTATGGCGGTTTTAATTCGTTCATACATTTTGTTTAGAACATTACATTGAGGAAAGCCTCAGCAGTTTTCTGGCAATTGCAATAAAAAACTTTATAAATTTGTCATTCTGCGGTAGTAAGTTCTGAAGTGCATTCTATAATCGCTTATTGCTGCCAGTTCCTAGTAACCTCATCGACTAGGATTTGTTAGTTTTTCTTCTTCTACTCTTATAAACCACATTATTCATTATTAAAGTATTTGCCCTCGTCCTTCCTTTTTTTTTTTGAGCCGATGACTCAATAATTAATAGGTCATCCTTTGCGTCCCTCTTCCACTCTCTCTCTCTCTCTTTCTTTCTTTCTAACGGTATTTCTCTCCACTTAAGAATTAATTTTACAATGTTTGTGCATATATGAGGAGGAGTTTATTATGGAAATTTCCGTTACTATTGTGTACACTCCGTCCGTCGCTGGGTATAATTTTTAATGATGATGACATAACCTCAATAAAGTTGATATGAAACAACGTAGTGATGACTAACGAACGCCGAACACACACAATAACATGATAAGAAACAGAAAAAAAAAGAAACCTTAAGAAACCAAAAGAACTCTTAAGCTTAAGCTCTTATTAAGAAAAAAAAAAAAAAAAAAAAAAAAAAAAAAAAAAAGAAAGAAAGAAATCCTAAGGAACTCTAATGAAATTTTAATATTCAAACTATAAAACAATAGCACACACGCACACACACACAATCAATCTTCAATATTTAATAAAAAAAAATAAAACAAAAAAGAAACTTAAAACATACCATAAATGTTGCAATTGAAAGCAAGTATGTACATAATAAAGTTTCTATGGTTTGCGAATTTAAGGAAATTGCTTTAAAATATTAGCAATACAATATTAATTTAATTACACGTTGATTCGTAACATTTTGACGAGCTTTTACATACAAAAGAGACCGAGAAGTGGTTTAAAGGCCGATTTACTGGATTCGCATTGCGCCAGTTTTGAAGTCGTTCTTTCAGCCTGAAGAAAGAATAGTGCAAGGGACAACTGTTTCGAAAAGATTCCACATTCCACTTTGTCCCACTATCTGGATCCGGCAACAACTACTGGGATGAAGTTCTCACTTGCAGCTGCGTGAGTTTGAAGTCAGAATCTGGTACATATAATATTTGCCTCTATAGATACATATTTACATACATAAGTGGTCATTACAACCCTTCAGTCAGGATTACGACCTAGCTTCACACACCACTTACGTTATGTGTGTTAATTTTATACATGAGCAGCGGGACCTACAGTTTAAAGTCAATTCCGAACGACAGGTTTTTGAGAAACTTTTCCTGGCACTTAGAGTTTTTGCCAGAAATCTACTGAGAAGAAGTTGCCGAAGAAATATTTTTTTTTCATATTTTCGTTTTGAAGTCTGAGTTCGAACCCAGGCCTTAACGTCTAAAAAGCCAACACACTACCAACTAGACAACGATGACCTTTATAGATATGGTCCTAAATTCGACTTCTAGTTCGAGCAAAGATCCTCCAAAAACATTCTCAAGTTCTTTTTATTCTCTGCATAGTTCATCATTCTTTTGGACACACAATGGGTAGAGCAAAAATGGTTGTCAACCTAGAGGATAGACATACAGTGCACTCGCGATAATATGAACACTCTATTATTTGAACACCCCAAAATATGAACACTTTTTCTTAACCATTGACTACTCTAAAATATGAACTTTGTACGAAGGCTTTAAAATATGAACAGTTTTTTATTTTTAAAGCATACAAATTTCAGTTACAAAGCGATAGAAAATGGGGAAATCCCGAGTTATTTATGTTTATTTTAAAATCAAATCTTAAAAAAACCACACATAAGTACATAAATATGTATGTAGATATATGTATGTAGAACAATTCTTAGACAAAAAAGTGAAGCTAGAAAAAGCCATTCTTCTAATATATAAGGCTCCTTCTCACCCAGCTGAGGACCAACTAAAATCTGAAAACGGCTCTATTATTGTAATTTTTATGCCACCGAACGTGACACATCTTATCCAATCCATGGACCAAAATGCAATCGGGATCACAAAACTTTATTATAGAAATAGTCTTCTGGCTTCCATTGCTGCAAAAGGGGTAGTTTAGGTTATTTAAGTCTATGAAGCAAACTACTTTAAAGGAAGCCGTTATTGTTTTAGAATCAGCATTGAGTGGAGTAGATGCATCTGTGATATCCAAATGCTGGAATAATATTTTAAATATGGTGGTTAATCAAAGTGATCCTGAAGATGAAAACCCTTTAAGTAATCTTAGACAAAATTTACAAATTAAGAAAGTACGACCGATATTTTATGTACCCTGAGACCCGAGGTTTATGTTCTCTGTAATGTGCTAATGTACTGTAAAAGAATTGAAGTTGAATGTTAAAGAATGCTATGAGGAAATAGAAGAAATGTCGGACTAAGATGATTGTGTGGAGAAGCCAAAGCGAACGATTAAAGACAGGGAAGCTGTTGAAATTTTTAATAATACATTGGAGTGGGTAGAAAGTGAAATCGTTGAACAACGAGACTTAAATGTATTGAGACAGTTACGGGAGAAGGCTGTTTTAAATGTTCTCGTTCAAAAAGCACTTTGAACACTTTTACAAATTTAGTGAATTAAGTTCGGTTTTTTAAATAAAACAAAAAATAAAATTATTTAATGGAAAAAAAGCTTTTATTTAAGCAGGAAAAGTGTTTACCTTGCAAGAAAGCAACATTTTTTTCAACAGTTTAAGCCATTTGTAAATATGAACAATTTCGAAAATATGAACACGCTTTGTTTTAATTAGTTCATATTATCGCGAGTGCACTGTACTTAGGTCACATGTGCTTCTTATTCCGATTCCTTAGTAATTCAATTCCTTCAACTCTGGAATCTTTCGATGCTCCAAATGTGCAAGATCAAGGACAGTCCTTCCTTCTGCTTCAACATATTGCTGGGAATGTAGCCGAGAGGTAAGGAACAGTTTGCTCCTCTTTTTCGTCTCTACAGTTAGTGCAGTATTCCATTAACTCCAACAACTGCGGCAAACGTTATTTTAAATTTGAGCAGACTATGCATGAGTCCTTATTCTAATCTTGCCCGGATTGTTGCGTGACCATTCACGCAGCATATACGGAATGCATTGATGCAATATCAAGTCAAAGCTTGCAGGTTCTTAATGGGAATCCCAATGTAAAGAACTCACCCGAATATATAATAGTTGTACTATATTTGATCAATTGATTCTCTCGGCAGTTGCTCGATATGCCACTACATAAATGTGATCCATGTGATATGAAAATTTTACAGTTCTTAGACCTCGTTGAAAGTCTTGCGATAGTCGTGAGCTATCCTGGAGGTGATTATGTTATAACCCAGTCCGCTCCTCTCACATTCGCTTGATGGAGGTACTGTTGCTCTTGATCATCATCACTGTAGTCCCTATGCAATGAGCCTAGACTAAAATCGTTAATTTTGGGGTGAAACGAGTTTAGACCGATGTCGTCAATTGATATCACGGTTGTCGTTCTCTAACACCCTGAGACATCGACAAGAATTAAAAATAATATGCGTTCGATAAGACCGACTTACAGATGTTGAGCTGAAGCTTTTAGAGTATATGACGTTATTTGAAGTTGTCTACTTTGGTTTTATTAGGTGGACTGAGTTAGAGTCTGTACCTCAACGTCTTGGCCTAGATGAAACGAATGAGCTACTCTATAGATTCACTGGGAAATTTTATATGAGAGGACAAGCATTATAAAGTGACAACAAATTACTCAACAAAGTTTAGTAAATCTAGTCTAGAAAAGCCTTTAATTTTATAAAAATATGAAAGACAACCTTACTTAATACTAAAACCTGCCAAAAAAAAAAAAACAAAAAAACAAAACTAAAAATTCTTACTCACCATCATTTCGTCCCGCCCAACAGTGAGCCGATGTTGATAACATTGCCATTAACAGCCACATAAACAACCACTTTGAAACCGCTATCGTTTTACTCAATCTGGAACAGCCATTTAAAGTCTGGGGCCATATTTTAGCCAAAGACTGGTAAAAAGAAATAATTGAACTGCAGCTGCTGCTGCTGCCGCTGCTGCTCCTGCCACTGTTACTGTCACTGCTGATGACCGATGTCGTTCGACAATAAGCCAACGGCGTTTGGGTTCTATTAATAGATTCGCTGCCAGTTGTAGTTGCAATAGTAATAATATCACGTTCTTGTTTTTGTTGTTGTGTAAAGCACCTGCATTCCTTATTTAATATCGTTGTATACGAGTGTTGTGTTGAGGCGATAAGAGTGGGTATTATTTGGGAGGTTGTGGTTGTAGCTAATGTTGATGTGGATGTGGATGTTGTTGTTGGATGTGAGTAAAATAATAATTCATTAAAATTAATATAGGAATTCTTGTCTTGTTGCTCCAGCTCCAGCTCCTGCTGCTGCTGCTGTTGCTGCTGCTGTTGCTCTTCATCATTTAGATTAGCATTAAATCTTAATCTTAAATTAGAATTAAATTTTTTATTCTTCTTCAACTCCCCCGTTTGCACGTTTGCCTCAGCATAATTTTTTAGTTGGTCATCACAGTTATGGGCGTAGATTTCTACTACTGCTGTTGCTTCGTCTTCTCCTCCTTCATTATCTTGTATTTCCTTTTCCGTTTTGTATAATAATTTTAATTTATTCGTTTGCTGTTGATCCTGTTGCTGTTGCTGGACATTGCTAAGCATAATATTATTATGTTGACGATTATAACAATGGCATCTTGACACCACCACTGTTGTTGCTGGAGACGCCATTTGCTGCTGGTTAAGGTTCGTATTCGTGTTTGCGTTCGCGTTCGTGTTATTATGACCAGGCTCCTTTAATATGTAGAGGCTACCATCGTCACCACCACCAATACCAATACACGTTAGATTTCGTTGTAGTTTTTCTTGCTCTTGTTCTCCTTGTTGTTTTAATAATGGAGTGTGTGAAGCATGTGTTTTTCGTTTCAATGTTTGCTCAAGTGATTGTTGTTCTTGTTGTTGTTTTTGTAGAGCAGTATTTCTACGATTACGCTCACGTAAATATTTTGTACTACGATTATTGTTCGTATTGTTTACAAATGAGGTTGATAACGAAGCCGCAGTTGAAGTGGTAGCAGCACAGCATAAAGATGATGTTGATAATGTTGTTAATTGTTGTTGTTGTTGTTGTTGCTGTTGTTCTTGGCTCCCTTCTTGTAGTAGTTGCTGTTGTGTGTCTTGTCTTAATTTATTATGAGAGGAGTGTAACCGTGGTGCTGTTGCTGTTTTTAGTTTTGTTATTGTTGTATTCTCTAAGGCAGGCATTTCGTAATTTTTTAAATATTCATCCCTATGATGTTGTTGCTGCTGCTGTTGTTGCTCCTCCTTAACCTGTTTTCCTTCATCAATTTGTAGCTTTTGTTGCTGTTGTTTTAAAGTATTATTATTATGACAACAGCTGGTACTCTCATCACCACCACCACCACCACCACCACTACAGCTACTCCTTGTCGTTGTTGTTCGTTCGTCGTCTTTAAACTTGTTATGATGAGCACATGTTAAAGAAGGAGCCGAGGGTTTAGCAACTGTAGTAGAATTACTGCAAGAACAACAACAAGGTCTAGAGCCAGTCATATTTACAGCAGTGTTGGTGTTGTTGTTGCCATTATTATTATTATAATGATTATTACGACTGCTGCTATTCAAACGATTACTACGGTGCACATGTGTTTGCTGTTGCTGTAATGCCTTTGCCGATATCTTCGTTGTTGTTGCTTGTGCAGAAGTGGTGGTAGTAGTAGTAGCGGTAGTAGTAACAACATTCTTACACGGTTGCAAAAATGGTGCGAAATAAATTAAAGTCGCCCTCATTTGTTTAGCCGCCGTTACATCCAGTGTTGTTGACGCTGTAGCGTGTTTGGAATTCTAAAATGAAACCGGCAAACATAAAAAAGAAAAACATGAGTATGGAACATATACATACATACATACATAGGTACATACGGGGGGTTGGGGAGGAGTGTTAAAAATACAAAATTATTACAAAACACCAGGCAAAGAGACATTAAATATAAATAAGTTATAAGGAAAAGACTGCTGCTGCTGTCTGCCTGACTGCTACTCCTCAACAACAGCAACAACAACAGCAGCAGCAGTAGAGTATTAAAACAGAAAAACGTATAACACAACCAACGTTTTTTTTTTTATTACTTCTGTTCCTTGTTTTCATTTCATTTGGATATTTTTTTATTTATTTTTTGGCAATACGTGTAAAAAATTTACAATTTCTGGGAATAAAATTTGTTTGTCTCTCTTTACCCTGGTGTTTGTTTAAGCAAAATTTTAATCAAACCAGGGGTTGGTTGTCAAGTTTTTTTTTTTTTAATTCTTTTTTCTTCTGTTTTGCTGATGTTTTCCTGGAAAACCCCATAATAAACTGTAACCTTAAGTGGAGTCTGTTCTTTCGGTTCTCCCCCTGTCTCGAGCACTTAATATTCGAAATTAAATTTGAGAAATTGTGAAGAGAATAAAAATATTTTTTACTCAGGAAATGGGAAAGAATTTAAAAGAATTGAAGAAATTTTTCTTTCTTTCTTTTTCGCCTTAAAGAACCAATTATTAGCAGTTAATTTAAAAACTGACAGTGTTTCTTATTATTTAAGTGCTGACAAGCTACATAGTAAATTTAAAATTGCTTAATTAGCATGTTTTAAATGCAAACAAAGGAAATTTTGAAAAATTGAAATTAATTTTTTCGTTTTTTATTTTTGGATGAAAATTTCTTGAGAAGTCCGTTGTACATGCATATACATATGCGATGTATAGCAGATTTTGAAATTCCTAGCTCAGACATTTTCAAACACGGTCATATAGTAGCGTTTGATGGATTTTTAGGAACGTTTTTGGAGGTGACAACTCTCTAGGTCGACTACTACAATGTACGTTTTGATAGCTCGAAGTAGATCTGGAGAATATAGTTCGACGTTGAACTGAGATTCATTTTTAAATGATAATATTGAAGTATTCCAGCGGTGTTACGATAATAACATCGAACTTCGAAGTCTTTTTTGTGTCTATTCGACCGCGTATAAGAGATTGCCAAGGTAACCATTGATAAGTCAATAATACCCCTAGCGTATCATTCACTACTTCAACGTAATATTATAAAGTCGTCATAGTCTAGTAGGTAGTGTGTTGACTTATTAGACATGAGGCTTCGATTCAAGCCCCACTTCCTCTTAGCAAACTTCTGACAGTTTCTCAAAAAAAATCAGTCATTCAGAGTCGACTTTAAACTGTAAGTCCCGCCACTCATGTATAAAAATAACACACAAAACATCAGTGGTGTGAGAAGCTTGGTCATAATCCTGACTAAAGGGTTGTAATGACCAATTGTTGGTATAGTGCTCGAAGAAATTAAAGAGACTGGTTCATGAAAATCACATTTTCTTACAGAGCATATGCCTGTTTCGTAGAGCACATCCATTTGTGATTGATTGTCCAGTGAATCGCACAATTAATTACAGCGAAAATTAGTTTTGTAGACGCTCTCCCTTTTTGTGGAACTCTCTTTCTGCAGAAGTTCTTTCTGCCACTTACTATAGATTCAATATCTAATATGTCCCTTGACACTGCTTCCTCTTTCCTTCATTCCATAACCTATTTTCCTAGTTACAACACAATGCTTACTGTAATAGCGGTCATCCGCTAAAGTTTGTACAAAAACTATCACTAAAATGGATATGGATTGATCATGCTTTGAGTTAACAGTCGAATATAGAAGCGATTATGAAGCATCTTGCACCGGAAACAATGGAATTGAAGGCAATCGAAAGCGGCCAATGCTTCTTATAGAAACAAAACGAATGCCTATACATATTGTGTATAAAGTATAACAGTGTGATGATAAAGATTCTTTTCATATGAAATTCGAATACTTGGGAATTTCGAAATATTTGGGAATGGTTTCTTTGAATTGCGTATTTCAATATTGTGTTAATAAATTAATACTTAATTAAATATGACAATAATTTTCTCCCTATTTTTCTCAACTGCTATTCCTCAATCATGCTAATGATTTACGTTTCTTTTAAAGACTTTTAATTACTGAAGAAGAAACATTTCAAATATTTTTTGGGCTACTGATTCAAATATTTTATGGCTAACAAAGCGACTCTGACACAAGAAAAAAAAGTATCCAATTACAGCAGACAGACCATCATCATCGTCATCACCATGGACACAAACTGTAACAACGCCAACGCTAATACAAAAACAATTTTTTAGGGTTTAGGGACAGGGATAGGGGAAATGATACAAAACTTTGAAGAAAATAAAATTCAAAAACATTCGTGTACGATAAACGATAAACTAACTAAACTGATGATCTGTGACAATTTTGCGCCTCCTTTAAATCAAACAGATTTTGAGTTGGTCCCCCTTTTCTTTTCTTTCTTTTCTTTTTTGATATAAAATGTGAAGAAATAATTGCTGCCAGACATAGCACATGTGTCCCGAAATAAATTTCAACGCATTAAAATGCAGTAAAAAATGGAAACAAAATTAATTTTTTTATTTTTATTTTTTCCTTCAACATTTAAGACGGCAATAAATCAAAAATACTGGAAAAAGAAATTTAAATGAAAAACCGTTTTCAACGCTTTAAAATAAAAATTAATTTTTTTTAATAAAAATTTATTATTTAGGCACAGCGTATAAAATTTTAAAGCATTCCCCCTCTCCCCCTTGACACATACACACATTTTAGAAATAAAAATATTAAAGCTTTTGAATAAAAAGAAAATCCCTGTAAAATTAATTGGAATTTAATATTTTTTCTGCTTCTTCTAGCTTCTAATTTATGGCACATACCGCACATATGTACATATGTATGTCTATGGACTTATCACCAATTGAGAGCGTGTAGGCATTTGGATTTTCCAATAGAGTTATAAGTGTTAATAACATGTTTATTTTTTGTTTTCTTTCTTAATAAAATAGAAAATTTTCCATCTAGCCTTTGAAATTAATGGCCAAGAAGACAGACACGTAAACTGCAGCAGCCATACTGCCACGTACGTTACGCAATTGTTTAAAAGTGATTACTCATGTGAAACACAAATTATTTTGTTCGTTTTTTTCATGAAGAAAAAAAAGAAAAACGAAACTAGAGTGTCTGTGATTAATCGTCACAAACCTACTTTCCTGGTTCCTGTTAAGAAACACAATGAAGGCGTTAAAAGACTGACGCCTTTTAAATTAGATTTTTCCAAGAGATGGTTTCAAAAATTTCTTTCTGGCAATTGGTTCACATAAATAGTGTATGTAATATAGGGTTATCCTCTCATTGGTTTCAAAGCTATCAGTGTAGAAAGGCTGTCAAATATCTTTCAACTGAAGTGTCATTTATTACCACTTACGTATGTATATGTGTTGCTAAAGAAAATAATTATAACGTGTTCATTACGAGCATTATATTGTAATTGTGGTGATCATAAAGAACAGTTTCCTCTTCTTCCTCATCTCTCTACAGCACTTGCGTAGACTTCCGCTTGAAATATTCCCACGAGTTTCTTATTGTGCTTCGAATTCAGTTGTCTGCTAAGGAGGCAGTTATGGGCCTTTCGGTTTTCGAGATCACGATGCCTTTTCATGAATCTCGTATTATCCTATACCTAGTGTTCACGCTGGCCACCCTTCTTTTCTCCAATGCTTATGGTATATAGGTAAAGCTGGTTGTCAACCCAAAAAAGTGGGCCCTGTATGACACTTTGTGATACAATAGTCGTTCATTTTCCCTAGTCCTGGAATCATCTGAAATTTGCAATGAAGTCACTTTGAATTCTAATGCGCGCTCCTGACAGATCATTTAGATTGTCTGTATTGTACAAACCCACGTGATTTCTCCTTCGCCGCTATGGCGCTAGTTATTTACCCAATAAGTGGATAAAAGTTTTCTCCTCTTTCTAGCCATACAGCTCCTACAGAACTCTTTTACCATACATATGCCTAAGAATGCGACTCCTATGAGTGTTCATAATGCAATGACCAGTAATGACACCAATTGCCATATCGAGCGTGCTCCTTGCACCCTTTTCTCTGGATCCAAAGCTGCCCCCGTGGAATAATGAGTATATTGTTAAGCTCACTTGTGTTCAAATCGGCTCCCAATGTACAGATTTCACTGCAGACTTTATACGCTCTGTAGTTTCATATCATATCACTATTACCAAAGAGCTTCGCTTTCTCACTGAGAGATACGCGATAGCCTCGTTTGGCATGTACTGAATAAGTTAAGAACAGTTTCCTCCTCTTCATAGTCTCTACAGCTCCTACAGAATTCATCTGTCATGTGTTTGCAAGTACAGAACCCACAGAATAGTTCGTTAGTTGTGTTTCGCGAGAGCAATTCAATTCGCTATATCCCCGACGCCTATGTGATATGACACCGCTCCGTTACTTTAGAATCCAGTGCTTTAACATCCATCTGGCTATTGAAAGCTGTCTTATTAACCTGTAAACTTTACTAGCCCATTGAAATGTTTAGCTACTGACTGGTATTTAAATTTTTCAAATATCAAATCAAGTTAAAATTTTATTTCAATTTTCAAAAATAATAAGAATTTTTAAAACCGATTTTAATAGCCTACTTGCCATAGAATGTTTTCCGATCATAATAATTTTGGAAATTGTGGTATTTTGCGAACAATACGAAATTACTTCCAACCGGAACTAATATTTTATGGTTCTTCTTCTTCTTCTATCCGCAAAAAGTACTCAAAAACGAAAATGGAGCATAAAAATAATAAATTATTATGATTTTCATATAAAAACCAAAAAAAACACGAAAAAAGCAACAAAAAAAAGGGAAAATATAGGCACACAAAAATAAAAGTGATGCTTAAATACTATACAGGAGGGCCGATATAATAGTTTTTGGACAACATTACGAGTGTGTGTGTGTGTGGCTCATAAAACTTCAAATGTCCAAATCGTTCAGACTATTTAAAACGGTACGTACAACGGGCTTAGTTTAAAGCAAAAAAGAAAGGAGAACGAATTGAAACGAACGAACATAACACCTGACAGGGTGAAAATTATGTTCGCATGTTTATCAACAATTTATTCATTTGTGTTACTTCGTTACTCTCCCTCTCTTTCTCCCTCTCTATCTCTCTCTTTCATTCTTACACATACTCATTTGCCCACTCACTTACATACTTACTCTGATAACATTTTATACTCTACTCTTGCTTACGTATGAGTACTTCATATAAAGGATGATAAGCTGAGTGCATGGTTTCCACTTTTGTTTTTTGTGTGTCTTTTTGGGTGCTGAAAGCAAAGGAGCATAAGAAAGAGTGTTTTTGTGCTTCTGTGTGTTTCCGTTACCCTATTAAAATTACATGAGAGTATGAAATATGGAGAGAATAACACATACATTGACACGCAATCGCTTCTTCACTGAACCAACACTATTGCTGTTGGTTTTTAACTTGACTACACATGTGATAAAAAGTAGTCAATATACACACATAAATAAAGAAAAAACAACAACAAAAACGACGAAAAAAAACACTTTATTTTAATAAAACATGTGCATAAATAGAGCATATCTTGTACGTGTATGAGATATTATGGATATACGTGGTTAGCGCTATAAGTTCACATACTTTTAAACAAAGTGTCTAGGAAAAGTTACAAAAAAGCACCGTGATGCATTTTGTGGGGAAGACCAGAGCCAGGGGAATTATCACTGCAAAAAATATCACAATACTTTCCGATAGCCAGGCAATTATCAGAACTCTGGATAGTAACGGTATAAACTCCAGAACGGTTTATAGCTGTCGCATGTTTTCCATGCGACGTTAGAATCACATCCACGAAAAAAGCGCAAAAAATCTGGAAATGGAGCACGCTCGGTATGGTAGTTAAAAACAGTACTGGTCATTGCAAATTCTTAGGCATATGTAATGCAAAAGAGTTCCTTAGAAGCTGTAGAGACAAGAAAGAGGTCACCTCTTGGCTACATGCTAAATCTTCTGGATTCCCAAAGTTTTATAAAGTGATTCATATGAGAACAGAATTGAATTATAAATCCCACCTCCAGGCATTCTGACCGGATAATGTATACTGAAAAAACAGTTGGTCAGGATAGAGACACCGCTATGTGTGAATCCTACACAACAATTATAGAACAATAACAACTGATATTAAAGCAATTCTGTGTGAGCTGTGAGTTAAACAAAATACAGTTCCATAAATAATGTTCATGAAAGAGAATAACATTCATTATAAAGTAGTTCATAATAATAATAACAATAAAAATTATAATAATAATAAAAATAACAATTTATGAACTTATTAAACCACCCACGCACTTAACAGTACTTTAGTTTTACGTTTAAAAAGGATATTTAACCGAAAATAAACATGAAGACCACAAAGGGAGAAAACAATATAAAAAAAGCCAACACAAGCGCACACAAACACTCTCATGGAAAAAAATATAGAAAAACATTGTTAATGGCAATATTTTGTACTCTACCCGAGAGTCTTACTTATGCAGCAACTTTTCTCTTCTGTTCATATACATACTTTGTACGTTTAACTAAAAAGGCGATCTATATACACATACACACACACAATTACAGTTACATTTAGTTACACAAGTAATAATTTCGTTCGTTTTGGTCAAACATTTTACCGTAATGAAAAAATAAATGAAAAGAGGCTGCTCTTCTCTTTGTTGTCGCATTTTTTTTTCTTTCGGTTTCTCTGGCTCTGTGGCTATTATTAATATAGATGTTTTGTTACATGTACATTTGTATTGTTGTACGTATATTAACATTCCACACTGACATATTTTATTGTTATTACTTAGTCTTGTTGTTGTTGTTGTTACTATTTTAATTTGCCTCTTTGTTGTTTGTTGTTTGCAATTACGCTCAAACTATTATCATCTCTATGTTAATACTTGTCTCTCTCCTTCCACTTGTCTCTCTGCACTTACGTACACACTCTTTACGCTCTGTTTGCAGTCTGTTTTTATTTCTATGTGTGTGTGTATAGTAATTCTTTAAAAAGTAGTATGTAGTTGTTATACAAAGTATGTTGTATGGTATGTATGTACGATTGTAGTAGTGTTGTAATCGTAATCATAGTTATGGTGTAATAGTTGTTGTTATTATTATTGTTGTTGTTGCTGGTTTTTGTGTTATTATTTTAGTTGGGCCATAAAATACAAACATGTTTAACGTCTTTTTAAGATTATTTAAGATTAATGGCTACTAAACATTCATTCTAACAGTTTCATACAAATGAAGAATGATAAAGAGGGAGAGGGTGAGAGAGAGAGAGAGAGAGGAAAGAACAAAAAAAAATACGGCAAATAGAAAATTAAAAAGATATGGCAGGGCAGGATTAATTTTTATTTTCATTACAGCACTTGAATGATGTGGAACAATGTGAATTAGATCACGCCATTTGCAAATGGTAGTTGTTATTGTGGCTATTGTTATTGTTGCTAATTTTATTTCTATTGTATTATGCTATTTACATTAAGAAATTTTGTGGGCAATTTTTTTTAATACATACATGTACGTATGTATGTATGTACGTACATAGAAATTATTTTTATTAAGAAAGTTTACTTTCTATAAAAGCATCCTGAAATTTTGTGTGATGTGCGGGGGAAGGGGAGAAAGTGCGGCCAAGTTAATAATTTATTTAGCATTAATAACAGCAGCGGTACATAAAAATGTTCATAAACTTTTTGTTTTACAAGGAATAATTGCTAAAAATGTTGTAATTCATTCAATTTTGTTATGCTAATTAATGGTGGTTTTCCTTTTAAATTTTTCTTTTCATTTATTTTTCCTTTTTTGCCCAACTTCCATTCTTTCTCTCCCTCTCTCTCTCTCTATCACTTTTCTTGTTAATTTTCCATACTTTTTCTTTTGTTTAATGAGAGCCACTACTAATCGTTGGAGTGTGTATGCATGTATGTATGTATTTGTGTGTATTTTATATGAATGAGTGAGTGAGTGAATATTTGACGCTTTGAAAGTTTCCCGTTAATAATTATGAAACAATAATGAAAGCATTAAGAGCGCTTTGCGCTAATGGCGGATTAACGTTACAGCAAAAAAGCATTAAAAGTTGGGAAATTGATTTTTTTAACAATCTACATTTTTAAATCTTTCTCAAATATTACGAATCTTATATATAAAAATGAATGTGTGTTTGATTGTGTTTGTATGTTTGTATGTTTGAAGTTTATAGACGATTAAACGGCTGAACCGATTTTCTTGAAATTTTCACAGTATCTTCCTGTATGTCTGGAAGGAGTTATAGGCTACTTTTTATGTTGATATTCCAAATGAGCGAGGGGCCATGCCCACGTATGCTACATACTACATACTTAATATTTAATTGCATTTGAAATATATTACTCATACGCATAGTAGTTACCCCTACAAGTATGCTATCTGTGATTCTTGATGTATAAAACCAAAGAAAATAAAGTGTAAAGAACGTCGCGGGGGGAAAGATAGAAGGGAAAGAAAATAATTTTGTAACCAACATTTGTGAAAAAATTCACCAAATAAGAAAAAATATAACCAAAATTAAATTCGTAGACTTTTGTTTTATTTATTTTTTTTCAAGTTTAAATTATCTATATATATAAAAGTGAATGTACTTTATGGAATCGTAAACTATGCATTTAATCTTTAGCAAAGTTGTTGCGCATGAGCCGACGAAGGTTTCTAAGTTGGTATAACCAATTTCCGACAGGTGGCGCCACTGAAAATTCTTCGAAATTAATTAAATCGTAAACTGTGCATTTGATCCTGTGTTGAAAAGAAAAGAGCATTACTAGCCTCAGAATCAGCATTGAGACTGAAAAATCTTCGAGTACATGCCGCACAGATCCGTTCGCATGAATCACTTGAACAATGAATCACTTGATCGAATGCGTAATACTCAAGCCCGTTCGTCTGAATCATCTGGACAACGGGAAATAATATCAATAAAATGATTCAAACTTAATTGGATATTTGTCTAATGTCTTTCCTTCAAATTTATTTTAGTTTGTAGTGCAGCAAAGCGCGCAGGGTACAGCTAGTTTAAAATAAACTTAGAAAATAAAAAATATTGGCAGAAAAATTTTTAAAATGTACAGGAACAGAAAATCAAAGCGTTGCTATTTTCATACATCTTTTTATCGACACATTTTCTATAGAAAACTATTGTGATTAACAAATTTTTTGTAGAAGATTTTTCTTAAAAAATTATTATTATTATTGACAAATTTTCTGTAGAAATGTTTTGTTATTGACAAATTTTATGTAGTAAGTTGATGTTATCGACAAATTTTATGTAGAAAAGTTTCATTTTCGTCAAATTTTCTATACAAAATTATTGTTGTCGCCAAATTTTCTGAACAATGTTTGGTATCGATACATTTTTATTAGAAAAATTTTATTATAAAAAAAATTTTCCTTAGAAAAATGCCGTTAATGAATAATTTTCTAAACAATAATTTTACTATCGAAATGTTTGCTTTCGAAAATTTTTTTGTAGAAAATTTAAAATAATTAAAATTTTAATTAACTGTTTATTATCGAAGAGTATTATATTTGGAACAATTTTGTTTATAGAAAACTTTTCTTTCATAAATGTTTGTTTTCGAAGAGTTTTCTGTCGAACAATTTTGTTATCGAAAAAACTTATTTTATTATCGAAAAGCCTTCTTTAGCAAAATGTTATCGAGAAATTGAAATGAAAAATTAGTTGCTATCGGATTTTTTTTTAGAAAGTAATTATTATCAAAAATTTTGTTTTCGACTAATTTTCTACAAAAATTAATTCTCGTCGATAATAATTTTTGGAAAATATTTGTTATCGAAAAAATCAAATTAAACTATCAAAAAATGTTCTTTAGAAAAAATTTTTGAGGAAATTATTTGAATGTAAAATATATTTCATATACCAATACGTAGGCGCTTAATGAGTTCTGCGAGTAAATCAGCTAAAGGACACGGACTCTTTGAATCTTTTTACTTTTTATATGAAACAAAATAGTTCAAATAATATTTCGGATTATTTTTAAAGGATTTTTAAAAATAGTTTTAAATTTACTTATTATAGTTTTAACTCATGAATTATGAAGTGTTTTTATAAAACATTCTGTAAAACCTTTTCTAATATATCTCAAGTTTCAATGTTTCCTAAAACATATAGACAGTATTGGAATGTGCTGAATTGCTGGAAAGTGATTGCCCAATTTCAAATTCAAATTCTTGTTATACACGTCAAAACTTACATAAAAATATATTCGAAGTAATTCTGTTTCGTATTCCTGCATTATTTATTGTATAAAGTCTCGGCTTTAACTCTCTGAATCTTTGTCCTAGAAATGCTTTTGTTGTTCCTATTAATTGATAATTTTTGTTGCTGTTTTCTATATTTAAACAATAAAAAAAATAATAAAAATGCAGATAAGATGTCGCAATTAAATTAATCTGACCTTAAGCAAAAATAATTCAAGATTAAAACAACGACGCAAATTTATTTAAAAATTAAATAAAAACTATCTACAATAATTCAAATGCATTAAATAATTGAAAATGATGTTTTTTACACAAAATAAACGATTTTCTATTTCTTGTTTCTTGTTTATTGATTGGATTTCTCCACAAAAAAGAAATCAAATTCGTTTACTGCACACGCATTCATATACAGAAGAGTACCTATATAGTTGTTTTTGTAGTACATATAAAAGTATTTATGTTTATAAGGAGAAATATGAGTTTATTATCATATTTTTTTCTCTGAATTGTTATTGCTGTTATTATGCCTATAATGGCCACCTGAGTTCATTTGTTCTATTTGTTCCCTTTCTCCCTCCCTCTAACTTGTGGTTATTGAATGAGCATTATAAATGAAAGAATATTTCTTCTGTTTTATTTTGAATTCTCTTTTTTTATGAGCATCAAAAGCATATTATTTTTACTTATTGTTGTTTTGTTTATTATTTTCTTGTTTTTTTTTGTGTGTGTGTTTAATCACCTTTTAATTTATTATTATCATTATTATTGTTTTCATGTATTAATTTAACTTGTACTCCACTCCATTGCAGCAATACCCCCAACAACAACAATTATGATGAATAAAGAACAAAATAAAATACTTCCATTATAAAAATCATGAAAGAACAGCAAGAGCAACAACAATAATTGCATGCAATAGGGTTTTTTTAATGCCTTATTGTTGTTATCCATTCATTCATACCTTCGTTGTTGTTACTGTTATTGCATGCGTATTAAAATATAAATAAATAAACTCTCTCTCATGCAAATAAACATACACAAATGCTTACTCACTCACACATTCGTAAATAGACTGCCTGACTGACTAACTACTCACAGGTATGTAAACATATAAATACACTGACAGAAATTAATTTCATTACAATGCAATTATCAGAGTATTTGAATGGAAATAAAATAAAATTTTAATTAATTTTAAAAATAACTATTCAGTTATTTACATAACAACCCTTTATTACAACCCTTCAGTGAGGATTACGGCCTAGCTTCTCACACCACTCATGTCGTGTGCCTTAATTTATATACTTGAGTGGCGGGACCTACAGTTTAACGTCGACTCCGAACGACAGATTTTTGAGAAACTTTTCATGGCAGGTTTATCTACTCTCAGAGTTTTTGCCAGAAATCTGCTGAGAGGATGTCGCCGAAGAAATATTTTTTTCTATATTTCGTTTTGATGTCTGACCTTTTTTTATAACTATATAATAAGCGAACACACTACCTACTAGACTACGGCGACTTCTAATTTAAGTTATTTACTAACTCAAAAGCCGAAACCGAAAAAAATAAAGAAATTATATTAAGAAAAGTGAGTACATATTTGAAATTATTTACTATTTACAACTTTAAAACACAGATGATCGCTCCGTTTTACATATATAGAAAGTTTTTGAAGGTAAAGTTAAAAATATTAGTTACTGTACAATTTTTAATAGGAAATCTTTATTGTCAAAAAATTTTTTTTTAAATTATTTTTAGAAAGTTTCTGTTATGGAAAATATTTGATGTCATCAAATTTTCTTTAGAAAATATCTGTTATCGTCAAATTATCTACAGAAAATTTTTGTTATCTCCAAATTATCGATAAATTTTTTTTTCTATCGCCAATTTTTCTACAGAGAATTTCGATTATCGTCATATATTCTATAAAAAAAATTATTGTTATCGACAAAATGTGTGTTTTTTGTAGAAAATTTACTTTAAAGAAAAAATTAACTATTTGTTATCAAAATCTTATTTCGATAAAATATTTGTTATCGAAACCATTTCTACAAATAAAATTTGTTGTTTTTTTTGTAAAATATTTACTTTAGAGAAGAAGTCGCCGTGGTCTAGTAGGTAGTGTGTTGGCTTATTAGACGAAAGGCCCGAGTTCGAATCCCAGGTCAGACATCAAAACGAAAATATGAAAATATTTCTTCGGCGACTTCCTCTCAGCAGATTTCTGGCAAAAACTCTGGGAGTAAAAATTGCCAATGAAAAAGCTACTCAAAAAATCTGTCGTTCGGAGTCGACTTTAAACTGTAGGTCCCGCTACTCATGTATAAAATTAACGCACACAACACGAGTAGTGTGAGAAGCTAGGACGTTGTACAATGGGTCAATTCGACCTCCGGGTACTGTATTTGTCACAGTTGACAAGTACACGTCCTCTAACCTAACCTAACCTAACCTACTTTAGAGAAAAAAAAAATAAACTATTTGTTATCGAAAACTTTTTTCGATAAAATGTTTGTTATCGAAATGATTTCTATACAAAAAACTTGTTATCGGAAATATTTTTATAAACAAACTATTTTTATACAAAATGTTCATTATCTATACAAATATGTATAAATAAATAATGGTTATCGAAAAAAGCTCTACAGCGAATGTCCATGTCAATAAGACTCAATAAAAGGCTTTTTATTTAGCCACAGTACAAGAAACCTCAAGAGAGAGAGGGAGAGATTTAAGAAATATTTTGTAATTTTTTAAACAGAGCAACCTTACGTTCAATTTACAAAAATTCGTTCAGTGTATGCAGTTTTTGTCCAATGTAAACAAGTGTGTTCAGAGGCTACACACTGAAGAGCATAAAAATGAGTATGTGTGTGTGTATAATATGCATAACTGAGTGAGTGAATGAATAAATGACATTAAATATTCATTTCAATCATGATCGCTGTCATAATTCATTTAATGTCATATCCAAACGTTTATTGTCGTTTTGTGCCGTTGTTTTTGTTGATGTTGATGGTTTGGCATTTTTTTTTTCTTTTTTTTTGTTTGTTGTTTTTTACGATGTCACATTATAATACCTGCCGGCACTATTGCAACTTAAATTAAAAAATGAAATTACCAAATGGTCATACGCCACACATACACTTACACAGGCACGCACATGCATACGCATGCCCATAAAAACAAATAAACATTAAAAGTTAAGCGAACAAACGTACGAACAAATGAACGAATGTATGCATGCATGCATATATAGTACATATGTAAGTATGTATATACGTAGTAATAGCAGAGTGAGTGCATTTAATTAATATTTCATTTTACAACACTGGAAAGTATTTTCGTCATGCCAAACTAACAAGCCGGGGGTAAGTTAACACCGCCATCAAATAACACACAGAACACAACAATAATCGTAATAAAAATGACGATAAAAACATAATCATAACTCGTAATAATTATAATTAATAAACAGGGGGTACAGGAATAGAGTATTATTATTTTTTTTGAAATTATAAAACAGAAATTTGCAATTGCAATAAAACAGGGGTGTGCGTTAATGTTTAAAAGGCATTAAATTGGCAAAAAAAAAAAGTCAAAATTCAAATTCAATTTTTGTATAACGTTTGAAGTTTTTGCGAATTATTTTAAGGGTGTTTTAAAAAGCTTTGTTTTATTATTGAACTTGGCTTATTAAAGACAATTTACGTCATTCTAATAGCAGTTTAATACATTTTGTATAATTTTTAATGAAATTAATTTTTTTTTGTACTTTGCATTCATGACAGGAAAACAATTTTATAATGAAAAATTATTTTTTTTTTGTTTGTTATTAAAGCGACCTTATGCAACATTCATAAAAGCAATGCGTTAAAGTGTTGCTTTTTTTCTTTGTAATGAAGTTGACAATTAAAGCCATCAATGCACTTTTAATTACGAGTAATTGTAATCGTAATCGTATGCAAAATAGAAGAAAAAAATCATTCATTAACAAAGTTAATGACAATACCTATTGATTTGTTTGATTTTTTTCAATTATTCATGGCAATTTTCTTATGTAAATTATTCCCCTATATGTATTTGTAATTGACAGCAAAGAACTGGCCGCTTTGAATTTGGCTTTGGCAAAACTAATCTGACAGGCAAGTGTGGAAATATTCAAATCACAGGAAAAACAATGTTTAGAATATAAATATATATTCAAACAGTAAAAAAACAAGCCATATTTTGTTAAGGAAGATATTTGAAAAAAAAGAAATACAATTCCACGATTGTTAGCAAAAGAAAATTATTACCAAGATAAAGCATTAAAATTTAAAATATTTTTCATTTCGTTAGATGGTTCTGGGTTCAATAGCCGGTCAAATCTTTTCCTTCCTTCAAAGGGGTATCCCAAGCTAAGAAATATAACAACGGCTCGCGTTATTTAATCAGCGTTTAAAAAAAAATAAACGAAATTAATTTCCTAAAAATGAAAACAAAACAAAAATGCAATAATTTCCATATCAACTGCAGTTTCATGTATGTGTCAGTGTCTGTCGAACGCACTCGTATTTCGTTTCATTTTCATTGTCATTTGAAGGTTTTTTGGCAGATGTTTTCTTCCCCTCCTGTTCTTTTTTTTATTTCCCAAAATAAGGGTAACTTTTGAAGTGACATTTAAATAATAAAAGAAAACAACAAAAAAAACAAACAAAAAAACGAAATTGTGAATTGAAATTGTGTTAAATCCTGTTGTAATCCCTGCAACGTACATAAATTAGTTGCATTAAGCTTGGCCTCAAGGTTTAAATTCTTGTATTCCTGATGACGGATTAATTTCAATTTTAATTTTAATTTCTTTCGTTCTTTTCTTGCTTTACCTAAACCTTTGTAAAAACAAAGCTTAACAAATTGTTGGAATACGATATCGTGTAGCAGCATAAAAGCGATTAAAATTCAATAAAAAAATTTGAATTTGAATTCACTAACAAAAACCCTCCGAACTAAGGTTATGACTTGTCAAATGAGTGTAAATGACAGTGAAGTTGGCTGTGGTTTCTTTTATATTTAATATTCATAGCTAAGAGGGGTGTCCCAAAATTAAATACGGGTAAAATATAGTGGGTGTGTGACCTCATTCTTTTTGCATTAAGTGCGAACTGTTTCCCCGTAATTCTCTCAATCAAACGCTGCAAAAAGTTAGCATAGCCTTGCTATGTTATAAAGTTTTTACAATGGAAAACTGTAGGCCTGAACGTAACTTTGATAACAGTTTCGAGGTGAAATTCCCTTTGGGCTCAGAACAGAATCGGAGCCATTCCATCAAGAGCTTCAATATCAAGGTCTACAGGGATGACTCAAAGCTGAATTTCAACGTTGGGTTCGGGGTTTTTTCAGTTCACAGAGACCCAGTTACTGCGTGTTTCCACAGCATATTACCACCACACGATTAGTAAGGTTCAAAAAAACTTACGTGGTCCGAATCTGTTATCAGGCGCTCTAATTTGTTCATAAGTTGAAGTAGAGTGCATGATCTCCACGAGTTGTTGTAGTCTAGTCAATATCAACCTATTGGCGTATTCGAAAGCGATTCGGAGCGAATTATTTTCCATAGGGCTGCTTAGTTATCCCATAATAAGCAATTACATTATCCTTGTTCATGCTCCAAAAGAGGCCAACGAGAGTTTTCAACTCTCTGTTCCTTATCATCACTTTTTCTTTGATGTATGCGACGTGTGAGAAGCAGTGAAGGAGATTTTTAGGGATTCGAATCGTAAGAATACAATTGACTGTATGTGCTTCATTACCACCACAATGAATTCGTAAGCATATTTGAAATTTCTAGAAAATACTCTGAAGATCATCTAATTTTTCAACAAGTTAAGGAGGATGTACATGTTGGATACAAATAGGGAATGGCTTTCTTGGAAAACCACTATTTCCAGTAGACAGTCCCATATTGCAATCCCATCGAAAACTTAGATCTAAATGATCTAAAAGAAATTCACACCCTTGTAAACTCCATAGCAGACATAATATTTTCGTTTATTAGTAATAACGGTGTCACCAAAAAATGTACACTGTCAAGATTTTAATAATTTTTAATAAATTTTTTATTTATAATTTTAATAAAACTGCGTTCAAAGGAATTGGAATTTTTACAATTTTTATGAATTATATAAATTCAAAATATATTTCAATTTTATTTAATATTTTTAAGCTAATAAATATGGAAACAATTCAAATTATAACAAATCTAGTCAAATGACCCTTTTTAGCTGTATGGATATGTATGTATGTATATGTATGTATATACAGTGCTGTTCAATAAAATAGATTCACCATGATCTAACATCTTTGAGACCAATAAAACATTAGAAAAACGCGATTACTAATTTCTATTTTTTTATTTTGGTAAACTTATAACATAAATAACATAAAAAAGATATAACTTCAAAACATCTAAAGTAAAAAAACTATATATTCATCAATATTCTTCAAATCAGCAATTTTTTCCTGTTCATAAAAATAGATTCACTAAATTTGGTGTTCTAAAAAAAATTATTTTTAGCATTTAAACCAAATAATTCTTTTTATTTACAGTTTATTTGCCTCAGTAATGGTGGAATAACACTTATTTTTTATTACTGCTGAGCACCGTTTTGGCATAGAGTCAACAAGTCTCTGACATGCTTCTATTAGGAATATTTTTTCACGCTACGTTCGCTAACTCCCGGCACTATCCTTTATTTGAAGAGTTTCTAGCTCGGAGAGCTGCTTTGACAATTTTCCATAGATTTCTGACAGGATTTAAGTTCGGTGACTGTGCCTGACAGCTCAAAACCTCGACGTCATTATTCTGAAACCAATTTTTTGCTCGCTTCGATGTGTGTTTTGGGTCATTATCTTGTTGAAACACCCATTACAGTGGCATTTCCCAGTCGGCATAAAACATTATGACGGCCTTTAGTATATTGGTATAATAAATGGCATCCATTATTCCTTGTATTCTAAATAGAGGCCCTGTGCCATGGCAGGAAAAACATCCCCATACCAATATACTTCCTCCACCATGTTTAATGGTTGTTATTGTATATTGTGGAAGGAGTTCAGTGTTTGGGGGTCTTCTTAACGTCAAACTACTTCTGTCAGAGTTAAAAAAATTAACTTTAGTTTCATCTGACCATAAAACATTGCTCCACTTATGCATAGGCCAATTTGTACGCTGTTTTGCAAATTCTAATCTTTTGTTCAGATGTTGTTTAGGCCACAATGGAACTTTTCTGCTACTTTTGGTTTTTAAATTATTTCTCAGTAAGACCATTGGAGTGGAAATATGAAGCTTATATTCCTTTTTAATGGCAACAGAGGTTGCAAATGGGTCTTTTTTGACATGACGCACAAATTTTCCTTCCATGAGGGGTGTGAATTTTGGATTTATCCCTCTGGTTTCTGTCAGAAACTTATAATTTATTGTGTTTTGGACCATTTTATATGAATACCCGATAATTTCAGCAATTTTTCTATAGCTTTTGCCTTCATTATGAAGTTTTTTTATTATTCCCTTGACTTCAGGACTGCAGTGTTTACCTCTGCCCATTTTCAATTCTAAACTTTAATTTTTTACTTGATTTTTTTTTAATATTATTTAAAATCAATCAGATTTACTGTTTAATACAATTACTATCAACCAACGGGTTGTAAATTGAAAAATTCTATTATTTTTTCTAAGTGAATCTATTTTATTGAACACGCGTTTTCACAACCAAATCTATACTTGCAATAAATTAGAAAAGAATGACGCTTCAAATTTTGGAAATGTAATTGGATTATATTCATAAGAGATCAGTAAACAAAGTGTAGTTACTTTTTTACATATACTGTTTTGTATAAGAGATTTAGACATAGTAAACGTTTCAGAGACCAGGTGAATCTATTTTTTTGAACAGCAGTGTATGTATGTATGTATAGCTCAAAATCAAAAAATATTGATTTAAAATTATTGCAGTTTATTTTTACTAAATTATTGAATTTACTCTCCCTTTTTTTGGTAAAATTTCTTACAGCGTTTTGGAAAAAATCACTACAATTACCCCCAAACCATTCCATTTATTAACACTAAACATTTAAAAGATCATATACATACTGATAGACCCCTAAAAGTAGACTACAATTTGACAACCCTCTCAATTACAAGGCATACAGAGAGAGAGAGAGAGAGAGAAAGAGAGACAAAAACTATAATTTAATAAAAATAAAACACGTACCAAACAAATAAATCATTATTATTATCAATTTAACATACACACATACATACATACATACACACATGCATGCATACATATAATAAAAACAAACAACAACAACGAAAACCATTAACTTAAAAAAGCAATAAAACTCTGAATTACTATACATTTTACACACAAAAATTTATTTTTATTTTTCTTTCAATTTTTATTTGTCAATGTATTTGTCATAATTATTCAAAATTATTCATTATTCAAGAAGACATGAGCGTACATCTGTGTGTGTGTGTTTGTGTGTGCACACAATATTTGACAAATAAATAGCGACATCAACGTTATTGTCATTGTTGATGTAATACAGTTATAAGGCAGTTGTTGGTTGTATTGTTGTCATCAGACATATAGTTACACACAGAGAAAGAGAGAGAGAGAGAGAGAGAGAGAGAGAAAAAACACAACACAACAACCCTTTTTATTCATTAATAAAAGATTTCAATTAAATGATATTGAACGTAAAGAAAAAAAATATATGTATATTCAAACTCACATACACGCATACACAAAGTTTACACCGTCCCTACATATCTATCTCGCTCGGTTATCCTGCATTTATAAACATAAAGCAACATTCACTATGAAATGATAAACTCGTGCTTGTGCCAGTGCTCGTAAATATTGCAAAGGAAATCAATTCATTGGAAATTACCACAGTACCACAGTTAAAGAAGTAAAAGCAGCAGTAGCAGCAGCAGCAAAAGAAACAAGAATTATGACAACAAAATTATTCCATTTTTTTTCTGATCTGATAACAAATTACAACAACAGTAGCAGTAAAGGAAAAAAAAAAATACTATTTCATGTATTGTTGTTTTATTTGAAACAGAAGTAAAGTTTTCCATCTACCCAGCAAGAGTATGACATGTTAAATGGGTTTTCGTAATACAAAGAAAAAAAATGAAAAAAACAAGAATTCTACACAGGAAAATAAAAATTGCCAGAGAAAAAGTTTTTCTGTTTTCAAGGCAACTTTTCTTTTTTTCGTCTCTCTCTCTCTCTCTCTCTCTCTATTTTTTTTTATTGTTTTATTTTAAAATTTTTGAGGAAATCAATTAAATAATTGAAAACTTTTGCGTAATTTTTTTCTCTATTTATTCAGACATTTTCCGTTTTCTACAAAAAAAAAGTAGAAAGAAAGTTAGAATCGTTCAAGGCCGAATTTATATAACACTTCCATGCATTTATTTTTCTGTAGGAACTTTTTATATCGCCTGGGAACTAAGTCACCGTGGCCTATTAGGTAGTGTGCTAGACAGGAGCCTGCCACAGACATCTCGAACAAAACTAAATAGAAAAACAAATAACTCTTTGGCGACTTCCCATCAGCAGACTTTTGACAAAAAAAAAACCCTGGGAGTAAAATAAAATTGTCATAAAAAGTTTCTCAAATCTACCGTTCCGAAATGACTTTAAAGTGTAGGTACCGCCACTCATTAACACACAAAACATGTGAGAAGCAGGTTGTAATAGTAAGTACCTGGGAACAAACTAGGATCAATTTCCAGCTAACTTTTTAAAGCTGTATTGAGAAATTCATCTGTTCCAAATAACATTTCAATTGAAGCACGGAAAGGAGGTAATGCTTTTATATCGAAGGTTGGGAGAGAAGTATATACACAGTAAAATATATTCTATTTGTTAAGCTATGCATGTACTATAAACAGTCAAAGCTAGTGTTATAACAGGAATTAAACCCACAGATATGGTTGCAGAAGAAAGACCCAGTTACACTATCTGGTAAAGAAAAATTAAAAAGTCCGGAGACATAAACATGAAGAGTTCTGCAAGAGTAGCATCGAAGATGTAAAAACACTGCTTACTGTCAATGAACATCGAAACTAATTGCAGTTATTGAAATAGAAGTTATAGAGAGGTAGACTTTGGCCTAAGTCTGGAACATTTTTAACGAAAATGATTGATTACAGAAGTTTTCTAAGAAATAGAGTTCATAATTCCGTCATTTGAACAATCTGGTTCATTTAGTCTGTCTTTCATAGCCACTGACAACAAAATTTTGTGCAAAAATCATGAAAATTGGAAGAATAACTAGAAGGTTAACCACATTACAAACAAATACCATAAAGTAGATGCACGGAGTAAGGAGCTGACATGCCCTTACAAGTGGCAAGAGTGCTTTTAAATATTTAAAAGGATTCTATGCCTTACTAATACTGCTTAAAGAACATCAGGCATCTCTAAGATATTAAGTCAACAAAAGTAATTTGACCTCAAACGTTTCAACAAAAATCTATTGGACATTGACCATGTGAAAGTTCCATTAAATATTGGAGTTTTTCACATTGTATTCTTCAATAAGCAAAACATATTTTGCATTAGATGTTCTTATCATACGGTTATATGGGCAATAAGAAGTATTTCCCCCGAAGTAATGTGAATTAAAAATAGAATTCGTGACTTGTTTACGTTTCTCGTTGCCTCTGATCGCTTTAATGGCTTACTCCTGTTCTGAAGATGTCAATTGAAATTCCAAATCCACTTTATGACGTTTTAATATTTCTTAAAATGTCTTTCCATTGAGCACACTCCGTTAAAGTAGAGAGAAAACATTGAAACACAACCAAAGACAGTTTTTCAAGCTTAAAAGTTTTCAGTATTTTATTTCTAAATATACCACCGGTCTGGCCAAATATCTTTTATCTGAAGTTACATTTATTTAATGAAAGGTTTTTCCACTTACGAATATATGTTGCTAAACAAAGAACGCATATGAACAGTTAAAGTGTATCCATTAAGACCATTACGGGGTAACTACAGTCGTTGTGCAATCAAAGGGCAAGATTATAAAAAAATTTGAAAACACTAAAAGCGTTACAGATATGATCCATTTGCAGGCCACCATCAGAATGTCAAGAATATCGTTACTATGGAAGTGTTCTCAGCAAATTGGATTACCCTACGGCTTATAACCTAACCTAACCTAACCATATAAAATCCAACTAATGGAACAATTTAAACCGACGTGTTATTCAGAACGCTGTAGATACTCTGATTGAGTGCTCAAACAAAAGCCTTCAATGTTGATTTTTCAAACAAACTTTTCTTCAGTGATGACTCTCATTTCTAACTCATTGGTTCCATCAACAATTAAAATTGTCGCAAATGAAGCTCTTACTTACATGCATAATTGGCCATTACAACCCTTCAGTCAGGATTACGGCCTATCTTCTCACACCACTCATGTTGTGTGCCTTAATTTTATACTTGAGTGGCGGGACCTACAGTTTAACGTCGACTCCGAACGACAGATTTTTGAGAAACTTTTCATGAAATTTTTATCTACTCTCAGAGTTTTTGCCAGAAATCTGCTGAGAGGAAGTCGCCGAAGAAATATTTTTTTTTTCAGACATTTCTTTTTGATGTCTGGCCTGGGGCTCGAACCCGGGCTTTTCGTCTAATAAGCGAACACACTACCTACTAGACTACGGCTGAAGCTCTTGCTTGAGGAAAAGCCATTG
Organism: Sarcophaga rosellei; assembly: GCA_930367235.1. Classification (NCBI taxonomy): domain Eukaryota; kingdom Metazoa; phylum Arthropoda; class Insecta; order Diptera; family Sarcophagidae; genus Sarcophaga; species Sarcophaga rosellei. Next base: position 5,495,021 of record OV884017.1, on the reverse strand, counting down.
CATTCGAAAAAAGTGACTGAAAATTACCAGAAAAACCGATTAACATCGATTCAAACAGCTATTATCATATGATAGTCGACTTTATTGGCCTGCAATTGATGATTATTAATTGGGAGATGTGTGTTTTCACAAAGCTAGTGCCAACAGCTAAAATTTCCAGAAAAATATTTCCATGTTTTGGAAGCATCAATTAGCCACTAAGATCAGATGATATGACAGCATCAAACTTCTTTCGTGAGGCTACAGGGGCAATACCTTAAATTTGAAACATTTAAAAATTAAGATTCATCATGTTATAGCAGAGATACAGCCCGAAATGTGCAAAAAAGTGGCCGTAGTTTAGTAGGTAGTATGTATGCTTATTAGACATGAGCCCGTGGTACAATTTCCGGCCTAGATATGTATTTCGAACAAAGCGAAATATAAAAAATATTTCCTTTTGCGTCTTTTTCTCAGCTGTTTTCTGGCAAAAAAAACTCTGTGAGGAAATAAAATTGACACAAAAATTTTCGGAGTCCTCCATCATTGAAGGATAAAATTAACATACACAACAGGGGTGGTGTAAGAAGCTAAGTCGTATTCCTGACTGAAGAGTTGTAAAGACCAATTAAGTAAGTGAGCTTGCAGTCTCTGCAGTTTTTGCACCTAAAATGTCATCGCGATTTATGCATTTATGAAGCACTGCTACGTCACGTACTCAAAATATTTTGGTCAGCGACAATCTACTAATTAATTCCTGCAGAATTGAGAATCGGCCAAAATATAAATTCGGCGACAGAAATGAAGATGATTGGACTACACAATCTACGAAAAGCCGATTGCGATATTACGTATCCAGCTTTAGAGTGATATACATACATAGGGGACTTAAAGATTTGGAAGGCTAGCTCATACATGGCTGATATAGAGAGGTCTTGCATTGACCTAGCGCCGTATAAATACACTGGGATTGAACAGACAAATTGGTTTGATGGTAACCAGTCGATCGCAAAAGAAACTAATAGTAATACAAAGTCCTTTAAATAGTTTTTGTTTTTCTCGTTGGGTTTGCATTTAGGTAGAGTGTTGTCTTATTATACGTAAAGCCGGAGTTCGAGCCCCAGGTCAGACATCAAAACGAAAATATGAAAAAAATATATCTTCAGCGACTTCCCCTCAGTAGATTTCTGGCAAAAACTCTCAGTGTAAATAAAATTGCCAGGAAAAGTTTCTCAAAAATCTGTCGTTCGGTGTCGACTTTAAACTGTAGGTCCCGCTACTCATGTCTAAAATTAACATACACGACATCAGTGATGTGAGAAGCTAAGTCGTAATCCTGACTAAAGTGTTGTAATGACCAATTATGTATGTATGTACAATGTTGAACCCGTAAAAATTATTAAATATTAATTGCATTATTATTGCATTAATTGTATTACCGTTATTTGGTTAATAATTTGTAGCCTTAAACAGTAAAACTAACAACGGGTTTCACTTAAATGAAATTCCAAAGCTTTTATATGTTTTCAACTCATTTTGAAAAACAAATTATTTTTTGAAATTCAAAACTTTTCTCTTCTAAAGAATTCAAGCAGGTTTTTGAAAATTCAAAAATATTCCTCTTTTTTCAAGGACATTTAAAAAAATTATGCTGGTTGTTGTTGTGCATTTTCTTTTCACAAGATTTTTCCAAAATCCTAAAACAAGGCCACATTCTTTTTTCTTCTTTTTTGTGAAAATTTTGTAAAAATATTTTCAAATTTGTTGTTTTTTTAAGGTCGAGGTCAAGGCGAATAACTAAAGATAAGGAAAATATTTTTCTTCTCTAAGGGAAAATTCCATTCTTTTTTTTTTTTTTTTTTGAAAAATGTTCAAAAATGTTGTAGAAATTTTAAAATATTTTTTAAACATTTTGAACAAAAAAACAAAAGGAAATGAAAGAAAAACCGTTTTCCTGAATGCTTGCTTTACTTTCCAATGGGTTGCATACTGGAATTTGGCCGTGAGTTTCAAGTTTTTTTTCTTTCTTTCTGCTGCTGCTGCTTTTTGCCCAAAAATTTTTGAATTTTTTACCTTTTTTTTGTGTAAGTGTGTATGTGTGTGTGTAAAGGTTAATTCTATAGATAGATACTCCTTTGAATAGCTTAAAACAAAATTGCAAAAGAAAGAACGAATTTTTTTTTTGGTACTCACCTTTAAAGTTAAAGCCATAATCAGAAAGAAAGATTTTCTTTTTCTTTTTAGTAGTACAACAGCAAAGAAGGCAACATTCGAATTTGAAATTTTTAAGTTTTAAATTAAAAATCAATGTTGTTTGGTTGGCTGGTTATTATATTTAAAGAGGAAAATTCTAGCGTAAAGGTGTTGTCTTTTAAAGCCCAAAAGTTTTAAAAGCCGCGTAGGTTTCTTTCTTTTTTTTTTTTGGTTTTTGTGAGAAAAGAAATTTTTAAACGTTAATAACGCTGACTGACTGACAATGGTGGTGATGAAACTGAAAATACGCACGCGACTGTTATAATTGAAAACTTTTTTGTTTTTCAAAAATTTTTACTCTTCTGGAGCAAGGAAATATTCTCTTTTAAGTTGAGCACTATTCTACTCTTAAGCTCTCTTAAACGCTCTTAAACAATTGAAAAATGTTTGCTTGGCTCTCTCTCTCTCTGTATTAAAGTTGAAACAACTGGAAGAGCATGCTAAAGAGTTTTTCTTTTTGTTTCTTCCTTTGTTTTTGTTGTTATTGTAGGAAAACCACAGGAATACTTGAAACACCGCGCCGCGTTCGTTTGTTAGTACATAGTAGTAGTCAAACGTTTTAACGTTCCTGCTGCTGCTCTCAATTTATGTTGAATCCAATTAAACCGTGACATGAGAATTGTTTCATTTCATTCTATATATTTTGTGTCTGTTTAGTTGTGTGTATGCATGTGTGTGCGAATGTGTTTTCGGTTTTCTTTTTCGTTATGTGGAGTAGTAAAATGGGTTTAGATACAATTCAAAGATATCGAAATTTTCTTTCATTTGCCTTTTCCACTCTACTCTACTCTTCTCTTCTTTCTATTTTCATTTATTTTATTTTTTCTTCTCTTCTTTTCTGTTATTTTTTTTTTGTTTTCTTTTTTTGCACTTTAAATTTAATTTTCAGAATTATTATCTTTGTTTTTTTGTTTTTTGTTATCGAATTTAATTTTTCTTTTAAAATTTTAAAGGTTTTTCTCGTTTTAATATTACATTGATAGTAGCTGCTGCTGCTACTGCTGCTGCTGTTATTATTATTGTTGTTGTTGTATACTTTAATAAGTATATGTATTGGGGTATGTTGCTGTTATTGGTGTTGCTGTTGTTATATAGGGAGGGCAGGCAGCGCGCACCAGGGGTTTTTTAAGGGTACACAAAATTTTGCATTTGTATGTGTGTTTTTTTCTTTCATTTCATACAAAAAAAAATTTTTTTTTCACGGTAAAAAATTTTCTTTATTTTCTTAAAAATTTCTTTTATATACGAAATTAAATTTATTCATTAATTAGCATACACATTAAATAACACAAATTATTAAATTTAATTATATCAAACAAACTAAACACCTTTAATTAATTAATTTCACTCAGCTCCCTTGCATATTCTTCCATTTTTTTTTATTTTCTTGCTTAAAATTCTTTTCTTTTTCTTTTGGTCAAGTTTTAATACAAAATTCTTACGTTTATTCTTTTAATACACGATTTTCTTTTAATATACTGCTTTATTAGTTAATTTTCAGCCGTTTCTTTTCTTTTAAACAATAAAAAAAATGTTTTAAAATTTCTTTTTTCTTAATTTTACAAAATATTTCTGATTTTTTGTTACGGCCGCCTAAGAAGTTCAATGTCTACTGCCTATCTGATGACTGCTAAAAATTACAATTTACTTGCCAGCTATCCAGCCAGCCATCATTCAACCAACTATGCTCTATCTAATATTTGCTTAAATTTGCTCTCTTTTAATCTCTCGGCGCTATTTCATTCCATTCATTTAACATTAACCAATTTGTTGTCCCCATACAAGTCTGTAGAAGAGCAACAGAGACAACTGCTTGTATTAAATATTTCCAATAGGGATTTTAGCTCTTCAAAACTCTCATTAAAAATAAAGAGAGAGACGTTAAGTGTTGCCGAAACAAATAATTCAAAAGAGAATTGTGTGTTGAAACATTACAAACTTGTTTCTCTTTTGTTTTAATTCAAGTTATTGTTTTTGTGTTGTGTGTGAACTTTGTTAATTCCAATATTGATTTTTCCAAACAAGTGAATGCTAACACAGTAAGGAGCAAAAGTTTTCATCTGACAAAATGAAAGAAAATAAGAACATTTTAATTTCAATTTTATTGGAAATCAAGTTAAAATTTTGTTCTTACTGAACTCAGTATTTTGAACACTGATTGAGAGAGGTTTTAAATTTAAAAGATTTTTCTGTACTTCTAATAGGATCAGGTCGTCAGAATATTTTGCTCTGAGCCATTATCAATAACCACGTCTTTTCTTTGTGACTTGTTTGCCTATTTGTCTATATGTGAGCGAGCCTTCCCCTTTGATGGCTACCTTTCAATCTATGACAGTTCCACCCATATCATTATGCGGCCTACATAGCGTATGACCAACCCAATCGATTTCAAATTGGTTGATTTGTTTATGCCTCTTGAATACTCGGAATGTCGGTGTTATTTTTTAGTATCATTCGTCAAAGTTACTTCACGAGTCCGAAGCAAACATTTGGTCATTTGAGATTACAAACTCCTCCCCGCCGAGTGTATGTCCAATTAGTACCAGTTAATGGTTGGGAAACTTTGACTATTGTACTACAAGACGTACAGAAGTAACTGGTGTTTGCTGACCTTTGCGTCCGCAAAAAAGCTGGATTCTTCTGGCAGAATTTATTTACAAATAGCAGCTTATGCCAGTTGCAACAGACGTTAGTGGAACCAATAACATCAATATAAATGCTATAGACTGAACTTCTCAGAACGGCACTAAATCCATAGCGAAATTGCAATCATGAATAGAAGTTGTTGCGAATTTAAATTCCTTCGTCAAATCATGTTGCAGCGTATTTGTTAAAGCTCTATGCTCCTTACTGAAATTATGGAAATATGCATGCATAAGTTTTAAATACTGATTCCTACGGCTTCAAGTCCACTTTTATTTGATCCAATATCCAACCATCGTATAATAATTCTAAAAGAACAAATTTTCTGTTCTACAATAGTTTTGGTCCACAGTGTAAAATCGTGGCTTTGATTACAATTTTTTGGTCAACTAGGAGCTGTTTTTGTTGTTGTTGTTTGTTTTCCTTTTACACAGCCATGCCAATGAGGGGAGAACGAAATCAACAGCAACAACAATGATAAACGACCCAAAAGTCGGCCTTAAGGCAAGTTGACGGTCGTCGTCGTCATTGTAGTCATCATCACCATCATCGTCATCAATTCAAAAACACACAAAAGAAGCGGCGGTAAAAGGCAACAACGAATGTAAGCGAACAAACAACAAAAAATTAAAGAAAAAAAAACAGACGAAAACCATTGAGAAGAGTTATTAAATGAATGGACAAACGTATGAATTCATGTATAGAGGGACGGACAGATGGCCAAAACGGGGCTGGGGAAAAAAAGGTTATTTGATCACAAACAATCAAACAAACGAAAGCAAATAAAACCATTTAAAAATGATTAAAACACTGAACGAACGAATGACCGACCAAACAAGTGACCCGTCTACCGACGATCAAACACCCAGCATTCGTCATACAAGAATCTTTGAATGTTTTCAAAGCAAACATAAACAAGAAAATAGAGAAGATAGAAAACATTAAAAGTTTTTGTTGTTGTTTCTTCTTTCTTAAGAAAATAATGTTGTTGTACTAGTACTAGAGGCCGGCCAGCCAACCAGCCAGTCAGTCACTTAGAAACGGTCAGTCGGCTCTTTGACTGAGCATGACAACCACAGTAACAACAACAATAACAATTACACGTGAATGTTGCTTAGCAGCTGCAGACTGTAGTAAAAAGAACATCAGCAACAAGAGAAAAAAATGCTGACGATCAACTTTCGTTAGAATTGTTTCATTAAAGAGAGAAAAACACAAGAAAATCAACGAATTAAAAGCAATAAAAATAAAAATTTAAAACAATTTTAAAATTGTTTCTTGTTGTTGTCTTTTTAATTTTATTTCGGTTTTTTTTTTTATTGTTTTTCCTTTTTTCTGATTCTGTTTTAATTCACACAATTTCCTTTGAGTTGTTCTAAGCAGTACAGTGGTAGTCAATGCCAGTGTTTTTGTCGTAAATGTTGTTGTTGTTGCTGTTGTTAATAATAATGTTGCTGCTGCTGTTGATTTCTCAGAAGACTGTCATTGCAAACAAAAGCGAAAATAAAAGCAACAAAAAAAAAGGAAAATGAAACGGCAGCAACAAAAATTCCTTCCACCAGTGTTGCCGGCTCCTGCTAAATTGTAAAAAAACATTCAAAGATTTAGGCGATGTCACTGCCTGGCCTAGTACAGGGTCTAACTGATGACAATATATGAACGCCACAATGACAAAAATGTAAATTCCAACCTACACATCCTGGCTTAAATACCGCTTTTATTATTGGAAGTTTTAAAAAGGAAAACTCCTCTTGGCAACCCAGATTTTTAGATGCTGTTACAAGCAACAACGGCAACCGAAGAGAAGGAATTAAATAATGGCGTACGACGAATGAACAAGAAAACGTCAACAACAATAAGCAGAAAAAAAAGACGAAACAAAAAAAGAAATACGACTTCTCATCATTATCCTTCGCATAAACAATCATTTGGCATAAGGCTAAAACTTTGGTGTTATTTGTGTTTCTACGTATGTACGTACAATGGCTTCATTCATGTACATAAGTGTATGTGTTGGTGTTTATTTAGCAACATACAGCAACAAAATCAAAAACCACAAAGCTTTACGCCCTTTTGTCAGACTTCTGGGTTGCCTACTCTTTTTATTTTGTTGTATTTTTTCTTCACTTATTTTTGTTAGTACCTTTGTAGTTGTTGTTGTTGTTATTTTGTTAAATATTTTATTCATTTCAATTCAGACAATTTGACACAAGGCTTTTAAACTTACACACACTGTGTTTTGTGCATCATTTAAACTGTCTCCCTCTCTCCCTCTCTCTCTCTGACAATTTTATATAAAAAGGTTTATATTTTTAGTAGTGGTGTTAGTAGAAGAGCAAATGTTTACAGCAAACAAATAAAAAAAAATAAGTCAAACCATCCAAATCACACACACACACACACCCATACACACTCAAAACACACAGTTCATAAATAAATAAAAAGTCTACTGTGGCATTTGGCTGCCCCCTTTATTAACTTTTAATTTCTTACACACAGTATTTCTTTTTGTTTAATTTTGTTTCTGTTAATTCCGAGTTTTTATTGTTGTTTCACTTTTTTGTTTTTTTTTTGTTTACCGAGTCTTTAAGTAAAACGATGATCTGTCTTCTTAGACCACACACACACACACAAACTACAGCACATTTGTAACCATATAATTAGCATCTCATTGGACTGACTCTCTTTGTTTTGGTTACAGAATTTGAATTTATTGTTTATTATTGATTTGTTTTTGGGTTTCTGGTTAACATCATTCGCATCAATGAGATGCGAAATGAGATAAACACAGAGAACCCTATGACAGGTAGCGCATTGCTGACAAAAGTATGTAAGAGAACAACAGTAAGAAGAACTTAAAACTGGCGAATATAATGGCATTGAAACAATCTATAGATTTGCATATGTGCAGTCGTTGTTACTGTGTAGTTGTTTTTGTTTTTATTTTGGCAAGTGTATTTAACGCACATACAGTATGCATATGCAACTACTGTGTGTGTGCTAAAATGAAAATACATTATTGCTTAGAATACTAGGATCAAAGAAAACTGTTACACTCTTACACTCTGTTACAATAGAGGCTCTTAAGAAAGTTCGTTTTATAAATTTGAGCAAAAATCCCGTCTCAAAAGTAAAATTAAAGAAAAAATGCTATGATTGCGAAGCAACTTGAGCTCTTCTATTATGTATGTATGTACGACCGTCTCTAGAAGTAACTGCAGCAGTTAAGTCGCTTTGAGGTAGTTGTAGATCACTTTTTCACCCAATTCAGACGGTATTTTGGTTGATTCACAAATCCTCTAACATTTGTCGTAATCGTATAAATAGGCTTCAAATCATAGGATTTTGTTGGCCAAACTTAAATTTACTTCATGCATCATCTTGTTAAAATCCCATGCGTTCCAATTAAAAATCATACAATTTCGGATTATTCGCAACAATTTCTCTAAAAGAAGCGATATTTTCGACAATGCGTGAATTGCTATGATGGACAGGCTTGACAAAATCTATAACGCTTCAAGCATCTTCAAATTCTTTGTAATGTTGCCAATTCCTTGCACAATACATACATATGTACATACATAATTGGCCATTACAACCCTTTAGTCAGGATTACGTCCTAGCTGCTCTCACCACTCATGTTGTGTGCGTTAATTTTATATGTGAGTGGCGGGGCCTACAGATTTTTGAGAAACTCTTTCATGGCAATTTTATTTATTCTCCGAGAGTTTTTGCCAGAAATCTGCTGAGAGGAAGTCGCCAAAGAAATATTATTCTCATATTTCGTTTTGATGTATGATCTGGGATACGAACTCGGGCTTTACGTCTAATAAGCCAACGCACTACCTACTAGACTACGGCGACTTTATTCCTTGCACAATATGACGTTTAAATCGCCACTTTTGTAGAATGTTCCATATCCTACCCATATTCAAAAAATAAGAAAGATGTATAATTATTTTCTCCCACACTGTGTTCTTAAATTCACATGCGTACGTCACTGCCGTGGTTATCGTTTTCCTCAGCGCTTAGTCATTCTCTTACTTTTTTTTATTGTTTGTTTTTGGTACACAAGTTGGTTAATTTCCCAAGAATCCATAACATATGATGACTATTTTAGCATACAGTGTCTGGCCTGCAATAATTTACAGCCTGTTTTAATCATTATTTCTTAATATCCGTACATGTTTACTTAACACTGACTCAGTCAGTGTGTTTGCTGCTGCTGGTGACTCTTATTCCCACTGTTTAATCAAGCAAATAACTGTCATTGGTTTTTAGAAAAATTATCACGACATTTCGTCCTCTCTCCCAACCCCGTATGCTCGAACATATTTCTTCTGCGAAGAATTTTTATTATGGTTTACTAATTGTTTTGTTGTTGTTGTTGTGTTACAAAACTAATCTATGGTGAAACTGTAACTGTGTTTATTATCTTGCTGTTGTTGTTATTGTTGCTGCTGTCATTAATGTTCGATAATATCACACGTTGCACAATGTTAGTCAGTCACTCTTGTTCCCAGTCAGTCAGTTAGTCAGTCTGTCTTTGTTTGTGTAAATGTTGATGAGTTCAAAGAATTTTTGTCATTATTGGTAATTTGTGAAAAATGATGATTTTTTATTATTATTCATGAAATGAATGACGAAGAGAGAGAGAGAGAGAGAGAGAGAGTAGGAGAGCTAGGGACAAAGTTGTTGCTGGATGAGAACATTGTATAGTATTGAGGTTATTTTTGCAATATTTTTGCACTTAATTTTGTTTAATATTTTACATTTTAATGAGAAAATAAAAATAAAAGAAAAAAAGAAACAACAACTATAAACAGTAATAGTAACAAATAACAATAAGAAGCAACACAAAAATAAAACAACAGTCATGGTAAACACGAATTGAGAACAAGAACAGTTAAAACAATGAATGCAAGTTTGTTGTTTTCAGTTCTATGACCTTTAAAAATATTGCAAACGATGTCGCAAAAAGTGAATGAATGAACTCAAAAAAAAAGAAAAAAAATCACTGGAAATGCCAACATTTATTTGAAATACAATATTTGAATTGGTAGTTGAACAGTCGCTGCCAATAACTCTGATGACATCAATTGTAACTAAAATCTGAATAGTTTACAGTTCAGTAATTGCAATCAGTATGCTTGTTTCACTTGTAGCAATGCTCTCTCTAAGCGTGGCAAAATAATTTGGATTCATAAAAGTATCGCAGCTGTCTCAATAAGCATAGCTTCCTTAGTTCCTTAAAGGTTCCGTTACAATAAAGACTACCGCTAGGATCGAATAGTCGCCGTAGTCTAGTAGGTAGTGTATTCGCTTATTAGACGTAAAGCCCGGGTTCGAGCCCCAGGCCAGACATCAAAACGAAATATGAAAAAAATTATTTCTTCGGCTACTCCCTCTCAGTAGATTTCTGGCAAAAACTCTGAGAGTAAATAAACCTGTTGTGAAAAAGTTTCTCAAGATCTGTTATTCGGAGTCGACGTTAAACTGTAGGTCCCGCCATTCAAGTATAAAATTAAGGCACACAATGTGAGTGGTGTGAGAAGCTAGACCGTAATTCTAACTGAAGGGTTGTAAGTAATGGCCAATTATGTATATATACTAGGGTCGAGTTTAGTATCGACTTTAGTTTACATATCCAACCAACAAAAAGTCGTCGTCGATGCTGTGATAACTGCTTATTGATCTATGGGAAAAAATGGGTCTGCTATCAGGAACGGCCATTTGCTTGATTCCAATGATACGATTTCATCAAAACTTTAGTTACATTTGAGGCACTTGGTTCATCCCATTTTCTTGTAGAAAGAGATACATTTGAGATCTGCATATAATAAATTCACGTAACTTAATATTGAAACCTTCGTATGTTTCGAATTTTCTGTCGTTTTGCTAACATGACATTAAAACATGTGGAATTTTGTTCGGTAAAAATTTAAAACGAGCATTTTCCCATTAGAGTTCATTCTTGCAAAGTCTTCACCAGCAAAACTATTCGTCATGGATATACACACATACACATAAACTGCATGCTTCCAATACTTCAGAACAGAATCGCTATTGATTTATGTGGCCTAACGTAGTACTAACACAACCTATCTACTAACGACCAAAGCGACTCGTTATCGGCCTTTATATTCCTTCAAATGGTGCAATCGTTAACATTATACTGAATTGTAAGTTTAGTTGTAGGGAAGCTGTTTTTTTTTTTTTTTGAAAATTCCATTTCAATTCGATTACATATAAACGGTCAAAAGGATGAAAATATTCAGAGATATCCTCTTTTCCGCAGTCATTACTGCTTCTTCAGAAATAATTTTCTAAAGTACAGATTCCCGTTGAGACCAGTATACATACATACAATACATAAATAATTGGCCATTACAACCCTTTAGTCAGGATTACTGCTTAGCTACTCACAACACTCATGTTGTGTGTGTGGTAATTACATTCATAAGTGGCGGGACCTACAGTTTAAAGTCGACTCTGAACAATAGATTTTTTTGATAAACTTTTCATGCCAATATTTATTTACTCTCAGAGCTTTTGCCAGAAATCTGTTGAGAGGAAGTTGGCAAATGGATCCTCGCATACGGTGTTCCTTTCACCCGCATCTCGATCTTTTCGGATAACCAGGCTGCCATAGTCTCTGCCTAACTTTGCGAATAATTCCAGGATCGTCAGGGAATGTCGCTGTTACCTCAACCTTCTTTCTGAGCGCTTCAGTGTCACCTTGTCTGGGTCCCCGGACACTGTGACATACCGGGAAATTGCAGGGCCGACGAGCTGGCGCACTACTCCCGGAATCCTGTTCAATCGACTTAGTAATGCCACTTACCTCGATCAAACTAGCCATCGCGTAGAAATTTTTCCGAGACCTCAACCTATCCTGGATCAACGAGGAGGCCTGCTCTACCGCTAGACTCACCTGGCCCAGGATGCATAGAAGGCGTACCAACCAGTTACTTTGACTTGGTCGCGGCACGCGGAAACAATGCGGCTCCCATTTAACGACTTCTGCCGTGGGTGCAGATCCGCTGAAGAGGACGAGACTGTTGCCCACTTTCTTTGTCAATGCCCATCTCTTGCGAGGTGGAGATATACTTAGGTTATTTGGCTCTCCGACGCTTGTTAGCTTGACGGAGCTATCGTCCATTGATGTCAAGGAAATAGCCTCGTTTATCAAACTTTCTGGTTGGTTTTCCAGCGCGGGGTAGTCGTGTTTTTAATTTGCAGACCTTGCGCTGACCGACCTCTCCCTCCTAGGTTCGGCGAACTTTGTCTGTACAGCAACTGCGTTCACCTGTGGCGTCACAACGGGCCGCTATGCTTGCTCAAGTGAGCTTTTGGTATGAAGCTACCACACTAATCTAACCTAAGTTGGCAAAGAAATATTTTTTTAATATTTACTTTTGATCGAGATGTCTGACCTGGGTTTGAACCGTGGCCTAACGTCTAATAAGCCAACATACTACCTACTAGACTAGGTTGACAAGACCAGTATGAGATTCTTAAAAGTGAATCGTCTTTAAATTCAAAAATTTTTCCAATATTTTCTAACGCAATATTTTCTTTCTGTATCCATCTTAGTTTTCTATTTCTGAGAGGTATGAGTGTAAACAGTTTACACAGATTTCTGAAATACAATCCAACTTTGCATTTCTCACGTTCTAAATTTTCATAATTAAATTAATTAAAGTGCAAAACAATGGAAATTATAAAGTTTTAAGTTTTTATGGAAAAATATGGTTTCATTTATTAGTCAGTTTTCAAATTATAAATGAACAAAGGAAATTGTTTTTATTGTTTATCAATTTGTAATACCAAAAATCGTTAATTAAGTATTTATTACCAACACTACCGCTCTCAGCTTATTTACCTCTTATCAGAATTTCAAAGTAAAACGTTCAACAGCCGATAATGGCTAGCATCGGTCACATGAATGGGTTATATTGCGTGTGTAAAATTCTACCTCCTCCAAATCGGTTATGAGACGAGCCTTACAATTGCGGCTACGCTGCTTAGCACACACCCAATACTTACGGCCTTTTTTGATTTTCGCACAAATATAAGAATAGCCGCCACAAACCATTTTACGAGAGCCACGTTGACCCATCACATACTGGATAGAATTGAAAAGGTTCTGTACGAAAGGATAGCTTGGGTCATAAAATTCTAAAAACATAAGAAATGGAAACAAAAATGCGTCAGTAAAAGAGTAATGAAGGAATAAAATATAATTTATTATTAATGACAAGCTAATAAATTAATGAATAAAACTGCAAATTCTGTTAAATGTTTAAAAATATATGTATATTTTCTTTTCTTTTGTTTTATTTTAAATTACAAACAAATTTTAAATAATATTTAAACAATGGTCTTACTTCTTACTCAAAACGTTTTTTAAAAATTACCACATTGATTTAGAAATTGTATTATATTTATAAATTTTCGAATAATTATCTTATAATGAAATAATCTTATACGTTAATATCTATATCCTTAATTGCAATTTTATCTACCTAATAACTTTAGTAAATTCTTGAAATTTTCTTAGCTTTAGGACTAGAGCTGAACTAAATTTATACCAAAGACCTCAATTTTTTTCAACTAGGGAAATAGGTTGGAACAAGTGATTTGAAGCTGTTAACTTTGTAGACTTATGAAATCCAATGTGGAATATTCCATTGATGAAAACATGTTTCTTTTTTCGCTAGAAGACATTCCAAATCGGTATACGTATGCCAAAGAAAGAACGAAAGTTGCATTGCCCCATGATTCTGAGTAATTTCACATTTAAATCTGTTAAAGACAAGAGAGAGAGATGCACAAGCCTCATTGTACAAGATTAAGAAACATAAAAATAGATGTCGGGGCATTTACAGGAGTAGTATCCTATTTTCGGTGGGATATGTATATTGTATTGTAGATAGCAAGTACGAGAAACGAACTGAAATATTTTTGACACTGTACTTAAAATTAACCTTAATACCACGACCACTTTTGCAGATCAGTAATGGTTTTGATGTGACTCATTCGCAATTTATTTATTTTTATTTATTAGAATACAATAACAAATGTTATTATTATTATTACCAGCTGAGTACATAGATTTTACGCTCGATTTACTATAGCAGACCATAGTAGGGATCGAATCCACGACCATCACGCTATTAGTCCAGCTTACACTAGACAACAAGGGCACCCAAACGTTTAGAATTATTTGCTCCAATCATTAAAGTTCTTGAAAGGCAGATTTCATAGGCTTAGATAGGCAGATCTTAAGAGTTTTATGGCTTTCTGGTGCCGCCGAAATGTAATGAAACCTTTCTCTATTCTAATGGCATACTCAATATTCAATATCCTAATGGCATATTCAATATTATGGAAGATGCTAGAATATAAACCGAGGAAAGAGAATACTGAAATAAGAAATAAGAATTGCTTGACACTGTCTCTGTGGCTTAACCTTCAAACGTACATACATACGTTTATAATTAATGGTAAGCTTCTTCGACAAATTTCCGATTACCTAAAAATCTTAAGCCTAAGGTCACCAAAAGTCGGACTATAGCAGGAATATGTTCAAAAGTGTCCTTATCGTTCTTGTTAGTGAATGCATTGCCAGTCATGGTGAGTTAGAAACCGACTTTTGAAAGTTAGAAAATTTAAAATACCACAAAAATATTACTCATAAAATAGACGCTGATATGTCATGAATGAGGATCATCCACTAAAAGTTGTTTGACATTGCAGACCGAAATCTGATGCTTTGTTTAGATCATATGTCGCCATCTATGTATATCTTGTGAAACCATCCTGCAGAGCAATTCTAAGTGTCTTATTTTGTAAGGTTGTTAGTATTCAATATTATGTAGCACTGTAAGAAGTTACACAATTAGATAAAATTAGTTACAGTAAAAGTTTATCGATATTTATAACATTTCATTTGGAATATAATATTATAATTTTAAAATTCTTTAATTAAATTTAAAATTAGTAGTCAATTAATAATAGCATATAAAAGTTCAATTGAAATACTTCATAAGAGTTACAAATTACAAATATATACATATTTATATATTGTAAGGAAAAAAATGCAAACTTTCAAATGTATTTTAATGCAATCTTAACAAAATTCGACTTATATGAATTAATTAAAAAAAAAATTACCGACCTAAAGTAATTGAAATTCCTCATAAGCGGCAATTTAATATTTTAAAGTTTAATTTAATTTAAATAATTTAGTCTGGTCTAGATTCTCGATTTTGAAAATAATTTTTTTAAAACATTTCAAAGTTTGAGCAAATTGCGGCATTTTGTCCAAAGTTTTAAGGAGAAAATAGAGAAAAAATTATAAAAAAAAGCCATGAATTAGATTGCCAGAATGACTATAAGTAACCACTTCATGGATTTTTTAAATTTTTGAAATTTTAACTTATTTATTAAGTTCTTATACTATGTAACTCTGTAATACAATTTCGTTTTGTAAGATAAATATTCCCTCTTATCATAAAGGAATTTGCACTTGCAATTGATTTCCTTTTCGCTAACACGCAATGACGAAAAAGGATATACATATGTATACAATACATATGTAGTTTGGTTATTAAATTAACAAATAAATACTTATATGCTATTTTTAAAATATTTACTTTGCAATAACTGAGGTATTTTTCTAAATAATACAACATATTCATATATGGACTAACTTTTTAAAAGTTTAAACTAGAACTACATGTATATAAGTATGTATTAAAATTTAATAAATTATATGAGATACATTAACAAGTAAACTTAAGATTTAAAATTCACTTTTAATACTTGCGTCTAATCCATATCATATTCAAGTTCTTGTTTCAAACTAGGCAAATGATTATGTTCCTGATTTTTAATTACTAATTCACCACTTACAGAGCATGTAATAATTCTTGCCTTACAGCGTATACAACGATTTTTACCACACAACCAATACGTTTTCGAGCCCTTGACATTATTGCGAAAGTAAACATAGCCACCCAGAATTAATTTCGGTTTACCTTTGCTGCCTCTGGTAATGGTAATGCCAGTTTTGCGTATCAATTGTTCTAATTCTGTAAATGAAAAACACAATCAATTAGTAAATAATCCAAAATAAAGAAGAAATTAATAAGTTTTTAGTACTAAAACTCGTATGTATCTACATATGTATGTATATAAAAACGAATATTGACAAAATGCTTGTAAAGACAAATATTATTTTATTTCTTTTGAGAAAATAAATTGTTGTATATGTATATCAGCTGCATGATTTGTAGTAATAGGGTTTATGAATGATTATGTCTAACATGATTTATTGTAATTGATTTCAAATTGTCATTTCTGTGTTATCACAAGGACTCAGCATTTCTCACGCTCACATGAGCCCCTATACTATTATTATTCCTTTTGAAGGTATAACCATTAATAATTAAATTTGGTTTTCCGCATGCATCTCTTACAAAATAAATAAGATCTGAAATTTAAAAAAGTTTTAATTAAAAAAAATTACATCCATTTACTAATTAAGTAAAATATAAATTAAATAAAATAGTAGTAATAGTAATTATATTTTAAAGAAAATAATTCTTCAATGAAAAATTTTATTCCAATAAAATTTAGAAATATATTTACAAAATAACTAAAAACAATTTATTGCTAATTATTAATACTTCAGACTTATAAATAATTTCACACTTACATTTTAAAAGTACGTAAATGCAAGATTTTGCTTTAAAATAATGTTGAAATTTTGAAGAATTTAAAACACAATATAACTTTGCGTAGCAAATAATAGAATAAGTTTTTTTAATACTTAAAGAATACTTTCATTGATTAATATCGAACAAAATAACAGTAAAATTAGTATTTAAATTTCAATTAATTTTAAATTTGTTAATCACAAAAATGATACAAATAAATTGGAAACGCTAAGTCTAGACACCACTTGGTATTACACTTTTATCAGAAATACATACATATGTATGTTTGTTTCTGAATCTCAACGATTATATCTGAGTTACGGTACTAAAGTTACGTTACTTAAACACAATTTTATCGAAACGACAGCCTGGTTGACATGTAAAATAATAAGGTTTTATGAATAACAAGAACTTATAATACTGAACTGTACCTAATACTGTACACAATATCTTCGGCGGTTGTTGTGTTTAGTTTAGTGCCGTAAAAATATTTGTTAATGATTGAGCCGACTCAAGAGCTACTGTCTTTGTAACACTTTGGATTTTGTGGAATTTTTCTTACCGCCATGTAAGCAAAAAAGGCTTGACCTTTTGTTCTTAAGAATATAAAAATTCTAAACAGCAGTACATATACATATATCTCGAATAGTTTAGAGGTTCTAACTAAGAATGAAAGATAAATTACCCCCTAAGAGGAATACATCCAGGCAAAGTATGTATATAGCATATCTATTAAGATTCCTGTAAACCAGGCTGGGATAAAAAAAATCAATCTCGAATATAAATTAAAAATCTAAATAATAGTGATTAAACTTTAATATTAATAGAGAAAGGATTTGGAATTTATGGCTAATCTCACTTTTCTCGGAATTTTTAAGTTTCTTTAACAAAAATCGACCAGAATTTAATTTATAAAAAATATGCAATATATTACTGCACAAAACTACATGAACTCTGAATAAAAAAATATTATTTTTGTTGAATTAATTCTCAATTGACATTAACATTTAGAAAATTACCAATAATGACATGTTCTTTAAAAGTTTTGTTATACTTAAAATTAGAAAACAACATTCAAATCTATTCTTACGCCTTCTTCACATCAGACAATATCTACTTCCTGTACTTATTATTCTATATCTAAAATCACTTTTCAAATTATAATAACAATGAATCAAATGGCAAAGGGCATAAAATGAACAACCCTTTTCTTTTCTTATTAGCATTATTATTGTTGTTATTGTTATTGCTATTCAAATGCTTAACAATTATGAATAGAGAAAAGTGAGTACAAAAAAAAGCACAAGAAAATAAAATTAAATAATCTTTAGAATGAAATCTTATTAAACAGAGTGCTCTACTTAACACTAATGCTCAGCTAGCTTGCTCAGTTAATATAACGATTGTCCTTTTTTTGTGTGTTCACAACTGTGCGTATGCTGGGGATTACGCAGAGAATAGTGTTCCACTCCAAGGGCATTAATGTGGGTCGTGGCACGTGCCTTACAATGGGCACTTTTATAACGTGAGCAACGCCAATTTGTGCCCTGTTTCAACTGACGATCCACCACAAATTCATAGCCGCGTATTAATAATTTACGATTTTTCTTTCTTGTACTGCTAAACACAGCAATATTGAGTTTTTTATCTGAAAAGAAATCACAATACAAAAAGAGAAACAAAAGACACAGAAAATAATTGTTAGTTAAAGTTTCAATTCAATTCATCACAAAGTACATGTAAATATTCGAAATAAAATAAAAAGAATATCTTTCGTCAAGCGGTTATTATTAAAATGTTATAGAAAATTTATTAAACGATAATTTGTGGTTTTTTATTAAAATTTAAAGATTTTAAAAATTTAAAAAAAAAGTAAAAATTAAATACAAAACCAAATTTTTTTTTCAATATTAATTACTGTTCTGCGGTTAGTGTCATGGGTGGCAAGAGAGAAGGCATACACTCTTTGTTATCGATTAGTTTCATGGTTTTCAATTTTCTCATGTTTGGTTTTTCGCCAGCCTCAGCACGACCATGATTATGCGAACTGCTATGCACTATACGGCCTGCATCAGTATGTAAACGACCGTGACAACGAAACCAGGTGGTATATTGTGTACAGCGCCAATACACTTTGTTGCGTACCTTCTTTTCGCGCACATAATAATAACCCTTGTGAAATAGCTGAGTACGACCTTTCTGCGAAGTTACATAATGTATGTCATCTATGATATGTGCCGGTAAACTATGATCTATAATTATATCTGAAAATAAATTAAAAAAAAAAAAAATTAATATTTTTTATTTTATAGAAAAAATTTTCACTGAAAATTAAATTATATTAGCTTAACGAATAGTAAACATGTTCGGAAATAGGTTTCTTAAAATTTATTTGTATATTTCTTTAAATATTCTAGTTTATAAAGTTTCATATATTTCACAATTTGTAAATATTTTAACATATATTTTTTGTTTTATTAAAATTAATATTTGAAGTTTTAAAATTACGAAAAAAAAGTTTGGAAAAAAACTTATAAATATTCATTTTAAATTTAATTTAAAAAAATATTATATTTATTAAATATAAAATATTATTTCAAAATCTAAACTTGTATTATATCATTAGAAACATTTATGGGGTATTGTAGTCTAGAAATTTTAAAACATTTTTTTATAGTTTCGACTTTTTGTAAGCTCCGGCCTAATATTTAAATTACGCTGCCTGAAACCATAACTGCGGTTTTGGACATGAGACCCCAAATCTAAATTAATCGATTTATTAAAAATTTTGATTCAATAAATAGTAACCCTAGGTTCAAAAGAGAGTTAAAACTTATTTTACAAAACATTGCGAATCTCTCTCTACAATTCAAGAGCATCTATGTTTCCAAGCAGTTATGGAATAGCATCGGATGCTAGGAGGTTATTAGGTATTGCAATTCGAAAGAAAAATTTTCAAAATAGAAATCTTTACAACGTAAGATTTGAATGCACTTTCTTTTGAAGTGTAACACATAAAAACTCCCCTGTTTCCCTTACTTATTGTATTTTTTTTATCGAGAATCTTTAAATTTAATCTTTAAATTATTAAAAAATATTCGTTTTTTTATTTATACAGAAAATCATTTGAAAACTATACTTCTAAACCAAAATAGCCCCTTAAAAATTGTAAAAAAATATTAATATTTAAACGTTTTGTGTTTTCTAAGTATTTTTCTTAAAGTTTCCATGCAAAATTAAAAAATTTTACAAATAACTAAATCAAAAAACAAATTTTAAAGCATTACGGCTGATATTATGAGCTTTAAAATATTAATTACTAGATTATTATTAGAATCAAAGTTAATCATTAAAATTATTTTCGAAATTTGTATCTTAACTAGGACCTCTTTAAGAAAATTGTGATATAAAAAACTATTTCATATAAATTTTTTACACAATTTCATCATATTCAATTTAAAGTAATGGTGCTTATTTAATAATTTATAACTGATTTATCTAAATTTATATACTAAATTAACAATTTTTATCAGCAATAGATTTCTGGAGCAAACGAAATAAAGAATTTTAAGTTTTATACGCTAAACTAAATATTATAATATTTCCAAATTTGAAACAGTTTTTGTATATGAACAAATTTCTTAATTTTACTATACAAAGTATTTCTTTTATTTATTTTTAATATATAGTACATATGAAATAACTTACAAACGTATGAAATTCGTGGTTTTGTAATTGTTTTTATATTTTTATATATGTATATTGTTTTATAATGAATTTAAATTGTAAATTCGTTTTTTTAGCTGTTTAAAAAATATCTGTATTTTGTTAATATATATATTATATAATATATATATAATTATTAATTTTTTTTTTATAAAAGAAATCGATGTAATTAAAATATTTTATTTTTTATTTATAAACAAATGAAAATTACAAAATTATAATAAAAAAAAAGGATAAGTATAACAAACCAACGTCATTACTTTTTATAATTGCTACATATAAACCGAGAACTGAAAACGGAAAATTTTTAGGTTAACTGCCATCTTTAGGTTCTCATTAGATTACCTCAATATAAACCTACAGCCTACCTTTTCCATTTTTTCGGCTCACAACTTATTTGAACAACTTCTGATTGAATTATATAATTAAGTGTTAATACTTAATAAATATAAAGACTGTCTTATTTATTTATATACTAATTTAAAAAGAATTTATAAAATTAAGTTCCCAAAAAACTAAAATATAAATAGAATGAATTTTTTATGTCTCAAATAATTTCATATCGCCAAATTAGTCAAATTTAGACCTGCGGAACTTTATAAAAAGCTTTTTTTTTAATATTGCGAATAAACAAAGTTTAGTCGTTAATTAATATAAAAAGAACGGACACGCTAAACTGGAAAATAGCAGAAAGAATGTAGTGTTGTCACACGACAATGGAAAGGCTCTCAATAAACTAATAAATAAACTAGCAAGCATCAATATACTAAAAAAAATAACCGAAAGTCTAATGTTATTTGTTCTAGAACTGACAGTTTTTACAAAAACGTATTTTTCCACATAAAAAAAAATAATTGATAAAAAACTTGTGAATTTAAATTAAATTATTAAATATTTCGATTTGAAAGAAAACATTTCGAAACAATGCTTTATAGAGTGAAAATTTAATGATTTTTTTAACGATTCGAAATTTATCGCGATAATTCGAAAGTATGTGGTTTCGACATTGAGACTAAACGAAAAATTAGGTTTAAGCTTACAAGAATTTGTTAAGAGCAAGCAGCATCAAATATTAATTATTATATCAATCCAATTCCAATTAACTTTTTTTTGTGTTCAGCAAATGTTTAGAAAAAATTAACACCTTTATTTTATTACTTGAAACACGATCCAATCAATCTAATCTCAATAAACTTTTTTTGTGTCTAGCAAATGTTTAGAAAAAATTAAGACCAACTTTTTATCGTTTAGCATGGACTAAACGTGATCAAATATACTTAAGGAATAAATTATTATCGCTTCTTGAAAAGCTAATACTTCAATACTTTCATTAAGAAAAAATTGCTTTATTTTATATGTTGCTTTCAATTACAGTTTGAAACCTTTTTGAATTTTGTTGAAATTTTTACTAAATTTCTATTGCATAAAATGTAAAAATTAAAAAAAAGTATAAGAAACGAATTAAATTTAATTAAGAGAAAAAAAGAAAAATAAAGATTTTTATAATAAGAAATGTAGTGAAATGTAGTTACATATTTTCCATATGAGTTGCGTAGATTGTTGTCGTTTTTTTTTTTTGGTATTGTTTAATGATTTTCGCTTGTAGTTGTTGCTGTTGTGACAATATTTCCTGCTGCATTGATGACCTGATAATTGATGGCGTTATCATAGTCTATAGTTTCACTCTTCACTTTAGCCACACTATACATTTGATGTTTACTCGAACCGTATTTATTGCGTTTTAGCTCTGCATGTATATGTTCGGCTTTGTTAATAATGAATTTCGGCGGCGTTTCTTTTAACATGGTAATACGAGCTGGACACTTGATCTTTTTCGTAGCCATTGAGGAGCAACGCCATAAGATTTTCTTTTTATTCTCACTCATAATCAGAAAACGTACACCATTTGCCATAATGGCAGGACGTCCACGTAAGGATTGGGTAAAAAATATTAAAACATCCTCCGGATTGGGTACCACATCATTGGCCAAAACCACTGGAAAAAGAACAAACAAACCAGAAAAATCAAATGTTAGTAAAAATTACAATAATTTTAAGAAGAAATAAAATAAAATAAAAACCAAAAACAAAAATTTTTAAGTAAAGAAAAATATATTCTTAAAGGAGATTACGGGTGTTTCTCGTTTTGTATTTATTATTCACAATTTAAATATATTATATGTATAATATTTATTTTTAAAAATTTTATAACTATTTTATAGTTTTATTTATTGCAATTCATCATCTGTACAAAATAAATAATAATTTACAATTTGCTGTTTGGCCCTCTTTACTCTATGATTTGGACTACTTCTATTTCAACATTTGGATCTTCATTGGATTTTCGTGTTTTACGATTAACCTGCCGC
Organism: Sarcophaga rosellei; assembly: GCA_930367235.1. Classification (NCBI taxonomy): domain Eukaryota; kingdom Metazoa; phylum Arthropoda; class Insecta; order Diptera; family Sarcophagidae; genus Sarcophaga; species Sarcophaga rosellei. The sequence continues at coordinate 5,472,325 of OV884017.1, read as the reverse complement.
AACTTGGTATGTTCATTTTTGTTTGTTTGTTTATCATTTGATTTGATATGGCAATGCTTGTGTATTTGGCGAAAATCGTTTATATCGAATTTATTCATGCATATCAATACCGGACAACGTATACGGCGGTAATACCATTGGCAGCGCCAAAATATATTCGTGCGATTTTCATTATTGCGAAAATATTTCAAACCATCTAACCACAAAAGTTGGCCACCACGCTTGGAAAGTGAAAACTGTATGGTAGGATGCTTGCCTTTGTATTGTCCATGATGTGAAGAGGATTCTTAAAAGGAAGAAGAAAAATAGAATTGATTAGTGCGAAATCAAAGTTATTAATGTATCATAATTAAAAGTCTGAAGTTGATTTAAGTTATGTTTTATTTTTTTTATAATTTTTTGTAAAACAATATCCTTATAAATTAAGTTAAGAAATAAATTAAATATTTACAGTATCAAAATACTCTTATGAAAGTCTTAAAAGGAATTATAGTTTTAAAAACTCCCGGTTATAATAGTTTCAAAACGAATCGCTTTTTAAGTTGGACTTACAAGCCTGAGGAAAATTTATAGCTTTAACAATTTCCATCTATTGAGGCAATTAAAGTATTTATGTATATCTTTTGGTTTTTTTAATTTCGACCAGCTTATAAATCAACAAGCAGTAGTTGACAGTAAAAACTAATACATTTCCTTCTCAAAATTTAACAAATATGTCTTGAACATTTTTCCACCAAGTTTATGTATTTCTTATAGTAAAGTAGATTCCATAAAAAATGATCTCATAGGGAACCGAAGATATACATACTTATACATACATTATATACATTAACTTTGTCTACTCCATTTGATCCTTATAGTTGTTTTGAGTTTGCTTTACGGTTTTATGTGGTATAAATCATCCTGTTTTTTTTTTTTCAAACCGTAGCTGGTTCAGCTAAATTTTTCTTTACAGTTTTATTGCAAATTGGCTGTTATCATTTTCTGGCGGTCAAATATTTTTAAACTTTTTCGTAAACAACGGTAAACTGATTTATTGTTAATGTGCGTCGCACGGTAGGGTGATAGAGCTGGGCTTATAAATAAATAGTGTTATACACATCTCCTGTAGCGCTGCAAACTATTGACTTGCTTTTTAAACGATTTATAATATACTTACGTGAGTCGCCAATTGTCGTTAAGTAGTTTTCCTACTCTGCGATGCGATAACGCTTTGCTCCTGTTGACGTAGACTGGATAAGTGATGAGATCTGAAGACTGCCTGTTCAAAGATTACCATTAAAATGAGTTTATGTGAGATGAGGCCTGTAGAGCAGCATAATTATTTAAATTTGATTTTATTTAAGTCCGGCTTGTGTTTTCGGGTTTATTTCATTGACGTTTCAAACGTTATTTACATGCCAAATGTATCCACAGTTTGATGATCTTTGTTTTACAACGTATTAGTTATTGTTTCTGAAAAAATTTTATTAAATCTGAAAATCAATAGTTAAGTTATCATAGGCAATTTAATAAGAATTACACAAAATATCTTTATTACTTTGTAAAAACACTCAATTCAATTGAGAAAAGATACATAAAAACGTATTACTTAAGTAAGTTTTAGTATTTAGTACTTGAATTTAATTATAATTTTAATTAGTTTATTAATTAATTAATTTGTTTAAAAAAATTTTCTTTAGTATTAAAATCTAAATAACAATTTTTAATTTACAAAGATTACAACTATTAAAATAGAAATAGAAAGTGAAAGAGAGAGAAAGAGAGAGAGAGAGAGGAAATATTTTGTTTAGCTTACTTGTAAAATAAATATTTAATTCTTACAGGATGCTTTGAACATTATTTTTTTCTCTTAACCGGCTTTTAAATAAAATTTTTCAAGTCTTTAGTTTTAGTTTACGTATTTAATTTTTAAAAGCGGCTAAAGCTGCTTCACCCATCATATTATGTTCTTTGGCCATAAAGGGTTTTATTTCAATATCATTACTAGACACGTGCCGATGCTGGTGACATAAACGTAAATTTAATGTATTCTCATCATAGATAGCTATAGCAGGACACTTTTCTTTATAGTAATTGCTGCACTTCCAGTATTGGCGTGAACCATGCTTTTTATTGCGAAAGAAACGAAAACCATTAATAACCAATAATTTACCACCATTTTTCTTTGAATCAATAAAGTCAATGCGAAAAGCTAAAATGATAAAACGAAAAAAAGTAAAACGATTAATAAATTAGAATTATAACTATTCAATTATACAAATAATAAGGGTTACAAAAAACGATGTAAGAGTTATACAAAATGGAGAGAGAAAGAGAGAGAGAGAGAGTTTCAGATTTTAAAACGAATTTCATTTCGTTAAATGTTTTCTTATTTTATTTAAGTTTAATAATTCTTTAAATTTCTTTAGTTTTTCTTTTTGTATTAAATTAATCGTCATTTGTTAATGGATGATTATGACAACCCTTTATAATACATTTTGAGGGTACTTCTAAGGAGGTTATAGCTCTGGCTTTACAATTATTATGCCATTTTGAACATTTCCAGTAGATATTCGAACCATAGATGTTGTTCTTTATAAAACGATGGCCTTCAAAATATAATAGCTTATTGCCTCTAGCTGTATCGGTGTACTTAATATTGCCCCAATCATCTAAGGTACGAGAATTCAAAAATGTTGGCTTTCGTTTCGATAGACCCGTTTTAATAAATGCAGATCCGCCGCTATTGCCACCACCATTACCACAGTTGTTAAACGCTGTAGAGCCACACTTTAAATAGGAATTGTGTAGAAACGTTTCATTATCTGCAGAAACTTCCAATTTAACATTCGCCACGCTATATTGAAAGGTACGTATGGAATCTGTAAACAAAGAAAAGAAAAATTAATTTTTATTTCTTACAAATGTTTACAATAAAACACTAATATGTAATTAGGGCGATAAACGATAGAGTTAGGAGCAATGAACATATTTATTTGAATAATAAACCAATTTGTATATTTATTTTATTATTGTTATTCTTCCGTTATAATATGTATTATAAATAATTTTATTTAAACTATGTATGTACGTATATGTGTATAACTGGTAAGTATATTAGAGTTACGAGTTAATAGAAAGTTTTATAATTTTTGAGTTTTCTTTTTAGTATTTCGATTCAAGGATAACACTTTAGAAATCATTAGATGACATTTGTCCTTGTATGCTTTACGATCCGGATACTTTCGCGTATGATTGTGTCCGAACGTGTGTTGCAGTATACGCTCTAAGCCATTTTCATCACGACCCGTAACAATACGTGCACGGCATAATGTAATATCCTATAAAGTAAAATTACAAAAAACACGTATGCACATACATACATACACATGATTACAAACCAATTCATAATAAGAATTACATATAATAAATGTATTGTAAATCTTAATAAAATTAATTTCGAAACTTACTTTCTTCGAACATATCCAATAGGTGCGAGTACTTGATTTGCGATTTTTAACAAATTTTTCATTGTTATGCAGCAGTACAGTACAACCTCTTTGGCCAGCAACTAATACTGCTAATTCTGTAAAAGATTATAACACATTTAACATCGAAAAGTTTTAATCACAATCATAATTGAATACATATTTACAAACAAAAACAGAAAAACAAATCATTAAAACATTTTTATATAAAAAAGTGATATATGTATTATCGTGTTCAAATATTTAAAAATAATTTATCAATTAAATTATTTGCATTATTTAAAATTTATTATAGACTTATAGCAAACAACTTGCTAAATTGTTTTTTTTTTTTCGTAAAATAATTTCTTTCAAGATCATTAAGTTTCTTCTCTTCATTATGTCATTATATTTTCAACGTTCGAGTGGTTTTGTTCTCCCTTCGTCGAAATCAAGGTGAATGTTTAATTTTATTACTTATTTCCCGTGCTAGTTTTGTATCCTCATTTAAGAGAGCCTCAGCTAAAGCAATTGCTGCAGATTTACGTTTTTTTCGTGTCACCAACTGTGAATGATTATGATGGCATGATTCCAAAACAATCTGTGTAATACCATTCACAACATCAGTCACAACGCGGGCATTACATTTTAAACTACCCTAAAATATATGCAAGAAAATGAGAAGAAAAAAAAGAGGGAGAGAAAAGAAAACATTTATAATTTTAAAACAAGATATGTACGAGTATATAAATAAATAAAGAAAAACAAATGAATGTAAATAAATTAAAGAATATTTGCATGCATGCTGGATACTTGGATGCTGTATACACATCGTTCTATAATTTATTTAGTACAAGTAACAACCATACAAAATATATGTACATGAGTATGTGTTAAATTATTATGCTACAGTTATATTAAAATTCTAAGTTTATGTTTTAACATTAATTAAGGACAATAATAACGCATAAACAACTATTTTGGTAGTGCCAATTTAGGACGTACTATGAGTATGTGAATATCTAATCTAATATTTGTGGCACAGATTAAACTTAAAAAAAAACTAATTAAACACAAATTTCTCAAATTTCTACAATACAATCGAAATTAGTCTTTTCCCTCTATTATTAGGCTTTAAAAAAATTCTTTGACCATTTATTTATTACTGACTTTATTTTACTCAAGTGATTGATTAAAAATTGCTAGTTTTTATGAGTATTTGCCTAAACTGGATGATCAATTGTGCCTGATTACACTGTAGTTTACTCTAACATATTGTCTTGAAAACCTAGGATCAGGTAGGATTCAGAGCTCCAAAAACCTTTAAAAAGGTATGGGGTCTGGTTCCGGTGTTTTAAAAATAAGATTTAAAATTGTTTCGGGAGTTATGTATGTGATTGCTTGCTACAGTATTGCTAATGACATTTCAAAATTCGTCACTAGGAAATAGAAAATATACCATGGTTTTCCTTCTATAGAGGAGAATACAAACCATCCTGCTGAAAATTTAAATAAATCAATATTAACTTTTTAGAATATCAACATGTAATGGTTTTTATTGTTACTATCTGTTACTGTCCTCTATTTTTTTTCTATTTTAAAAATATTTTTCTGTAGACCGCCCAGAAACATTTGCCTTTCGTAGTTTCATGTCTTTAAATTATTCCCTGAATCAATTACAAAAATTGTGTAAAGTAATCTATTGAAGCTTAAATATATGTGAGTAAGAAGCAACATTAGTGCAAATCTGTGTTTGTTATTAAATCACCAACTAAGCTTGTAACACAAGATGAAACTATTCCCGTCCAAGAATGAAAAACTGTTATCACTGTTGTAGCTATAGCTACATAAAAAATAAATAAATGAATAACAAATGAAGTCATTACATAGCTATATAACACACGAAAACTTTTACCTAAATAGAGGTCTTGCTCGATTGAAATGTCAATCAGATTTTTAACAACATAATCAACATCTTTATTTACGAACAGACATATAAAAATATAATTCAAGCTATTGAAATAATATAAAAATATTACTTTTGTGCATACAAATATTTAAGATATATGTACATATGATATATGTATTTGATGGTTAGACAAAAACACTTACCTTTTTGGCACAAATCCAATAAGTTTTTACGCCGCTTTTACGATTTTTAACAAAATTATAACCCTTATAAGCTAATAGAGTGCAGCCTCTTTGACCCATGATAAACGAGAAGTCACCACTTTCCACTTTAACTTCTATAAAAAAAATGTAAAAGAAAAGCAAAATGTTAATAAAACGAAAAAAGAAAATGTTTTAAAAATATTTACATAAAATATTACTTTTATCAGCTCCCATCCAGCCAAATTAAGAATAATTAAGAAATTTCAGTTTTAATTGTATTTTCAACAAGTTAATAACATTTTAAATTTTTATTATAAAAATTTTGCAATAAAATAAAAACAAAAGAGCACAATTTCTTTAGAAAACTTCAAAACATCATCCATCCATCTCATCCTTATTTTTTTTTTTTTTCTTTTTCTGTTTTTCTATAATTTTCTGCTTTAAGTAGTATAAAAATGTAAAAATCAACAACAACAACATAAAGGACGATGATGAAAAAACATACATAATGTTTGGCGTCTACATTTTAATGTTGCAGGGGTGGTAGTTATGTATGCTATGGTGGTGGTCATAATAATAACGTTGATACCGTCGAAATATTGTATGTTGTCTGTTGTGCGTTATTAAAATGGTGGATGATTGTGTTTGCCACATTTTAAGACCACATCGTGACGAAAATCCTCATCGATGGTAACAGCACGAGCCTTGCATTTGTGAATACCTGCACGGGCACAAGACCAATAGGTTTTATTACCCGATGCTTTGTTGCGGGTAAATGTATAATCACCAACCTTTAATTTACGGCTGCCACGAAATCCAGTTATATAAGTAATAAAGAAATTGCCGACTAGGAAAAAAAGAGAAAAAGAAAAAAACAGACATGATTAATAAAGGAATAATTTCAATTAAATTTAAATTTACAATAAATTTCTAAAATTATACTCATATTCGGAATAACCATAAGGAGAAGAAAATCCAAAGCAATTCTTCTCTTTTTGGTATTCTTTTGGAAAAGAATTCGTTTTCTTCAATAAAGTTTTATTAATCTTAATGCCTTTTTTTATTTATTAAAATCTAAGTAAGACTTAAGTTATTTAGTTATTTTCATTAAATTTATATTATAAAATATTTTATTTTATTTTAATATGTTTCCATAAACAATTAATTTAGTAGCATTTGTAATGAAATAATACAAATATAAAAAATAGTATAGAAATAATATTAAATTAAACTAAGTCAAAAATAAATGATATTTTGTTTGTTTTAAACCTGTGAATGTTCTGTTTCGTTTATGTCACCGCCATCCTTCAACTTGTCTTTGGGTTCTTTTTTTGCAGTCTGTTGGGCTTTGAGACTCTTCAAAGAACCATATTTTCGAGCTTGCGTTATAACTTCATGATTATGTTCACTATTCAACACAGTCAAAATGTTGCCTTTGGTTTTGATGCGTGCCCGACATCTTAATACGGCAAATTGACTACAACGCCAATAGGTTACATCTTCTCGGCTAACGTGGCGATTGAATGTGTGCTGCTTGAGTAGCAATTGTTTTGTGCCATATTTACTGACCACAAATACAGGACCGTTATTGCTGTTGCGTAGCGATGACGTTGAAACTCGATGTATAAAAGATGTAGAGGTTCTAGCTTCATCCACCGGCAAAACCGCCTGGTCTGGCGAGTCTTGTATTTGAGACTGTGCAACCAACTGATCGAAGTACGAGTTCTCTAAATTAGTGTACAGCGTTAAAGAAAAGAAGTAAAACAAATATAAAAAGTTTAAGTATATAATGAACAATAAGATATGTATGTTACAATTATTGTTAGAAAACAATATGTATAAAATAAAATTAAGTTGTTTGAGTAAAAGTCCAAGGTTGTTTATGAGAATTTTTCTTCCTTTATTAAACATTCTTTAAGATGAGTTTTACATTTGATAAGTTGGCCACCCCTAAGATCGTTCAATACCAAATACGCTGGACAATTAAGGGTCAAACAACGCCAACGACTGCGAAAGGCTGAGCAACGTGTTTTATGATATTTATTGCCTCTATATAGCATATATTCCACAGAACCACATTTAATAATTTGTATTTCTAGAAATGTTTATAAGAAATAAAGCATAAATTATAATAAAAATAAGATAACAACATTATCATAAAACACAGTACACAATAAACGATTAACAAAATACATAATAAAATCAGTATTTAAAAAATAAATAAAAAATCTAAACAATTAAATCATACATATTTATTACACACACTATATTCCGTAATACGTAACCTATCTGAGGATTGTTATTGGATAACAATGATGTAATCTAAAACACGGTACTATGCATAACGATACTTGACACGTTGGACACCAGTATCTTGTTTCTTTTCTAACCCTATCTGATTTATAACAATAAGCACAGCGCCTCGTGGGATTGGTTTTAGCACCCGTTCGTGGTATGAAAGCAGGATAATGATCCCAAACAATGCTGGGCTGTGTTGTATTACAATTTACGGCCTTTGGTTGTTTGAAAGGTGTATAACCGCCTGTTATTTCGCGTATAGTAAATTGAGCTAGAATAATAAAAATATTGTTAATAAACGAAAACGGAAAAAACTTAAAATAGCTTATGCATAATGTTTTTATATACACGGCAATAAAACAATAAAAACATAATTTCCATTTCAAAGTTAGCCACTAAAATTAATATTTTATATCGTTTAGTCAGATATCTTATTTATAAAACTTATTTTAATTATATTACTACACACATACACATACACACTAGATTAAATTAAGTATTAATTTAAATTTACATATGTAAGTATTAAAATAATTTCAAACGTTGTGGCAAAACACCATCACCCTTGATTAGATTAGCTGGCAGAGCATCATCAGTGAATTTGGGCGGATGATTATGAGGATTTTTGCCCAGTTTTAAACCACCTTCCAGTTTTGTTATACAGCGTGCCGTGCATTTGTTTTCTGATACACGCTTGCCATTGCCGCTCGAACAAATCCAATTGATGGTGGAACGAAAACTAGCCTCTTTCTTATACATGTAACCACGAAATATTAGATTTAAGCCCTGTTTTTGATTACGCATGTAATGATAAGTTTCATTTTCCAACCAAACACCAATTGGCAAAGGTAACACATAGTAGTTGGCTTTTGGCGAAGTTAAGCATCTCGTTGTTGGGGCTGTAAATATGCCAGTAACGATATTAGTTTGATATTATATTAGGAACTTAAGAAACTGTAGCTTTTTAATAAGGTTAAGAAAACGCTTGAATAAATAATTTTATAAAATTTAATTTTATTTGAAATGAAGTTAAAAAAAAAAGTACGTATGTATAATCAGTCTATATTGCCTCTATGGGCTCTTCTTTGATTTTGGGTGCTTCCGATTCTGTTTCTTGAGTTACAGAATCTTTGAAATCATTGAACTGTATGTCTGGTGTACATGTTTCAACTTTGCGTGCTTGTGATATTCTTTCAAGTTCTTCTTCGTGACTGTGTTCACCAAAAACTTTTATGCAGTCAGGTGACACAAACAACAGATGACATTTACAATTTGCTTTATGTACACGTATACAGCGCCAAGAGCGATTACGATTTTTGCAATAGACATATTTCCTATAAACCAATAGGGGATGACCCCGTTGACTGTATATAAATTCCGTCTGATCTAGAATAAAATAAGATTATAAATTTAAAGTCAATCAAATAATAAATAATCTTCTCCGAATTCTAATATGCAGAATCCTTCGTACATCCATTTGAGTTTTATTTATAAATATTAAATATACCGTACATATGTAGTACATACGTGGTACAAATGAATGAAAAATTATATTGAAATGTAAAAAATTTATTGAGAAATTATGCAATACAAATAGAAGTGAAAAATCATCAACACTCCTTTTATTTATTTAAAATCTGAAGTAATTCTTAAAAATAATAATAAATTTTTGAAAATAATACTTTAATAATAGTAATACATGAATACAAAATATAGTATAGTATAGGAAATGAAATATCTAATCGGTTTTGATTTCGTTCACTTCGGTTTCAATCTCTGGCATTTCTTTCTTAATCTGTAATTCCTCTTGTTGGATAAATGCTTGTTGAATTTTCTTTTGGCGTGTTTTACGCTTTTTCGCATTCAATTTTGGTGCTCTTGATCGTTTTCTTACTCTTCGAAGAGCATTTACACCATTGACACCAACTTTAAAAAATTGTTTATTGAATTTAATTCTTCCATGTTCTTTTTCATGCGTATGTTCGCCAGTTTTTTTTACTACACCCAACTGATCGATAATAAGACGTGCCTTACAACGATGTTTAATAAAATGAAAGCAGCGCCAATATTTTCCTCTATTATTACGATATAAATAATTGTCTAAGAGCACTAAGGTCGCTCCGCGTGGTGAATAGATGTACCTTAAGGAACCAACTGAAATCAAGAAATACAATAAGGAGATTATTATATTATACATTACAAAAATGATGAATTATTTTTAAAAATAAATAATAAATTTAGCCATATTTACGGCATACTTTTTCAAAATGAAAATATTCAGAATACGTTTTTGTGTGTAAATGTGTTTCTTTATTTTTGTATGTTTTATAAACAAATATAGGTACGTACAATTTCTTTAAAATTAAAATAAGAATACATAAAATGAATAAATTTGATGAAATGTCCCCTGGAGCAGCTGTAAGAAATAAGTTATTTATAAAACAAAAAAATATTCAATATTTAAAAATATTATCTAAGATTAGTAATGTAATGTTTGGTAATTTTAATTAATAATAAATATAAAATCAAATTCCCAGATTCCAGTTTCTAATTTTTAAGCAAAAGAACTAAAAAAAAGAGTAAAATTTGCTTTTATTAAAAGCAACGTCTGCTTTCCAATACCAAGGCTTATTGTGGTTACCTTCATAAAAGTGAAGCAGAGACGCAGAATATGCTAAACAGAACTCAGTTTCTCTACATTACTACAAAGGCACAATGACTAGTTAAAAAGCCTTTCAATATCCTAATATATGTACATTCACCAGTTTTACCCCGTTCTTCCTAGAACGGCCCCTAAACGGGGGATCCCTAAAAACCTGGAAATTCTACAATCTTCACTGCAATCCAGCAGAGAGAGATCCGAACCGGTCAAAAAATTCTTATGTACATATTACCTACAGTCATAAACGTTATCCAACTACCCTGAGGACAGCTTAACTGTCAACGAAGGTCACAAGATAATGAACTTGAAGTGTCTGTGGCTACTATGACCTCAAGAGCCTTCAGGATAGCAAAAATATCAGTCTAGAATGCGCTAAAGCCATCATTTAACCTAAAGTGAATCTTATCTCCCTACAAAAAACTCAGATCTTTCGACCCATCAGTGCCTTCCTTTTACAGTACTCTATGCGGGATTGGAATCTGCAATTCAAGCAGAAACATCGCCTCGTTCACTACACAATTGATGGTTTTATCGAGAAAACCCTTTTTCCCTTCTCGAAATATAATGTTTAAAATATCGGAGTATCCCACCAAACGATATCTATATCCATTCCGGTCCTATTCTCACCCACTCACTCTTCTTCCCTTCGGTGCTACCCAAAATGGTAATCCGCTAAATCTTATCAAGTATCCTCCATTGGAAGCTCTTGATAAAGGGATGCACATACCCACAATTAATAACATTTCTAACAATTGCTGTATAGAACCAACGTATTGTCTTTGACGGAAGTCCCCAACTCTTACCTGACATTGATACAGTCTTTCTTTCTTCACTCTTATTAACCCAATTTAACTTTCTTTTATTATTATCTTAGGATCCAACGTTTTTGAACATACATTGTACTGACATATTTATTTTCTTGATAACTTACGCTTTCATTTGGCGCCAAAAGTTTTATTCTAATAAAATATATTTGTTATATACACTTTATCGCATCTTTTTTATTTCAACAATTCATCACATATTCCATCTTTTCCGTAAATCACTTTATAGAACATTATATTCAATTTTTGAAATAATTATTTACTATTCAAAACACTTTTTTAAGTTTTTGTTTTGTTATGATTTACAAGGAACCTGTACGCACCAAGCCAAAGAATAACTAAACAAATAAACCAATTCGCTTTAAAGCGAGCAAAAAAAAATGTATAACTTTGCTACGCATATGCTTTCATTATGAAGCCAAAAAAAATAAAAAATGTCGCATAAAATTTACACTGTTATTGTAAATAAGTATTTACTTAACACCATATAGGTATTTATTTACTTTTATTATATCATTGGTTTATTTTAAATTTTCACAAAATGTAGGTTTCTTTATTACAAATAAACTACATTATCTTAAAACGCTTGGATAATTGTAACATTTCTGTATATTTTCTTGTTATAGACGCATTGAGCACAACTGGTTTAGGCAAGCACACCAAAATCAGATTTTTATATTCGAAAAACACTTAGAAACACAAAACTTTTATTACACAAACGAAAATTATTATTTATTTTATGTTTATATGTAATTTACAACATTTTTTATCATATTTAAACACTATTTTTTAATATTTTTTCAGCACTTTAGAGCATACACATCACAAAATACCACGGCGAAACTTTTTAACTATTATACAATTGTAATAGATTGCACAAAATGGCGTAAGTCTAATAAACTCAGGGTTGTTATTCCATTATTTCAACAATGATATAAACAGTGTTGCAAAATTGTAATTTTTAAATAGTACCTTTTTGCATCAAAGGGTAGTAGTTTTATAAAAATATATTTATTTTTTTTATTATACGTACGGAATGGAATAGAAAAACTAGCTTAACATGTTTGTCATATATACAAAACAAAAACAGTTGATTCGAACTGTAAGGTTTAGTCAAAAATATCGACGCAACGCATTCCTCATTGCTTTTCGTAATCTAAAAGCTAACCGTTATAGCCCATTTATAGTTGAAAAGCGCGCAAGCCACCATAAAATAATAAAAAAGTACTGAAAAAAATTCATTTACAAAATAATTTAAATTTAATTTTTTTGTATGCAGTTCTAATTTAATTTTTTAGAATTTTAAATAGAATGACACAGTGGCAACATTGTTTTTTAATGCAGTAACCAGACATTTCGGTTAATGTCTCCACTAACAGATGTGAAAATGGTTTATTCTAGACACGCACCGTCCATATCACAATGTACAGTACATGTATTTATGGTAATACAGTACTCATTTCGAGTAACGGCACTTTGGTGAATTTCGATTTTATTCACCACACTTGAGAAATTCACCACATTTTGGAAAAACTCACCACACCGAAAACTCACCACACTAGAAACTCACACAACTCAAACACTTCAAAAAAACAATGAATTTTTTTTTGCCTTTTTTCCAACCCCACAACAGCCCCACCACCCACACCCCCCACAACACATCCAACTAACTAACTAACCCCCACATATTTTTTTGACGAGCGAAATTTAAACTTAACCTAAAACACCCACCACCACCCCCACCCACAATTAATTTATTTTTGTTTCCGTTTTGCCTCCTGGGGGGTTTGAACAGTGGCCCTTCGTTCAACACTTTAAAACTGCAACACCTATTAGACAGACAGACCACCATAGACATTAAAACAAACGGGGCTTAATTTTTACTTAATAAACCCGGAAACGGAAAAAGAATGTGCGAATTATTTTATTCTTATTGTCGAAGTTGTTGTAAATAAAATGCAGTCGAAAGCGTTTTAAATAATAAACTTGGCAGCCTTCTTTCTTATTCGATGCTACATTTTGCAACTGTGTTTATTTACTAAAAAAATTAAAGTAGTGACGCGTGTGATTTACTAGATTTTTATTTTTTTTACATTATTTTGTTAATAAAGAATATTATTATTTATTTACACAATTACTTTTAATTTGTTTTATTTCATTTATTAGTTCTTAATTCTTTATAAGCATATAATTATATAAAGGCTATATTAATTCGTTTGCATTTATTTGTGTTATTATTTATTATTCAGGTTCTTCAAATGATTTACTGCGGGAGACAAAAGTTAATCGGGTACCTGGTAAAAAAGGTCGCCCTCGTAAAAATCCGCTGAGTTCACCACCAAAGACAGTGAAAATTTCCACCAAGATCGCGGAGGCTATTAATAACAATCCAGGTCGACCCATACTTTATGCATCCACAACTAAAGGTACCATGAAACTGGTGGTAGATGGCCACCACTTCCGCTATTCGTTCCGCAAGGGTAAATATACGATATTCCAGTGTTGTTATAAAGAAAACAAAGAAGAATGTTTGGTGCGTGTTGTCACCGATCAGAAATTGGTGTATCCCCTGGACGGCGAACATATACATTTTGTTCAGGCAACCGATAAAAGCGTTACTTCGGTTAAATTTTCACCGGCCGAAGAGTCAGATGCTGAAACGGAATATGTTACCACTGCCGATGCACAAGAAGTTGTGCGTTCGGAACCAGAACCAGACAATCAACTAGATCATACGACTACCACAGTATTTGTAGAGCAAACAATGCCGCAGCCTATAGTGACCAATGTTGTTAAAATCGAAAAGGCTTCAGCACAAGAATGTTTGGAGTTTACTTCAGAACTCATTAATACATCATCCTTAGCCGATGACAATAAACCATCTGAAGCAAAAACAGTAACAGCGTCCACGGAAGATGCTAATGAGTTCCGTGAAAAGATTAAAAAACGTCTGCAGAAAGCTTTGTTAGGCAAAAAGAAACAATAAGAAATAATTCTAAGGGCCACCTTAAAAACAAAATATAAATTTCGTTAATAATTTCCCTGTATTTCGAGCAAGAAGAAACTCAAAATCTGTTTTATTTAGTTTTTGATACGTTTTCAATTTCTAAATAATAAATATATATGAGTATATAGAAATTGAATAGAAATACCATTTCCCTACCGACCAATTTCAAAATTCTTTTCCTTTGTAAAACTCTTGATAGTGACCTTAAATCACATTCATAAAGAATAGTTTCCAGAAGAATTTAAATGCTATTATCACCGTTATAGATTTTACAAGTCAAGTTTTTATAATTCAAAAGTTTATTTTGGCAGTGTAAGAGTTACGCAAAAAAGAGAATCCACGATTTAGCACTCTGAAATGAGAAAGTCATGTTATTTAATTTAAAAACTTAATTTTACAATCATATTAAAATTTAATTACAACCATATTGGAATTAATATCAAAACTGTTTCCGCACTTGACTGTAACACTATTAAATGAAATCTGCAGCCTATTATTGCAAGTACTTCTTTTAAAACCCTATATTGTTCAATAATTTGAAATACATATTTGCAGATATTTAAAATGATTAAAAATCAAATATTCTAACATTACTACTAATATTATCTAATATATTAATTTTTGGGTGCCTTATATGGTTTTAATATTCTTTTTATATAAACAATTGAATACAATAGTTTTTAAGAGCATTTTTTTGGTAATCATTTGAATACTTTAATAAAGAACAGCAATTAAATAATAAACGAACAACATATTAAATCTAAAACATCAGTTTTAATTTAATTATAAACAAAGTTGTAAACTTTCGATGTTTTTTCAAAAATTTTAACAATAGTTTTTCTCTCATTTTGTTTTTAAAATGTTTTTTTTCTTTTTCCAGTAATGCAGCACGTACGTAACTGTGGCCCCCAATTGTTTATTATTAGCCGTAAAGGGGGCATGTTACTGGCAATCAATGACTTCATCTACAGATCAAATTTAAAACGTTTTGGACCTATGGGTGATAAAGTGTACTGGGAATGTATACACAATCGCTCCAAAAAATGTCGTAGTCGTTTAAAGACTATAGGTGATGACTTGTATGTAACAAATGGTATGTACAATTGGA
Organism: Sarcophaga rosellei; assembly: GCA_930367235.1. NCBI lineage: Eukaryota > Metazoa > Arthropoda > Insecta > Diptera > Sarcophagidae > Sarcophaga > Sarcophaga rosellei. The sequence continues at coordinate 5,456,865 of OV884017.1, read as the reverse complement.
ATTTTTGTTTGATATTTACGCTGACTAGACATATTCTTCTGCAGATATACATAATCATTCTGGGGATGGCCAACGTATTGAATTGGCGCGTAGATCTGGTATGTTGATCTACAAAAAATTTAGTTCAATTGGTTTATTACCACATAAATCATGATATACCTAAATGTCCCTACCGCATATCATCTATTAAAATCCAAAACAATGTAATTAAAAAAAAATTTATAGGAAAATAGGTTTGATGTCGGTAAAGTATTAACATAAACTGTGATACACAGCTTAATCAAAACATAACAAGCATATCGTTAGTATAATTCACAAAGACGCTAAGTCCACTTTTTTCCAAAATTCAGATTTTAATGCAAGACGGTAACATTATACAAAATACATATTTTACAACAACAAAAAATGTCATTATGTAGTTTAAAGTTGTAATTTTGTGGTTGGCAAAGACGCTAAGTCCACAAAATAACGAAAAATATTAAAAACACGTGCTAATTTTTTGATTTAATTTGATTTTTTTAATTGATTTTTGATCTAGGTCATTTAAAGAGAGCTATTTTGTAAAAATAATTGCGTTTAAAAAGTTTGCAAATTTTAAAAACTGGAAATATTACAATGTTTTTAATGTCTCCTGTAAAATTTGAAAAAAGGAACTTTACACATTTGCGAATTAGACTAACGATATGCTCTTATGATTTTACAAATTAAAGCAATATATATTTTTTATAAACTTAAAATATGGCACGTACATACTAAGTTAAAAATTATTTAATTCGTTAAAATCATGGATTCATTCAAAAATTTAGTTTACGTTGTTTTAGGTTTTGAATAACATGTACAGAATATACAAAATGTATATGTTCACCGATGTACATATGTAAATAAATATGTGTAAATAAAGGTAATTCATGAATTTATTTTCTTTATATCATAAGTTTAAAATAAATGTTACATCAAGTCAAAGGAAATGACAGCAAGTCTTCGTAATAATTTCTGATTTTGTTTTGTTTTAATAACTGTAATAAATGCATTATAAAGATACATACCAAAATAATTATTCAAGAACATAATGAATATTCTCTACCTCAGGATTAAGTTGCCTCAGTGAGTGCCTTTCTTATTTGTTCTTATTGCCCTAAAACAGTTTATTCAAGGTGATTCCATTATGTCTGTCATTGAAACCATAATCAGTGATGACAAAAAAAGAAGGACAATGAATTTTTACAAAATTCTATTGGAAAATTTTTTCGATTAAGACAAAACAGGTCTCCGAAACGTATACTAAGCTTCTATTTTCCCAACTTAAGATTAACAATTCTAAACAAATAATAGAATGAGAAACTGACTTGGATCCGTCATATTCTGACAAAGTTGAGGTCACCACCAAAGCCACACTAGAAGGGCATCCCGACGAAGGTCCAAATTAAAACCCTTGCCAATGATCGCAAAATATATAAAGAGAATCCAGTACATCGTGAACTTTATAACAAAATATACAGCTTATATGGCAAATAAAGGAAATTGACAAACACATGTGCCTCTCAATAAATCTCCAGATTGTAAAGGAAGCAGAAAATCAATCTTGGCTGGGCTATCGTTTAAATTGTTCACGACAAGTTTCTGTTTGCTGCAGAAATTGACCGATTTTGTTGCGATTTAACTTTTTTAAATTTAATTCTTAAGTTTTTTTTTGTGTTCTGTATAACTCGTGTGGTATTCATATATCGAACAATTTGTTTCTAGAATTTAAATTTTGGAGAAAATGGATGGAAAGACTATAACTAAAAACTACTCAGTTTGTCTGGCTCGAGTTTCGAATTTTAAATAGAGGGTTTTGTGCTATTGATTTTATTACGCAATCTCTAACTCTTTCTCGCGTATACAGTAACTTTTTTACAAAACAATATACAGTTTACTAAAACCATTTATTTAAAAAATAATGAATTTCTTTACTGTATTCAACATAGCCAATTTTAAGACTTGACACACTTCTCAGATGTTATTTAGAAATAATTCTAATTTACATGAAATGGAGTTATGGGTATGCAGTGACTGCGTTTTCTTCTCTTTTTTATTGCAATTTGAAAATTTTTCATATTTAAGTTATTAAAATATATAACATACCTGATCTGTTCTGTATGCTGAATTTGAACAATAAACAAACAATAAAAATATTTTAAAATCCTGTGGAAATCATCTACAGAATAACGTAACATTCAGTTATTTGACTTCGGAATAAAGAATACAGAGGCGGAGGGGGTAATGTTTTAAAAATTCAAAATTTTTATTTTTCAAAGTAAATTTAATCACTTTTTAAATACTTACTTTGGTAATAATTATTGTTCAATGTGTATGAAATGGATGTGTTATTCTATAACGAATATCACCACCAATCTGTTTAGTACACGCTCGTGCCTTACACGAATATTTAACATACATGGAACAACGCCAACTGGACACATATGCTGTTTTCTTTTTCGGTTTTGTATCGCATACAAACGAATAATTTTCGATTAACAGTATAGGACGAGATTTTTTCGATAGACCAAAATTGGCGCACAATTGGAAGTTTTCGGATAATTTATTTGTTGAATGGCAGTTAAATGTTGTTTGTTCCATTTTAACTAGAAAAGAAAAATATAGAAAAATGAGATAAGAAATTAAATTCGAATTTATTTGAGTTTGAAAAAAAAAGTAGAAAGTTCGTTATTAAATATGTATTGTAGTACAGACTTAAAAACTATATGTACATACTACATACATATGGATTTCTTAAAATGTTCTTTTTGTAATATTTTTAAAAACATTTTTATTAAAATTTATTATATCGCTATACAAAATGTGTATATAAAAATTAAAATAAACTAAACATACATACATCATGAACAGTGAAATGTTCTTGTTTGATTGTTGAGTAACACATTCAGACAATGATAATGAACTTTATATCATGAAATATTGAGTTACATTTATGCAATTTTCTTATGTTGTGTTTTGAACTTAAAAGTATATTTGATATTTAAACTGCTATTGTTTATTACATTGCGTTAAATGGCCATAAAAAGTTTCTTTTGTACTATTTTATATAAAAAAAAAAATTACAAAATATTTCTTCTTCATTACATCGCATTACACATTGCACAGATCAGCGAGAAAATTATTAAAATTTATGTATAAAATATTAAGTTACGTAATCAAAAAGTAGTAAAAAAAAAATAATTAACTGCCGTAGGGCTAAATATTTTTTAACTTATAATACCATTGGAAATACACGGCTTTTAGCAATTAGAAAATCTTTAGAAATAATGCATAAACTTTTGTAAACTTAAAAACTATATTCGTGTTAAAAGCATGGTTGTTTTTTAAAGATGAAAAGGAGGAGATTGTTTAAAAACACCATTAGTTGGATTATTAATTGTAACCACATTGCTTGTGGTTGTTTGGCTTGAGGAGGAAGAATCACTACGTAAATAAGTAGATACGGCGGGTATAACATTAGGATTTGTAGTGGTCGGCGCAACGGACATAACCATTGCAGTCGTTGTTACACAAGATACTTGAGGTTTGTGTTCTTTAGTAACAGTAACAGGTGTCGACGTTGGATATGCCAACATAATCGGTACGTTTGAATTTGTTAATGTCATGGGAAAATTTCCGGTGAACTTTAGATCTGTTTGATTAAAGCAACTTAAATTCTTGGCAGAGCAGTATAATTGACATGAGGGTAATATTTCCTTATGGCGCCGTTTTATGTGACTCAAAAAATTACCGGTGGATTTTGTAGTACCGGATATCTTGCCAAAACATGTAGTACAAGTTGCCTGTATGCCTCCTGGCGTTTTGGGATGAGATTGTATATTGTTGTAAAATTTACCATCCAATATTTTGGGTAAATTCAATGGCCGACGAAAATCATCGTTGTTATCAGTAAACGATTTCATTTTATTATCTAAAAATACAACAAAAGAAAACGGGAAATTAGTTAGGTTAGCTTATGTTTTGTCTTTCTTAAGAAAAATCTTAATCTTACTTATTAAAAACTTGTTTAAATTAATCAATTTATGATTTTCGTTGTGTAATTTATTATAAATAAACCGTCTTAGATTTTTATTTTTACATTATAATACAATAATAAGTTAATGCTAATTTGTATAGTCTGTGATTGCACATCTTCTGTACAAATATGAACAAATGCTGTTTTTAGTCGTTTAATAAGCTAACCATATTGCGCATAATGCCCATTTTTGACTCTTCTAAACCGAAATCCGGTGTCATTTCAACTAAAGCATCGGTTTTCATCTCCGGTTCATGGGTATGTGGCGAGCCTGCCACACGTATCAAAACATCGTCATTAACTTTGGAGGTAACAACCGTGGCACGGCAACCGTACTTCACATAACGTGAACAACGCCAAAATATATTTTTATGGCTCTGTCGATTTTCCACATAACGATAGCCATTATAAATTAACATAACACGGCCACGTTGGGTTGTTGAATATTGTATATAAGTGGTAGTGTTCTTATCCTCGAATATGTATTTAATATCTGCAAGCAAACAGAAAGAAATATTAGAAATCATTTCATATCAATCATTTCCCTTAACAATATAGGAAAGAAAAAAGAAATTTTATACAAAATGTTTAAGATTTTATACCAAATTTATATTTTAGCTTATTAATTACACACAACTGTTTGACATAGATATTACAAATGCTAACAACACTTTAACGGCTTAATTATAATAAGGAGAAAAAATATGATAATTAAGGAAAAGGAGACACTATTTTAAAAGTTGTTGAATATTTTTTAACCGCAGCTATGTAGATGCTGTTGCCCTCTTGGATATATTGCTAAGTTTTTGCTCTATAAAACGCAAAACTACATCATTGTCAATCGTTTCACCACGATTTCTGAAAACTTGCACCACATGAGCTGTAAAAATTAGTGAAAAAGAAAAAAAATTAATTTCATATTCATATTTAAAATTTTAAAGCATACGCTCTCTCAAGTATTAAGTTAAAGTAAATCTATCTGAAATAGTAACCAATACTTTAAAGGATTTTTTTGGCAGATTGTCTGTTAAAAAGTTTACTATTCTCTTAAATTAAAACCATTTAATTAGAAAATCGTATAAATAATTGGGCACAATCAAACTGAGGATAGAGTGAGAAAAATGTGTGTTTTTAATTGGTATTTGAAAAAGAAAGTCAATCTTAAAAAGTATGTAAATTCGAAAAAGAAATTCAAAGTCAACAGCGATAAAAATAAGTTATCATTCTATTAAATACTTTTTACAAATAAAATCTTATAAAATTAATAATCATTCATAAAAAAGACGACAAAATATATGAAAAAATCTTAAAAATTCAGTAATTACGTAGTATTGCTTTGGTAACAATTGAAAACAGACTAAAAAGCTAAAAAGAACTGATTTGAACGAAAATTGATTTGTCCGTTTTAGGCACTGAAAAAGTAAGAGCACTTTGCCAGGAATTCAAATTGATAACATACAGCATTTAAAAGATTTCTAAATACAATTAGACGTTTTATAAAAGTATGAGTTTAACAGAAAAGGTTAGTATTCTACGGGCACATGTTGATGCAAAGTACACTGATAAAACGTATATTATCCTGCAATATGTATTCAATTAAACATATGTGTTTTTATTATTGAAATGCTCATTAAAAAGGTTAACTTTCGTGTGTATTTCATCTATACTCTAAAAGAATTGACAGTCAAATTATGACAAAAATACTTTAAGAAAAAGCTTTTGATGCCTCAGTGATAGTGGTTAGGTTGACAGTAACGAGATTATGATTCCCAGCAAAAATTCTGTTCTGTTATACTATACATACTTAGAAATGGTCTTTGTCGGACGGTTCGTTATAATGAGATATAATTACAAAACTAATACATCATGCTATTAGCAATTTTACTCACTTAATATAGATTTTAAAACGTCCTCATTAAGTAATTCCACATAATTCCTTTTACCAGATTTTGCAACATTTTCTAGATTTTCCAAACCAAACACTAAATCACTCAACCGCGACGTATATATGCAGGCATTTGGTATAAATATTTTCATCAAATCTTTCTTCGATATATAAACTCTGCTGCCGGCACACAAGGGTATTTTTTCGGGAACACTGGCCACTGGCTTCTTTGGTGCTGGAGCTGCAAGGAATCAAAGGCACATGAGTAAGTTAACAAAGGAAAAACAAACTCTTACATATTAATATTATATTATATGACTATAAGGAAAAAAAACACAAATGTTTGTAGAAAAATAATAATTTTATTCATAATTTATAAAATATGTTGTTTTTCTATGAAAATTGTTTATATAGGCAGCTCAGCGAATCAAAAGTTTGACTATATTATAAATTTAGAATTTTAGTGATAATAATGGATTGTTGTTTTTAACATTATTGGTAAAATAAATTATAGCAGTTAGGATTTTTATAAAAATAATTTAAAATTTTTCTAAAAAAATATATTAATTTTTACACACAATTCACTATCAATTCTTTTCCAAATGTCACAATATAATATCAGACGAAGCCAGAAAATTTGACATTTTAATATAACCAACAGAGTTGCATTTTTTATTATCTAAAACATTATTCATTAAATATTTATCTTATTATAATGAAACTATTTAAATAAATAATTTATTTCTATTTAACAACTTCATATTTAATACATTTTTATTAAATATATATGAATATTTCAATAGTTTTATGTATTATTTGTTAACTTTGTTGTTTATATTAAAACGTTTGCCAACACTGTGCTACTATTTGGACGCCTTGTTGTTTGTGCTGCTGTCAATTTATTTTTCTTCTTGTGGTTTGTGTTTTATGTTGCTGATAAATTTTTTTGTGAAAATTCTTCAACTTTAAGTGTAAATTTAAATAAAAAATAATTGTTTGCCCAGAAGAAGGGTTTTTTTTTTAAAGATTTCATTAAAATATTTAAAGAAATGGTTTGGTGCTTTTACAAAAAGTTAAAAAAGTGAATATAATATGAGTGTGGCAAATGTGTCGAAAGTGTTCTTTTTAAGTGGCAAAAAAGTATTTGGTAGACTCCAAACTTTGCGCGATAATGGATGAGATGCATCATATTTCTTATTATTAAAATGCAAGTAAGGTAGTAAATATTAAAATATACGTGCATATATTATATATTTTGAATATATACCAAAATATGTAAAATTGCATATTATGTAGGAATTGCAGGGGGTTTCATTCATTGCTTAAGATGCTTACAAGGATAACATGCTTCATAAATATGATTTTATTGTAAACGATTATTGTATAAATAAATTCTGCAAAAGCAAACCATTTATGAGTTTTAATCATTAATACCTTAACTAGTATATGATTAATTTGAATATTAATATACAATTTATGAAAACAAAACTATGTATACGCTTCTATGGATATTGAAAGTGCAAGTCTATCATCATACTCAATGGAATATTATATGTACGTATGGCCGGGAGGTAGTTTATTAAGAAACAAACTACACCACAGTGGTAAACTAAAGACTTTGAAAAAGAGAAACAGCTATCTCAGGATGAACCTAAGCATTAGATAGATTTGACTGTTTGTCAGGAAGACATCAGGTCCATCGTTATATACTCGTACTGTAATGAATTATACATATATCTTTTAAGCGCATAAAGTGGCAACAGTCATGTGGCTGGCAAAACTTACAACTCAAACGTAACATTTACACCACACATCTTAATAAGTTTAATGATTCAATATTGTTAACACCCAATGTCAACGATGCCACAAATACCTTCTACATCAATAAACAAAGACGTTAGCCCTGGCTGTTTCACTTGTTTCAAAAAAACTGCATGAAACCTATTAAAAAAAAAGACTGGATACGTTAGAATCTATTAATATCGAGTCATGAATGATGTCTGATGATGACAAGCTGTTCACTTATGCTGAATAACACCTTCAGTTACATGCTAAAATAAGGGATTAATTTGACTATATTTTAGGAAGTCTAGAAATGAGTTAAATTGTATTTCCTTTTGAAAATCTGTTTCTAGCGGCTTTTACCAAATAGCCAAAAGGTGTGAACGAATCTGTAGTCATTATTAGCTAAGACAGAAAACCCATGGAACAAATTGTGAACTTAGTTAAAGTTTAAAAGAAAAACGCTTTCATTTAACTTGTTATATTATGAAAAAGATATTTAAAAAGAAAGTAATATGATTTGTATAAATTCGTTTTATAGTTTTATAAGACTTCCTTTTTCTATGATATAAAGTATCCTTCATTTTTAATTTTCAAATTATATTAAAGTATTTTATTATATATTATTTCCTTTATCAAATTTTCTAATTACAGAAACATACGCTTTGTTTTCACCTATAAAATTGGGACAGAAAAACATTAATTATGATCATTTAAATGTTAGTTTTACACGCAGCGTACGCGGCAATAATCTATTGACGATAAATGGTAAAAATTATACCTTAAATCGACGCATCAAAGATGCTTGCTACTGGGAATGTGTTAAAGTACGTTGCAAATATACGAAATGTACAGCTCGAGTGATAACCAAACACAATCGTATTGCTTCATTAAGAGGACAACATAATCACACTTGAATTTAAATTAGAATATCAAAAAAGCCACAATAAAGTACAATAGCCTATAATGTTTATTCAAAAATGTATACGAATTTATATGCTAAAGTTAAATTAAGTTAGTTGCCTAAATAAGTTTGCCTTCTTTTATTGTATCTTATGTTGTGTCAATGACTCATTCTATTTACATATTAAAATACTTTTAGAAATACAATGTAAACATAATTTACCAAAAACCGGCATATGGCTAGAGGACAAGTACACATTCGTACGTAATCGTCGTGGCGGTATGAATCTAATTTATAAAGGGTTTCTATATACCGCTGAACGTAAATATAATTCTACAATTAACTGGATATGCAACAAGAATAGCAATATTGCGTTAAGATGCCCGGCCAGATGTATAACGGCTGGTGAAAATTCCATTAAATTTGGACATCGACGGCATAATCATGATGCTGTTGTTAATAAGAGAAAACTATAGAAAAGACACTCATATACAATGTAAATAATTTTTAATTTAAATCTCTGATCTCTGTTTTATACATATGAAAAATTTTTAAAATACATTGTTATCGTACCTATAAAATCTTTTTACTTTTTAAACTATTAGCTTAAGATTTCTTTTAATTTTACTTTACTTACTAATGCTTTAATTTGTGCTAAAATAATTAAAAATGAATTTATATTAACTTTCTGTTGCAGTTGCTAAACGTAGACGTCCTAAGAATTATACTGTGATAAATAGTTATCGTTTCGTTATAAGCTCTCAATCTGCAAATACTTATTATTTGAAATGTGCCAACTTTCGTAAATGCTGCCGTGCTCGAGCCATAATACGTAAGGATACAATGAAAGTGCAAATAAGAGATGGTAACCATAATCATCCAAAACATTTACCCTCAAAGACATTGCAATTAAAACGAGAATTTCAAGATCATTTCTATAAAGATCTAAAATGACAATGCAAATAACACATCAATTTCCTAAATATTCTTAAATAATTCACATTTCAAAAGTCAAACAAAAAAAAAGAAGAATACATACATATATAAATAATAAAATAAAATCTTATAAAATCGAAATCTAATATCATTAAGAGTTAAAAATTTTATATTTTATATTCAATTTACGCTTGGCATTGTATACTACTAATAATGTTTTTTATATTTTTCTGTATTTTAGCGCATCCTACCTCTGCCCGCTATATCATATCCAGACGTGGTACTCAACTGGTGCTATACAAATACAATACCTATACGCCAAATTCAAAACTGAAGCCAGACGCACGTAGCCGCGATTGGAAATGTTCCATGTATCACAAGGCCAAATGCAAGGCTAGATTAGTAACAAAATTTACTTCCGCCGGTGATATAATACATGTTACCTCTGCTGTACACACACATGAGCCTATGTTTCCTGTGCTCTAGCCATAGTTGTGCATTCCAAGCCAATACATCTACAACACAGTGAGTTAGTTTTTGAGTAGCCCTGTTTAAAAATTATTTTTCTAACTCTTATATATTTTATATACCATTAAGAACTATTGATCTCCGCTTTATGTTAGTTTTCAACATGAACTTTCCTAAAAATGTTAGTCCTGTTAATAAGAAAAAAAACTTTTCTTAGGGAAATTTTGACAAAGTATTAGGAAAACAAACAACGTTAATTTTAATTATTTAAACATAAAAGAAAACATATTAAATTGTATTATAAATGTATGTACATAGTAAATAAATTTTATTAGATTTTAAATCTATAAATTATAAAGAAGTGTTTATTTCTTGTTAAAAAAAAAACTTCTTATAATTTGAATTATTTGTGTATGAACTCGTTTTCTTAATGCTAATTTCACTCTTTTTTTTATTTTAGCAATAAGGCCTGCTGTGAAACATGAAAGACGCAAGACCAACAGGGATGGCTTGCCGGTTGTAAATATTGAAACCAAAACCTCTCTGGCAGCTGCCATGCATACAAATCGTGATTTAGTTTTTATACCGGGTCAACGTGGTAAAAATCTGCTGCTCTATCAGAACTACACCTACTCCAAGAATAATGGCACCGGCAATACTACTTACTGGAAGTGTCGCATTATAAAGAATGGCAAACCGTGCAATGCTCGCATTACAACATTTCTAAGGCCAAATGGCCTCTATAATGTTTGTCTAACGAAACCTGAGCATATACACCCGCCCTCAACAAGGTTGTTTAAGAAAAATAACCTGGAAACAACGTCAGCTAGATTATATCAATAATAAAGTTATTTAAACAAAAAACTCTTAAAAACCACTCTTTAGTTTCACTTTATAAATGTTTAGCTCTTTAAAGAATGCGTTAAAATCTTTATTATTTTACTAATTTGTTCAAAAACTTGTTTTTCTTTTTTTTTTTTCTTAGAACAAGAGACAACAGCTGCAGTATATTCTGCTACATCCCGAGGACGTATACAGTTGATATATGGTGGCCAACCGTTTATATTCGAAAAGAAAATTAAGCTTGCAACCAACGAAGAGAAAAAATATTGGCGTTGCAATCAGTGGTGGAATCAAAAATGCCGCTCACGCGTTTGCACTATTAATGATATGGTTATACCGCTAAATCGTTATCATACGCATGAGGAGATTGTGCGGCGTAAAAAGCGTGTGCGCAAGAATGTGCCAACCACTAACATGCAGGATAAGATAACGATTAAAACGGAACCCAATGTTTCAGTGGGAAATTCACCTTCAACAACTGGTGGCAATAGTGGCGGCATTGATGTTACTGCATTGGGCATGCATTTAAAATACGAAGAAATTGTAGCTGACGTTACGGAAATTGTAGAACCCTCTCCTATTGTCATTACTAAAAAATAGAAAAATCAATTCTGATAATAATTCTTATAATAATATTGTGTAATTTGTTTTTCAAACGAAAAAACAAACCGAATTGACAGTACTTCTTAGATTTGAACCGATCAACAACCACAACCATTACATTCTAATTACGCAGACACGTTTTTATTTTTTCTTTATTTTTTTTTTGTCTTTTTTAAAATTGTTTAAAATTTATTAATAAAAATTAATATAACAAAATTAAAAACCACAATTTCACAATTTCCTTTGCCTTTAGGCTCATTCATTAACTTGTTGTTTATGAAAATTATTGCATTAAATTTAATTTTTTTTAATTCTAACTAATGCTGCTTTGCTGTGTTTCTTTCTCCACCATCTTAATTTATTTTCAGCTTTTACGTTTAATAATTTTTACTTCACCACTGGCCAACGATCTTCCATTAAATTGGTTTACAATGGTTATCATTTTGTTAAATACATGGAGAATTCCCGTGGCACCAAATGGATTTGTGCAACACGCTCATCTACTAAATGTCGTGCCCGCGTACGTACAACAAAAGATTCAAAATTAGAAGTATTGCGCTCAGAACACAATCACGATGTGATAAAACTGCGCTCGAAAAAATCAAAAGTTAAATCGGAAGATACATTGGATAATAATTGTAGTATAATAATAGGCAAATAAAATATAGAATAAGATAACATTTTCATAACGAGCTCGTTAAAATATTTCCTCAGATAGTACGTGGAAAAGAAAAATATTTAAAAAATGAAACACAAACTCTCTTTCAACTACTTTTTAATCTTTTTTCTATTATTCTTGTGGACTTTTTTAAGGAAAATTGTTCCATTAATCAAGTCTTTAAAAGTTAAGCAGATAAAAAGTGTTGTATTGGGTACAGCGATCTCTTGTCCTCCTATGTTGTTGATCATATTCTTTCTGGGAGATCTTTCTCGATGAAATAATTAGAGGAGGTTAGAAACCATTTAAAATCATGATGGTACCCGTCCTTCTCGTAGAACAATGCGGCTGTCTAGCGTACCGCCAAAAAAAAAAAAATTGTAAATAGACTATGTAGATAAAGGGCCATATCAAGCATTAGTGGATCTCTTTATAACTTAATTTCTTTCTTCTTGCCTTTTTCGAATCTCTTTCACACAAATTAAAAATAAGACTCATTTGATTTATTCATTGCTTTTAAATTTCTTTATTATTAACAGATTATCGTAATTTTAAAAAGAATGATTATTTTCATACACGTCCAACTTGAAGTTTTGAATCTTCTACAATGTGTAATTCATCGAAACATGCCTCGCACATCCAGCAGCCTTCTGGACATTTTGGACAGAACGATGTAATTTTGGGCAATTTCTTTTTATCTACTTTCGGTTTTCTTAAACAGTAGACACATTTACCCATTAAACGTTTACGATTAACCACACTTAGGGTGTGATCGTTTTGTGCCTTTTTTATAACAGCTTTAGGACTTGTCAATTGACTCTGTACTATCTCTTTGTCCAATGGTTCTATGTTGGCCTTTTCCAGCTCTATCGATGAAGTGGCAACGGGTGCTAAGGCTACTGCTTTATTAGTTTCTAAGGTTAAATCAATTTTTGTTGTTTCATATCGTGGCACAAATTTCCTGGCTGGTTTACGCATTAGATTTGCACGTTTATTTATTAAAAATGGATTGATTTGGCCAATGGATGTTAATAGACTGCGTGCTGCTGCAACTGTAATATGAAAAAGATAACAAAATATAAGATTAATTTGTTAATAAAAATTATTTAAGAATAACATAAGGAATTAAATTGTTTTTATTTTAATATTTAAGATAATTGCAAAGATTTCAAAGATTTTTTCAAATAAATTTTATTGAAATACTTTGGGTATAAAAGTTTTTTGTTTTTTGCTTTGATGATTGTGTTTATTTCTTATGTTGATTAAATGTTTTCCTTTAGTTGTTAATACTGCTGGACATTTTGTTTTACTGTAGCTGGTGCAGCGCCAGTGCACAATACAGGATGATGAGGTTTTATTGTGGACATAATAGGTGTAATCATTGTAAACCAATTGGCCACGATAATTGTAGGTAAACAAAAATGATTCTATAAATTTACAGAAAAACAGGAAAACGAAAATAACAATTAACAAAATATTTTAAAAATACATATTCATAAAGATATTTGCGTATAAATTTGTTTGCGAGTATAATTATTATTATTATTATTTGTTGTATAAAATCTTCTTTTATAGTTAGTTTATTTATATAAATTTAGTTTAGATTATTATTTTAAATTAACCATTTCGCTCTTTGGCCAATTTTCGTTGCTCGTATACAATTTTAAGAGATCCTTTTTTACGTCTTTCCCTGAGTATTCCATGATTATGATCTTCATCCACTATGGATACTCGATCGCCAGAAGGATTCGTACGCACGCGTGCTTTACAGCTGCAAATTAAATAAATAAACTGTTGTTAGTGATTTTAAATTGTATATAATATATCCAAAAATTATTTCTAAAAAATTCTCTATAAAAGTCATTTAAATGTCTTTTTCATAAAGCATCTGTTGAATCCCAAACTATTAAAGAATCCTCTTATAAATCTATCTACTTTTTCATACTTAGCTACAGTTGGCATTGAGAAAAGTACAATACCCAGAGGACAGAGGACTCAGGAGACTCCCAACGTATGGGCTCACGAAAGAGAATTCAACCCATCATCCTACTAAGGACTGAACAGTTACAGAAGAGGTATTCAATGGGTTTCAACATCTCCTCGTCGTAACATATTCTGCAGTAGTCTGGCTGGCGTCTAAACCAGATCCTTATGAGACATCTAATCTGACAATGTGCCGTAGAAAACCACTAATATGTTCTAATGCTGTGTATAGAAGACCATAAATTCATAGATACCTAGAAGCTCGATCAGCCTTTTCTCCTTCTTCCTGACTCATTTTCCAGTATTAGATTTGAGAATTAGGACCAAATATTAAACTTTAGAGTGAGAATCGTCTTTAGAGTGAGTATTATTTGCTATATTCTTGTTTATTTTGCTTTTTTAATTTAAAATATACAATTAAACTTTGCCCATAACAGAAAGAATTACGAAATTTCTTCTACATTTGAGGAAGAAATTATCCAAGATTCTCTGTACTTTGAGCAAAATATGGAAAAATTAGCTCAGTACTAAAAGTGCGATCACAAAGTGAATCCAAACTAGAAAGATCTGATCTTGAATCTTGATCTTGATGAAACTTTACTGAACAAAATTTTCAATTTCAGAAAACTGTAATGGAGTATAAGACGATGCTGTTAAAGCATGTCGTTTTTAAAATAAATTCGCATAAATCTCATTTTCTGTACTTACTTTAATGGTCGAAACTGAACACAACGCCAATAAATTGTGCCGCCTCTTATACGATGCCTGGTATAGGGATAACCATCTAAAACTAATTGATAGGAACCTTTTAAACTGCTGCGATATTTAACACGATTCTGATCTTTAAGACCAATCTCAGGGGAATCACGGTCTAAAAAACAAAAAGAAACAAAACAAATTAAAGAAGAAATATTAAAATTAATAAAAAAAGCGAATTAAAATTACCTAAACTTTTAACTGCAGATTCATAAAAGAATTTTACAAAGAAATTTCTAATTATATACTCTTATTATAATAACAATACTAAAATTTATTTATATTTTGCGTGTTCCTGTTTTCTTTACTAAAAACGAAACTAAAAAAAACTAAAACTGGTATTGGATTGCTAATGTTAGCAAAGAAATTTACAAACTAAACTTAAATAAGTTATTTTATAAACAAATGCTTACTTAATTTATTTCTTTGTTTCTAAATTGTAAAGAAAAAAAATTAAAAGTAAAAAATAAGAAAAGCAATTAATTTACAATTTTGATCATTTATGTATAAACATAATGGTTTGGTGGGAGAGTAACGCTTGCCGCGTTTCCTGCTCTTGTGCTTCGGAGGTGCTAATAAACTCCTCCTCTTCGTCTTGTGTTTGTTGTGTTATCTGATAATGATGGGTTTGCTGTCTTTCTACGGCTGCTGATGCTGTTGTTTCTGTTGTAGAGCATTCAGTAGATCTATCGACTTTCATGCGTTGCAATAGTGAACCGGCATTTTGTCCAGTCAAACGATTTCTCACAATCATTTTGGTAATTTTATCCGTATGAGGTGGATGATTGTGGGGTCCACCGGAAAGTCCTTTGAGCTTACCATTCTCCAATACACAGCGCGATCGACAACGTTCTTGTTGTAGTTTTTTCGAGTAATTATGACAACGCCAATATTCCTTGTTACTCTTACGACTGTGACAATTGTACATGAAATTGTTCAATATCAGGCAGGGTGTAGCCCAAGGACTTTCGATAAAGAAAAGCTTGGAATCTGAATGGGAAGAAAAAAGCAAATTAAAATGTTAAGATTAGTAAAAGTTGTTTGTTAAAATTAAAAATTAATTTCAATAATTCTAAGTAATAAAAGCTTTTTAATAAAATACAATAAAATGTTTTCTAATTTCATATTTTCTTCATTTTTCTTCTTTCTTTTAATATTTTATTAGCCTTAGAATATTATTATAAATTATTATTATTAAATTGATATATTATAGTATGTATTTCGAAACTTAATTAATTATTACACTTCACTATGATTTTCATTTTGGTTTTTTTACTATAAAAACTTCAATAATACGAGTATAGCGTATAAGGATAATTTCAATTCAATTCTTTTGTTTTGTTGGCATTTTTCTAATTACTTTACTAAGAACTAAATATGAATGAATATGAATAATTTATGGATTTGATGTGTAAATTTAGTTCATGTAGGATTTGTTTACTTATTTATGTGGAAGATTAGATTGCATCCCGTTTCAAAAGGGACTGCGTTTTAGCATCTAAACCAGCATACGATGAGGGTACATACAGTTTGTATTCTTTGCCACTTTTCTGCGATAATATATCAATGTTAGCCATTGAAATAAAATCAGTTAGTGAACCACTATCCGGCTTCAATTCAATGTAGTCACTCAGATCTTCTTCCTCATTGTATAAGGGCCTTTGGTTAATCCTTTGCATGTGATCCTCATGATTATGTTCACGCCTAGCTGCTACCAACTCATTTTTCTTAGTGATTACCACAGCTTTACAACGCATTTTTAATACATCTATGCAACGCCAGGTTGTATGGCCATTAGCTTGCGTTAATTTCTTATTATAAATATAGCCATTGAATACAAGCTGGGCATTTTTCTTTTGACTGCGTATAAATTTAACTTGGCCTAGAAAGAGCATTTTAATGTTAAAGATATCATCAAGTTAATAAAAAAGTTGTATGTAGGATTATTAAACTTAAACTCAATACATATATATTTGAAAATAAAACAACAGCCAAAATTTATGTTTAAATTTTATTTTTATTCTATTCTTCCTTGAATACAAGACAATTAATAACATTTTACTATATTTATCTAAAGTAGAATTAGAAATAGTTCAGAACATAATTATTTTTTTATAATTGTTTTTTATAGTTACCTTTGTGGTCTCATTTACTTATGCGACACTTATCAGCAAGTCAGTGAAATTCTTATAAAACCCATCAAACTCAAGTCGGCGGATTAAAACAAGACTTAAGTGACAGACTTTTGCAGTTTTTTCGCCTCACGGCCGCTTCTGAGGTAGTACCAAAATAATGATTTTAAAAAACTTATTCGAAAACTAGCGTGCTTGCCGTGTACGGATGGAGAACTTTTAATATGCGGACACTTTGTCAAAAATTGGGCCGTTTGAAGAAATCATATGCATTAAAAGTGGCTTGGTCGAATCAATAGAAATGTAACTATTATTCATTCTCACAGGTTTCATTCATTATAGGGACTTGCTTGAGGCTTCTGCAGTTAGGCTGGCACTGGTAATTATAATCGCGCTTGCCATTGGTTAATCCAAATACCCGTCTTAGGCAATATTTGTATATTTCACGTTTTATGAATGAAACTGGATAAAGCTAAATGACTTGATTTATGGAAAACCATCCTGAATTGTTTCCTGAGAGGTTTTGATATGTATTTAGACTGATTGGCAGGAAAAGATTTACTGTGAATTTTTTCCCAAATGCTAAACCATAATTAGGCACACACGGTGAGCTATTGGAGAATCTGAGGAAAAATGGAGGCTCATAATCCATGGTAATTATAGCAGTTTACACACCAATAGCAACGTGACTAAATCTCCAGGAATTCGGTTTCATCTTGTTTCGTGTACCTGTCTACTGTTCGATACTGCATTCAAAATTCATCTTCAATTGAAAGATTCTCGTCCTATAGTCATATTTCACTTGGGTAGCCATCAAGACGACTCAGGCTAACAGGTAGTTCAGAATAGGGTTCTTGTGGCTCCCATTATATCGTTTTTGTTACAAACTCCTCTAGCTAAGATTCCCCTTTAGCATTATAATTTAAACAATTGTAGTAATATCGATGGAAATAACTATTTATTATAAGTTTTCGTAGTTATTAAAATCTTTTCATGACACACTGGTTACCCTTTCTTCACTAAAGTTAAATTATTTCATTTCACTTTTTATCTTGAACTTTTAATAATTTTTATTAGTTCATAAGCTTCTTAATACTTTATTTTATTAAAAATTTTAATATTATTTACAATAAACTCGATATATTTAAAATTTTCAATGAAAAACAAAATCAAAACAAATTTTTTCTAACTTTTGCTGTCAATAATTTCTGTACTTTTTGCTCCATCCAACTGTTAAAGTAAACCAAAGACAGTGTTGGTTAGTGATCGAAATAAATTAACAGAGTTGCTTTTAATTAATTTTGTTTTAATTTATTTATTATATCTATCATCATTACAATTAAAAATAATACAAAATATTTAATAAACTATACTTTTGAGGTATTACTATAAAGTATTGCAGCAAATAAATTATTTTAAAATTGTACAGATATACTATTCTAGCTTATACATATATTTACATGTCAGGTAACAGAGTTGCTTAAAATACAATATGTCAAAAATATTTATAAGAAAAATGTATGTATTTTATAAATTTTTATTACAAACTTTATTTAGAAATTAGTTAACTAAACGAGATTAAACAAAAAATTAATATTCTTACGTATATTTCCATGTTAAATGCTGAAACGTTATCCAAAATCTGTTTCACGTTATAAAATAACGTTCTCAATTCTCAATGTTATTCTTTACAAAAGTTATTTCTAGTTTGGATATTTCAAATGTTGTCTCAAAGATTTATTTAGTCAATATAAACAATGTTCTACAAAACTTCAACGTATCCTAACTAGTTTTCTAAAAAAAAATCATTTAGTTAGCACAGCGATTCCAAATTTATCGTTGTAAAGATCCTTTCAAGGCTCTCCACAGATTCATTAGTGGCTTAGGCTGGTTGAGAGGCGCTAGGGCTTCATCAGGGTAGTCGCGCTCTCCCTTCTTTGTTGGGTCTATGTGACCCCTCCGTTTCCTATCTCCTCTCCTTTATATCCTATTCCCTCTCTTATCCTTCCTCTTTAAGGACGTTGTACAATGGGTCAATTCGACCTCCGGGTATTGTACTTGTCTTAATTGACAAGTACACGTCCTCTAACCTAAGATCCTTTCAAAATCATTTTTAGAAGTAACAAATTCTATTTGTGTAGTTTTATTGGGCGAGAACTCAGGTTCAATTCTAAAAAAACACCTATTAAACGGAAGACAAGTTCCAAGTCGCCGCAGTCTAGTGGGTAGAGTGTTGACTTATTAGACGTAATACCGCGGTTCAGACCCAACAAAACGTAATATGAAAAAACATTTCTTTGGAGACTTCCTCTCAGCAGATTTCAGGCAATAACTCTGAGAGTAAAAATAAAATTGCCATGAAAAGTTTTTCAAAAATCTATCATGTATAAAATTAACACACAACATAAGTGGTGTGAGAAACTATGTTGTAATCCTAACTAAAGGGTTGTAATGACCAATTATGTATGTATGTAATTGATCCACCTAGATAGACAAGAATTTTTCTTTTCAGAGAAACATTTAATCAAACTTTGACTATAGATTTGGTTTTTAAATACTGGCTAGTTATTTTTTAAAATAGACATCAAATTTTCGTCAAAATTTTAAGGTAATATCGAACTGATTTTAATTAAAAACATTCCGTGGTTTTATAGATGTGTACTTAGAGATCCCGTAAATCATTTACTAAGGACATGTGACTACCTTCACAGTCGACGTTAGACCGTACGTCCTACCATTTCCTTATAAAACTATAGATAACCGAACTCAGGAGTACCAAAATTTATTGCATCGACTACATGTTGGTCATTATCCATAACTGGCAATAAAGTATAAATGCGTCTACTTTTATCACAGGACGAATCAGTGATTGTCTAAACATTTTAGTGCCAGTTATCTTTCCGTATTACCTATTTGTTAGTCAACCATAATTTTATCGTCCAATCCTATGGATGTCCCTAACTATTTATTTTACAATGAATAAAAACTTCCTTTCAATTGCAAGCTACATCCCTAGGGAACATTTCGCCGCCAAAAATCTAAAGTACGTGTTATCAAACTCGAGTTTTAGATTCGTAAAGTGATCTATCTTTACTAATTTTCATCAATTCAACAGGCATGTTCTGAAAATCACAAGGTGTTCTGAACACAAAACTTTTGTAATTTTAAATCGGTGAGCTAAGTGGCTGCCGATTTAGAATCACTTGCTTATTTTTTCACCAATTTTATTTTAAACTTCACAATAAATGAATAGCTTAAAATGTTTTTTTTTTATAGTAAAATGAATAAGTTTGGACCAAAAAAGTAAAAACACTTCCCATTTCAAAAATTTTTTTTATTTGGTTTTGTGATTTTGTATGTATTTACTTTTTAGTTGTTTAAACAAAAAATTAGCTGTTTTCGTAAAGGCAAAATCACAACGAAAAGTTAAGTTTTGTGGCTTTCAGAACACCCTTAAATCCGATTTGTGATTTCAAAAGCCCAAGTGATTTTCAGAACATACTTGAAAATGACGTACCACGTATAACGTTTTTCGCTTATCCCGCCAAATTAGTGGTTACATATTTTTGGATTTTCGACAATTTGTGATTGACCTTCACTTTAAAGCTCGTTTGTCACTGGTAAGTTATATGCGATCTCTTATTGATCAATCATTAAAATTCGTTTTGTTATATTATTAGACTCGGCATTGAATGCCGTCGTTCCAACATTTGGAACAACATCTAGAGTTAGATTTGTTTGTTTCAATTTAATAAAAAAAAAAATTATTTTTTATTCAAATACGTAGCATCATGGTGATAATTAAGCAGATTTATTTATAAAAAGGGAAGATGATATTTAGATGGATTTATAATTTATTCCAAAACAAATTTAAATTCGCTTTCATTGAATACCGCGTTTGAAAAGAAACAATTCATGTTACCAACTGTCAATTATGGATGGCAATCGAACGAGCTTCAATTATTTTCTTACCAATTGCAAATAAAAAGTCTTAGGTGCCGAAAGGATAAAAAGACTCCAGGATCCACAGAAAATTTTAGTCACTGCTCCAATTTTTCAAAAGGAACCTTCTTACCTCTTCTCTTTTCACAAATTCAGAGATTTAAGCAACTATAATTTTGAAACAAGTCTAAAGTTCGGTTGCCATCCATAGTCGACCCATTTGTTTATCAATTTTTTTTCAAGGAAATTTTTCTGTTACATAAAAACAGTCATTGAAAGTGGAAATTGCCTTGACTATTTTTATTATTTAAAAACTTAAATGTTAAAATTATATAAAATAATATAATTTAAAGTAATTTTAATATAAAACTGTTGTACACAGAATTTATAAAAATAATTTTCAATATAAATCGATTGACTTTCACACAAAAAACCTTCTCAAAAAAGTGTACTTACCAATCAATTCTTACCATTTAATTTTGATGTTGATTTTTTTTTTGTTTGTTATTTTTTAATTTCTTTTTAGCACTTCACATAAAACGTATTTAATTTTCTACTTTAGCATGTTGAACGGAATATGCTTAAGCAGAAGTGTTATTTTTTTGCCTAACAAAAACGTTTTCTTTAATTTTAACAACAAACTCTTAATACTGGAGAGAGGAGTTGATTATCTTCCATTCCACAAAAGTTATAACAAAAGAGCAGTTCCATCGAATACGATATTTGCAAAAAGGACCATTTTGAAATATCTGATTTGAAAAACTGTACCTCATTTGTTCACATTACAGAACATTTTCTTCAAGGACAATGGAAAATAATAAAGCTTCTACCCTCCCTTTAGTTTTTAGTTGTTAAAATATAAAGACTACCGAAGAAATTTTGGCACAAAAAGAAAACAATTAAATCAATCTCAGAGATTTCTCAAATTACTGTAACTCTGATGCAAAATTGTTACTTTAAAAGAGTAAAAAAGTCTCTTTAGTTCTGATTTTTTACTCTTCTTTTAATAAAAAAAATTTATAAAATTAAGCACATTAAACTTTTGAATTTCTTTTTATCACCAAAATTTCTTTTTCGAGAAAAGTTTTCTAAACACGTTCGCGATAACTTTTCTCTTTCAACGCAGCGACTTAAAAACTATGAAAACGCTTAGAACTACGAATTTTTGTTGTAGGCCTTTAGAATCCTCAGTTAATGAAGGCTACTTTAAGTTCCTTTTAATAAAATTGAGGAGCACCGTTCATTAACGTGAGTTTCTAAAGCAACAAGGAAGGAGCGACGAAATAAACCAAAGCGATGCGATATAATTAATAATGCAGACATTTTTAAAAAAGTTATGAAAATAACTCACAAACACCAATTATCGCTTGGATTTATTTCATATCTCCACCAAATATTTTTAAAATCTATTGAATATTGGTTTTGAAAAGAAACCACAAAACAATTTTCATTTTAGAATGGGAAAAAACACTGGCGTCTAGCGCCTAGAGTTTCTCTCATTCTAAAGAATGAAATTGTTTTGTGAGCATGAGAAAGAATATCAACCAACCTTGTGCATCGCTATTCGCTGGATCTGTTGATGTATCCATGTATGAAGAGTCAGAGAGCGGTTGTTGCTTCACAATAGCCTTTGAAGTGGTAGCCGTTGTTACACTTGTATTCTGGGTCGTTGTAGCCGTTACATTACCACCACCCGTTCCTGCAGCAGCTGCATCTTCATTTTCAGTGAAATAACTTTCATCGTAGCGCATATCACCATATGATTCGTCTTCCACGTATGTGGCATCCTGTTCAGTTTGATCTACTTCGCCCGTTTCTTCCGCATAGTCAGGCTCTGATTTTGTTGGTAAATCCATGGGCAAGTCAATGTATTCAGGTTCATTTGTTTGCTGTTGATGCTGTTGCGCCTGTTGTTGTTGATGGTGATGTGTTTGCTGTTGCTGCTGTTGTTGCACTTGAGGTTTTGTATCAGTAACAACCGTTGTTTGTACGTTTATTTGATGTGTTGCAGCTGTGGCATCTGAAGCCTCTAGGGGATCTATTGTTGTACTCTTAGACCGTTTAATATGCGGCACACTACCTAAACTAGTGCGTGTGGCGGGTCGTTTTTGGGTCACCACTGTTGTGGTGGCGGCCGCTGGCATACTAACGTTGGTTATTTGATGTGTTTGAGTGTGTAACGTTTGCTGCGTTATATGCTGAGGCTGATGATGATGTTGCTGCTGCTGCGTTTGTTGTTGTTGCTGCTGAGGTTGGGTGGTAATTGTAGCTTGGGGTGGGTGTGTTGGCGCCGTTGTTTGTATGACTATTTGTGTAGTTTGTTTTGCATCATCACCAGAATCTTCAACTGTTTCAATTTTATATGAGCGGGCTGTTGAGGTACGTTGCCGTACTCTGGGTGAAGTTTGTATTTGTTGTTGTATTTGCGGCGTAGGTGTTGAGGGCTCTGGCGGCGTTTGAGATTGTGGTGGATCACTCTATAAATACGCAGATAAAAAGGAATTATTAAAGAAAAATTCAAATATTTTCAATAAAATTTATCAAAACTACGAGTATCGATCGGTTTATGTTTGAGATTAATGCTAGAGACAGCATATATCTTTGGGATATAATTACTCGACTCCCTAAGACAAGTTGACCCATGCCGTTGGGACAATTCTTGTTTACATTTTTTTTTTTTGCACCTCTCGTTTTAAGAAACTATTTTTTTACGAATTGATTTATTATACCATACCCTTCTTTCTGGAGACTCATATGCAGAGCTCAATAATTAAGAAAAAGCGGGTTCAATGTTACCAGGATGATTAAGCAAAAAGCAAGTTCTGCAATTGTGCATTGGCATCAAAATGAAGTACTCTTGGATATAGGAACTCTAATACGAATTTCAAAACTGAGACATTTCAGATTAAAGAAACTTGTAGGTTTCATTCTGCGGCCTGCCTTATGACATCCTCTGGATTTTTTCACTAATACTACATATCGTGCCACATAAATCTTACAAAGACATTCCGCACATAAATAAGTCTTGTAAGATTTAAATTTATAACACAACTCAATGTAAATAATAAAATTTACTTTTCATAGAAAAAATCACCCCCATAGCAATATGTAAACATTAACAGCGTTCTATAAAAATACCCTGTAAAATATAAAAGCAAAGTATTTTCTTTAAACGTAAACATTAACAGAGTTGTATTTAGAAACAAACTGTCGGCAGAAGTAATCAAACTGAACCCAGGCAGAGAGTACAGTTTGCACTGCACGACTGCCTGCCTATAATATACACGAACGTAAAAATCCAAACAATAAACACACCAATACTCAAACATTTATACACAACAAAAAGAATGCTATTCGGAATGTAGTGGATGGAAACATTTAAAAGAAAATGTAAAAAAACCGCGCAAAACCTGTTATGAATGCTTAAACATTTATGGGCAATAATTAGAAGAATAACGACTATTTAAGCAAAACAAAAACCGATAGTGATACGGGTATACATAAGTACATATAAAGAATTGTAAAAAAAAAAAAAATTCTGCAGTAATACTTACATCAGTTAAACCTTTTATTTGCAAAGCCTCTGCTGTACTTATAAACGCTGGAAGGGCCTCCTGTTTAACATTTACCTCACCACAATACATAAATTGGATGAGATCTTTTAAAGCCGTATGGCTAACATCTTTGAGAAATACTACAACAAATAGAAAATAGATAATAAAAGTTAATTATTTTCCAAGGGCGCTTTTTCTTTTAGGTTGAAATACTTACCAAAGGCATGTTGATTGGGTGGCATTTGAGTGAACATTTTACGAAAGTAGGGCGAACAGACAGACAATACCAGGCGATGTGCCTTAACGAATTGACCCTCTGCCGCCAGCGTCACATCCACTAGATCGCCACGACATAGTGATTCATGGAAACCGGCAGATAGATTACTATTAAAATTGTTCCAACACAACGAGAACTGCTCGTCGTCCGCCATATTGAATGGCAACACTTTTTTTCACAGCGTAGCCTACCAACACTTTAGGCGTAACACATATACTCACACGAGTAAAACGAAAATACAAAAATCAATACAAATTTATGTATTCAAGGCAGGCCAACACTACAGAAAAAAAAAAAAAAGAAAATTGCATTAAATTAGAACAAATGAAATAATTATTATACACACACGCACACAATAAATAGCAATAATTTTGTGATTTTTATTATAGTAACATTGTTTTCATCATTTTCATAAAAATTAAGTTTGTTTATGAATTAAAAATCGAAAAAAAAAAAAAAATTTACCGCAAGTAAAGAAATAATGGGAAATTTTTTAGTCATTTATTGGTGGTGTACTTTACATATTCACTTTTGATTTCTTTCTAATGAACTCCACTCACCTCTATATTTTGTTATAAACTTTATTATTTTCCAAAAGTAAATACTTTTTTTTCCATACACTTTCTTAATTTTCCTTTATGAGCTTATGTATAATATTTTTTTTAACAGAAGAAAATATTCCTTCAATTTCAACACACTTATAAAGCGACGCACAACTTAACGAAATCGTAAACTGTTCACAAATGAGACGATGCCTAAAATTTTCGATATTCGTAGAAAATGTGTGTATCCGTAAGCAGAAATTTTAGAAGCTCAACGCTGATTGGTTAATGCAATTAGAGTTGTATTTCATGTGGGGTTATATTATTATGGCTGGAATTTCCTTCAACAGGGTTGTATTTTGAATGCAACATAGTTATTGGAAATCGATAATAGTGTTGCTTATTGACAGTGTTGCCAGAAATAAATTATTTTGTAGCCAATTTCTGAATAACAAATCGCCAGCAATGAGGAAAACTCAAATTTGTTTCATTCAATTTATTTAATTGTCGTCACATTTTGCTTTTAATTTAAATTTTTTAGATTGCATTATGAATAATAGGTTTTAATGACACCAATGGCAACACTACATTTGTCAAGTGGGTTTGTTCTTCAGGGTTGATGACTCCACTAATTTATATTAATTACCATTAGTTCAGTCATGTACACAATAGATAACACAGTACAAATGATAGTACTTACCTGTCGATAATGCCGGTATTTTGGAGTAACGGTATATTGGTGTACTTGAATTTATTCACCACACCAGAAACTCACCACACCAGAAACTCACCACACCAGAAACTCACCACACCAGAAACTCCCCACACCAGAAACTCACCACACCAGAAACTCACCCCACCAGAAACTCACCACACTAGGAACTCATCACACCCGTAAATACTCACCACAAAACAACAAAATTCTTTTGGCCAGGGCCATAACACCTAAATCCTCGCCTATCTCCCTCCTATCTTCCCCGTCTAACCCATAATCTTTAAATAAAAGTCGTACGGAAAGAGAAACAAGCATAGTGACAGAGGCTCGCCCACAAATCAACTCAACAACAACAACAAACACAACAACAAACAACACACAACCCAAACCTTCGTTGACCGAAACTACCTACCTACCTACCTACACACACATCATCCCCTCTCTATCCAACTCCGCACCACCTTGTTGGAGGACCCACACACCTCGTCGTCCACAAATGTCTTTCTTCCCGAACGTGTGACTTTTTCGATTTCACCCGGATACGAAAAAAGCATGTGAGAATTACAAAAATGTTTCTTTTTTTGAACGAACGCCGAATTTTTCCAGTGGATTCCAGGATTTTTCTCTTTTTGGAAGAAAGATAGAGACAAAAAAGATTTCTCCACAAAGGAACATAATGGCAATGAAATCATAAAAACAAAAGAAACGTGTGGGAGAGAGATACAAGAAATAAAACAAGAAAACATTTGCGATTGTGATTGGTGTTTAGTAGAAGGCAGCCATTTTTATTTGTGTTTTAAAAAAACCAGTTTATGGATGTTGTTGTTGCATTTGTTTAAATTGAGAATAAAAAAGAGAGCGTATTAAAATGGAATAAATAATGGATAGATACAATGTTTTTTATTTTTCTTTAATAAAATGACTCAGTTACGTTCGTTTCTGTCTGTGGATGTGTGTGTATAGCGTGGTTTATTAGGGTGGTTTTCTTTTCTTATATATTTATTTATGAGGGTATGATTGATTGTGTATGGTTAACTTGCATGCACATTATTGTATTCCACATTTACTGTTGGTTGTTGATTGTTTGGCCAGCCTTTTACAGTTAATTAACTAAGTTTTTGTGTTTTGTGCTGTTGTACACCACTATGGAATTCTACAATCAGTTGTTTAGATGTGCTGACAAATTGAGCACATAATATACGCACGCGTTCGTTGTATTTACTTTTTTGTTTTGTTTTTCTTTTCTACTTTTTTCCTACCGTTACCGTTAACGTGTATTATAAGTGTTGTTGCCTATTATTTGATATTTATTACAGTGCAATTGTTTCGCATTCATTTCAATTATAATTGCTGGTCAAGTGACAATCACCACACAGTCAAATTATAAGTGACACTCCAATTGAATAGAATTTTTTGTTCGATTTTTTTTCTTGATTTTTCAGCTAAAAACGGCGCAAGTGCAAATATTTTTTTTTTTTGGGTGAAAGTGTTTTTTTTGTATTGTTTTGTAATTTTCAATTTTATTTTTGTTGTTTTTTATTTTTATAAAATTTAAAGTGGGTTTTAAGTGTTGCGTGTTTTTAAATGTTTAATTTCCGTTAAAAAAAAGGAAAACAAACAAATAAAGAAAAATAAATCAATTCTTCTTATAAAATAAAGCAATAAAAAAAAATTAAAAAAAATTAAATCAATTTGAATATGTTACAACATCAACAACAATCATCACAAGTAGCACAGGGTTATTACGATTATAATCAACCCAGTCCTGGCAGCATCACCAATACAGACTCATTAAATACCACACCATTCTCAGTCAAGGATATTCTAAATATGGTCAATCAAAACGAGGACTATGAATATGGCCCTTTAGAAAGGTGAGTTTAGATGCGAATTTAAAAATGAAATTAAAAAGAAAAAAAAAAACAATTGATTTCCATTGTTGCCACACGCACTACCAATTCATATTGTAGGATCCGTCGGAGTAATGATAGTTACTGAAACGACTTACTTTGTTTTCCTTGATTTTTTATTTTCTGTCAGTATTTTCATGTATAGGTATTCATCCATTTATTAAGCAAGAAGAAGAAGAGGCCTTTGAGTCCTTTTTAATCTCGCTCAAAGGGGAGAGAGAGGTACTAACCTCTGATTCGATTTTTCTCAAAGAAACCATCGTCCATATTGCTAAGACCATTAATTTATTCGCTGTGATAGTCGCTTGGTGCGAGGTTTGAATTATAAGAACTCAGCTAATAAGCTGTCGATGCTTAAGGCGAATTACTGAAGGCGTATGACGTCTAGAGTTGTCCTGATAGAACACAAATCTTCTCCTATTTGCTAAATTAGGCCCCATGCGAGAAAATTACTTCTTTTAGTTGGTGTACTTAGTAGCAGTATTGTTCTGAATTAAACGTTTAGCCATAGAGAGAAACAGCTTTTAACAGATGATTTCCAAGCAATCTCAGGAAACATACAGTTATTGGACACAGCCATTCCGGCCAGATTGCAATTTTAAGTCAACTGTTTTCGCTTGACATTTGTTTTGCACATGAAATTTAATTGATATGTGTGTTAACACGATCTACTTGTCGAATATGCTATTGCCAGTTTAATTCCAATGATAATCTCCCTTTTATATGGTCTTTATAGTGTTAGAAAAGGCTTTATACCCTTGCAAGGGTGTTTCACTGGCAATTATTGCCCTTGTTGGAGTACTTTACAGTGATGCTAAACACCCATGCGCAGGGTAGCACTTTTGATGTGGCAACGCTGCTCTGTATACAGACGGTACATGCATGCTTCTTAACGCTCAATCACTCACCGTTTCCTGCTTTTCGGTTTTCTGTATGAAAATCTCCTGGTATTCCAAAATGCACTAAGAACAGCATAGTCAACTCCTATTATCGAAAGGGTTCTTTTATACGCCTGCGAATATTGTCGAATTGAATGGTATGACGACAAACAGGATATCAGTAAATGCCATTAAAATGTTCATTGACCCACTGAGAAAAATTGAAAGGATTCTCTAAATATCTTACGTCAAACGTCATATCCAACAGGGCACTTTGACTTGAAACCTATTCACATACTTAACCGCTAATGGCAATGAATATTTCACCAAAATCCATTGCTGTGACCGTACAGATGACACTGCCGAAACGACTACTTATTGAAATCCTTAGGGCCTACGTACCTAAAATCATGCCAAACTGAATTGTGCTTAATGGATACGAAGACATACCACATTGGAACGGATTATCCGTAAATGTTCGCCGATCTGGGAAAACAGTCAAATATCCTTTCATCAGAAGTGCCAGGGAACGGTTGGCTATTTACGAAATTGGCTCAGATAGGGAACTTTCTTTCTATAAAAATTGTGATTCAAAAGTGGAACGTAGAACAACAGCAGTGCAATGGTTTCCACGTAATGCACCTCGTTCTGATAGACAATCACTAAAAAAACCGATAAAAAAACTACGAGTAGTGTGAACGTTGTTAAAACGGAACGAATTTGAATGAAAAGTGAATCACGTACGACAATAAAATGCGGAAAAGATGTTGAACCAAGTATGGTGAAGCCTTGCAGACAACGGCTAAGACGTAGCAAGGTATTAAAGGGAAGTTATTGTTGACTATGAGGTTCTAAAACCCAATAGAACTGTTAATTATGATATCCACTCTCAATAGTTGAGGAGCAAACAATTCAATTAAAACATCCAATATTGATCAACAGAAGACTAGTTGGGTTATCTATCTTGACAATGCTAGACCACATTTATCTTTGATGACCAGTCAGAATATTAGAGAATTCGGTTGGAAAGTTTTAAACTGAAGTAAAAATTTAAGCTGGCTGACAACTAACAATATATGTAGTAGATATTCTGTTTGGGTGCTAGAGCAACAGGATTTTAATGTAAATCTTCAGTAATCTCGGTGGTTCGTACATGAGCACAATTGTCGCATATTCCGCTTTGAGAACTCAGGAGAGATTGTGGAAAATTGCCATTACATCCAGAAAAAATGACTGTTTTGTGCGCATTATGGTCTGGAGATATCATAAAGCCAGAATTTTCTTTTCGAAAATGGCACTATAAGACGAGCTTCCGTCAATTCTGAGCATTATGACCATATGATAATCGCCTTTTTTGGCCTCTTAGATGACATGTGGTTTCAACAATACATACTTCAGCCATACAATACGACTGATTTTGGCTTGAGTTGTCTTCTGAAACAGCATTTTGAAATTTTGGGGACAGCAATTGACCACCAAAATCATACAACTGATATGTACGTGAATTGGTGGATTTCAATGATTTTATAGAGAAGATCTGATAAATTTTATAATATTTGAATGTTACACTCCGTCACTGTGTCATCGATCGTTGCCGCAGTCTAATAGATCGGCTTACTAGGCGAGAACTCTAAGAGTTCAAATCTTAGCTGTGAAATCTGGTAAAATATATATATTTCCTTTGGAGGTTCTCTCAGAGCTGTCTTCTGGCAGAAGCTTTGATGACAAACTAAATGCCATGAAAAAAAACTCTCAAATCTCTCATTTGAAAGTGAAGTTAAAGTGTAGATTACGCCACTCATGGTGACAAACCGGGTCATAATTCAGATTATAAATGGTTATTAGTGGCCAAATGTGGACATGTGTATGCCAAAATCTTACTCAACTTTTGAGGCCACGAAGTTGAATAATAATTTCAATAAAAATATTAATTGTATTGACAACATTTTTAATTAAATCAATTAAACGCATAACGCATAAGTAAATATTCATTTCAAATGTGTTTTCTTTTAATCGTTTTCAATAGAATTTTCATTAGAATTTCCATAGTTTTCTTTGCATTACTGGGAGGTACAACAAATTACATGGGAAAACAATAGATAGGCACTTGCATTGTTATTGTTATTTTTCTAATAAATCTGCTCAAAAAGTTAATATTTATGCAGTATGAGTAGTAGTAGTAGTAAGTAAGACTGGTTAGTGGTGTTGAAAAACGTTTTCCAAAAACAAAAAAAAAAACAAAAAAACGAACAAATTTTTGTGTTTTTCTTCGCTGTCATTATTTTTTTTAGACCCAGATGATCTTGTTATTTTAAAAGAATTTTTTTTTTTGGATATTTGGTACTCATAATAACGCCTTTTCTAACGTGTTTTTGGAAATGAGAAAGACAACGGGAACAGCAGTCTGACACTTTTTATTTGTGATACAAAATTTAATGTAAAGACAGACAGACAGACAGAACAGAACCAGAGAGATGGAGAGACAAAATTCCAAAGAATTTATATTTTATTTGCTTAAATAACAATAACAATAACAAAACAAGATGAAAAGAAAGAAAAACTTTCAATAAATTTTGTATTCGAAAAATAAAATGAAATACGAAATCCTATAAAAACATGATGACAGGCAAACTAATACCAACTTAAATACATACATATGTATGTTTATGATCATGCGTACATACTTACATACATATGTACATATATGGTTATAAATGTATGTGTGTGTGTTGGAGAAAGGATGTCAGTGTGTCCGTCACTCAATCCAAAAATAGTAAGAAAAAATAGATACATCGCCTAGCATCATCTCACCTCACCTCGGATCTCCACAACACAACACATCGCATCACCATTCATTTCATAATTTCTTCTTAACCGTTTTAAATATGACGATCGTCGACCAATTCTCTACTACAATAAGCGTTTATTTTCTGAATTTTTAATTTTCAATGTTGTTTACTTTCCATCTTCTTTTTTGTCTTCTTAGTTTTTGTTTTTTTGTCAAATCATTATGAGAGAATTATAATTTTTTCATGATTTTTAACTGAAGAAACAAAAAATCAAAAGCAAAAAAACAACAAAAACAACAAAAAAAAGCAGCATTAGATAAACATGACCAAAATAAGACAGTTACAGTGCTGGGGATAAGTTTAACACAAATAGTGGAAGCATATACGTTAGAAGCCCAGATCTACTCGATCTCTTTAAGAAACCTTTTATGAAAAAGCCCATGTGATAGAAGATATGAAATCACATATACATACATACATACATAACTGGCCATTACAACCCATTAGTCATGATTACGGCCTAGCTTCTCACACCACTCATGTTGTGTGCCTTAATTTTATACTTGAGTGGCGGGACCTACAGTTTAAAGTCGACAGATTTTTGAGAAACCTTTTCATGGCAGGTTTTTTACTCTCAGAGGTTTTGCCAGAAATCTGCTGAAAGGAAGTCGCCGAAGAAATATATTTTTTTTCATATTTCGTTTTGAAGTCTGATAAGCTAACGCACTACCTACTAGTCTACGGCGAAATCACAAAATGCCAGTAATTTTGTTCAGTCAGTGACGCTGTAGGCTAGTAGGCTTTTAGGTTAGGTTGGGTCGGAGTGGTAGCTCTGATATCACAAAGCTCACTTGAGCACGCATAGCGGCCCGTTGTGATGCCACGGGTGAACGCAGGCCCTGTACTAACCAAGTTTCACCAAAATCAGAGAAAAGGAGGAAGTTGGTCAGCGCAAGGTCTGCACAACAAAAGCACGACTACCCCGCACTGGGAAACCAGCCAGAAAGTTTGATGAACGAAGCTATATCCTTGATGTCAATAGATGATAGCTCCGTTAAGCTAACAAGGAATGGGGAGCCAAATAACCTATATTTACACCTAGCAAGAGACGAGCACTGGCAGAGAAAGTGAACAACAGTTTCCTCTTCCTCAGTGGACCTGCATCCAAAAGTCGTTGAAAGGGAGCCTCATTCTTTCCGCGTGTCTACCCATGACGCAATGGCCTGTAAGCACCGCCACTGTAGTCGAGATGACATCACGACCGAGACCAAGTAATCGGTTGGTACGCCTTCTATCCATCCTGGGCCAGGTGAGTCTAGCGGTGGAGCAGGACTCCTCATTGACCCAGGATAGGTTGGCGTCCCGAAAGAACCTCCGCGCAATGGTCAACTTGACCGAGGCAAGTGGCATACCCAATTCAACAGAAGAGGATTCCGGAAGGAGCGCACCAGCTCTGGCGAGCTCGTCTGCCCTACAGTTTCCCGGAATTCCACTGTGGCCGGGGACCCACACCAGAGAGACACTGGAGAAGCGCCCAGAAAGAAGGTCAAGACAGCGGCGACAATCCCTAACGATCCTAGAGTTAATCACGGAACCTGATAGAGATCCTATCGCGGCGGCGGCTCGGTAAATCGCCATCACCTCCGCCTGAAACACACTGCAGTAGTCCGGCAGACGGAGAGAAATATTCAGGTCCAGTTTCCCAGAGTAGACACCGCTCCCAACCCCATTATCGAGTCTAGAGCCGTCGGTATATAGTCTAGTAGGCATTGTGTTGGCTTTTTAGGCGTAAGTTAGGTTAGGTTGGAGTGGTAACTTTGATACCAAAAGCTCGCTTGAGCATGCATAGTGGCAAGTTGTGACTCCACAGGTGAATGCAGTCCCTGTACTAACTAAGTTCTACCAAACTAGGGAAGAAGAAGAAGTTGGTCAGTGCAAGGGATGTACATTAAAAGCACAACTACCCTACACTGTAAAACCAGCCCGAAAGTTTGATAAACAAATCTATATCAATATCAATAGATGATAGCTCTGTCTGAGCTAAATAACTTATATCTGCACCTCGCATGAGATGGGCATTGCCAAAGAAAGTGGATCCTCGGCGGACCTGCATCCTTTCCGCGTGTCTTCCCATAACACAATGACCTGTAAGCATGGTCACAGTGATTAAGATGATGTTACGAACAAGTACGAGTAACTGGTTGGTGCGCCTTCTATCTATCAAGAGTCAAGTGAGTCTAGCGATGGAGCAGGACTCCTCATTGACCCAGAATAGGTTGGCGTCCCGAAAGAATTTACGCGCAAAGGTCTCGTTTTAAACACCAGGCCAGATGTTTCAAACAAAACGACCCTCTCTCAGCAAAGAACTCTGAAAGTAAAACACAATTGCCAAAAATCTGTCTTTGGGAGTCGACTTTAAACTGTAGGTTCCAGCACTCATAGCCAAAATTAACACACATAACATAAGTGTTGTAGGAAGCTAGGTTATAACTCTGACCACAGGGTTGCAATGACCAATTAAGTAAGTAAGTAACCTTGTTTAGCACTCAAAGGAATGTAAATGATTCTTTTGAGTAAATTAAGGAAGTTAAAATTCTCTATAACGCAAGATATTCGCTGTAGTCTAGTGATTACAGTGTTGGATTAGTTTAGGTTGGGTTCAATGGCAGAATCCATTAGGCAAGAGGTTTAGGCCCATTGTGAGATTACAAATAAACACGCAACCCGGAGATCAAGCATTATCTGTAGCAAACATTCCCTATCTTATCCCTTAATCTTGCTATGCAAGTAATACCTTTGGAACGGGGCTCTGACATATGAGATGAGCAAAACTGTTGTCCTTAAATCCACAGCTCCCCCAGAAATCATTCGAGGGAATGCCAGATCTATCGGTATACCTTCACAAATGGCAGTGAAGACCGTAAGCCAGCGATGTGATTTGCTTAATTAATTCGTTATTATGACCTAGCTTTTCACACCACCCATATTCTGTATGTGTTATTCTTATCCATGAGTGGCGGGACCTACAGAGCTAAAGGTAACATTGTAAATTGACGATCGTCTAGTCAAATTGAGAGTGTAGTGTTATCAATTAAAACCTGTGATTAATTTAAGCGGTTTATTTAAGCAGTTTCTTTCATTTATATGTATTTATACATGTAACAAAGTTACTTTTCAATCGAACTTGGTGCAATGCTTTAAATACTCAAGTGCACTTAAGTTAATGCTCACGACTGTACTTATATTAAAATAACATTGGGCGCCGAAGGTAGTCATCTTTACCAGAAAAAAATTTAAATTTTGAATACGAATTTGACCAGTTTTTGGAACGTCAACGACGAATGATGTGCTCGTATGTTGCTGTTTTACAAACCGTTCAAATGTTTAACATGTGTATGAGTGCGTGTGTAGTACATGTGTGTAAATAATTTCAATATTATGGCACTGACAATCCATTCATATGTATGTCTGTCTGTCTGTCTATCTCTCTGTCCGTCTGTCGTTTTACGTTAAACGCGTATCTTTGATGGTCATAAGAAAGTAACGTTTCAGTTCGTTCGAAAGTCAATGGGTGTCTGTTTAATTTAAAATTTTTTTCTTCGTTTTCCTCTGAATATTGAATGGCTCTGCTGATGAGCCATGAAATGATGTCACAGTAAGAGACAAATAAATCAAAAAAAAAAAAAAAAGGAAAGAAAAAAATTACAAAATTATAACAAAAAGCAGCAACAACAACAAGAGGAGTAATTGTGTTACAAATTCGAAAAGAAATTTTGCAAGACTTTCTTTAAGTATCTCTCTCTCTCTCTCTCTCTCTCTTTGGTTTTACTTGGTGGGACTTGAGCGTGGCACACATATGTAGGTGCTTATGCAACATGTGGAAGTGTTTAAAAGAAAATATGTACGCCTAGTAGGTGGCAAAAGTAGAGTTTAACTTCCATATTTAAAAACGAAATTAATAAATTTCTTTCTTCCTCTTTTTCTTCTTCTTGTTGTTTGTTTTCATTTCCAGCCCCTCACAAACATTGTCCGCCTCATATGGTAATGAATATGATGCACGTGCTTATGAGCAGCAAAATGCCTTAACCAGCATGGTAACACATGGTGGTCATCATATACCAACAGCCGCTTCCGCTGTAGCAGCGGCAGCAGCAGCAACAGCACCATTTTATCCAGCTTATCAGGATTATACAACGTCTTTACATACCCATGTCGGACCACCACCGCCACTACCGCCACATCCTCATCACCATCATCATCCAACGCATCATCATGCAACGGCTACACATCAAACCTATCAAGGCTATAATGCCGGCCATCAGTATTACATGCCTCCCAACGCTACATATCAATCTCCTGGTTATCCGACACAAGCAACCGCCACACAAGCGATTTATAATTACGGTTATGCCACCACCGCCTCTGTAGACACCTACAATCCACAACCACCACCTCCACCATCACAATCATGTAATACAACCGCTTTAACGCACCCTGCAACCAATAATAACGCCTCCTCCGTACACATTGATTTGACTCAGTCAGCCGCAAGTGTTAAGAACGAATATATACCCACGCCTTATGTGACACCCTCGCCCACTTTGGATCTCAACAGTTCAACGGAAGTGGATGTTAATACACCTTCATCAGCCCAAAAGAAATCACCATTGAACTCACAAATCGCCATACACAGTCTCATGGAAACCGCTAATAATTCGAACTCCTTAAGGAATATTTCAACAGGTTTAACGGCTCAGCTATATGAACAAGGATCGCTGCTAACGCGACACCAGGATGTTAATAAGAAAAGTGAGTTTATTATTCTTTATTAGCTCACCTCCATTATATGACAGTTCTTTTAAACTTCCTCTTCTACTTTCAATAAGTTTCTAATTTTCCAATTTTTTCTTTCCCATTCCAGAGGATACTTCCCTAGTGACATCATCAAAATCGGAACTTCGCAAAAACGGTAAACCTCGCTCAAAACGTAAACCGCGTGTGCTCTTCTCGCAAGCTCAAGTACTTGAGCTGGAGTGTAGATTTCGTTTAAAAAAATATCTCACTGGAGCCGAACGGGAAGTTATCGCCCAGAAATTGAATTTATCGCCTACTCAAGTGAAAATTTGGTTTCAAAATAGACGCTACAAATCGAAAAGAGGTGAAATTGAAGGTGAAGGACCAGCCAGCCTCAAAATAAAAAACGATATGGTACCTCAGAATATAGCTATGTGGGGACATGCAACAGCATCGGGTTCAGTTGTGGGAGCGCAGACACATCTTATGCAGGGAGCGACACATCATCAGTCGCATCAGCAGCAGCATACACAGCAGCATACGCAGCATCTTGGACATCATTTGATACAACATCAGCAGCCGTTATAAGAAAGGATTGTAAAAAATTATGTTTTTATTTTAAATAGTTTTTAGTATCAGGTGTAGTAAAACGAAATCCATGGAAAACAACACAAAATGAAGGCGTAATTTGATGTAATAAGCGAGATCTCGTTTGATTCATATAGCAGTGTACAAATGTTTGTTGCCTTACCTAGTGTTTGAATACGCATCAAGGAGTTTTCTTCTGACATATCTTAACGTCGCACAGCTTAAAAGTCTCTCTGCATCTTCTTTTTTGCCGTGCATCCCCTTTAGACATCTCTTCCCATTTCACAGCATGGTTCAGACTCGATAACCTATATAATCTCTCCCCCTCTCACAAACTAATCAGCGTGAATTTCCACATGACCTAGGATTCAACAGATGGTCCCTTATAATTGCGAGTTAACCGAGAGCTCGTATTGTCGACTGATTGGTAATAGCATTTCTACAATTTCTTTTCACTTTCACTTGGAAAATGCTACGGGTTTCCCATTGGGATCGGAATATTTTACTTAGGGACTAAACAACTCCGTCCTAGTCCAAATATCTGCTGCATTCAATCTTATTACTAATTCTTTTGTTATTTACTTAAATAGAAAGATTCAAATTTAACGCTCATATACATAATTCCCTCTTTCCTCTCTCTCCATCAACCTATAATATACTTATATGTGAAGCATTCTCAAAATCATATAGACTCCTTCTTCTGACCAGGGGAGAATCAAGAAGGCTGTCAGCCTATAGATTGATCCTAACCATAGTAGTCAAAGTCCGAGATTACAGTTGCTGTAGTCTAGTAGGTAGTGTGTTGGCTTAATAGATGCGATCTTTTAAATCCCAGACATCTTGAACAAAACGATGTGAAAAAATATTTATTCGACTACTTATTCTCCAGCGGTCTTCTGGCAAAGACTCTGATAATCGTTTAAACTGTAGATACCATCACTTATCGTTAAATTTAATACACTTAGGGCCATTATTACAACTTGCCGTTAACTAAAGGGAGGATTTTAACGGGCAGATAAATTGTTTTTCATTATTATGAGTACCCAATAAGATAGAAGTGATCGTTATGCTAAAGGGAGGATCATCCTACCTTTAACATTTAAAGGCCACTTTATGTTTGAAGTTGCCATATTACATTTTTTTCATTATGGCAACTTAAAATTGTAACAAAGTGAGCATATACAACAAAAAAACAAAGCCCGCGGTTGCCACTGCGTTAAAAAAACTTGTAAAATTGGGCAGTTTTATCGACATTGCTCCGGCACTGACATATTTTAAAAAAATTTTGCTTTTGTTAAAGGTAACTTTCCAGTTCCCTTTAGCTAAAGGTACCTTTAACTAACCCCAACTTTAACGGCAAGTTGTAATAATGGCCCTTAATTTAACACACTTGGCGTGGGAAGCTAGGTTGTAAACCTGACTCCAGGGTTGTAATGATCAATTAAGTAAGTAAACTACCTCTTCTAGGGGTCTAATATTCTTCTAAAGACCATTATTACAACTTGCCGTTAAAGTTGGGTTTAGTTAAAAGTAACTTTAGCTAAAGTGAACTTTAAAGTCACCTTTAACTACTTTTCGTTATTCTAATCTAATGATAAAATAAAGTTTTTCAAAAATATGGCAGTGCCGAAGCAATATCGATAACATTTCTCAATTAAAGAAGTTTTTTTTAAACACAGTGGCAGCGACGGGCTTCTATTTTTTTTTTTTTTTTGTTGTATTTGCTCATTTTGTTTATATTTGAAGTTGCCATATTGAAAATAATATATGCAATATGGCAAATTAAAACATAGACTTAACTTTAAAAGTTAAAGGTAGGATGATCTTCCCTTTAGCTTAACGCTTACTTCTGCCATATGGTTCACTCATAA
Organism: Sarcophaga rosellei; assembly: GCA_930367235.1. NCBI lineage: Eukaryota > Metazoa > Arthropoda > Insecta > Diptera > Sarcophagidae > Sarcophaga > Sarcophaga rosellei. The sequence continues at coordinate 5,418,001 of OV884017.1, read as the reverse complement.
TAATGAAAAATAATTCATCTGCCCATTAAAATCCTTCCTTTAGTTAAAGGCAAGTTGTAATAATGGGCCTAAATGGTACTACTGTGATTTATATGGGTTTATTTTAACGTATATCATTGCCTTATAATCTGAGGTGACAAGAGATGTCACCAAGTATCTCTTTAACCATCAGCACTAAAGTTAGCTGGCATAATTCATACGGTCTTAGACAACACGAGATATATTTGCTATTAAAGTCGTCTATTGGTTAAATAATGGATTTCTTTGTACTACACTTAATATTTTTTTAAATATGTACTTAAATTATTTTTTTATTTTAATTTAATAGTCAATTTCTGTGCGAGTAATAGTCATTATGATTTTCTTTTTATTTTTTTTTTGTTTTTGTAAGTAGTCTGCTAAATTAATTTTAATTTTTTATTAAAAATTTTTTTTAATTAAATAGATGGTTGGTAACGTATGTACCTTGAGATTAATTGTAATTTATTTACTGTAAGTTATTAAAATATTGTATTAAAAAATTAATAATAAAACGAAGTATTAAATATTGTAGTGAATAAAAACAAAATGTGCCTAAATAATATTTAATTTTATATAAAAAAAAAAAACAAATAAGTTAATAAATAATTAAATAATTAATTAATTAAGTAAATAAATAATTTAGTTTTATAAACACTTCATGAAAACAAAGTATTCCCTGAACAAAAAAATGAAATAAATGAAAATCTGCTTTTAAATAATACTTATAATTTGTTTATTGTAAATAATATGCCATAATAATAGTAAAAAAACAAAATAAAATAAAATAAATAAATTAAAAGAGAGCAACAACAACAACAAAATATTGTAATTGTAACGTATTTTTATTCCTTTTCATTCACATTTAAATTCAAATACAAAAATCATAAGGGAAATGAAAATGGAAAAGAGATAGCAAATGAAAAGCACTTGAGATTAAAGATACTTTTACCATTTTCCTTTGGGGTTTTTTCTTCTTTTATTTGTTTTAGCAAAACAATTAAACCAACAAAAATAATAACAACAATAACAACAACAACATTAACAGAGAAAGAATAGTTATTTTGTAATGGAAAGGATTCTCTTTTTTTGTTGTTGTTGTTGCCTCTAATTGCCACAGCTGCTGTCCAAAAAAGAAAAAAAAAACAATATTTTTTCGAATTTCATTTACATCCGCATTGACGGAGCGCTGCAGCTAAAGATGCATCTTTATTTGCCTGTATTTTTATCGTTTTTAAATCTTTTTTTTTTTTGATTTAATTTTTATCACTCTTCTTATCAATGGCATGCCATTCAGTTAAATCGTCGTTTTGTTTTTGTTTCATTCGTTTGAGAACTCAAAATAATTGTTACAATTGGAAAAAGTGTTGCAAAAATAATTTGAAAACAATTCAAAAAATGTTTTCCATTCTGGCCAATTAAATCTATTGTGGAGGGTTTACGCAAATTATAAAGGACGCAACTTTTGGTCGTAATACTCCCTTGGTTGGATCTTCCATGAGGAATGAGAAAGGCATTGAGGCAGTGGTAAGGAAAGTAGAAACATTAAATTGAATATATCCATACTTTTACCGAAAACTTAAGAGGGCCTTGCGACCTTATTTACAACACATCTATTTCCATTTGCCATTGTAGGCCTATTTACGAGTAAAAATATTTTTTAAAGCTTGATCTGCTCGTCTATTAAATTTAGAGCTTGTAAAAACATTTTCGTATTATATACATTTCCTTAACACAAAGCCTATTGCAAATGTTCTATGTCATGTCTATGCAATGGAAAATACTACGATTTCTTCAGAAAATAACTCCACCTCATACAATTAAGACAGCTGCGGTATCTGCTTAGAGTGCTTTGAAACGATAGGATCGTGCTTCTATGCTATTGTGGTGCACAAACTGAGTTCGACAGATTTAAAATTTGGTTCTGTAATTGGAATCATGGGAACAAGATCTATCAACTGCGCATATTACTTGGGGCCTTGCTGAAAATTATGTCTGCATTCAGCAGTAAATATAACGTTACGAGATTAGTTACAAAATCAACTGATCTATCAAAGAAAACACAATTAATTTGGGTACTCACTTACTTACTTACTTAGATCGTCATTATAACCCTTCAATCAAGATTACGACCTAGTTTCTCATACCACCTATGTTGTGTGCGTTAATGTTTTCCTTAAGTGGCGGAATCTAATGCTTGAAGTCGACTCCGATCGATAGATTTTTGATAAAAGTTTCATGGCAATTTTATTTTAATCTCAGGATTAATTTTCATCATTTAATTTTTTCATTTTTCGTTTCGCTCGAGAATCTGAGCTGGGGATTGAACCACAGGCTCTCGTCTAATAAGATACCTTAGCTGTATTTGCTGTATGTAGACGTCGCTGTAGTCTAGTAGGTAGTGTATTGGCTTTTTAGACGTAAGGCCATTGAGCAAACCCCAAGTTAGACCTGAAAACGAAAATGTAAAAAAATATTTCTTCGGCGACTTTCTCCCAGCAGATTTATGGCAAAAACTCTGGGAGTAAAAATAAAATTCCCATGAAAACTTTCTCAAAAAATTAACACACACAATATACATATGTGACAAACTAGGTCGTAATCCTGACTGAAAGGTTGTAATGACCAACTATGTATGTATGTAAGTGTGTAACTGTATTTGTAGTATGCAGCCCGTAACCGTAATGGAACCAATTCACATTCTATTAGAGAATGGTAGCAAAGCTGTCGTGTCACAACGGGCCCTGCGTGTGGCCCAAAAGTGTCCGCTCATGGCTCCATCGAGGGGACAGCCACTTCAACCTACCTACCATGGTAGCAAAGTGAAAGACGCATTATAATGCTAAATGGGCATTGTACCTCGTGTAAAAACTTGGGTAATAAGGTAACTGGATTATTTCTACCAATACCTGCACTAATATAAACTGGAAGAAGAACTCCAAACAGCGGAAAACGTAACATCACGTGCAACTGTTGGAGTGTTAGCTTTGACACCAAAAGCACAATTGAGCACGCATAGGGGCCCGTTGTGACGCCACGGGTAACGTGCGAATGTTAAAAAATATTTCTTCGGCGATTTCCTCTCAGCAGATTTCTGGCAAAAACTCTGCGATTAAAAATTAAATTGCCACGAAAAGTTTCTCAAACAAATCTGTCTGACTGAAGGGTTGTAATGACCAATTACATATGTATGTATGTGTCTATATACCGGGTATTAATATTGTTGATCTGTCCAAACACAATTGTTTGGCTAACGTCCTCCTGTCGCAGAAGAGCTTCTCGTGCGTTAGAAGATCGTGAATGCAGGAGATTTTCCACTAATGGATTATTATGGCACTGACTTCTATAATCTTATAACACGTGTCTGAATTTGTAGTTTAAGAAATGGGTTATTCTAAAAACTATATTAAGATATTGAATATCGTATAGAGAGTTGGCTGTCTTTATTACGTTCTGGTGTTATAAATTCTGTTCTATTTAAGAAATATTTAAACTTCCGATCAAATTTCAAAATATTTACATTTCGAATAAGAAAATCCTCAAACAGCAACAACAAAAAGAAAGAAACATGAATTACAAATCCCAAGTGTCGTGGAATATAATTTCGTTTTAATTGTCGCAAACAAACGGTGGCCACTTGAAACTTAAAAAGAAGAAAGAAAAAAACAAGTGAATGAAATAGAAAAAGATTTACGCTTCTGCTGTTCTTCTTCTTCATCCTCCTGCTATATTGATGAAATAAAACAGAATTAAAGAAAGAAGAATTCATTGATATACGAGTACATAAACTTTACAATTTAAAATAAAAAAATTCCCACATCAAATCGAAATTGAAATTGAAAATCAAATCAAAATGCTGCCATTAAACACAGAAAATATTTTTTTGATGATGAACGAACGGACGACTGTCAACAGGGATCAATAGAATCATTAAAAAAGAACGAAGAAAAACTTTTAAAAGCACTTGACATGTCACCATTTGGTTGACATAAAGGGCGCAATTTACGAAATCGGGAATTATAAAATAATCTCGAGAAAACGATGATTTATGGCAACTTGTTTGAAAGAAGAAGAAGAAAACGGCGCTTTAAACTCCGATTTATAAATAAACAAAAAAATGAAAATCAGTTACTCTGGTACTGTGGTATTGTGGGTCTCTTATTTATAAACATAATTTGTTTTATTTACTTTCTAAAATTATTATTGTTTTGTTGTTGTTGCTGTTGTTGTTTGTTTATAAAACATTTAAATGAAACAGAAACCGTAGCCCCGCTTTAGTCTTTTGGCGCTTCACACCCGCTACAAATTTGTCAATTAAGGAAACGTTTAATGGAGTTATTGAAAGAATGCCAAAGGATAACAATGCCAGGACAACAACAAAATAACAATAACAACGACAATGACAATAAATAAATCGTAAATAACAACGGTTTCCTTTGATCCTCTTACACGACAATAAAATCAGTTTCAAATTTGCTATTCTCTTCCCCCTCTCCCTTTCAAGGTCTCCTTGAGAGCCACAGTACATACAGATGGAAAGAAAGAAAGGAAATCTAATTTGAAACTGAAACATTTTTCTCAATTTTTCTTCCTTTTTAATAATAATTTTTACTTAATATTGCATTGTAGTTGGAGTTCGGTTGCTTACCGCTTAAATGCTTATCATTTGGAGGCAATTGTGTGTGATAGACGACGATATGTATGCGTAGAAACGTTAAACTGTAACCGAAGCTGAAGAACGTCTGCTGCTAAAAACAAAATATTATTGTGGTAGCTAAGCGACAGTTACCACTTGAAATAGTCTACTCGGTTGCCCTTTTTAACCGGCTACATATCATTTCACTTCATTTCAATTTCAATGACAAATTGTTTGTATTGATTTCGAAATGTAGAACAACAAATACTGCAATGATAGGAGTGTATTTCAACAATTTTATGGCATTTTAAATCTTAAATAGTCCTCCTCTTTATTATTCTTTCATTTCATATTCAAAATCCATAAAATAACGCAAAATATTGTAAAGCCGACGGCATAATCAGGTAAAATGAAAAGGAAAACTTTGAATTCCAATCAGATCCAAAGTTTTAAAGGCGATGATCGTGCAATTATGACAGACGAGACCACTGGACAGACATTTTCATGGCCTTAGAAATAATAGAATAGAGAAAAAAATTTGTGTCTATAAGCCGTTCCAACTAGGGGCCCCGAATCTTCCCGTCAGTTTCCATTGCCCAAGATGTAAAGAGGTAAAGACAGTTGCACGACATTCCTAACCCTGATATTCTTGTCCACAAGAATCGTGACAAATTTATAAAAGTTACATGTTGAACATAATCAAGGCAAGTGAGTGTAATATTCTGAAGTATCACCCAGCCAATCTACGTAACAGAATCGATGGTTAACTATCACTATAACCAACTTAAAGGAATATAAGAAAACTTCTGAAATAGACAGCGGCGATTGATAGCGATGAGTGAATGGCTAACAATCAGATCGTCTTTAAGCCTCTTTGCACTCAAGTCCTAACCAACTATTGCAAGCATTATGGATTTTTTTCAAATTTTCACACATACATAATAGGTCATTACAACTCTTCAGTCACGATTATGGACCCAGTTTTTCATACCATTTATGTTGTGTGCATTAATTTAATATATGAGTGGCGGGACCTGCAGTTTTAAGTCGATTCCGAACGACACATTTCCGAGAAACTTTGCATGGCAATTTTATTTATTTTTTACAGAGATTTTGCCAGAAAACTGCTGAGAGGAAGTTACTGCAGAAATATTTTTTCAAATTTTGTTTTGATTTCTAACCTGGGGTTAAACTGTGGTCTTACATCTAATAAGCCAACACACTACCTACTAGACTACGTCGACTTTGATTCTCAATTAAAAGTTCATAGTCGGGATGGTGCCTAATAAGTGTTAATATTGACAGAATAAAGTGAAATTAATCTTGAGATGTTTCCTGATTACCTACATATCTTTCCGAACATGATGTTTATGATGTTTAATAAATATGATTGGAATTAACCGAGATATCTGCTTAAGATTTCGGAATCAGTCAAGCCAGCGAATACGATCTACAATCTATAATCAGATGCATCGAAAGTTGATAGATTTGATGTCAGTTTCGCTGCAAAAGAGAGCTGTAATACCCATAATGTTAACAGGGCACTATGCTTAAATGTAATGTTCTTAACAGATCAGTTTTCTCTGTACGCTTACAGTCCCCCTGACTCGCTGTCATTGTCTTCGGAGCTCTGGTCGCTACTGAACTCTGTGCTCTCTTTCGATCATGCCAATCTTGCGTAAACTTGTCTGACAAACAGTTGACCGACAATACATTTGACACTCGTTCAATAAATAAACTTTCAATGATTGATCTGCAGCCTCTAATGTAGGATGTTCTTCGGCGGATCTGTTGCATTGGAAAATTACATATAAAAAAATATTTCATCTAAATTGCTCCCATTTTCTGCGAGTTCTCCTATAATGTCTAAACCTGCGAAGATGCAGAGCTTATGTATGCTATGAAGCCGGGCAAGCATTTTTGCGTAGATATCTGCCGTCATCTTCCCGAGTATTACAGCAATTTTGTCCCTTCGAACACATTTATTTATGCACAGGATACTCTAAAAAGTCGAGTTGTCTATGTACCTGTTTTATCTGTCGTTTACAGTGTAAGACTATTCTAACAATGTAATAATTTTCCTAAGGAATTGATTTAAATGATATTTATTTAAGGAAAAATTCTAGAGTTCCTAGCTGTTTCTAAGCCCTGAAAGAAACGCGAAGTCGAATTACCCCATCTAAGTATGACTTATTTAAGGGCAAGCTTAAGCCTTTCGATCACCTAAAAGAGAGGAAAATATTAAGATATCTAAGTCTATTGTTGTACAATGGGTCAATTCGACCTCCGGGTACTGTGCTTGTCACAGTTGACAAGTACACGTCCTCTAATCTAACCTAAGTCTATTGTTTATTAGAACATCATTATGGAAGGTAAGGGGACTTGTTTCCGATTGGCTTATGAACGAGCAGACATTGAAGAACACTACATTAGGATTTTCTCGTATATTCTCTGACCAGGGCGACAAGAATGTTATTTTTATAAATAACAGACTGTCACTGAATGGCGTAATTCAAATCAAAAATTTCTTATAATTTATGGCCAACTTGCCCTCCCATAACTGTCGGATGGGTAGATGCAAATATGATGACATTAAGGTTCCCCAAAGACAAGAGACGACGCTGAATATAAGTGGTCGAAAATGTCGCTAAAACGGTATTAATTCTGGTCAACATTAATAATAACAAAGAAGTATTTGAATTCAGAATAAAAAAATTGTCTAGACTTTGAAAACAAGTCTTTAAAAAAAAAATACCATTTGCCTGCATGGTAAGAACAGCTTGTGTGTCGTGGTTAGCTGTACAAGGAAGATGACAAAAAAAATAAAAAGGATGTGGGCATGTAGGGCCGCCATTTAGGCAACACATATTGACGACATGTAATCCGAAGCCTAGACTAACAACAACACTAAGAGCAGCAGCAACAGCAAAGACAATGGCAATGAGGTCAGTTATAATTATGGGCACATTACACATGTGCCGTTAATACAACACACATGACAATACCAAACCGTCCGACCCAAACTACTCGCCAGGGAGGTTTAAGGAAAAAACATTTCTTTTTTTTTTTTTAATATGCGACACATTTAAGGAACAAAAACGAAACAACAACAAAGCAGTGAAAGGAAAGAGGTATTTATAATAAGTCAAGGTCAAATGCCAGAACTGCATGAAATTTTATGTTCAGGGCGTTTTATTTAATGCATACGAGCACTGCTTACTGGGCTTGACATGGAGGTAGATATTGTTTTCAAATTGATTGTAAAATAATCGTTAAATGGTTATTTAAAAATCAAATGGAAGGCAGCATCCTTTAGGAAAACGGAGATGGAAAATCAAAATGATGAATTACCATCCACCTCCCCCACTCCCTTAAATATGTTCGTAACTTGATTGTTTTGAATTATTTTGGGGAGCCTGCAGGTCAAAAGTTTAATCAGCCGTATTACTTGGCATTCAAATAATCCGAAGCATCAAAAGCTGTGTGAAAACAAGTGCAACAGCCACCCTCCTTATAATGCCACGTACATACATACATATTTACCCCCCTTTTTCGATTGTAAGAGAGAAGAGAAGAAAAAAAACCGTACACTAACTGACTGACAGTCAGTCATTATGACAGTGTTTTTATTACTCATTTGTGTGTTTATTTTGTAATTGATATGCCACCACTCTGACATTTCTATGCTCCTTAGAAAATACTTCTGTTTCCACTTCCTTCGCCCAATACCACAAACCCCTCAAATGGTATTGAATCATGAATCTTATGCAGCAGTATTCTTATGGTCGGTCATACACAGTCTATCAGATATACAGTAGCAGCAGCAGCAGCAGCAAACACTCAGATTTTTTTCTTTCTTTCTTGCTCCTCCATCAGGGGACGTTTGGGTTAAATGAAGACCAAAAATGTATGAACGAATGAGCAAATGAACGAGTGAGTGAACAAGTAGGAGAGAGAGAAGCTGTCATAAATGTCGAAATGTCGGTTTTTAAATGTTTTTATTCTTATTTTTATAATGCGTACGAGTATGTAATTGTTTCTTTTATTAAAATATAAAAATTTTGTTTTTCTAGATTTAAAGTTGCATTTTATTTAAAATGACGTACAATTCAGGGGCAGGTATGCTTAGTTATGTAAGCAGAATGTAGATTTAAGTCTTGTGAATCACTGCAGTTAAGCTGCTTATTCAGAAAGTAGATATTTTGGTGTAGCTTTTGCATTCATACACACATACATAGTTGGTCATTACAACCCTTCAGTCGGGAACATAGATCTAGCTTCTTACACTACTGATGTTGGGTGTGTTAATTTTATACATGAATGGTGGGATCTACAGTTTGAAGTCGACTCTGAACAATTGATTTTTGAGAAACTTTGCATGGCAATTTTATTTTTAATCTCCGAGAGTTTTAGTCAGAAATCTGCTGAGAGCAATTCGCCGTAGAAATATTTTTTCAAATTTCGTTTTGATATCTGACCTGGGGTTTGAACCATGGCCTTACGTCTAATAAACCAACACACTACCTACTAGACTACGGCAACTTTTAGCATTCGCCGCAACTAAATTGCTTACAACCCACCGTACATAAGCAATTCGAAGAACTATTTCCTGCAGTTTTGGAATGGAATCTGTAGGAGAAAGTCATTGGCCAACGAAACTAGTTAACCCTTTAATAACTTGCAATATTAAGCATCAGACAGACGACAATGATGATTCCTCGTAAATAGACCATGTTCCTAATGGAATACGGGCATACATTATTTACTAAGGGGATGGCAATGCTCAAGAAGTTTATCGTTTGGCAGGTGGTAAGGGGATGGGAGTTGTATTACAAAATATTAAAAATGTATTAATTTTTAATGTACAAGCCATACTTAATTGAGTAAAATTTGTTTGATTCGTTACTCAGTCATGGAAGAACATGCTCTTCTGGAAACAGGAGTCATAAATTGTTTTCCCTTTTAACATTAAACCATAAGTCCACAAACAATGAACAATAAACTTGAACGACATTGCATCAATTGTGTTTGTCCTAGAAGAAAAAGAAAAGGGGAAAGCTAAAAAGGAATAGAGATGGAGGTAAAGAGAATAAGAACAGTGATATCGAGATCAGATCAATCAGAAACGACACGCTATATGTACACACATCAGGAGAGCTTGAAAATTGTCTTCCGCAAAGAGTTTTTCTCATACCCAGGGCTGGACAGCTGCAGCGAAGCCGCGCTTTAAGCTACAACTCCTTCTCCTCTCCATGTACTCTGCAATAGTCTGATTGGGCTCTATCGTAGATCCTTCTTAGTGACGTAACATCACGCTGGCATGTCAGGTTTCACCAGTGTCACGCTGGACTGATTCAGCTTAAATAGCAAACCGGTTCTATCATTGTCGATAGCCACACAACATTCCGATCTATCCTCCTAGGGGCGATCTATCCTCCTAGGGGCGATCTATCCTCCTCTATATAATCCATCTCGAAAATGATCTCTTAAGGGTAACAGATTTAATGAATTCGGATCAACCAACACATCACAAATAGAGTGTTATTGCAATCTAGCACAGATAAACTAATACGTCCGGGATCCAACCTGAATTGAGCGTCATACAGTCAAAGAGTTCCTAAGGAGCCCTTGCAGTTAAAAATGAATCGTGCCTATGGTCAGCTTTGCTGCATTTCAATTCATATGGTAATCATTTTGTCCTCTTTGGACATCAGATCAGCTGATTGAGCCGTTCGTATATGCTTATAAAATAGAAAGTCATCATGCCACAGATACGCAAGAACGTGGATTGAGGATTTTGAACCTTGGAGCATTCTCTTTGGAAATTTTAATTTTTAAATTTAGTCGACATTATTAGATTATCCTGATTGGTGTGTTAAATTCCGACTTTCTGTCTCAATCTTTAAACACTTGAGGGACGCATTTATAAATTATTAGACATTATCACTATTTACTAGGGATTATGGTCAGGCGGTGACTCATAGCCACGTTTAAGATCCATTTCCAGAATGCTTCCACGCTAGACTTGGTTTACGAACTTAGATAGAAGTGAAGATCTTTTGAGGGATATCGTCGTATCCTCATAAACGGCTTCTGCTACAGCTACTATACCCACAGGAATTGCCTTTCTACCACAATCTTTTGTTCCTAAAAAACAGAAGAGACACATATGCGGGAATGAAGATTTGAAAAGATCCGGCAAAGAGATCAAGACTGCCCTAAGAAGTGGTTGTCAGCTATGCTTTGAGGACTAGAAGATTAGTGGACTCAAGTCGATTAATCACCTCTTTCTGTAAGATAAACGACTTCACACGAACGTCTGTTTGTGTTTAAAACACAAACAAAATAGAATAGTTCGTCTAAAATCGTTTGTCTTACGGAAACAGGCCTTAAGACTAACGAGTGAGGAACTGTGGACTGAAGATTATAATAAAATCCAAGAAAACGAAGCAGCGTACAATATTCGTTCTACGCCAAAAGGAAAATAAAATTACATGACATGCAATATGTTTTCTTGTTGTTATTGTTGTTTTTGTTGTAGCCTTTATAAGCAATAAGAAAATCTTAAAAAAATAAGAAAAATAAAATACAAAACGGAAAATTATTGAAAACACTTTATTTATTTTTTGTTTTTGTTCGTAATAAACTGAGAGTTGAACTCATCATTTGAATAATGAAATGAAATGAAATGAAAGGCAACCTTTTGTTTTAACGTTCCTGGCAATTTTTCTGAACGAGTTCAAAAGCAATTAATAAATCGAAAAACAACAACAAAAAGTGAAACATTCACCCCCAAGAATATTTTGTACATTTTTTGTTTTTGTTTTGAAACAAACGACAACGACGAAAACCAGCGAAAAATTCTTCTGCTGTTCTGTTCTGTTCAGTGCTGTGCTGTGTGGTGGAGTGCTGTAATGCCCGTTTGGGAGGAAATTCTTCCTTTAAAATTGAAATTGAAATGAAAATGAAAAATTAAAATGTTATCGTTTCGTTTGATAAAATTGATTTATAATTGAAACAACAAAACGAAAAACAACAGCAACAACAACACGACAATTACAATAAAGACAGAAGCAAATGAGTAAGCAGATGTATAGGGGAGCACTGCTGGGGAAAACAGATACTCGCAGTAGCAATCGCAAGGCGAATAGAGGCAATATTTCCTATTTGAACCAGAGATAGTAAAACTAATGGAATAGTGATCTCTGGCATTTGATGTTATTGCCATGCCACCACGGTTGCTACCGTTGCCACAGATGATCTTTTTCTTTTGTGTCTTCTGGTTTTCAGTGGCTTTTTGTTTCAAATAAAAATTTAATGTGATAGACTGGCAAGACAGATAAATTGCTTGAACTTTCACAGAAATTGCCAAAAAGCAAAACGAAAAAACAAAAAATCGTAATAATATCGATTGCTATTAAAATATGAGGCAAAAAATGTGAAAATAATTATTTTTATTTGCACAACATATTCGATAAATTGCATTTAATGTTGTCGATTAATTCAATTGAAAAAATTAAAAAAAAAATCGTAAATTTTTTCAATTTCTTTTCAATGTCATGGCTGGAGCAAAATTTATTGATTAAAAACGAAAAATATTGCAAGATTTCAAATTAAAAGAAAATTCGATCCAGAAAAGCGGCGAAACTAGAACAAGCCGTTTTAATCTGTGCCATCATAACTTATAAGCTGCTGGATAGAATTCATCAAACCTATTTCAATTCTCGCTAAACTCAGAGCTGAACTTTCAATTCGGGGTTTTGGTCTAGCGGACCAACTAGGCGCCAAACTTTAATCGATACTTTTTAGTCTAAGCCTGCATTTGCCAAAACATAGCTTAGCATTCTGTCGACATGACTCAAATAAAAGAAAAAAAAACATTTTAAAATCGTTTTGGAAGCTTTGAAAGCAGGAGCAGATACTCTTAAAAATTTTAATCCTCTTAAAAGGGATGTCTAGCTAAGTAGAAGTAATGACGTCAAGATCTTATTTAGATCTTAATGCCATCATAACATCAATTTGAGAGTCAAAGCTACAGATAAATCGTTTCCACTCCGTATAAATAACGTCACACCACTTTCCTTATAATAAGCCAAAACACTACTTACTAGACTACGATGACTTTGGCTTCCTTGTTTTATAATTTCCGTGTTGCTGAAGGTTGTGATTCAGAATAACTTGCCTATAACTCTAAGCATATTTTAAACTTTATTTATGAATACTTTGGGTGTTTTGAAGTCGTCCCAGTCAAGACATCACGAGCAAAAAAAAAAAATATTTCTTCGACGACCTCCTCTCAGTAGTACATAACATACATAATTGGTCATTGCAACCCTTTAGTCAGGATTATGATTTAGTTTCTTACACCACTTATGTTGTGTGCGTTAATTTTTATACATGAGTGGCGGGAACTACAGTTTAAAGTCGACTCCTAACGATAGATTTTTTGAAATACTTTTCATGGCAATTTTATTTTACTCTCAGATTCGAATTGTTGATATATTGATGATATAAACCCTGCACAGGTCGTTAAATATAAAATGATTAAAGATTTCCTTCAACCAGGCCGGTAATGAAAGTTTCAAATTCTTTTTTGTACAAAATAATATGAAGTATAAAGAGCAGCAAAATTCTAAAGGTATTAAAGTATTGCAAGGAATCAACAAGACAAAGAAATGTACGTATCGTCGTAGTTGTAAAATTGTTAGCCTTTGCTTTTGTCTACTCGCGTTAAAACCATAACTTCAGAAAAACTAAGAGAAACATGATATCAATACCCTTAAGGGAGTATCATTTCATCACCAAAGACTAGGGTTATGGCATAAATTATAGGAATAAGGAAAATGCACGTTTTGTTCCATTTGCGAAATGCCTCGTACATACATAATTGGCATTTACAACCATTCAGTCAGCATTACGGCCTAGCTTCTCACACCACTGATGTTGTTTGCCTTAATTCTATACTTTAGTGGCGTGAAAATGTCACGTACCGGAGGGAAAAATATCGTTGGATTTTTTAAACAATTCTCACATTTAAAGATTGATTAAAGCATGAGAAATATACCAAACTCCATCTGGAACAGAGATCAGCAATGAGAATTCAAAAAGATGAGTATAATTAAATCATACCCACAATTTCTGATACTTATACGCGCATACTTCTTTTAATATCATGGAACCTTTCCACTCATATTCAAAGTCGGAAGTACTCGTCATATTCATACTTACCAACATGTATGATGTTTGATGAATTCGACTCTCCATAACTCAGCGTAAATATACACGAATCACAAAATAAGTATGATCCGCGTACGAACATTAATATACTCACTAGAAGGTTGTGTGTTTGCTTTGCTTGTTGCTCTGTCTCTTTTTTGCTTGTGTGTTTTTTTTCTTTTGTTGTAATTGCAACAACAACTAAGACTGACGCATATCATTTATACGTATACTAAGTATTTTTTTAAAGTTATGAATCTAAATGAGTAGGCTTATGAATCCAACATATTTCGAATGGTATGAGTTTAATGTCAACATTGTACGCATACTCATTGCAACTTGTACTTATAAATCACCGTAGTGTAGTGAGTATGAATGAATCAGAGTACATAGTTAAATTTCAATATTGTTGACTCACACTCACTTATATTCAAAATTTCATGAGTGCTTATGAGTAGCGAAAAAAGGAATAATTGCTGATCTCTGATCTGGAACAACCGCTGTGACCATATGCACAGGAATTTCCAAGATAGCCTCAGGAGGAGAAGCTCAACCTGGCATCTATAATATGTTAAGAAGTAGTCACAACGAAGAAGTTGTGGAACAAGTTGAAGACCATGGCTGGGGATTTAAGTGGAGACAACACAGTCATTGTAGCTCTAAGATTTTTTTAATTATGAATTTTTATCAGAAACAACATGAAATGGACACAGAACACAAATAAAATATTTAAATACAATAAAATTTACTTATTTAGCATGTCCGTTTAAATATTTAAAATTTTCAATTCAAAAACATTTTATTTTACTCGTTTGTTTTAATTTTAAAATTTGTTTTTATTTATCACAAGAACTTTGCCCACAAAATATGAAACGCATTCATTCAATACAACAATATAAATTCGAATATTTTTTCCAATTCAAACATCTTTTATCGCATACAAAAACCATTTCAGAGTGCTTTAGCGCCCTCCTGTGCCTGATAGTGGCGGTAATTCTCTTAATGTAACCCAATTGGAAATCTATTCAAACTGGTTGCAACACAATATAATTGTGGTTTATGAAACAAATAAATCGAATAATGGTTAATGGTTAACGATTAATGAGTAGCCGAGTATTTTAGAATAAAAAGTATTCGAATTGGCAATTAAAGACACATTTTTGAGGTTAAAATGGCAAAAGAATTCTTATGAGAACTTGAGTCTGAATAGGAATAAATGGAGAATTTGGTTTCGTGGGCTAATAAGAATTTCTGAAGATCCATTTAACGATGACTGTTTGTCTTGTAACAGTTCTTTGCCTTGCTGCAAGTTGCAGGAGCAACTCATAAATCGTATTATGCAAGTTCCTATTCGATTTCTGTGCAACAGTGCTTGTTACAGAAAATCCCCTTCAAAGAAACCATCGTCGCATTTTTTTTATCAACCAGACTATTCACCACAGACAGGAAGAATTCATAATCAGTTGATTCCAAAGATAGGGTACAACATTCACAAATATTTTCCAAAACTTTCACTCGAGCTGTAAACAACGTTTCTGACTATTGGACGATATAGTTTTACCTTGAGGAAAAACTTTTAGAGGTTACCACCTAAAATCACCAAACATTTAACAAATCATTCATGTATTTCAATCCGCGCTTGATCAAGGTTTACATTACTTTAGCCTAAGTGATCCACGATAATTCGCATCACCATTCGCCATCCTCTTGGATGCTAGAAATTATCGGACATTATTGTGATTCAACAGCGTTTCACAGGTGGAAAAGAGCTTTAAGAGGTTTCTTGTGTGTTACTACATGTGTGATGGGATTTTATAATATCAGGCCCACAAACACAACTTAGTGTTGGAGCCATCTAGTTTGTAGTTCTGCATTAATCGAAGGAATATTGTAAAAACTGGTGCACTGTCGCTTTGGAGCGTTCAATTTTAATTCGTGTCTTGTACTGGGTCAAGTAGTCATAGAAGATTTTCTAGTACAGAATATTAGTTTTGTAGCGCCATCTACTTACTTACTTAATTAGTCTTTACAAGGCTTTAGTCAGGATTACAACCTGGCTGGATCTACAGTTTAAAGGTGGAACTGGATGACAGATTTTTTGGGAAACTTTTCATTCCAATTTTATTTTAGTTTCAGAATTCTTGCCAGAAGAATGCAGAGAGGAAGTCGTCGTTTTGCAGTTATGTTCGAGATATTTGGGCTGAGATTTGAACCACGGCCTCACCTTCAAATAAACTACAGCGATTTCATTATTCCTTTACTTGAATTAAATCTTATGAGCCTTTAAAAAACCACCCTTTAATGTAAAGATAAAGAAGAGACTCTTCCTTCAACATTTTTTTAATTTAATTTTCCTTCCATTCATTTTTGCCTTAATTTGACCAAAAGACTGAAATGAAATTTGATCCGTGTGCTTAAGTTCTAACGAGTTTATAAAGAAAATTAAGCGACTCTTAGACGCTTCAGCCAAAAAAAAAGCAAAAAGAGGGCACTTGTTCAGAGAGAATCAATGATTTATTTGTTCCGGAAAAATTCATCATATTCATGAACGTGAACAGATTGAATTTCATTGCAAACCAAATCAAACAACGCAAAAGAAAAATCTTTTTTAAAATCCTCTTCCCCCCATTTAAGAGAATTATTAGAACAGCCATAAGGAATTTAAAGGACATATTAAGAGCATTGAATTAAGGGCAGGAGAATCAAAATATTTACACTGACAACAACAACAATAACAATGATGATTATTACAGCCAAAGACAAGAGAGTTTTTAATTGAAAAAGTGCTGCAATGATAATGAAGTTGTAATGATAACGATAATGATGATGACTCTGATAGCTCGGATGACAATGACGGAGTGATGATTCTGTAACAGGATTATTGTCACACTAATTCAAGTGATTTCTTATCAATTAGGTGTTGTTGTTGTTGTTGTAGAATTAGTTAGCTTGTTCTTACCACCACCATAAACAAACTGTCATAATAATGCCCCGTTAAACGTGCTTAAGGCACGTGCATTATGCCTTCGTGTGTTCTTTTGTTGCCCAATGAGTTCATACAAGAGAATAATCGCATTTACAACTGGTATTTGCCACAAAACTTGAATGAAATGGAATTAAAAACTTGCTTGTTAAACTTCCTTTTTAACTTAAATCAAGAGCGTTCTCATTGTAAGTTGCCACAAACTGTAGCAACTTCTTCTTCTATTCGAACAACAAAAAATATTGTGTAACACAAGAATCGTATTAGTGCTCGTTGTCGTAATCACATCCTAATTATTCAAGTATTATTGAAAATCATTCAATTGTGACGCAATTAACCAGCAAGTACCACAACATTTTAATACAATCGCTGGTTGACTGACTGGCTGGCTCACAGACTGGATTATTGAAAAATCTCTTCGCGTGTGTATCACAATAATAGAATGGCTGGATTGCTGGCATATTTGTTCACAAAGTCATGTCATAATCCACAGGACATCAAAATTATTACCTTCTACCATCGTGGATGTTGTGCATGCAACGTAGTGAAATACAATGCCAGCGACTGGCGACAATGTTAGTGCGTTGTAACGCTTCTGTACATATTTGTACAGTAAGACCCCGCTTAACGCGGGGGATACGTTCCAATAAGTTCCAGCGCTAAACGAAACAGGGTTAAAGGAGGCAACTAATAAATCAACTGTGACGCAAGAAAGATGCGTTCGTACTGTGACTGCGACTTCGGAAAATACAACTGTATTCTGGACAGACAAACAAAAGAGCGCTGAAAAAGATACATAGTATACACCGGGGCTATATTGTACTACCGCGTAATACTGAAAGAGCGTTAAGCGGAGCAGCGTTAAGCGGGGTCTTACTGTATAAGCAAATTAATCCCATCTAAAGAAAGCAATCGTTTACAAGGCTATTGGGTTCCATCAACACAACTTCATATAACTAACATCGATAGTGACCTGTCAAGAACACTGGTAGGTTGAATGATAGGCTCACATATGCCTATCTTGTTCATAGCCTGGAGCGAATATAATCCAAGCAAAGCTAGCTGTCAGTAATTAATTTTGTTGCTGAACAAGTCGTTTTGCCAGTAGACTTGAGGTTTCATTTAAAAGAGGCGTTTTTATGATCCATCTAATAAACGCGGTGGATTTGTCCTCCGAAGAGAATAACATCAACAACGAACATCGTAGGAAGAGAAAGAATAAGTTTTAATCCGCAACTTTCTTTATCATTAAACCCAAGACAACAATCCCATTCATGTTCAGAACGGCGTTGTTTCTAGGCCATAAAAGATGGCAATCCTATCATCCTAGAATCTGTTACAGTAGACCAAACAGCTACATAGCTGAGAAAATGTATGAAACTAAAACAAAGCAAAGAGAAAAGAGGCCATGTGGACCGACCTATGTTGTTTAAAGAAACAAAAAATGGTATAAATACCTTTGGTAGCAAACAATTGATAAGATTTTGGTAAAACAAAGAATGAAATGATTAACAAGAACAAATCAACAATAAGCTTCCAGAAGTTGTCGGAATGAAAATAAATAATTACAGCCAAAGGGAAATGATTTCTATAAATATTTTGTAAATTGCAATAAAAAACGTGACATAAAAACTGTATGATATTATAAAAGGATCGTGTAAGGCATGTTATTAAATTAAAAAACGAACTAGCATTGAATAAAAGTAAACAATTTCACAGGAAATAATATTTAGGATGTACTGTGTTTAAAAATCATACAATATTACATATTGTCGCTGTCGCTTTCAATTAAATCCACTTGCTAATCGACTGCATTACTTTGCCATTGACTGTACAACAACAATAAAAAAACAAAAACAAAAAAAAAGACACTCTTGCCTTCTATTTCCTAAACAAAAGAGGTGACCACAAAAAAAAACGAACAAACAAAAAGAACGCACCAACAATACAACTAAACAACCACTTTTTACTCTATCTTACTGATTTATTTACTCACTCTTACTCTCTCTCTCTGTCCTTGTTATTATTCACTGCTGCCGTAATTGGGAATTAAACTGTTATTCAATGAAGCCTTTTTTTGCCCACAGGCTAAAAACACTACACACTACGAGTGTCGAAGAATAGAACAAAACAAAACAAGACAGTAAAAAGCAAAGGGAAAAATCATTCAATTGGCAATAAAAATCGTATATTGCTTGAAGGTAAATAAACTTTAACACATGGTATGGTAGTGTATGTGTGTGTGCGTTAGCAGACCATGTCAACCTACATCTTGTGCAAGAATAAAATTTTATTGTCGTTATTGTTATTGTTGTACTCTAGCCAAGCATTGTTCTTTTGATTGTTCTACTCGCGGTGCTCGCGGTTAGTGTACTTGGAGAAGAATTCATTAATAACACTCCCCCTCTCTATGGAACGAAGAGTTTAATTTTTACTCTTCGTTTTTTTTTGTTTGTTTTTCACTCAAATTCAGTTATTCATTCATTATTTTCGAGCATATGTTTGTGTGTGTGCTTATCAAACCTGTTTTTTTATGCTGAAAAGGCAACCATTTTTTCTGGCTGTCCTCCAATAGACATTGTTTGTGTTGTTTAACTCATACTACTTAAGCCAATCGCTGTAAATGAGTATTCCACTCAATTATTCTCTAAGGAGAGCAACAATGTGTATATTTGTTTGCATGTGTGTTGTTTCTCAATTGCAATTTGGTTTTTTGTTTTCATGTTTTTACAAAAACAATGAATGCAAAGTTTGAAAGAGAGTGAAAGAGTGAAAGAGTGAAAGAGAGATAGTGAGCTAGAGAGTGAGTACCGTATTACGCAAAAAGTGTTTCCAAGAAATTTGTCTTTAAGAAAACGAAGTGAAATGTAAACAAAACAAAAGAGTAGGGCGCCATTAAAAATTATTTGAAAACCCGTTATTGTTCGTTACTTTAAATGTCACTCGTTTTAACAATGGAAGAAGGCGTACAAGTGATGATTTCCTTTGACATTTAAAACGGTTTATGAAATGTTTTAAGAAAAGCAATTTAAATTGTATTTGAAAAGCAATTCTCGTTTAAAAATAATTACGATGCCGTGCTATTGTTTATAAATATTATTAACGTACGTAAATAAACCATTACGGTACATACCTACATACGTTTGTGAATAAAATCAGAATAAAAAAGCAGATTGTGTGGGAATTTTAAATGCGATTTCTTTCTTTTTTGGTTAAAAATATATTTTCTTTCTCTATTGAGATAAATTTAAATAAACAAAGAAAACATATACAGTGGCGACATTTCAAATAGCACGGCTAGTGTAAAAATTTTCATACACATTTTTTCTCTTTTATTTCTTAAATTATTTAAATTCTTTTTACAGTTATTTGTTTAATAACATGTTGTTATTAATTTGTAATGTAAGCTTAGTCAAAAAAAGAAGTGTATTTTTAGAAACTGAAAGTTATTGTTTCTTTCTCGCTATATTCGCAGATATTTTAAATAGCACACGTCTTAAGACATTTAAAAAAAATTATATTTGATTAAAATAAACACTGTGATTAAGAAAAAAAGGTATAAAGTTGATAATTATTATCTAATTTATTATTTAAAATATAAAGTATTACTATTCTCATAGAATGGGGCGTGGCCAACACGCTAATCCAAGCTTTCGAAGATTTGTCCGTCAATACTGCAAGGACGGCCTGACATTTACCGAAATACCACAGAAAGTGGATTGTTCGAGAAAAAAAGTGAATAACGCAATCAAACATTATGAAAAAACTCAATCTTTTGAAAGCATCACACGAAAAAGATCCAAAATAACGTCTCAAAGGACACATAAATTAACCCTTTGACGGACACTGACGTCTATAGACGTCATAACAAATAACGGAGATACAGCAAGTGTCCCACGGGAAGGCCTCCTAAAATGTTGGTGTCCGTCAAAGGGTTAATAGTTAAAATGAGCAAAAGTGATCCTTTTTTAACTGTACCAAGAATACGGGAAAAAATTCAAGAACAGTTGGGACTAAACATATCCACAAGTACAATAAAAAACAGATTACGAGAAAATAACTTGTTTGGGCGCATTGCCAGGCGTAAACCACATGTGTCAAAAAAAATCGAATAAACCGAGTTAATTTTGACAAGGCCTATTTAGAAATTATGTAAAAAAATATATGAACAAGAAAATAAAAATAGAATCACTATTAATTAATTAACAACAATATAGATGGTTCAAATATAATACAAGTTTATAACTTTATCGCAGCAATTAAAGAAAATTTGTCATTAATTTCTCCATTTATGAAACGTGCTATTTGAGATGTCGCCACTGTACATATATTGGATTATGATACTTCTACGACATACTTACATATGCACGTATGAATCGATTTTTAATGGAATTAAAGCACTTAAAAGAACTTCTAAACGCAATATTTTAAAAAGTTTAGAACCTTTTCTAAAAAGCACTTAGATGCACTCTCAGCTTTTTTTTGGGTAGCCTGGTGTTGTACCGACTAAAGACAAATCCTGGCCAAATCTAGTGGCATATAGGCTATTACATTCTTCAGACTGTTGTTAAAGCTCCATAACAAGACTTGACTGCGGGAATGCTGCTGAAACGCACCTTTCCGTCGACGGATTGTTCTGGCAGTAATTGTTGTCATAAATATATCTCTTTCTAAGAATTTTAGAACGCAGTTAAACTCCTCCTCATTTAAAAGTATAATAAGAGATGTTAACATTCCGATAAACCGATAAGACTCTAATGTTGAACCAATTCTATTTCGTTGGCCCATATCAAGTCCTTATTGTAAAATTACACATTTGCATACATTTAGCCCTCATATGAGCTAGGGAGAAGCTAAGTTGTTATCCTAACTAAAGTGTGTAATGCAATTTTCCCTAAATGTTTTGATTTCTATGGGGTGGCTAACAAAAGTCCCAATAAATCGTCATTGCAGTGATCGAAATCCGTCAGAAGCTTTCGGTCAGAAATTTTCCTATCAGTTACCAAGAAATCACTTGAAGAGCTTCAGTACAGAAATTTGTTTTTAATTGTAATTTTGCGCATGTATGTCAGTCTAATATAGATCCCTGGTCGCAGGGATAATCTAGACTTAAGCCGCCGTACCTTAAAAGGTACTTTTCATTTGCAGAACACTTTTGTGAAATTTTAAAAAGAGCTACTAATTTACCAAAAAAATCAGACTTCGAGAAAGTATTCTCGTAGTTTGGTACATTTTACAGTTTGGTACTTTCTCATTTTTGCTATTAGACATCGAATTTATTTCCAACTTTCTTTGTTTTCCATTTTTTATTTAGGATTTTTAATGCCGGGATTGTGAATAATCGAATATGGGTATAAGATACCTTTTTATCTAAAAAAGTACTTTTGGTTTAAAGGTACCTTTGGCTTAAAGGTACTTTTTATCTTAAACAGTACTTTTGGTTTAATGTACAATGGGTCAACTCGACCTCCGGGTACTGTACTTGTCTTAATGGACAAGTACACGTCCTCTAACCTAACCTAACCTTTGGTTTAATGGGGCTGTTTGTTTAAAAGTACTTTTTATCTAAACATTTATTTAAATTTTTTTTTAATTTATATTATTTTATCAAAGCAAGTACTTTTGGTTTAAATATACTTTTGGTTTAAAGGTACTTTTATAGATAAACAGTGCTGTTGGTTTAAAAGTACTTTTAGTTTAAAGGTACTTCTTAGAGATTTTAAATAAATTTTACATGGAAAATTAAAGTATTTACATTTTGGAACGTTTTTATATTTTGATACTTTTATATTAAAATCATTTAAGGTACTTTTTTGACTCCCCCTTTTTAGTAATTTAAGAAAACTGTACCAATTTCCTTTTTTAAGAAGAAAAAAGTATTTTTAGAGAAGACGTAAACAAATTGGAGTCAAAAAGGATGTTCGAAATCCTTTTTTAAGGTAAGTGACAAACAAAATAAACAGAAAATCGTTTTCTTCTTTAAAAATCGTAATTTGTTGAGACCAAAACACTTTAACGTTGAATGGAAAAGGAAAGAAAGGCAATTTGAAGAAGCACTTGTTACCAGACTAAGAGTAATAGGGGAGTGATGGTAGTGGAGAGAGGATATCCAAAACTAAATAATCAACCAATAAACGCTGAAAGATTTTTTGTAGAACAACAGAAAAATTACTCAATGTTGAGTAAGAAGCAGAAAAAAAATTGAAAATATAGGCCACATTGTGCGCATGTGGCATTTTTTTTTTCCCTGTAGCAAATGAGAAAAATATGCTCAAATAGGCTGTAATAACGGGATGTTAGTGGAGATGATGGTGGTGGTTTCTGATGGTGGATGCGCATAAAAATAGCGCTGCCTCTTGTTTTGTGTGGTGAAATGCCTTGTAAAGTGTAGTGAAGTGATTACGAAATGAGTACGAATGAGATTTCGAGTGGCTTTTCTAAATGAATTTTGGGAGCGGTGCGAGATCGTTACTTAAATGGCAGATAAATAGAGCACAACTCTTAAATGCATAACGGCATTGAGAGCGCAAAGACATAAAAGTTTAACGGGGTTTTTGAAAAAAATTTCAGAAAAAAGAAAAAGAATTAAAAAAAGAAAACAGAATCTAAAGAATAAATATTAAAAGAAAAAACAGAAAGAAAAAATTCAATAAAAATGTTAACAAACATGGAAAGTGCTAATAGTGGTCTATCCGGTATCGGTAAAGTGCTTACTACACCCTTCTCGATTAATGATATACTGACGCGTAATCATGCGGAACGCCGTTTATCGCGTAGCGAATCGGAATTGGAATTAACGGCCGTT
Source organism: Sarcophaga rosellei (assembly GCA_930367235.1). Lineage (NCBI taxonomy): Eukaryota > Metazoa > Arthropoda > Insecta > Diptera > Sarcophagidae > Sarcophaga > Sarcophaga rosellei. The sequence continues at coordinate 5,394,343 of OV884017.1, read as the reverse complement.
AATATAAGAGCCGAAGAACAGAATCTTAAGAATTTCATGCAATACAAAAGCCAACGATCCACGGAACGCCTGAGTAATAATAATAGTCCTACGGATCCACGTTCAAGATCCTCAGACTTTCGTTCTTCATTTTATCATGCCATGGATAACAACAATCAGGCAGATTACATGGCCCATAAACTGGGTTATTTTAGTGCAGCCGCAGCAGCAGCTGCTTTATCTAGTGGGCGCCCCGATTGCCCCATTGATATGAGAAGATGTTCGGCCAATGATTCCGGTAATTATTTTAAAACATTTAAAAGAAATTAAAGAAATTTAAAATTTACAAAGAATGCTTTTGTTTTGAAACCTTTTTTTGTAGATTGTGACTCACCTCCACCACAAGGCAATTCCTCTGGTTTATACAACTCACCTACCAATGATGGCTCCCTTTCACCTCTAAACGATGATATGCAGGGAAACAATTTAAATCGCAAGAAACGCTCTAGAGCGGCCTTTAGTCATGCACAGGTTTTTGAGTTGGAAAGACGTTTTGCCCAACAACGTTATCTTAGCGGACCGGAGCGAGCCGAATTGGCCAAAAGCTTGAGATTAACGGAGACGCAAGTGAAAATTTGGTTTCAAAATCGACGCTACAAGACCAAGCGCAAGCAAATACAACAACATGAGGCCGCTTTAATGAATGCTGCGGCCGCAAGTAAACGTGTGCCGGTACAAGTGCTGGTCAGGGAAGATGGCACCACCACCTATGCTCATATGTTTCCCCATACGGCTGCCAATTATGGTCATGCAATTGATCCTGCCCTTATCAATCTTTATCGCCATCAATTGCAAATGGCCTACGGTGTGGGGGTGACAGTGCCTCAACTACCATTTCCGTATTTTCCTTATGCTCATGCTGCAGCAGCGGCGGCCACAAATGGTAAAATACCACAACCCATACCACCACCAACCACACATGCAGCTTCCACCACCAACATCAACAACAGTCTCAGTTCCAAAACAACATTAAACAGCGTCTACTTAAATAACTCATCGGCTTCTTCCTCGCCCATTAACCACTTGAATCATTGTACACCCAGTTCTACGCCCCCTAATCATAGCCATCACAATCATACGATTTCTCAAAATCTTAATTTGGAGGCACAAAGTGTTAAAGAAACAACGCAAACACCTACAGAAAGAGAAGAGGATTTCGAAGAAAATGTGGAAATTGATTAAAAACTTAAAGAAAATATCGTATTAGAGCCTCTCCGAATGTTACAAGAGAGGGGGGCAATAGCTTGTGTGATATAGAAAAATAGAAAAAAATAATAGAAAAAGTGTGTGAATTTATGTAATTTTAAGTTTTAAGAATTTATGGAACTGCCTTCAAATGCAAGAGGCTCTCCTCTACTACTACAGCTAAAGTACCACCAAAGTTTTGAATTTATCGATAATGATCATGATTGTTTTTTGTACATGTTTTTGATTAATTTTTTTTCAATTAATTAAATTTTTAATTAAATTGTATTGTAACGTTTTGTATGCAAAAGCAGTATTACAAGTGTGTACATAAATAGTGTAAAATTTTAATTGTTCAAAGAATAGTTTTAGAAAGAAAACAAAATAAAAAAAAATAAAAACAAATTAATGAATAATGGAAGTGATTTTAATTAAAAAGTTATTCAACGGGAGGTCATGCCCATCATATCTTACTCCAAACGTCGATTGTAATAATGAAACTTAATCTGTTTTTAATACTTATCGATTATTTCACCAATCCCTAATTTTCTTGTAACAATTTAATACTTCAACGTAATTAAATCATTCATCAAATAGTTTAATCAAATCAATTAAATTTATTTGAAACAGAAAATAATAATAAATAATAAAAAGTTATGTGTGCATTTAAAAAAGTTTATAAAATGTCATAACGAGTGATAATTAAAAAAAAAAAAAAAACTTTAGGATGAATAGTTAAATTCATGAAATCATTATTTTCATTAAATTAATGAAATCTCAAAATTTAGATCTTCATCAAAGTTTTGATCACTGAATTCGCTTTGATTCTTCGAAAACTCCAAAGCAATCAGTAATGTAGAATAGATTTTCGAAAAGAAAATTTCAATTTTATATGTGAAATCGTGCAATAAAATTTCTTCCAGCTGATATGATCATTTCAGGCTTGCGTTTCCAATTCGTTGTTCTACTTATGACTTACTTAGGTAGTTAATTTGTCTATACAACTATTTAGTCGGGATTACAAACTAGTTTCTCACACCACCTATGTCGTGTGTTTTAATTTTGTTCAATAGTGGCGAGACCTATGGTGTAAAGGAGTTTTCGAACGACAGATTTTTAATAAACTTTTCAAGGCAATTTTATTTTACCCTCAGAGTTCTTTTTTTTGCCAGAATACTGTCTTAATGTGCCAATCACCTACGTGGGCGGATTCCTTTTGAAATCCTCTTGCTTGTTTGAGGCCCAGGAAAACAACTGTTTATCTAGAAGCGTTAGGCTTTCTTTTTAGAGATTTTTAGGGATTTTAGAGATTCTCTCGAGTACTCTTCCAGCTCTTTGCCTGCCTCTACTGCTGCCCTGAATTTTTGTATTCGCTTGAGAGCTGAGTCAACCGCCTTATTACGGCTGGGTGTAGGTCCAGTCTCAGCAACGTTGAGTGTTGTTTGAACAATGTTTTTGATTGACAGTTGCCTGATCCAGGCTTTCATCTCTTTTATGGAGATGGGCGTCGTTTTTATTGCTACACACGGGAAGCGGATTTTCCGGAACCCCTTCTCGGCCTCCTTATTGAAGGATGTCTTCGTGCTAATAATGTCTTTATTTTCTTAAGTTTTCACTCAAAAACGGTCCCATGGTTAAGACTTGTTAATCCTGGAGATCCTTGATATTTTGGAAACTTCATTTGGGACTTGACTATTTTTTTGGGCACCCCAGTGAGGTGGTACAGGTCGTATGACATCTTAGTCCAGCCTATACCACTGTTCGATTAGAGGAAGCCATAATACATATGATCCTAAGCAAGTGTGGCCAAATAACCAGTGACCTCGTCTTTATCTGATGGTCACCTTTGCCAGGAAATTTACATTAAGAGTTGGCACTATTGTGAGGGATTTGGAAGAGGATTTGTGACACTAGTAAGATAAACAAGCTTTGCAAGCTTTCTGTTTAAACTTCTTGTGTAATTAAAGGAGTTCCTGCACGCCTCAACATAAGCGAGTCTACGGTAGTAGCTAGCATGTAAGCGCTAGTTTTAAAGCACTCTCCAGTATTGTTTTCGAAGGCCATTTTTTTTAGTGGCTTCTCAGAATTACGCTGTGCTTGAGACGAATGAATGAATTTATTCCCGAAAATCGTATATTCCTACATACTTAATATGCGTTGGCCACACAGAGCACATCCATTCATGGTTGATTGGCATTGCTGAGATAATTTGGTCTTTAGCCGCACTATCCTTATGTAAAACTTTCTTTCTACTTAAAATTGTTCATTACAACCCTTGAGTCAGGATTACGATCTAGCTTCTCATACCACCCCTGTTGTCTGAGGTAATTTTATGTATATGTGAGTTTCGGGACCTACAGTTTAAAGGCGACCTGAACAACAGATTTTGGAAAAACTTTTCATAACAATGTTATTTTACCGCCGAGTTTTCGGCAGAAGGCTGCTGAGAGAAAAGTAGCCGAAAGGAATATTTTTTCGTATCTTGGGTTTTGAACCATGGTTTCACGTCTAATAAGCCAACAAATTACCTACATGACGACAGTGACTTTAAACAAACTTCTTGTCTGTAATTAAAAAAGTCTGTGGAACTCATCAAGCAAACTTGCTGTAGAGGTCTTTGGCAAATATGTATGCTGGCCCATTATCTCTTTCAAAGTTTGTATTTGAATTGATTTGATTTAAATTGATTGATGCCTTTTCGCATTTTTGTTGTTGTTGTTGTTATTGTTGTATTTATCATATTGATTATTTTTATTATTTCTTTGCCTGCTTTACATAACAATGTTGTTGATTTCCTCCATAATTTCTCTTTACTTGAATACTAACTAGCACTGGCGATGACAATGTACCCTTTGCAACACAAGTAGTTGCCAATTCTTATAGCAATTCCAAGTTTCCTGCATGAGTTCGTGTATTTCAAGGGAATCGCAAGATGGGTAACCATCTCTAGGAGAGAAAGTTTTCTTTTTCAATTCTTGTCTCGTTTGTTGTTATTGTTTGCATTGAAGAATCTTAAGAAAATAAATTTTCATGCAACATTTTGTATTGAATTTTGATTGACTTTAAAAATATTTGTTGCTTTTGTGTTTTCCTTTTTTTTGTTTGTTTGGTGTGGCAGGAGGAATTCTAATTGTAAACTGCGAGCGTAGTTATTCAATGATTTTTGCAAATGTTTTGTTTTTGTTTTTGTTGTATTGGCTAAACAGATGCTAAAATGCAGATGCAGCATCAACAGCAACAGCAATTCATTTGATTAACATGCTAAATTCATTTCAATATTTTAAGTATAAACAATTCAGTTTTATGGCCTTAAATTAGGGGAACTTAAACTAAACAAATTACCTCTCGTCACAGAGGGAGGACGAACTGTTTTCGAAGTTTATTCTTCTCTTATAGGAATACAGCAGCAGATTCGATTAGCAAGCAGGTTTTCCAAAATTATTGTCGATAGGTATTGATGAAGTGTGTTGTATTTTTCTAAATTCTATTCCCTGGCAGTCTAAGGTACAATATCTGGATTTCGTTTTAGAGTAGTTCTCCGGATTAATTCGATGGTTCGATCGAACATCATTCCCTTTATTCCATTAAAATTGCAGTATGAAGCCCTTAGTAAAGCAAAAATACCTCATACTAACTGATCATAAGAGAGGAACTTCCAACTACGAGCATTTTTTTCTTCTCTTATAACCAAGTGATAATCAAAACTCTTTAGAAAGCAAACTTTATGTCGTATTACTTACTTATTTGATCATTATAATCCTTTAGCCGGGAATACGACCTAGTTTCTCACATCACATGTTTTTTGTGTGTAAGTTTTACCCATGAGTGGCGGTACATACTGTTTAATGTCGACTCTGAACCATCGATTTTTGAAAAACTTTTCACGGCAAGGAATAGTTTTTGTCAGAATGATGAGGGGAACCGCCGAAGAAATATTTTCTCTTATTTCGTTCCGTTCGATATATTTGACCTGCGGTTCGAACCATAGACTCACGTCTAATAGGAATAGGAATTACAAAGACTAACAAAACACAAGAGAACGGGACTATACTATTGAAGCCCTAGCACTACTCAACCAGCTCCAACTAATAATGAATTTATGGACGCTCTCGATACAGAATTCAAAACACTCCAAGAAGCGCCTGCCAAGGGTTTTCAACCTCAACCTACTCAGAGTTGGACGATTCGGAGGTGTTTAGATGGTCTCTAACTCCTCCTCATCGCATTATACCCTACAATAGTCTGGCTTGGATCTGTTCCAGATCCTTGCCAGCGATCTAATCTCGCAGTGCCCTGTAATAAATCCAATAACTATCCTTAAACAGGCCTTATCTGACCTCAGCAGGCCATAGACACCTAGGAACATAACAACCCTATCCATTCCCCCAACGTCTCTGCTCTTCCCCCCTGACTTATCCATTGATGAGGCCAGAGAAGTGGCAGATTGGGGGATCAGGACCAGCTATCAAATCGTCCGCAGAAAGTGAACCTAATCTAGGGAGAGCATCCGCCGTCTCATTACTGAGTATTTCGCTATGACTCGGAATCCAGCACAGACGGATTTGGTCTGGTTCAAATGTTCTTGACGATTCCTTATACTCGCGAACGAGCTGTGACTTACAGCAGACCGACTCAATGGCTCCTAGGGTAGCCAGACTGTTAACGAAGATCATATAAGATTTCGAATACGAAGTAGGTTTGCCAGCTATGGGCTCAATGGCCTTCAAGATTGCAAAAATCTCTGCCTGCAACACACTACATTCATCCATTAACCTGAAATGAAGTTCAAGGCCGAGTTCCCTACAGAAAATCCCATTTCGACCCATCTTGAAGATGGGTATACCTTTCTGCCCCTGGAGTACCCTACCATACCATTGAGGCTTATTCGGTATACGTATTCCTCAACCAGGCAGGAACATAGGCTAAGGAACAATATAGTCCCTTAAATCCCCTCAGGCAAGATAACCTTCAGAACTCTGTAGTTTCCTATCGAGCGCTGTTTCCAGCTGCATTAGTGTAAGATCATCAAAAAAATCATTGCATTCCTTTTAGGCTCTGCTAAAGTGTGGGTATAACACACTTCCACTCACTTTCACACACGCCTACTCATACATTTCGGAGAACAATTTAATGGGAAGACAATTAAAATGAAAAAAATAAAGAAGAAAACTTTTTTTTTTTAAATTTCGAATTTTAAATTCGAATTTCAATTCAAAATTTTTATGGCAACAGGTTAACGATCATCAGCATCGATTATCCATACATGCCATGGTGTTGTATTGTTTTTGTTGCACATAACTGATTCGATCTCATTTTTATGGGCATTTTCCGCGTAGAATACAATTTGAATTGTAATCGAAATTTTATTGACAATTTGTTTCAAATTTTTATGAATGATTTATGCTCGTAGAGAAGGAAACTCAAAAACGATTAAAATCGGTGGTAGGGAAAACAGTTTGTTTTTGTTGTCAGAAGCAACAGCAGCACATAATATTGATGAGAATGATTTATTTTTTTAAGAAATTTGCGTGGCGGTGTAGATTTGTTGATGATTTTTCATAAAAAATAGGAGAAAACATATGAAATTAAAAACGTTTCAAAATGTTTATATTGTTTTGGCTAGAAAACTTTATTGCGGCCTAAAATGAATTGCAGATTTTAGAAGGTGAAATGGAAACATTAAACAATGGCTCCTCATTTGGTGGTGAGTATTTGAAGAAAAAAATGAGATATTAGGACAGGAGAAAAACTCAATAATAGAATGCCACATATCAGTTAGTGCCTATGGCACAGACCACTTAGCGTCTGTGGAAGAGGATGCGAGGAAGTGCCTACAAATAACAGCCCGTAGGGATACCACATAAAGCGATGAAACTAACTGATAAGTTCTGTTTAACCGGTCTTGACAATAATCATAGGGGCTTTGCGTTAAATGCTTGACTTTATTAACTGGAAACCATCCTGAAAGTTTAAGGAATTTGATGATCAATGCGATATCTGTTAACAACGCCTTCAATACCTCAATTTTAAAATATAGTCTTGGCCAGATTTACTGCGCTATCTTGTTCACAAGCGAAACGGCGTTAAAGCAATCTGATACCACGTTGTCTATCGAAACTTGACGGATCCCAAGCAATAGATTTCCTAATGCTGATAACTTGTACGAGAGTTCGATGGTTGTGTCATGTTTGATCATTCATCCTCCTATAGTTATATGTCTTAAATGGTGTACAGCTCAATAATATCGTGTACAGGCTTACGGAATGCGAAAACCGAAACTCAAATTGATTACGTAAGAACTCAATGTCCAGACAACTGTCTAGACATTAACCATTCTGCTACTAATACTTTTAGCTGGCAGCCTTGACGAGTAAGTTGCATGCGTTGACTGTGATGCCTCCACCCACAGTTTCCACAGTGAGAAGATTTGTAACTAAAACGTAAATGGCACAAGTAGCTTAGACAACTAGCCATTGTTCTGTTCATTTTGTTTTATATTCTTAACAATTTATTTCACCAAACGGACCTAGTAATCGCCGTAGTCTAGTAGGTAGTGTGTTCGCTTATTAGACGTAAAAGCCAGGGTTCGTATCCCAGGTCAGACATCAAAAGGAAATATGAAAAAAAAATATTTCTTCGGCGACTACCTCTCTGCAGATTTCTGGCAAAAACTCTGAGAGTAAATAAACCTGCCATGAAAAAGTTTCCCAAAAATCTGTCGTTCGGAGTCGACGTTAAACTGTAGGTCCCGCCACTCATGTATAAAATTAAGACACACAACATGAGTGGTGTTGAGAAGCTAGGCCGTAATCCTGACTGAAGGGTTGTAATGGCGAATTATGTATGTATGTATGTATGTAAACGGACCTAGCAGTCCGATCTGTCATCGATTAGAAACACTTAACACGTATTAAGTGTAGTTTGTGCTGAACTTGGCTTTTTAACTCCCATTCTATCTCAAAATATGGCGCTCCTAATATTCTTATGGGTTCGGTTGTAGATCTTATTCTCCCAGAAGAGATCAGGGGTCAGAGGTCAGACAGCTACGTAAATTAATCATTTAGAGGGCAATGAAGTCTCGTAATGTGAGAAATTGAAAACAAGTCCCATTCTATCTCAAAATATGGCGCTCCTAATATTCTTATGGGTTCGGTTGTAGATCTTATTCTCCCAGAAGAGGTCAGGAGTCAGAGGTCGGACGGCTACTTAAATTAATCATATAGAGGGCAATGAACTCTCGTAATTTGAAAAATCCAAAACCACCTTCAAAACTTTTTCCCCTTCTGTCGGATTCGAACCTAGACAGCTGGGGTTTGCTGCCAAGCATTTTAATTAGTATACCACGCCACCTTTAATGAAGTTTTCTACAACTTTTCGGCTTTAAAAATATATCCATCATTACGCTGCGATATTTTTTTTTGGAAAGGATGCTCAACAAAGGAAGACTTCATTACTAGCTACGGTTCCTGAATGTATATTTAGGCGCATGGAGGTTATGATGCCATAAACGGAGAAATATTTTTCTTTCGAAACATGTATATAAAGTCCTGTCTAGTTGAGTAATAAATCCATAATTCTTGAATAAAATTTCTTTCACCATTCAAAACAATTTATTTTCGAACTCGTCTATTCGAATGGCTATTTATACACAAGACCGCAACCACTTGACACTTTCGCAAGACATGTGCCGTTGTTGTCACCAATGTCCTGCTGTGTCCTTAAGGACACTTTACCGATTAATTCTTGTGTTAAACGGCACTTGTATTTGCACACATGAGAACAACAAACACAAGACGTATTAAGTACATTCATAAGCAATATTTCGAAGAGTTCTGACGTAAAGGCCTTTCAGTTACAGACTAATTTGACATATTCGAGTAGCATTTGGCAGACATTAAGTATGCGAAAGTATGAGTGGTTATTATGTAGAATAAGATTGGGTGGTCTTTGAAGAGTTTAAAAAAAAAAAACATATTTTCGTTTCTCTTTGATTGGTACGAAGTTAGTTCCTGTTTTTTAAATTAATTTAAAAAGAAAGAAATTGTTTTTAATTGAAATTTTTCTTTTATTTTTGGTTACGTTACGCCTGCTGTTTTTTTTTTGATTTCAATTGCAAAAGTGCCGTCATTTTTTGTATGATTTTCATATCAATTTGCAATTGCTGGTTGGATAATCAACATTTTCATAAAACTTAATGTTTTGTTTTTGTATTTTTCAGGATTTTTGTTGCTTAATTTTCAATTTTCAATTTTTTAATTATTTTTTAGTTTTTCATTTCGTATAATTAATGGCAATTATACTCGTACTTGTTCGAGTACTAAAAACGTTTTTCAAACACTTGTCTTCTTCCAACACGCAACAGCAACGTCAACGGCAGCGGTAATGGTGTTCTGTAATGCTTTTTGTGCTCTTCGAGTACAACGTGTACTGTATGTACTGCTGCTGAATCGTTTTGAATTGAATTGATTTGAATTCAATTGATTTGAAATGAATTATTTATTGTACAATTTAAGCAATTTTTATACTTTTAGCCAAGTATTATGAAGCAATCGAAATAATAAATATGCGATTGAAAAAAATCATACAACAAAAACAATGAGAAAAATTTTAAATAAATTATAAATGAATTACAGGAATAAACATTCTGCCTTTGAATCTCTTGCCAAAAATTTAAAAATAAAACAACAGCGTAGACAGAATAAAATTAAGGCTCTCAGAACTCAATTATCTGAACTTAATATGAATTTGAACGAGTTCCAGGCTTTCCAAGACTTTTAAAAGTGACTTATTTACTATGCTTACTTACTTACTTAATTTAATTGTTCATTACAACTTTTTAGTCAGGATCACAACCTAGCTTCTCACTCCTTATGTTGTGTGCGTTAATTTTACGCATGAGTGGCTAGATCTAGTGTTTAAAATCAACTCCGAACGATAGATTTTCGAGAACGTTTTCATGGCAATGTTATTTTACTGTCAAAATTCTTGCCAGAAGTCTACATACATAATTGGCCATTACAACCCTTAAGTCAGGATTACGGCCTAGCTTCTCACATCACTTATGGTGTGTGCCTTAATTTTATACTTGAGTGGCGGGACCTACAGTTTAACGTCGACTCCGAACGACAGATTTTGAGAAACTTTTTCATGGTAGGTTTATTTACTCTCAGAGTTTTTGCCAGAAATATTTATATATACAAATCAATTTATATTAATATTTATAATAACAAATCAAGCTTTCCATAGGAAGTCTGTTTCTTGAGCAAACTTTCTTAACTTCTTCCAGTCCTGTCCTCTGAGACGAGTTATGTCTGGTATTTTGCATCTCGACGTTATGAAGCCTGGCCAATGACATAAAAGTATTCTTCCGTTTCGAGGTATTCACCACATTCAATGCTTGCATCATTTTCCAATATACCGCACGGTTAAGGTATACATTCAATGTGAAGAGTCCCACATAAAATCTTCGGTCCAGTGCGAGCTAGCGATAATTTTCCCATACGATTTAATAATAAGCTGTATGAGCTCCTCAGCAACATAGACGTTGTGTAGTGTATTAATATCCAAAACCGAAGATGTGCAACAAGCTGAGGCCCCTGGAAGAATGTGTTCAAGCCGGCCGAAATTCGATTAACGGGTTGTTAATGACCAATTAAGTAAATAAGTTCCGTGAGTACGGGACATTTTTGAATCTTAAAATATTCATGGTGAAGTCGTCATAGTGTAGTGGGTAGTTTGTTGGCTTATTAGACGCGAGTCCAAGCTTCAAACTGCAGCTAGATAGCTCGAACAAACTATTAACAAATTTTTTCTCAGCGACTTTCTGTCAACTCTCTTCTAGCAAAAACTCTGAAAGTAAAGCCTTACTGAAAGGTTGTAATGACCAGTTAAGTTAGTAAGTTTTCCCCTCATCGGAATCGCACCAGTGTATGATCAATCAATCATGGTTTCCAAACGATTAAAAGGATTTCTTTAAATCACTATGGAAACTTTGGTCTTCCAAATAAAACAGGCACATCAAAATGGTTTCAGTCCTTTAAACAAGTGACCCCTTTTAATGTCTACGTCCCTGTTATTTGCACTTTTAAGTTGAATATCAAATTAGAACGAAACACTTTAAACAATAGCCAATCTAAGGAACTTAAACGCCTGAACAATTTGCAAAATTACAAAACATTTCCACAACAATCGAAACCATGCCACCGTAATACACACAGACAAGAACAACAACAATAATTACAATTGTATTGTAATAAACAACAAAAAGAAAAACCCTTATTTAATGGCTATGAAATCTCAAAAAAATTTCAAATAAATTTAAAGATTTTTCAAAACTGATTGGATGGACAACATAAAAAATATTAGAAATATTAAAAGAGCAGGAAAAGAAGAAAAAAGACTGAAATAGTCACGAAAGTGGAGGAATTTTTTTAGAAGTGAATTGCAAGAATTCGAGATGAAATGGATCCATAGAGGGTAGGAGTGAGGACATGTAAAGAAAATGTTGCCAATAACATATGGAGCCATAGGCTGCTATGGTTAATTGTTTCAAGAAAGAAACTTTAAGAGGCTTTTTAGTTGTTCTGAAGTGTTTTCTTCTTCTTAATTACTAGGCTGGCTGGCCGTATGCGATTATAAGTACGGTTGGGTCAAGGCTAATCTCTTTCAAAATAACTCTTTACAGTCAGGCAGAGAGAGAGGGTATTTGCTTTCACACATATCAGTTTAGTTCAGTTCATTTAATTTCTGATTGTATGTGTATGATTTCAGAGAAAAGAGAAAACAGCAAACAGAAAACCACTTTAATTATGCTTAAGTGAAGGACTTAAGTGGCCTTTTTTTATTGTTCTGATGTTTGGCATAAGAGTAGTACTATTGCAAAAAATCTTATTTTTTATTAATAAATCTTAAGTATTTATTTCTTATTTCACTTGGAATACAAAAACTTTCATAATCTTTAGTCATTAGTAGGCCAGATTTATTGCTTTTGTTGTTCTCTTCTTTCATTTTGATGATAATGTTGATGAATTTAAAGTGATCTGCTGGAAATAAGATGTTTTGTTTAAAATTTCAATAATTTTTATGAAATGTTTTCAATATTGGAAACGGAAAACCAAGAACACGTAAGCAAATATGTATGTCTTTTGGAATACACATTTACTTGAAATTTTTCATTAAAAATCCAGTTCCGGAGTCCAAAAAAACTCTGCAGAATTTTTCTAAACAAACTTACTAAAAATGCTTTAAAAACTCTGCCTATTAAATAAATATGTACGCTTTTATGCAGTAATAAATGAGCACAAGTGTGTTTAATTTGTTTACGAAAATCTTCTAATAACAGGCGCTTATTTTGGCTACAGAAACTGTGTAAAAAATTGTCTCACGTTTTAGAAAATAAAACACAAATTAAGATTTTCAAATGTAAACAAACAGGCAACACTGAAATCCACACATGCATATGTATGTACATACTCCTTTCCACTTGTAATGAACTCCCTTTATACTTAAACTCTTTCGTGTAAACAAATCTCTTCCTCTGCCCCTCAATTATTATGATGATTGAGGATATGGATACCGTTGCCGAACAACGACAACGACGACGATGACGAGTAATGCATGCACGTTTGACTTTTTAAAACTCGTTATCAAACACTGCTCCTCTTTGTTGTTTTTGCTACTGTGGTTAGTCAACAGGGATCAAAATTGTTTTTATTGTTGTTGTTGTTTTGTTTAAAAAGGAAATTTTGTTAAACGGGTACTCAAATCGACGTCATGAATTTTAATATTCAAATGAGGTAGGCAAGCAAGCAAGCAAGTGAATACATACGTTTTTATGAGAGTCAACGACAATTGCGTATTGTTTGTGTTTGTGATTATGTTGTTCTAGTTGTTGTTTTTGCTGTTGTTGTATAATGAGAGGCTGCTAAATTGTTGAATGAAAGAGTGAATGATGCTGGTGTTTGATTACAAAACACAACAAACGTGTGTGTTTATTGTAAACAATAAAAAAATCTGTGATATTTATCATGTAACATCAGTTCTTGTTCTTCTACTTGTTGTTGTTAATATTTTCGTTTTAAAGGAAATAACAACACATGTATGTACGTGCATTTAGTTATGCATGTGTTTAAAATTGTTTGTTTGTTTGTTGGTGTTAATGTAGTTGTTGTTGCTGTTGTTTCACATGTTTATTACAAATCATTTATTTATCATTTGAAGCTACTCAAACCACAAATACACTGACACTGCACTAATCTGTATGCATGGCGCAAAAAAGGGGTTGCCAAAGTTTTATAGATTGTATGTAGTTAAAAGAAGTTCAGTCTTCAAGGTCAAATAGGGACAAATTTCCCAGGCAAATTGTTGCCACTTTGAAGGCATTGTAACTCTTCCTTAGAAGTCTTTATCTCTGTTATCAAAAACGGGGAAAAATACTGAAACAATCGATCTCTAAATGTTTTTATTAAAGACAAAACCCTGTTTTTGTAAGACACACGAATTCAGACGAAACACAAGCAAAACTACTCAAATTTGTTTTCTAAGCAAACAGACGTTCTTCTGAAATCGCTTGTCTTACTAAAACAGACTCTATTTCTTTTCCAACAAAATTGGATATTTTGGACCGACACAGATGCTAATAAGTTGATACCAAGTCCACATTAAAAGGTGCACGTGTAAAAACCTCCCAAACAAAGTTGTTAAAATTTCACGTGAGAATTCGATTCAAATATGTAGAAGGAATATAACCGCCGATCAGAGCTATGGACCTCATAGCATATGTTTCCTTACAATTAAAAATAAACATTCCGTTTCATTCGGTAATTCGCAAATGGAAATTCAGTTCATGTGGTATTCTGGGTTATATTGTGTGGTAATGAAATATTTACCCCTTATTGCGTAATTTTATTCATACGAGGTTAATCCGTTTTAAAATATATATTTTTTCATGAATGGCAACCCTTTTGTTCACATAAGCTAGCAACAAACACCCTGTTGTGCCGTATAAGCGATGTCATGTCCATAGATCTGTCTGCACTGCAATCCAATAAAATTCAATTTGAAAATTATTTGTTTATAGGCTGGTAAATCTAAACAAATAATCGGGAATTGGAAATGAATTTCAATTTTATTCTGCTTTTTTAATCACTTGAACAGCGAAGAAAAAGAATGAAATTTTTTCGTTCGTTTTAATGCGAACAAAAAAATTGTGCTCCTGGGTAGAGCTGATTAGCTCTTAAATAACAATTTTAATGTCGTAATGATCAATGAGTGGATAATGATGATCATGGATCATGGATGGCTGGATGGCTGGATGCTGTGATAGTGAATTTATTTAAATTTTTTTATTTTTATTTTTATTTGAATTTATTTGTTAATAAAGTGTTGATTGATCTGAAGTGTAGAACGATGATGAATTTCGGAAGTAAATTTCACAAACACTTTAAATGGAGTTTTCTTTTCTTTTTAATTTACAAACTTTGTAGGTACTTTTGATGGATAGAATACAATGTATCAGTTTGTAGTGGTTTTTTTAATCGAAAGCCTGGTGGATTTACATATTAGGGACGCAAATAAGTTTTTGTATAGACAAACACGCGTATCACAGAGACCAGGGGAGCCTTTCCCGTTTTTCAGGATGTTGCTGAAAATATGCCTCTTTTATTATTGAAACGTATAAACCGAAAATGTATGTAGTGAACATTAATTTTCAACTGCAGAGTGCGAAGTTATTAGAAAAATAATTCCCAGGGGTCTGGTCAGAGGACATATGTCATATCGCCACTAACCTTTGTCACAAATTGAATAAGCATTGCCTACGAGGTTGGCGTTGTGTAAAATAGTAAAATGTATTAAAGATTGAACAGAATCCCTCGCCCAATTATTCATTTATGAAGCCACCTGACCTTCCAAAAAGGATATCTTTATTACTGCGACCAAATGATTCTGCTGCTGTCATCCTATATAGGGTTTCTGTATAATGCCGACCTCAACTCTGTTGCGCTGATGAACTGCGGGATGCTGTACGATGTCTTCCAGTACTAGGATAATCCCCTAGATGTTTGTTTCTGTAATGCATTAACACCTAATAGGTTGCAAGTATATGTTCTGGTGATTTGTTTTCATCACATAACACGCCTATCGAATTTGATGCAATTTCTATAATATAAAAACGTTCTTTGAGCCTACAACCTCGATTTCTCAAGCTTTCCTGGATAGTTTGATCAAAAACTAAAAAATCTCTGCCTACTATTAATTGCCTTGCAGAAGTTTTGCTTTTCTAGATTGTATGTCCTTCCAAACTCCTTTTTGTCATTCCCCAGATTCCGAATCCATCAAAGGTATCAAGCTCTTCATCTAGGATACAGCAATTAGTGATTATTATTATTATTTCGCATGCCTCAACTTATTCAGTTCACTCAGGTCTATTAATTTCAACTCAGCCTCATTGAAGGTAACTGAAAAGTGCGAGTATTCTTATAGTTTCCGCTACTAGACTCTGATTCATCGATGTAGTAGAGATCCCCATTGACGCGTGGCAAAGCTCTACTCAAAATCATAGCTCAGGCGATAGTAAGGAGGGAGCTGTCAGGCACTCTATTTGTCAGATCGTAAGGTCCTCTGAAAAATATCGTGTCCCAGCTGTCTCCCACAATCTTATCTATGCTCTGGTAATATCTATCATATGGAAAGGACTTGAAAACTGGCTTTGAACTCACTGTGATGAACGGTACCATATTAGCAGTTCCCACTGTTTATTACTCCTTAACGACTTTAAAAAATGTATTTTTTTTTGTCTCGTTTTAAGGATTCGGGGAATACATTCTGATTAATTCATTAGTCTAAGTGGTAATTTAGGAGTGTTTTCTATTGGAAAATTGCAAAATTTCCTCAGAAACGAGGGTGGGCTGAGTGACATAAAATAAGAAGAACAAGAATAATTGCTTATTATTATACAAATTATTTCTTATTTTCATTTCTTTTTTTTCTGCTTCTTTTTTAATTTTTTCCCCCACATTCATTGTGTTCTTCTGTATTAAAATTGCTGTAATTCTTGACAATTTAATGGCAATTCAGAATTCTTTTCTTTTTCTTTTCTTTTCTTTTACCTGATAAAGGAATCCACCCACTTTTTGTGAAATTATTCTCAGGTTTTTTTTTTCTTTCGATTTTCTTCTTATTTTCTTGGTCTAAAGTTAACACATCTTGATAAAAAGACTTTTTATTTCTTAAAGCCATAATAACTTAACAAGTGTAATCATTTTTATTTCTCTCCATCACCACCTTACCGCTTATTTTTTTCTTTCCTTTATAAGCATCTTTTAAACGTAGGAAGGGGGAAGAGTTACAGTTCTTCTTCGGAACGTTTAACAGCAATTTCCAATTTCCTTTCTGATGAAGCACATGCCAAGAGCAAATTACATGTCTTGACAGGAAAAAAAGAACAAAAAAAAAAAAAAGACGATGAATACGAAGAAGAAGAAGAAGAGAAATCCATAAAAATAAGAAAAATATTGTGTTGATTGGCCTGCTTTTCATTGAAGAAGTTTTCCTCCAAAAAATTGTTTTTTTTTCCGTTAAGAAATATTTTCAGCAGGTTTTTCTTTCTTTTTTCTGCAATTTTTTTTTGGTTTTTTTCTTACTTTTAAAAGGACATACAAGGACACAATTTAGTGTTGACTGTGTTATTATTATACTTGTATTGTGCTTACACTATAATTTAGATGGCAAGGGGAAGGGGGAATCCTTTATTAAATGGCTTTTTGTGAAAAGTGAATGAATTCTTTAGGAAATGTTTAGAATTTCTAATAAATTCCTTAAGAAATTCTGTGATAATTCTTAACTTCAATGGAAAACTAGTAAAAATGAAAAGAAAAATTCCCATTTTTTTCAATGTTTATTACTTCAAGGATAGGTATCCTTAAGACAGATGGGTAGCTCTCAATTTAAAGAATTAATTGGAGACCGTTAGTTTAATTATGATACCTTTTTTAGAAATTAAATCCTTTTCCTAAGATTGTAATCTATGATCAGAGCAATTTTTTTTTGTATCATCAAGTCGTCGTGGTGTTTCCATTAAAAAAATGTCTTCCATTCTGAGGAAACTTCTCTCCGGGACGGCTGTTTGCACTATTTCGGGACGTCTGGTATCGATCATGAAAGAGAATATTCCCTACTCACCATTCTATGCCAGCTTCATTGATTCATCATTCTCCCCATACTTCTATATGGCGCAGAAATATGGACACTATTGAGCACCCATGCAGCAGTTTTGAGAGTATTTGAAAGAAACTTAATACGTAAAATCGATCATGTTCGAGTTGGCGATTATTTCCGCATTCGATGCAGAACATGGACGTTGTATAGCCTATCAATATCCACCGGCTGCGCTCTCACAACCATATCTGTCGGATAGAAGAAGATAATCCGGCGAGACGGGTATTTGATGCGGGGATTAGCAGAAATCGGCATAGAGGACGATTTAGTCAGCGCTGGAAAGACCAAATCGAGAAAGCTCTGTCATAGATTAGTATAATCAACTGACGATGGCAATCAAGAAGCAGAGGCTCCAGGAAGAATGTGTTAAGGCATGCTGAAATCCCTTATTCGGGTTGTTAACGTAAAATACTTCGTTAAGCTAAATAAATTAATTCCTTGCCTATCATACATACATACATACATACATATGGGCAATTCACACAATTTTGTATGGTGTATGTTGTATTGAATACATTTGCTTGTTTGTGAACGCTCAATGCTATGCTGTATTGTGTATTTCGTGGCATTCAAACAATTGGATAGCCCGAAACCAGCACAACTTTTTAAAAACATATCGACGCCTCCGTTCTATAACATTCTAAGTCGAAAAAGTGTGTTTTAAGTTATGACCTCTCAAAGTTTTCACGCGCCATACGACTATATGTGTATTCTAAGTAGATTTTTCCCTTTAACTTCGGAACGGATCGGTGCGTCTTAACCAAATTTTGACAGTATTTAAGTTAGAGAACGTAGAATTTAAAAATGCAAGAACATTAAAAACGTTCTAAGTACACTTAGAACGTTATAGAATGGAGGCGTCGATATGAAAACATATACACATTTTTCTCATTCACACAATTTGATAGCACGAAACTAATACAACTTTTAAAACATATGGAAAAAATGTGTATAAGTGTATCGAATTTTTATATGAAAATTATCAACAACAATCATACACTGTTGTATGTTCTTCCAACAATACAATGGATACAACGATACAACGGCTTGTGTGAATTGACCAATTGATATTGTACATTACAACCCTTTAGTCAGGATTACGGCCTAGCTTCTCAACATCACTCATGCTGTGTGTGTTAATTTTATACATGAGTGATCTACAGTTTAAAGTCGATTCCGAACGACAGATTTTTGAGAAACTTTTCATGGCAATTTTATTTTACTGTCAGAGTTTTTGCCAGAGATCTGCTGAGAGGAAGTCGCCGAAGAAATATTTTTTTTTCATATTTTCGTTTTGGTTTTTGAGCTGGGATTTGAACCGTGGCCTTGCGTCTCATAAGCCAACACACTACCTACTAGACTATGGCGACTTCCATGCCTATCATTTCCTCTATTTTATGAAATTAAATTCCAAAAATTTCCTGATTAGTCGTAAAGGAAATGAAAATCTAGTCCATTAAACAGTAGTAGTAGACGTTTCCTGTAATTTTTGCTAATAAATGAATGAACACTCTCGTATACGCTTAATTTCAAATGCATTTGCAATTGCAATCTCGGCAATACTTAAAAATTTTAATAAAAAAAAGAAATTGTTTTTAAGAAGACTACCAATGCAACAGCAACTGTGCAACAGCCTCTTCAATTTTTAAATGCTGTTTGACATAAACGGCATACGAGCAATTTCCGCTGTCATTTATACTCTGAAATCCAATGGAATCTTCTCTGCGAATATAAACAATTGCAACTGCAACTGCAACAACAACTACTGGATGAATGGAAAAAATGTATTAAAAAAGGGGGTTTGGTTACAGGAGACGAATGCATAGCCATTAAACAGTCATTGAATTATTGAGAGGGTACCCATTAAAATCGACTGCACTACTCCGTTAATGCAATTATTGTTGGTGTCGGTGTCGGTGTTGTTGTTGTTGTTGTTCCTGGGTCAAACTGTCAGTTGGAAAAATGTTTTAAAGTGTTGTAAACAAACAAAACAAAACAAAAACGGTAAATTGTTGTTTTTGTTTTTAATTTTAATTTTCGATTCAGAAAAATTTTAAATAAAATTTTCTTTTCTTCTTCATTGTTAGTGTTGGGTTTTGTTTTTGTTTTTATTTTCAATTATAAAGTGTTGCCCATGTAGAGAGCAATATTAGCAACTACATATTCCGATGAATGTTTTCGTTCTTCTAACTCTCTAATAAGTATGTATTTATTATTGCTGTTGTTGTTGTAGTTGTTGTTGTATTGCTATTAACAAAAATATTTTGTTTATAATAACAACGCTATTCTAATTATTATTATTATTATTGCTGTTGCTGTTGCTATTGTTGTTGTTGTTGTTCTTGTTAAATTAGACACAAATTGCCTTTTAAACAAAATAAAAATAAAAACAAAAATTTAAGAAGAAGAAAAACGAAAATTTTTTGTTAAAAAAAAATAGAAACTCTTGTGCCAGATTTATTGCTACACTAGGCTACAAAATAAATCGCTGCGATATGCGATGTAGGCAGTATGGGACAGACAAATTTGGAGACTGCGTTGAAAGAACTTAAAATCTGTTGACCATATGTTTTTGTAGTTGTTGTTGCTGTTGCTGTTGTTCTTGTTGTCTTTGTAATGACTTTAAATTGCTCTTAAATTGTGTAAAAAAAAAAGAAAAGAAAATCGAAATCAATTTTTTTAACAAGAAAAAAAAAGAAAAAAAACAACAACAACAAGAACAATTGAAAAGTTTTAAAGGAACAGAAAGAAAAAGAAAATTGAAAAGTTAAACTTCTTTAACTGTTTTCTTTTTCTTTGTAATTTTCGACTGTGATTTTATATGCAATTTGCAGTCATATAAAAGAATGCAATCCAAAGACATACAATGTTATATAGTTGGAGCGGTTTATATGCATGTAAGTCTGTGACTTTTTGAAGGACTTATAGATTTTTGGTATAAAAAACAACAACTATGTCTACTATAAGCTCTACATACTTATCCAAATTTATTGTGCCTCTCAAAGAGGTGTTAAATCCAAAGAATAGGTGGAGTAAGGAAGCAATTTGTGGTCTATCTCAAGAACTTTTGTTGTGGAAAAGGGACATGTGTGAACCCTTAAGCAAAAAGAACTTCTTATGAAATAGCAAATGCGATAGTCTTTTTGAAATCCTCAGTAAATCAATCGGTGTAGTATTCGATCATACTCTACATGAATTCTAAATTAGTTTTCTACCGAAGGTCTTCAGGTTTTCTGATCGCAATGGATGTATTTTAGGTGAACCTTGTATTGATTCTAGAGTTTACGCACTATGTAAGTGTGTTCATCCAAATAGATTAATAGTACATACATACATATGTACATACATACATAATTGGTAATTACAACCCTTCAGTCAGCTTCTCACACCACTCATGTTGTGTGCCTTAATTTTATACTTGAGTGGCGGGACCTAACATCGATTCCGAAGGACAGATTTTTGAGACACTTTTTAATGTCAGGTTTATTTACTCTCAGAGGTTTTTGCCAGAAATCTGCTGAGAGGAAGTCGCCGAAGAAATATTTTTTTCATATTTTGTTTCGATGTCTGACCTGGGATACGAACCCGGGGGATTGAAAAAGTTTCTGTTTAGACACGACTTTCGGTTTGATCCATTCTGTTCAGGGAATAATTGCGTGCAATGGTAGCGATGGACGAACGTGGTTAACCAACTTAATCAAGTTGTACAACTAATTGTATTGTTGGAGGGCTGGTTAGCCGTCGGTTGGTTAAAGATCAACAAATTTATGATTTTCATTTAACTGACGACCAGCATGATGCTACAAAAAATAATATATAAGTATAGTTGGTTGTAAAATTGAAATGTGTCAAGCAAACATCCAACTTGTTTATTTCATTTTGTTGTACAACTAATCGCAACATGTAGACTCTGCATTATAGCCCTTTGCATAGGATTACTGCCTTTCTTCTTATGCCACTCGTGTTGTGTGTTGTGTATGTTAGTTTTATCCATGAGTATACTCAACTCCTACTATAGTCGGATCTACAGTTTTATGTCGAAAACAAACTACGATTTGAAAAGCTTTGTCGTTGCAATTAATTTACTCTCAAAGGCTTAGCCAGAAGACAGCTGGCAGACCCCAGCGAGCAGTCTGCTATGATGTAAACAGTTTGAAAGCTTTATTCATCAAAAGTATTCTTTTTCTCTATCAAGTAACCTTTCTGTGATCTCTTGGTAGATGACTTTTTTTCTTAAAGCATTGCGAAGACATTTTTTATGAATTCATTCTTTTACAAACTGCAATGCATTGTTATAAAAGTGCCAGCAAAATCCTTTAAAAAAGAAAATCAACAGAATTTTTATTGCCTTCAATTCGATTGCAACGGCAACGTCAACGACAATGGCTAATAAACGAATTTTTTCCGCATTTTCGGAAAATTACAACAAAAAAAAAACAAGAAAAATTAAGAGAAATCTCTCTTCTGGTAGTATATTTTGGGTTAAAAACGGTAATAAAAATCCGTAAAAATAAATTCCAATTTTTCCTTTCCTTTACGAGTGTTTATTTAACAATAAAACGTTGCGATGATGAATGAATGCTCTTCTCGAGTAATTTTTTTTTTTTTGGTTTTTTGTTTTTGTTTTGAAAATACTTGCATTGAAGGGATGTTGAAGAAGAAGAGGAAGAGGGTGGAATAATAAATCGTTTGTTCATGTGACCCAATCGTATTTGTAAACAAAAAACATGAATACCCATTAAATGTCGATGTTGTTCTTGTTGTTCTTGCTGTTGAGTTGTGTTTTTGGCCCCTTCACTAAATAAATTTTCAATAAAAATTTGAAAATTTTTGTTTCGTTTCGTTCGTGTTTCTTTTGTTTATTTTTGTAAAACTTTTGAGACTAATTGTTTAGGTGCCACATTTTCTAATTCTTTTCAACTTTTCACTCGTTTTTTTTTGTTCTACGTAAACCGACTAATTTTCGACAATTAGTTTCCCATTTCGTAAGCAGAGTAGCAGCGTGTGTGTGTATGTACGTATTTATTGTATTCAAATGGATGATGGACTTCGTTGTAGGTAAAGTAAATTGCTTGTATATATAATCGGCACTATTATAGTTTTTAATTTTTAAAATAACAATAAAAACTACAACAACAGCAAAAACAGCACACGAAAAAATAGTCAAATTTTATGTAAACAATTGGAGGAAAAGTATCCACCCGTTCTTTGCCTTTTCCCTGCTCCCTCACAATCACTCTCTCCCTCTCTCTCTCTTTCTCACTCTATTCATCTGTAAATTGGTTTAAATAAATCGCTGATTCTTCTCCTTTTTTCATTTTGTTTTAAAATTGTTTATGTTTTTTTTTTAATAATTTAATGCCATTAGTTTAGAAAAACAACAACAACAACAACAAGAAAATATTAATTCTTCTTCTTCTTCTTCTTTTCAAATGCTTTATGAAATTTTAACACACATTTTAAAACAAGTTTTTTTTTCTTTTGTTGTTATTGTAGGTGGAGGTAGAGGTGTACGTACGTACATATGTACTATGTGGTGTGCTTATTTCCAATGAATCGATTATTCGAAATTTATTGTTGTTGTTGTTTGTAAAAAGTTCTTGAAAAATGTGGAGGAGGAGGAGGTGTTTTGTAATGATTTTAGAAACTCATTAATTAACAAATTATTTAGAAAAATGAATGAGATTTAAATGAAAGAAGGAAATTCCATTAACGCCATTACATTCAATATGATTTATAAACACTGGGCAACAAAATTAAAAATTAAAAACAAAAAAAAAATTTGCTTCAACAGTAGACACGATACTTGCAAGGCCTCGCAGTCTTATTTAACAGATCTAAACATCGGATATGTTCTTGTAATTGTCGGTATGTATGCGACATCTGTAGTCGCCGTAGTTAAGTAGGCAGTATGTTGGCTTATTAGACGTGAGACCACGGTTCAAACCCCAAGTCAGACATCTCCAGCATACCTAAATATGAAAAAAAAATTCTTCGGCGACTTCCTCTCAGCAGATTTCTGGCAAAAAATGTGTAAGAAAATTGCCGTGAAAAGTCTCTCAGAAATCTGTGGTTCGAAGTGGTCTAATAATAACAGGTTGTAGTCTAGCAGAGCGTTGATTTGATAAACGGGAGCTGTAGTTTTTAAATATCACTCTTGATACACCTTTTATTAATTTTTTTATTAGCGAATCTACAGTTAAAAAACTTCTTAAGTCTATGAATCATATTCGATGTTAGACTGGAGGCTCTGCTATGAATAGAATACTTAACAATTTACCTCAAGTTTAATTGAAACATGTTTTAACAAAATTTTTACATAATTTATGATAAAAAACCACTATATACATTAATTAATTTAATGAAGATAACAACTTTGTTCTTTCGCCGTCAGTATCATTAACACATCTGTACATTGATTGCTAATTTGAGATCTCTTAAAGGACTCCAGGCCACCCAAGTGTACATGTAGGATTTTGGGGTTATTTATCACTTTAACTAATAACAACAACAAAAAAATGAAAATACAGAAAATTATGAAAAATCAAACCACAACAGAAGAGTAAAATGTAATGCGATATTGTAAGAGCACAATACTTTCGAGATTCTCCTTTTAATTTAAAACAATACGCAGTAGAGACGGTATACACCGAACAATTGATAATCTACACTAATATGGGGATCTATTTTTTTACTTTTTAAGAGACTTAAAGTAGGGGATTGATCAATATTATAGCCTATTTCGCTGAATGCTTGCTACAGCTACTGTCTCAGAAGTATGGAACTGACAGAATTCTGTAGGGGGTCACAGGCTTGATATTGGTACGGTTAAGAATCAAAGACTATTAACTGCTAAACTGGTGTCTTTCGAACAACTTTACGAAGATATTTTCAAAGTATTTACCAAACTCTTAGCATTTGGTAAAGAGTATGTACTATGTTGCCTTATTAAACAAGAGTTCTAGGTTCAGATCTTAGCTTTGAATCTTGGAAAAAGAAATCTGAAATAAAATATATATTTTCTTATATCATCTGCTGTCAAAAACTTTGGCTCCTCAGGTTTTTAGACGATGTTAAACTACAAATTCATAGATAAAGTTGAAGCACTCAACATGGGTGATGTGGTTATATGGACCAAATATTTTAATGTTAATGTTGAATCAGAAGGTCGGAGATTGTGACGGATTGAGGGATATTTCTTGACATTGGAACCCACAAAATACTTTTAAGCAACCGTTTCTCGATTAGAATGTCCATAACGGTAATAAAAAGGATAACTTACTTAGCTAATTGGTCATTACAACGCTTTAGTCAAGACTACAATCTAGCTCCTCACATCACCCATGCTGTAAGTGCTCATTTTATCCAAGAGTGTAGGTCCCACTTTAAAGTCGAGTCCGAACGACAGATTTTTGAGAAACTATTCATGGGAACTTTATTTTACGCCCAGAGTTTTTGTTAGAAACCTGCTGAACTCGTCAAAGAAAGTTATTTTTTTCATATTTCGTTTTGTTCGAGATGTCCGGGCTGGGGATTGAACCACGGCCACACTATCTGTTAGACCACGGCGACCAACTTAATGAAAATTCGCTTGATTATTCTATTGCTTCTGGTTCAAGTCTAAGTTTTCATGACAGAAGTTAGAAAAACTGAAAGTTTTAATACTGTGATCTGCGATAATTTTGAGGAATTCAAGAGACTCGTTCTGTTCTTAAGCTTTTCGAATACGAAAGAATAGGATTGTGGTGGTTTGATAGTGTTAATCCTGTAGCTTGCCTGACGACAGGAATGTCCGTTATTGTATGGCATGGGATAAGACTGAAGTTTCATCTATCATGACAATAGGTTTTATCCAAAACTATAGTCCTAAGCATGAAAATATTCAGTGTCTCTGAATACATCCATTTGATTACGTTGGTTTTTTTCTACAGAAAAATATACTTCATGTTCTGTGCAATTAAAAAATGGACAGAAATACATACGAAATATACTTTCTTCAGAAACAGAAACGAATGTTTTACGACTTTAAATCGTATCACTTCCACTTGTGGAGTACTAGCCAAGAGAGAGGAAGTTATCTTTACAATATTGCAGGTCATATGGACGTGTTATGATAATCATACTAAATAGATTATGATGCAAGATTATGATGTAGGGTGTTTATAATTTATTCTATAAATCTGTATCTATTTATGTGAAATTACAACAGTACCAGAAGCCGAAATACCGCCTGGCATCATCAAAAGTAATCAAAAACAAATAAAAGTCCTCTTAAGGAAGCAAAGCAACCAAACAGCAACAGCACCAGCAACAATAAGAGAAGTCAATTTAATGCCTTTAGAGAATCCCTTTAACAGCAATTTAACTTGACTTTGACTTTTTGTGTTCTACAAGAAAAATAAACAACAACTACTACTCGTATAAAAATAAAAATAAACAGCAAAATTAGATAAACAAACGAGTTTTAAAGAGAAAAAGGATCATCCATCCATCATACCATCAAACCAAGCAACCAACCAGTCTAGTTAAGCCATTAAAGGGCCCACATGTGTTTCCAAAAACGGGTGAATATGTGTGTGTGTGTGAGTGTTTATACAGATTTGATGAGATTTTCATTTTATGACTCCTCCAATATTCTTAAGATCTTCGGCACAGCACATCTAAAACCAAAACTAACACTCTACGCCTTAGAGTGGTTGCACTCAGCTACAGAGTGAGGGATTGATTGAACCACCAAAAAGTGTGATCAGCTTCAAACGAACTTGTTCATGTCTCAGTTGAGAATGGCGGAGGCCAGTTTATTGTTGCAGCCGTAATTCTAATTTTAACTCTTTCATCCAAAAACAGACATTTGAGTAGATTTTCTATGCTTTTTTTCTATTCTTCTATTTCTCGGTGTCGTCTTTTCATTACGTGTGTCTTGTGTGCTACAATTAAAAATTAATTTTTCGGTTGTTGTCTCCACATCACTGTTGCCATTGTTTGTTTAAATAATTAAAACAATGAAAATGTCAATTGCCATTAATACAGCGCCCCTCTCAATTTGGGGCAAATCTTTCAAAGAAAATTTCATACGTTTTAAAGCACAAAAATAACAAATCATTGGTTATGGAAACATGCTGAGTTTATGAAAGGAAACAAAAGAAAAAATTACAGAAACTATGAAAGATTTTCAAAATGTTGGGCGGAAATATATTCCAAGTGTTAGCCATCATTAGCTGTGACATTTGCTTACCTTCCTAGCCAGCTTAAGGATGGAATGTAGTCCGGTCAGTCAAAAGCGTTTCATAATGTATAAAGTTGTTACGACCATTCAGAACTAATTTATTTATAAATTATCTTAACAATGACTAAAACACTTCAATTAAACGTTTTAAGCAAATATGCAATGTATTCTGTAGATATTTTATTACTCACCTCAGCTCCAATCGTTTTCAGGCCAGTATTGAAAACTTCAGTACTTTTGGATTTTTTTGCAATACTTTTTCATTTCAAAAATACTGTAGTACCCCGCGACGTTTTCAGTACTTTTTTATTATTAAATATTTTATGTCTTGTCCTTTTCAACTATTAATGCATTGGCAACATGTTCAATGTAATGCTAAAGGTAGAATTAGACTTTAGCACCGATTAGCCAAACGTCCACGAAACGCACATTAGTTTTTAGAACACGAAAAGCAATGAAAACGCTTGCCAGACCATAATATAATTTCCGTAAGCATTTGCAGTGCTTTTCATATGCTAAAAACGAACGTGTGTTCTATTACGTTCGGACGATGTTTTACTAAAAGGTACTTTTACGTTTTGTTACGTTCCGAATCAGCTGTTTTTGTCTTGTATGTGAGAAACACGAATTAGTCGTTAGTTTTTTATTAAATATAAATAAATAAATACATAGTCTAGTAGGTAGTAAGCGGGCATTCTAGACGTGAGCCCACGGTTCAGACCCCATGTCAGTCATCTCCATCAAAACGAAATATGAAACAATATTTCTCCTACGACTTGCTTCTGGCCAAAAACTCTGAGAGTGAAATAAAATTGCCATGACAAAGTTTCTCAAAAATCTGTCGTTCGGAGTCAAATTTAAACTGGATAAAATCAGCATTTAAAACATGGGTGATGTGGTTAACTAGATTGTATTCTTAACTAAAGAATTGTAATGACCAATTAGTTAAGTAGAGTCGCCGTAGTCTAGTAAGTAGTGTGTTGGCTTACTAGATGTAAGGCCTCAGTTCAAACCTCAGGTCAGACATCAAAACGAAAATATGAAAAAAAATATATTTTTTCGATGTCTTCCTCTCAGCAGATTTCAGGTAAAAAAACTCTGAGAGCAAATAAAATTGCCATGAAAAGTTTCTCGAAAAATCTATCGTTCGGAGTCGATTTTAAACTGTAGGTCTCGTCACTCATGTATAAAATTAATACACACAACATAAGTGGTGTGAGAAGTTAGGTCTTAATCGTGATTGAATGAGTATAATGACCAATTATGTACGTACGTATGTAAGTATTTTACAAAAGATCCATTTGATGCTACTCTTTCAGTTATAGTTCAGTACCATTTAAAAATTTCAGTTTTGCAACACTACTCAAATTTGTTTAAAAATTCATCAAAAAATTTTTAATTTTTTTTATTCTTTTTTCAAATTAATTTTTTAAAATCAACATAATTAACGCCATTAAAACTGTTTTTTTTGTTTCAAAACGTTTCAACGCATTATTTAAAAGCACTTGTAAAGGCCAAAAAAGCATTTCGACCATAAAAAATTCTGTGCAGAACCAGTAAGAACACTTTTCAATGAGAAAACGCAAAAAATCGAAGAAAAACTTGATAAATTAAAACCATAAAACGATATTTAAAATGTTAATTTGTTAGATTAATGGAGGAAGGGAAATTAAATGAAAAAAACGCCTGTTTTTCCTGCGAAATAAAGTGTGATTTTGTAAGAATTTTTTTTCCTTATCTCAAGTAATTTCA
The DNA here is from genome assembly GCA_930367235.1 of Sarcophaga rosellei. Lineage (NCBI taxonomy): Eukaryota > Metazoa > Arthropoda > Insecta > Diptera > Sarcophagidae > Sarcophaga > Sarcophaga rosellei. Next base: position 5,365,926 of record OV884017.1, on the reverse strand, counting down.
ATTTAGAAACCCTAAGAAAATATTGAATAGGTTGAACAGATTCTTTAAAATATAAAAAAAAAAATTTAAAATTAATTTTGTTTTTCAAATCAAGGTCCCTTCAAATTAGAAAAAAAAACCAAACATGTGTGTTCATTCATTCACTAAGGCACTATGTATGCCTATGTACTACATATATGCCTTTGAATATCTAAACATACGAGTCTCCCCAATAATGGTTTTGATTATTTTTCTTAAAATGGTTAAAATTTTTGAGATCACAATTGAGGTTCCTCGCTCGCTCGCTCGCTGCTTTTATATTCTAATGGCCTGGCATGATAATAAAATGAAACCGAATTCAATGTAAATAATTACGCTCCCATAAAACATAATTTCAAATCATTTTAACCAAAAAAAAAACAAAAAACCCAAGAAAAGGAATAATTTCCACATAAAATAATAATTAAATACCCGAAGAAAATAAAAAAAAGAGAAGAATCAACAACAACAACAAATTTAATCAAAATAAACATTTTCTTAATCAAACATTTTGTATGAGCGATGGATAAATATTAACACCACCACCCCTACCTACACACACTTCTACACATGGTGTCAATGGTTGCTTGGTAAGAACGTTTGTATCACGCGAATGTGGCGAATGTAGTCGATTATCTCAGTAGTACTGGGCAGAATGTCCTATTAATGATCTAAAACTAAATAGAAAACGCTTGAAAAGAGAAGTCCACTTTGTGTAGCCCTTGCTACTCTCCATAACTCAACATAAACACGCGAATCACAAAATAAGTATGAATCACGTATTACAATTGTTTCTAAAGTTATGAATCTGAATGAGTAGGCTTATGAATCAAACATTTTTCGAATGTTATGAGTTTGATGTCAACGTTGTAAGCATACTCATTGCAACCTGTAGTGTAATGAGTATGAATGAATCAGAGTACATAGTTAAATATCAATCTTGTTGATTCTCAGTTATTTTAAAAATTTCATGAGTGCTTATGAGTAGCGAAAAAACGATTCATTGCTGATCTGTGGTATACATCCAGCTCATAATTCTTGGGTTATATCCTCAGGATTTATATGCAACATTTCTGCATATCTGTATGGCTTGTTTGGCCTTTGTTGAGATGCTCTTTATATAAGCCTTCCATGTCAATTTACTATCCAGTGAATTTACCAGATTATTGTCTCACCCAGTCGCCGTGGTATAGTAGGTAGTGTGTTGGCATATTAGACGAAAGGCCCGAGTTCGAATCCCCGGTCAGACATCAAAACGAAAATATGAAAATATTTCTTCGGCGACAAAAATTTTCTGGCAAAAACTCTGAGAGTAAAAATTGCCATGAAAAGCTTCTCAAAAAATCTGTCGTTCGGAGTCGACTTTAAACTGTAGGTCCCGCTAGTCATGTATTAAATTAACGCACACAACATGAGTGGTGTTGAGAAGCTAGGCCGTAATCCTGACTGAAGGGTTGTAATGGCCAATTATGTATGTTATGTATGTTGTCTCACCCAGGCGTAAAATATTCCTCTTGTAAATATTATTACTGTAGCCTTCGCCGGGCTTATCGTCAGAACATACATAATTGGTCACTACAACCCTTCAGTTAGGATTACGACCAAGTTTCTTACGTCACTGATGTTGTGTGTGTTAATTTATAAATGAGTGGCGGGACCTACAGTTTAAAGTCGACTCCGAATGACATATTTTTTGAGAAACTTTTCATGGCAATTTTATTTTTATTCTTCGAGTTTTTGCCAGGAATCTGCTGAGAGAGGAAGTCACCGAAATAATATTTTTTTTATTTCGTTTTGATCTCTGACTTGAGGTTTGAACTGAGGCCTCACGTCTAATAAGCCAGCACACTACCTACTAGACTTCAGGTCCACTGATATCGACTTATAATCTCAAGACCATGATATCACAAAAAGCCTCTTCAAATCTTCCTCTTATCTATCTTATCTATAACGTGCATATTCTTGGTTGTCGATACCTGCCTGAGATAGTTTTGTAGACAAATATTACTGCCTGTAGGGCATCGCAATATTGGTCTTAAAATTAAAATTCAATTCTCATTTAATTTGTTTGGTAAAATCATTGACGAGATCGGAGTGAATGTTTTCATTTCGTTGTTGTTTTTTTAATTTTAAGAAAAATAATCACTCGGTCAACAAAATTTTCATCATTTCATTCAGAAAAATAAGAAACAAAAAAATTCAAATTGTTCATCATGTTTTTTTTCAATTGTTTTTGTTATTGTTTATCAAAGAAAAAAAAATATTTTTTTTCTCGTAAATTTTTTTTTTATAATTTTATGATCATTTTTGTATGAGTAGAGTAGTTGTTGTTGTTGCTGTTGGTTTCTATGAATAAAACATAATGTTGCTGTTGTTGTTGTCTTAAATCTCTATAATGGAAGTTTATAAAAATCATTTAACTAAACATTGTAAGGTGGGTGGCCCATTGACTTCAACCACCCCCTCCTCTCTTGATTTTTTGCCTCGGTAAGTAAAGAATTAAAATTTAACCTCATATACCATTAAGCAGTGTATGCGTATGTAATGATATTGTAATGATAATAATAATATTGTTAGTATTGTTATTGTTGTTGTGGATAGATGTAGATTACTGGAATGCTTAATGTTGTGATGATCCCACCACCACCAGGAGTAATAAATTTCAAATTTTAATTTTTGAATTTGAAAAGGCGGGCACAAAATGAAAATACGCACCACGTTAGTTGGTACTCCTCTGTTACTCTGGCCATTATCATCATCATCATCCAATCATTGTGCTCGAAAAGCACCCACAATAATAAACAAAAGAATTTTGGAAATAAAACAAAAAAAAAAACAGAAAAAAATCGATAAAAAAATCCGACACTCACGCAAAATTTTAATGAATAATACATACTGCAGTCTGATCGATTGATATGATACCCTATATTAGCATCAGAGATCAGCAATGAATCGTTTTTTCGCTGCTCATAAGCACTCATGAAATTTTGAATATACGTGAGTGTGAGACTATGTACTCTGATTCATTCATACTCACTACTCTCTACAGTTGATTTATAAGTACAGGTTGCAATGAGTGTGCCTACAACCTCGACATCAAACTCATACCATTCGAAATATGTTTGATTCATAAGCCTACTCATTTAGATTCATAACTTTAAAAAAATACTTAGAATACTTATGAATTATGAGTCACTCGAATCATTCATCAAAATTTACTGTGTTAATTGTTGTTGTTGCATTTACAACAAAAGAAAAAAGGCACATAAGCAAAAAAGGAGACAGAGCAGCAAGCAGAGAAAACACACAACCTTCTAGTAAGTATTTAAGTGTTCGTATGCGATTCATACTTATTTTGTGATTCGTGTATATATGTTGAGTTATGAAGAGTCGAAATCATCAAACATCGTGCATATTGTTAAGTATGACTACGATGAGTACTTCAAACTTTGAATATGAGTAGTATAAGTATTAGAAATTATAAGTAGAAATTATAAGTCTACTCATCTTTTTGAATGCTCATTGCTGACCTCTGGTATGTATGTACTCTGGTAAGCTAAACTCAACAATAATGCTGCTTTATTGGGGTCGGTGGGTTAAAGATATTGCCAGACTTGCCAATAACAAAAACACTGAATTCAATCCCATTCATCATTTCATGAGGGATACATACATAATTGGATATTACAACGCTTCAGTCAGGATTACGACCTGTGCATTAATTTTATACAAGAGTGGCGGGACCTACAGTTTAAAGTCGACTCCGAAGGACAGATTTTGGAGAAAGTTTTCATGGCAATTTTATTTGTACTATCAGAGTTTTTGCCAGAAATCTGCTGAGGAGATGTCACTGAAGAAATATTCATTTTATATTTTCGTTTTGATGTCTGACCTGGGGTTTGAACCGGGGCCTTATGTCTAATAAGCCAACACACTATCTACTAGTCTACGGCAACTTCAATGTTGCATGAAGTGTGCCTCACCCAAATCGCCACAGAGATTAAGAGAGGATGCTTTATCGGTTATGATTGTCGTCTAGAGATGCATTAGGATTGCGATCATACCGCCTAAATCTACATGGGGTATCCCTACAAGTAAAATATCTCTTCGAATCCTGTTAAACTGATGAATATCAGAACAGTAATCGTTGCCAACAACTTGGTATTGCCTAGTACTTGATATTGGGTCGCATTAAGATTCCGAGCCTGTGTTCTAATTATTTCCTCTCATCATCACAGAATCTATATATTGGTCAATAGGCAATTCTTATGGTGAACAAGTAGTCTTCGAGTCTACAGAGTCGTGTGAAAGGCTGGTTATTAACTTCAGTTTGGCTTTGGATAGCCAAGTCTAATGCATCCAGCAAAAGTTTAGATTTCCACAAATCCATTTGGCTTGAAAAGAGACTTTCCATCTCTCCATCTTCCTTTTCGGCAAATATTTGTTCTCATTCTAAATAAGGTTTACTGTCTGATATCACTGGCCTTGAAAGTTCCATCTTTGCAGGTTTATCTGCTTGCTTATTGACATTAATTCCCACATGACCTGTACTCCAGCAGAGGGTGACTCCCAGCTTTTTAGTATTTCCAGCACTTAGCTCGGTTGATGAGCTAACTGTCATAGAGTATTGTAATGTCTTGTTCTTCCTATTTCTTATGAAATTTAGGCTTTCAGTAGGTGTATCAAGTGTTACCAAGTCCAGCACAAACCCAACATTTTGATCATCACTGTTGTAGGTGGCATAGGATATTAAAATAAAATTGTATCGGCGAGCAGTAAAACTTTTCTTAAACAAATAAATTATTTATCGATCGTGCGTTCGTTCCAACGATTGTTCTCCAAAATATAGGGAAATAATATAAAAAAAACAAGAAGTAGGAGACGAAGAAGAAGACAAACAAACATTTCGTAAAATACGCGGATATTTTGGAAGAAAAAAGAAAATACCACAACTATAGACCGCATCTCAGACGATCAACATTGGGCCATTATATCTGTAGTTTGTTCAAATTAACGACTTGTTCAATATCAACAACAACAACAACAACAGCAACAGCAATTTCTGTAATTAAATTGAATTGAATCAAAATGGGAGGGTGCATTGAGACGTATGCGTGTTCAGTCCATAGTTAGTATTGGTGGTGGTGGTGACGATATTCACCAGGATGTTTTCAAACTCATTAAAGGCGACAATTGCTTATGAATTGAAATCAAAACATGCCACTTGATGTCATGCAATTGATGCCTTTGCAATTTCAAGTGCCGTTGCAGCATGCGCCTTTAAAGTACCAGAGACCACCAATAAGTGTCTAGACTTGAACGTGTCTGTCCTTAAGTGTCCTGCAGCATGCAATTGGTATCAAATTTCTAGGACTTCCAATTGGAATATGGGATAGTGAAAGCCTTTCGCTGTGTCAGCAGTATTCTGATTGAAAGCATTTTTTGGCTCCAAAGGGCCAAAAGCCGAAAGCGAAGAGGGAGAATCGCGGAGACTCCTCTTAAGCCAGTGAGCCAGTCTTCTTCTTCGAGTGACTTATAATTACAATGAGAAGAGATTTGAGTCGTGCATTAGACTATCCAGGAGTAACCTTGGCACTGTAGAGTCAAATAATATTTGCAAAGAAAACAGATCGCCTCGTGCCCAATATGTATATTGTGTGGTTAGGGGATGAATCCTCAGAAGACATCCCAGAATGAAACACACAGACTGACATCGAACAGCATCTCGAAGTTAAAGCTTCATTTCAGGCTTCAACAAAATGTTTGGCACCAGTTTTGCACTACAAACGACAGTTTCTATGAGGTTTACACAACACCACCATTTGAAATTCGAAGAGTTGTAATCACGATTAAAAATAAAAGAACGTCGTATTACAATTGACATTCAAAATTTGCTGGCTAGACGCTGTTTGTTTACGAAACCATAATTCATAATAATTGCATCCATAATTACACTTCAATGTAATTCAAGTCAAAAATCCAATTGCTTCTGTTATAAATTCTTCGATTTGTTTACATTTGGGAGGTCCTTTGTTTGGCCACTGTAAGTATATATTTGCGTAAGACTTGCTAGTCTTGTCACGTTTGGCTACTTGAGGTGACGCCTCTGGCCACTTGGATCGACGACGTAATTTTCGTGTGCCTGTTACTACTGTAATTTTAGTTTCCAGTTTCCCTTTCCATGTTAATTTGTTTATTTATTTTATAAACAAATAAATGACAGTTACAACCACAACCACAACAATTACAAGAACTTTTCAAAAAGGATGAGACAGGATACATACTAGGCTAGACTGTGAATTTGTTTGGATCTTGTCACCAGCCATTTGGCACTTGATCAACATGTTTTCATAACCATAATCATATACACTTGACATTGTCGTCACCACATAGTGAGAGAGAATGTGTTCTTTTGTATGTCACATTGTGTCATTGCTAAAAGGCAAAGTGACCTACAAAATTACTACAATACTAAATGTCCAGTTTATTTGAATGGCCGAAGGATGTGGCTTTGCCTTTGTGAGAAAATATTCGATTTGTTACCATAATGTGTGGTCTTTGGCTTGTTGTTGTTATAATAGTTCCGCCAAAAAAAATATTTTCTCAAGTACTTCCGAGGTGTTTGCTTCCCAGTGTTTTCCATAATATTTTGAAAACAATAATCCATGTAAAGGACAAAGGCGTCAGCGTTTAAATTGTGAGATCGTAGATTGTAAAAAAAATTAAATTAATAATTAAAGAACTAAATTTAGTTTTAATTAAAATTCTTTATTATTCGCACAATACTGTGCGCTACTGTTCACAACTTGATGTAAACAACAACAATTGCTTTTCTATTGTTATACATCTGTTTACACCCCTTTGTGTAAACAATAACAAGCACTAGACAATTAATTGACAGATCTTTGTAACAGAGATTTTCAAACCACGATTACTCTCTTCAAACACATCGCGTCTTCACACAAGACTGACTGAACTTTACACAACAGATTTATGACTGTTAAGATGAGTGTTTAACGCTGCTATCCAGTTTGTGTATGTATTCCACTGTCTAAATGGAAAGAAAATAAACGAGAAAATTGTGGAGCATTATCTATAGCATAGCTTTGTACAATCGAACAAGCTTCCGACATAAATTTTGATTAGGCTGCGTGATTTGACATTTTTTAAGTGAGGCTTTAATTAATTATTTTGGGAGAGAATCGGTTAGGCTTCCAAACGCCATAATTACTAGGCGCTGTGTAATTGATGTTCCATATTATGGACTTTGTAGGCAAAGCTAATTTAAGTAAACTAAATTTTTAGTTTTAAATGTGAAGACAACAAAGCCAAATCCTTTTGACACACTTCTATCCTTCTCTACCCACCAAACTTTCCATTCTAATGCCTTATATCCTTTCATTCCTTTCTTATACAAATTATTTACACACGACTGACCTTGAAGAGGTGATCATTAGAGTTTCAACAACAACAATTCCAAACAAACTTTGCTTTGCCTCATTTGCAACATTTCAGGCATAAACCACCGAAAACTATTCAACATTCACAAACAAACATACGCAATGAATTGAAATTTTTATTACCGTATGCGAGTCTATAAAAACACTGTCAGCATACCACAAGAGCCATAACATTATTCACTCAAGCGCTCATACACAATCACTCACTGGTAGATTACAAGCAAATCCCATCCGTCAAATTTCATTCTTCAAGCATTCTTCAATCACATGTGTTTTGTATCTGGAGTATGCAACGCGATTTGTACTCGCGCTGCGCTTGTTATTTGATTTCATGGGGATTTAATGTTTATTAAACAGTTTTTTATTTGTTTTGTTTTATTGGGGTCTCTGCATAGCATAGCGATGCTATGTGGTGGTGTGGACCACCCATGTTGAGCATAAAAATTTTAATTTCCAAACGACACCATAAATAATGGTGAACCTCACACACCTGCTTGCAAGCAAAGTTTTATTGCAAGGAAAATCGTAACGAACCAAAGCAAAGCAAAGAGGACCAATGCCGTCGAATGGCGGTATCATTGTAAAGTTAATGCGGTTTGAGGTTTTGCTAAATACGTGGAGAAAAGGGAAAAATTCGACTCATTTATGCTAGGGACGATGGCAATGAGTGTGTAAGTCCGTTATGTGTTTATTAGGGAGTGCGTCAAAGTGAAATCGAGAATTTCAATCAATCTTCCAATTTTCTCGATTAAATTTTAAATCATTGTTGTCATGCTTTAACCGAATAGGAGGCAAGAGAAAAAGAGTAAAGTTTTTAGAACAACAGAGGACAAGAAATGCGAACACAAAATAAAGTTTTTTGAAGGAGTCTTTTAGGCTTAGTTGTAGGTTAGAGAACGTGTACTTGCCAATTGACCCATTGTACACACGTCCATAGGGGAGAGAATAATAGGAGAGATAGGAAAAAAGGAAAGAAAGTAGGAAAGGGAGAATGAAGAAGCAGAGGAATTACACAAACTAACGAAGCACACATGAGAGGAGTGCATGGATTATCCACGATTATCTACTGCACTAAGAACCATTAAATAACAGTCCTGTGAAAGACCTCAAAAACTCAGACATGAATCAGTTCAGCACAAATGTTATCTCCCAACCGTAATGTCCAATTCATATAGAACTTGCGACAATCAACTTTCTTATCCCAGAGGAAATTTAACATATTTTGCGGTGACATAGTCCAGTAGATTGTCTTAGTGGACGAGAGCCCGTGGTTCAAAACCCAGCTCAGACATATCAAACAAAACAAAATACGAAATATTTCTTCGACAACTTCTGCTCAGCATTCTTCTGGCAAAAACTCGAAGATTAAAATAAAATTGCCAAGAAAAATTGCACAAACATCTGTAGGTCCCGCCACTTACAGATAAAATTAACACACACAGAATGAATGGTGTAAGAAGCTAGGTTGTAGTCCTAGCTAAACGATTGTTATAGCTAGGCTCATGGAGGGATATGCAACCAAGTGCTAAAGTCTAAGCTGTTGTAGTGCGAGATAGTCACAAAGCTTGTGTTGTAGTGCTTACTCCTCTTCCTTATCCTTTTTTCATGCTTAACATAACCAACGGTAAATTGGATTGCTCGTTAATTGAGGTTGCATTAATCAAATTGTACCAGCTGGTCTTCTGCCTGACAGTCTTCTGAAAATGGGCAATGGACAATCTGATTGATCTAAGTATAGACGACCGCTGGCAGCCACCCAAATAGAACAGACACTGAATTCACCTGTCATTCCCCACTGAAGCTTGACGACACGAGGTAATTACGTGAAGGTTTTATGAGTTGACTTGAAATGTGACGAATTAGGGTCACGCTGGGTTCACAAAGTTGAACCGTGCTTATAGCCAACCCAAACTCCGTAGAACAGTAAAGGGCTAATTGGTGCGAAAATAAGAAAAAATTGCCAAGTCTTGGACAAAAGTTAGGCATAATGGCTCAAGACAACGATGGCTGAACGCAGCCAGAATAGTATTCACAAGTTTTCTCAAGGCCTCACTGACATTTATGGCAGGCTCTCATCAGCCATTCGAAAGTTCCAGGCGATTTTCTTATGCTGAAGGCTATTATTCAAATGAATTCTTTTAAAATTTAAATTCAATGCTGTAGCATTGGAGCAAGTTAAGTCCTGATGGGAAAATTTTGTTGTTCCCCCATCAGTTTTTCAAATTTTATTGAAATTAATCTCGCAATAATCGATTCATAATTGCTACTTAATTGTGTCATTATTGTACAATAAAAATCTTGTCAATGATTTTAAAGTCAAGTGGTTTTCGGCGGGGGGACATAAACAAGTGTGTGAATGAATGTTAAGCCACTTAAAGATGAATGCATATAAAGCGCAGCGCCTTTGAAAGTTTGGAGCTCCCCCCGCGCTATTTTATACAATACAAATACAGAAGAGGACGAGAGTGGTGTTAAAAGGTTAAAGACCTTTAAGATGAATTTTAAACACTTCATTGATCTTTAGGACGAGACATTAATATCGTATGGCATGGGAAGAAAGAAATTCCATTCAAATGGCCTCTAATGGAAGATAAAATCGAAAAATAATAAAAAAATGTTTAAAAACTTCTTGAATTTTTATTTTAATTTTTATGTCATTTAAAATGTGATTTTATTATTGTTGTTTTGGTTATTCAATAATAAAAATTAATTAATTAAACGTTCTTTCATTAGCTAAGCAATATAAATTTAATCTACCGGCTATTCAGTCGTTTTCGATGTGTGATTTTGAAAAATATTTCGAGTTTTTTTTTTTGGTCGAAAACCAAATATTTACAGTTCATCATTTGAATCGAATTAAATGCGAGAATTTTTTTATAATTTTGTGATTTATTTTCTTTTTCTCATTGTTGTTGTTGTTGTTGTTAATTTTCTTGTACAATTTAATTTCGTAACAAACGCACTCACTGCCATACACAATACAAATCAATAATCGATCGATGATCGTTCGTTTAAATGGTTTTTCATTCGAATTTTATAAACACACACACACACACATATACATATATAAAAAAACAATTTTTCTTAATTTTCTTACAATTTTCATTTCAATTTTCTTGTTTTTTTTTCTATTTTTTTTATGAAAATCGGGTGAAAAAAAACAAAAAAATTTGATTGTTTGTGTACAAATTTTGTTGTTGATGTTCTTCTGAAAATAATCAACGCAGTCGGTTTGATTGTTTGTTGCTTTTAAAAGAAAACTCACGCACACACACACAACAAACAAGCAGCCGTTGATGGATTAATGCAAATGCAAATCATATTCATAATCATAATCAAATCAAATCAAATTTCAATTCAATTTAAATCAATTTATCAACAATTTAACTATTTTTCTTCTCTTTTTGTTTAATTGACGGTATACGATACATAGGTTAAGTTAGGTTAAATTGGGATACGTCCCCAATAATTGGATCTTATGAGGTTTATTTGTAATACTGATAGCAGCTATTCCGTTATTCAATTATAACTCCTAATACATGCATACATACATAATTGGTTATTACAACCCTTTAGTCGGAACTATGAAGCTAGTTTCTCACACCACTTACATTGTGTGTGTTAGTTTAATATATGAGTGTCGGGCTCTACGGTTTAAAGTCGATTTCGAAGGACAAATTTTTTAAGAACTATTCATGGCAATTTTGTTTCACTCTCAGAGTTTTTGCCAGAAATCTACTGAGAGGAAGTCGCCGAAGAAATATTTTTATCTGACCTGGGGTTTGAGCCGTAGCCTTACGTCTAATAAGCCAACACAATACCTACTACACTATGTGACTGTCAACTCTCGCTATAGTTTAATGAGGGTGAGGATTTTAAACAATACAGTATTGACTAGTCACGTGCTGTCAACAGATTCGTTTGCCTTAGGTTCCCAAATAACGTACAATAACAGAGAAGATATCCCTCAGCACTTACCTGATTTGCCTTACACACACATCCTTCCACGCGCCTTCAACAGTTAGTTACACCGATCGATGATAGGGTTTCAGCGATTTGGTAATTTTAACAAGGTGGTTCCCAACTCCGAGTTCCGCCAATCTCTGCATTAAATACTCATCTTGCCGGAGCATCAGCTTCCATCCAAACCAAGGCCAAAACAGCGTAGCGCTGGATGTTTATGTGCAGCATAACGTCCATGTCCTCCATCGAATGTGGAAATTATCGCCAATTCGAACAAGACCGAAGATCTTACGAATACTCTTAAGGCTGCTATATGGGTGCGTAACTGCGTCCATGCTTCAGTGTCATAGACATCAACCCGGTGTACTGTATTCAAACTGTTTCCTCTTGAGCTAAAGGATACTAAAGTATCATGAAGCATCTCATCTTTTCAAAACTGTTTTTCCTGAGAAGTTCATGCCGAATTTGCTGCTAGAAATCGTTTTAAAAGAATATCTATAAACTTATTCGTTATTTTTATCGATAATTCTCGTTGATAGCTTAGACACAAACCATAAAATTGTTTTAGTTTCGTTAAATTTTAGTTTTGCTCAATCGATATGTTATCGATGACATGAAAATATGTTATGCTTAGTGGCTGTGCTAAATGTTTTCAAGACATGTACCATAACCAGTTGGAGCCTCTTAAGTTTAATAAAAGATGGCAGCACGCGAGTCAAGAATCTTACACGAACTATGAACGACAAGCGAAACGTATGTATGTCCTTAAATTAAATTTAAAGGAATGTTAAATATTGTTTGTCTATTGGTTTACAAATATTTCAATAAAAAGTGATCCACATATTTCGATTAACTGCACCTAAACAGAAATTTACATGAAGTTTACATTTCAAATCAATGAAAAGTTAGTTTAAACGGGGATAGCAAAATGCGTTATGGTACATGCAGGACCACGCATCGTATGAAAACAGAATCTTTTGGCACTTCATTTAGAAATGTAAGGAATGAGAAGCTAGGTCATAATCTTGACAGAAGGATTGTAATGGCCAACTATGTAGGGATGTTGGAAAAAGATGAAAATGAAATTGTATGGAAACCATATTATGCTTTGAAAACTGCTTGTCTGGGATATAAGAATGCGAATAACAATGTTGTCTTGTGGGCAAAATCTCAGTAAAGTTATTGACCTGTATTTCAGATATTTTGACTGAAAAGGCACTGCAACAATCACTTTGACAAAAGTTTATAGCCTTAGGCAAACCACTCCCACAATTTTCGATTTAAGTCCAATACCAATGTGTCGCCACACTACTCTCTGTCTTTCTCTCCCCCGATAATTTACTTTTCATTTTGAGTTATTCTACTACTCTGGCAGCATAATTCAAAATGGGACCTTATGTCCTGAATAGAATCAAGAAGTCTAGGTAGACAGTCGACCCACAAAACAAAATGGTGGAGATAATAGCTGTGTGTGAGATCTATGCTGTTATAGACTTCTGAAGATTGGAACCCATCTAACCCAGATTTATAGGCTTTACAAGTGTTGGTGAATCTGTGTCTACGTAAAACACGAGGAATTATTAGCCGAAGACTATAAGCCACCAACAGGATATATATCCAAAGCGAATATAAATCATGTGAACGTGCTCAGGTAACCCTAAATGCTATCAATCAGAATCCACAAAAGAGCCGAAGAGGGAAACGCCTTCTACACGCTGTGTACATAGCTGTAAGTCGAAGCAGCTATGCATGTGCAACAAATCATGAAATGAGCTGTAGTGTGGAACAAATGAATATGAAAGAGATTCCTGGGAGCTTTGTGTGCTTTATAGAAACTAAGGACTAAATATACTTCCTTGTAGTACTAGTTACAGAGCCTAACATTTCCGTAATCAAGTCAAAATTGATTTAAAGTGCTTCACCAATTAAGTTCCTTGATATCAAGGAAGTATCAAATTTCGTTTCGAATCCGAATAGTCGCTCTTAAATGAACATCAGTGATACTTTCTATTGTGTTTTTTGCAGAAAGGGAAACAGACTTTCGTTTCAAAGTTCTTTGGACCCTGGCTTAAGTCTTTTTAAAAAATAACAACGCCAGCGATCATGTTTAAATTATAGAAACAAGGCAGTAGAGATTAATTCAAAAGGCCTAGAACTCACAAACATTTGGATAATGAACCCCGTATTTCCGTATGACAACAGTGTTGATCAAGGGATTTTGTTTTCTTCTCATATCGTTACATATTACTTAACCACTGCTGTAGCATATCTACGTATCAGAGATCAACAATGAGTGTCCAAAAAGATGAGTAGAATCGAATCAAACTCATAATTTCTGATACTTATACGCATTAATACTTATTTTAATATCATGGAACCTCTTCTGCTCATATATAAAGCTTGTAGTACTCATCATATTAATACTTTACAACACGTATGATGTTGTTGATGTCGACTCTCCATAACTCAACATATGTGCACGAATCACAAAATAATTATGAATCACGTACGAACACTAAAATACTTACTAGATGGTCGTGTATTTGCTCTGCTTGCTGTTCTGTCTTTTTTCTTTTGTTGTAAGCCCAACAACAACTAAGATTGTAAATTCTGATCAATGATTCGAGTCACATGAGTATTTTTCTAAAGTTATGGATCTAATGAGTAGGCTTACGAATCGAACATACATATTTCGAATGGTATGAGCTTGATGTCAACATTGTACGCATACTCATTGCAACCTGTACTTATAAATCAGCTGTAGTGAGTAGTGAGTATGTACATTGTTAAATTTCAATATTGTTGACTCACACTCGCTTATATTCAAAATTTCATGAGTGCTTATGAGTAGCGAAAAAGTGATTCCATGCTGATCTCTGCTCTGTACCTACATACATATGTCATCTTTAATTGAAACATTTTTCATGAAATTGATTTTTAAAATATTTATTTTTGACTATAATTTTATACACTTATAAACAAACATACATACAGACATACATACATACATATGCATATGTAATTGATAACTTAAGAAATTAAAATCAAAAGAAACAGAAACGGAAAAACAAAAAAGAGAATGAAATTTTTAATACTTAATTAAGGAGTTTGGAAATGTACAAATAAGTGAAGGATGGATGATAGAAAGAATGAAAGCGATATCATAGGAATAATATAATGAGGATGAGGGAGAGGGGGGAGAGGAGGATATAATCACATGTGACTACCTTAACATTACAAATTATTTGTAAACAAAACGATGGCAGGTAGGATTTTCTTTTTCTTTTAATAAGGAAATTCAATATTTGAATGTATCATCATCATCATCCTCATTAGGAACATTAAGGGAAAAGAAATTAAAAAAAAAATTATATTCAGGTTTTGGAGAAGGGGGGAAAAAATCCTAAAAAATAATAACATATGAATGTGTGTGTGATTTTACAATAATACAACAACAATATAATTTCTTTTTGGCAAATCATGTGCAAAACATTTCTGTCTTCTGCCTCCACTCAAAGCGGAAGGAGCGAGAGGGGATTTGAATTTCCCAATTTGTTTAGGAATTTCTCTGCTTCTGTTGCTGAGTGTAATGTATCAGTGTAAACATTTTCAATAATTTAATATCCTTCTTATCCTCGACTGTGGTTGATTTGTAGGTTGCGGGGCTGTTGCTGTTGCAGTTCTGCTGCTGGTGCTGCTGCTGGATTTTGTTGAGGCTGTAATGATTCGATGGAACTTTCGCTGGTACTGTCATCTCTTCTTTCATTGCACGTGTTGCCGCCAATTGCAGTTGCGTTTGTTGTTGCATGATGGGGCTGCGATTGCAACTGTTGTTGCTGCTGCTGTTGCTGGTGGTGATGGCGTGATGGCATGTGGCCTGTAATATTTGGCTCCGTGTATAGTCTTCTATCGGTAATTGTTGTTGAGATGCTGCTGCTGCTGTTGCTGCTGCTGCTGCTGTTGTAGACTGCTGTAATATGGTGGCCATGTGTATGCGCTGTTGTAAGGACTTCCGCATTGTGCTGGATTGCTCCTGCTGGCGGTGGTGGTGGTGGGGGTGGTTGATGGCGGCTGACTGGTCGTGTCTTTAAAATACTTAAATCATTAACATTTTCTAAAAAACTTTTATGAGCTGACAATTGTTTCACACTTTCAACATCCTTTTTGAGTTCCTCCATGTCCCGCTTTAGCTTGGCACGTCTATTCTGGAACCAGGTGATCACCTGCTCGTATCGCACACGTTCACAGGGTTTACATGTAAAGAGAAATTGTATTTCATGTTGTAAAGTTTAGCAATCAAAGTACTTTTAAAATTTTCTAAACTCACCTGTGCATTGGATAGGCCCAAACCAGCGGCAATCTCATCACGATCGGCTGGTGAAAGATATTTTTGATACAAGAAACGCTTCTCCAACTCAAATATCTGGTGATTGGTAAATGCTGTACGGCTTTTACGTTTCTTTTTAGGATTGGGCCGTGTAGCGAAAATATTTAAAGTGGCGGGATCTGAAAATAGAATACAGGGAATAAAGTAAAATTAAATAAAAGTATTTTACGATTAATAAGTTTTTTTAAAAGGTAGGCATTTAAATTCAAAAGGTATCTGGTAACGGAATATTTGTGATATTTTTCAAAGCCTTGCTTCTGAGATATTCTTGTTTTTAAAATCAATTATAAAATGATAATTTTGCTTAGTGCTTGTCAACGTATTTTCTTACAATTAATATTTAATGAGTATTCCTTTATTTCCATTAAAAATGTCTTCTGTTTCTGAGTTGTATTGAATTTTTCCACGATTTATTTTTCGATATCAAGTAAAATTTTTGAATTTCATTAGCAAGTCGTGTAGTGAATGAAATTTATGGCTTGTGTGGGAGAGAGGGAGGGCTATTAGAGAAAATTTATATGATTTTTTAAATGTTCGTGTTCAACGTGTATACATTTTAATTAATTGAATAGCGTTTTAATGATTTTTCCACATTTTCTTCTTGTTTCACTTATTTATGGAGTTTGAACATAAAGAAACAGAAATTATGCTTCCGTTTAAAAATTCTAATTCGCAGCAACACGAAGAGAAATGAATTGAAGTTTTTTCCAATCGTTTTTTTATGCTTGCAACTGCATAAAATTGGCATTAAGTGGGTCATTTTAACATAATAAAACGTAATTTTTATGATTTGAAAATCATTAAAATATTTGCAATTTTTATTTTAAAAGTGCTGAATATATTAACGATCATTTTCTTTAATGAGATTTTTTTTATTGGAATTCTAATTCTAACTTGTTTGTTGTTATAATTTTTTTTTAAATATTTTTCATTATTTTTTTGAATTTATTATAAAACATATTAAATTCTTACTTAAATTCTTTGATTTAAAACTGTAAGTGTCCCTAATAATCATAACACACTGTGAATATCCCCCTTATTAATCTCTTGTTTATTGATTTTGTTTACATTTCTTTGATTTCTTTGAAAGAGAATCCAAATATCATCGTTTTGTTCTTGTACTCAGAGAAATTGACTTTTTAGTATGTTGTGTCGTATACTTGTGTTAGTGTGTATTGTACGAATATTTATGTTTTTGTTTTTGCTGGTATTTTGTTTGTTTGTTTGTTTCGGTTTTAATGCTTATCCTTTTGCTCCCTTTGCCTCTTTTTTTAACCACACAAATAATTGCTACATTTATTTGATTGTTTGAAAGTGTGTGTGTGTGTACTTGTGCCGGCCGATTGTTTTTCATGTTTTCGGGTGTTCTCTTTGGCATTAATGTTTGTGTATTGTTGGTGTTGCTTTTAATACAATTAATTTACTTGCTTGAATGCCTTTGGACAATAATGGCGTGCGTAGTTATTTATTTCTTCTCTTGTTGTTGCTGTTGTTCTGTTGCTTTTGGGTGAGAGAATAAGTAAACGTGTTTTAATGAAACCGTGTACGCGTGTGTATGTGTGTACATTTTTGGGGAGTTTATTATTTACTTAAACAGCTGCGTGTTTATATTGTTCAGTTTGTTTGTGTTTTTGTTTTTAATGTTTAAATTTATGTTTGTTTGTAGCTGGTCTCTGCATATAATGTCCTCTTGTTTTTACCACAAAACATACATGCATACATGCATAGTTTTAATAAATTATTGTTTATGTGTGTGTGTGTGTCTTGTTTACTTACATTTATTATTTAAGTGAGTAACTTTAATAATGTCTCCGAGTTCTTTTGGTTTCTTTAACATGTTATAACTTCTCTGTGTTGTGTGTTTCCATGTAAAAGTGTATGTGTGTTTGTGGTGGCCTTTTATGATGACACTGTAGGGCAAAATGTCTGATAATACTACACCTTTTAGTTGTTACTTCGTTCGTATAGGCATTAATGAATTAACAACTACATCATGTTGTTTGTCTACACAAACAACCCAATATATAGTACATGAATGCACATACATACATACGTACATATATACATACATAGTATGTATAGGGGCAATGAATGATATCGGTAATGAGCGGTTGTTTATTTAATTAAACGAACGAAGAGTAACACAATAAGAGCGACCAGAGTTTAAGGGTTCTTTATGTTTTTGTGGGGAAAACAACAATTAAACTGAAGCTTAAAAGAAGCCATTTTTTAAACAAAAAAAGAATGCCAAAATATTGGGGGTTTCTTCATTGAAGAAAAACAAAACAATTAAATTTTATGACATTTAATTTAAGCAAAAACATTTAAAACAACAACAACAACAAATTGTTTCTTAAATAATACTTTTCAGCGACAAGTTAAACAAGGTATCGTTCTTTAAGTGAGAGAAAGAGAGAGACGAAGAGAATATAAAATAATTGGTAAAATTAATGTAAAAAGGCCACACAGGCATAATAAGCAGTGGCGTAGCTAAAAACTGCTAGGCAGGGAAACAATTTTGAAATAATTCTGATACACTAACAACGTATTATCCACAGTTTTCATTTGATTGATTCCTTTGCGTTCGTGCATCACGCTTTAAATGATCGTTGACTGAGAATGTGTTAAAAATATTCGAAAATAAGTGTCTGACAGTCATGAAGACGTTGTTTTGTTTGCTCAGAAGCTAAAGATTGCGCAAAACCAAGTTTGTAGGCACTTGAATAATTCGGTTTACAAAGAGAAACTTCATGGGAAGGTGACCTTTCGCGATAATGCTATAAACCCTTATGAAACGATCGATTTTTTACGCGACTATTAATGAAAATTGCCTCACTTATAATAATTTTAAGCTAAAACATTGCCAAATCAATTGTGCTGAGCTCGAGTTGTATGTTGAAGAAATTTGGAAGAAATCATGTACTTTAAGCTGGCTGCCCTGCTACCCCAAACTCTTAACTCAAACTTATACTATGATTGAACCAACGAATAACCTCACAGAGGCAATAAAAGGGAAATTTTGTTCCAACCAGACAACTTAAGGCCACGTGAAGAGATTAATACTAGGCTGAAGCTCCTAAAACATTGTTTTCTCGTTAATATGAGAATAGTTTAGGAATTCAGGAATTGTGAACTTGACGATCAGTTAGTTTGGAACGAATCTATTCAAAAGAGATACTAGATGGTGAAATTAAGAAATTTGGTATGTATGGATTGTCGTGCTCCATGCACTCCATACGTTCTATTTGCACAGTAAGTTAAACAAGCAAATGCTTTCTTTTGAGACACTCTCCTTTAAGATAGTGGATTTGAATATAGATTATGACATATTGGGACGAGGATCTGTTATGTGAGTGCATTAAGTTATAAGCTCACTCATGAGGGCAGTGTGTTCCAAGCAGAGGTGTTTGCGATCATCAAGACAGCAGAACTAGTCTAAGAATGGAGCACGCCAGGCGATATGATAATTAATGGCACAGTTGGGCTTCCATGAAGCTTCAGATTGATAGAAAGCCTCTCAAGCACATGGTGATACTGTGTTTGGTCTCAGTCCTTGTTTTGTATGTGGTAATGAAATCGTAGAAGAGCTTGCAAGATAAAGAATGGTAAAGGGTGCGAACCTGACCGTCGTTCCTCTTTCCGTGAAGGTGTCTCACCTACTTTTCGTATCTAATCCAAGATGGTGGAATTAAATTCTAATAGCCTATATATCTGAACTGACTTCTTTGCATTTCATGAAATGTAATCACAATACTTTTATGTTTTTTTTTTTTAACAAATTGATTATCATTTAAAGATGATTTAACTTTGAAGAATTTTTATTGCATTTTCTTATTGGTTTTTTCCTAACGTTTCCATTCATTTTAGCCTCATTATGATGCGTCAATTAAACGGAATCACTCGCATAACAATGCTTATGATTGAATCGCATGCCACACATCAAATTTCAATTAAAACAGGCAATTGAAACAAATTAAATCGCATTGAATTGAAATACAAAAAAAAAAAAACGGGAAAAAATTAATCAAGAGAATTGAAGAAAATACAAAAAAAAAAAAAATTTTTTAAATGTTTACACACGCACATGCTACAACAAATGTTTGAAAAGAAAAAAAAATCTATTAATGGCAGGGGAAACGGGGTATTCTTTGGGTTCCCTGGAAAAACCTCAATGATTCCCTAGAATTCAATTCAATTTCATTCAAAAAACCACGAAATGCCGGCTGTCCGAATGGCAGTCTAAGCGGCCAAAATAAATGCTAAATAAAGACAAAAAAGAAGAAGAAGAATAAATTATTCAAACGATTTTTGATTTTTTTTTTTTGTTTTCTTCAGTTTTATAGAAAAATTCTGTTGTGGTTTGTTACGTTTCCAATTTCTTTTCTTTTTTTTGGGGTTAAATGAGCATTTAACCATAAAAAAACAAAAACGAGGGGAAAAAATTAAATAGAATCCAACAACAACAGCAAATAGTAATAGTAGCAATAACAACAACTACAACAACAACAAAGCAATATTAAATTAAAATTATTTTATTTTATGAGTTTTCATTATAAAAAAACCGAATCGGTTGATGTGCGCCGATTAAATCGGTTTTACAAACATGAAACGAAACTTATCTTGTGCTCTCTTCTACCTCTTCTGCCTCTCTTCTGTTTAAGTTATTATGATATCTAATGTTATTGTCTGCCTATCTGTTTGTCTGTCTGTCAGTCATTTGATCGTTTGGCTACTTTATTTTGGTGTTTTTGGTCTCTCTCTGTCTCTAGACAAATATTTGTTTTTTGGTATGTTTGGAGGTGATTTTTATTGTTTAAAATGAAGAAAAAACAACAACAACAAATTAAATATTAAACATAAAATATTAATAAACAATTTGAAACAAAAAAAACATTAGTGGCTGCAAACAGCAATTAATGGGATATGGAATATGCAACGGAAATGGGAATATTTTTTGTGGCTGATCATTTAACAAACGATTTAGTATGTAATTGAAAAATCAATTAAATTCGGTGATTAAATTCGATGAAGAGTTTAATTGTTTTAATAATTTTTTCTACAATTTCTTCTGTTGCACGGTGAACTGTCTCTGTCTTCTTAAGACTTGGTTCTCTTAATCTAATCCATCGCCTTGATTATTTCTTTGTCTCAAGTTTGATACATGGCTCCAGCTCATGTTTCTTCCATTATGGATGATATTTCTATCCACAGATCCTTCCACTTCCTAATATTACTTACTTTAATAGTCATTACAACCATTTAGTCAAGATTACAACCTAGCTTATTACACCACCCATGTTAAGTGTTTGAATTTTTATACATGAATAGCGGAACCTACAGTTAAAAGTCGCTTGTGAACGTTTCAAAGAAATTTTATTTTACTACTAGAAGGTTGTGTGTTTGATCTGTCTTGTTTGCTTATGTGTCTGTATTTTCTGCACATTTATTGAATGGTATGAGTTTGATGTCAACGTTGTATGCATGCTCATTGCAACCTGGCTTGCTCCTAATAAGCCAACGATAGGCAACAAAATTTGATCGACCAATACAATGTTTGCATTGCCAGCTCGTTTAAATTATCGAAGGAATCGACACACGGCTAGGCATGTTTAGAAAATCACCTGTGAGTTGACCTATTTTTGGGCTGTGCAGGCAACAGTAGTGTGTGATATTGTGTTGTAAGAAATTAATAGCCGCCATGATTTATTGATCTTCAAGAGATTATAACTGCAGGTGATCGAAACATGATTAAAAAATTTATGGGCCCCTCGTACAACTCTCATTTGAATACTTGCCGTCATTGTCAAAGATAAATTCCAGTGTTTTGTTCAAAATTGATGGCAACCATAAAAGAAATGCACATGATTAGAGCTTTAAAACATTCAAGAACTATTTAATTGGCTCACATTAAAGCCATACGATCATAAAAGCGTTCAAGTTTTACAATTTTTATGGCCATGGACTGATTAAACTTCCCCAAAAACGTTTAAGAATTCTAATTTCAATACGAATTTCAATTCCATAGAAATTTAACATGATTATAAAGCCATAACCGGGGATTATAAATCGATTTCGAAATCTTTAAAACGTATAACTGCTGCTTACAAAGTTACGGAATAATTCTTGGAAAAAAATTTCATAAATTTCCTAGAAACACGAGCATAAAAGTTTATTGAAAATCTCATTTTAAAATTCATTGTTTTGTTTTTTTTTTTTATTCAAAATTATGGCCTTAAAAATGTATTCATCCAAACGCCTTTAACAAACAATACTTGTGTGCCTATTTTATTAACAATAAATTCATTTGATTTCATTGATCGCAGAAACAACAGAGGAATTACACAAACAATTTCGTGGCCTTTTTTACTAAAAAATATGAAAAAAACGATAAAAATCATAACAATTGTAAGTTGATTATGATGAAATGCCTGAAAGCGTGGGTATTGGACATTTAAAATTAGATGATGATGACAAATATCACACCTTCTTGATGGCATTAATTTTATAATTTTATTACGATTTTACTCATCGTGTCGAAGTAATTTGAATGAAATTTATTTCAATTCATAAAATCATAATACAATGCCAGTCAAAATTAAATGAATTCGATAAATTCCCTTCCTTGATTCTCTCTGTTCATTCATGGGTAAATAATGCTCAAACTTGTCTTTGCAGCTCCTTTGAGTTTTTGGTCACGGGACTATACCGTGTAACTTTAAAGCCGATAAAGCTTGCTACAGCAGGTACACAATTACTGAATAGCAATCATAAGCTTTTTCATCATCATCTTACAGCTCACGGTAAGCTCGAGAATAATATAGAATAATAAGGCTTGTTAGTTTCATTAAATCAACGCTAAATTGAGCACACATAGCAGCCCGTTAGGCTAATAAATGCCTTCACTTAATAGAAAGCAGTGTTGCAAAATTGAAATGGTACTGAATTATAACTGAAAAAGTACATTTTTACATCGAATGGTACTTTTGCGAAAAAAATACACGCATACTCGTACATACTGGTCATTACAATCCTCCAGTCAGGATTAGGACCTAGCTTCTCACACCACTTATGTTGTGTGCGTTAATTTCATATATGAGTAGCGGGACCTACAGTTTAAATGACAATTTTTTGAGAAACTTGTCATGGCAATTTTATTTATTTTCAGAGAGTTTTTGCCAGAAATCTGCTGAGAGTAAGTCGCCGAAGAAATATTTTTTTCATATTTCGTTTAGTTTAGGAGATATCTGACCTCGGGTTTGAACTGCGGCCTCGCGTCTAATAAGCCAATACACTACCTACTAGACTACGGCGACTTCTTGTGTTGATCTTGAAACATCTGTCAACTTTAGTTAGGATTTTTAGCACTGAACTATTGAAATTTCATTAAAGGACTCGTGAGTTTATGAAAATTCTCCAGGCCAATTGCCATGTTCTTCAACTTCTGCCAATTCGAATCTGAATTGCTTAGGTTTTCGATGTATCTCCCTGACTTATTCCCATAATAAATTCACCATTTCATATGACAAAATTGTCATCAAATTTATGAATTCTTATCCCTTTAATAATGTACTCGTATGTATGTTGCGTAGATAATTACGTAAAAATTTTGTCATTTACAATTATGATATAAGCTTTGCCTATACGATGGCGTGAAATTAATTGTGTTGTCTTTCACCTCTTCCATATCCACCTTTGTATTTTTGTTTTTTGCTTTGTGTACGAGAGAGTCCACTATTTACTTAATTAATCGGACATGAATATTTATCATCATAAAATCAAGTTACGAACACACCCATATTGAGTTGGAAAACAGGCCAAGTCAAAGGTAAATGACAGCAAAACATTCTCAAACTATTCAGAAAAGGAAGAGAATCCTTCGTACCCTTGACAATTATGCCAAGGAAATGTCGTGCAACAAACTCAATTAGTAATGGCTGCCACAAAATGATACACACTCTTACAAGGTAATTAAAACAAGTAATTACACTATGTATGTATATATGTGTATGTGTGTGTGGTTACTCATTTTAATTATATTTATTATATAATATTGTATAATCACATTAAATATATGTACATATATGCGTGCACACATCCGTATGTATGTGTCCGTATGTATGTATGCATGAAAAATTAGAATTTCTAAAGCGAGCTCTTTAACTAAACAAGCCATTCATTAATAACCAAGAAGACAAAAAAAGTTAAAAAGAGCTGTCACACCATTTATTTATTGTGTAACTGTAATAATAAATGGCTCGCGCTCATACGGCCGGCACTCTTGTCTTTCTTCTAAATGACAATTTCATTTCATTACAGGCAGCTAGCCAGCCAACTAGCGAGCTCATCTCTTAGGCCAGGTCATATTTTAATATTGTTAATGACCATATACACGCACAGTGGCATAAAAAAGTCTAGCGTATGTGTTGTGTTGTTTTTGTTAGCATAATCACAATTGGTTCTGGCCATGTAAGTGGCAACACATGCCGTTGGTTTCTTTTGTGTTAACCAATGTGGGTGCCTTTCTTTTTTTTATTCTAGCTGAAGACCTCTTTGAATTTACATATAATGTGCGCAGTACATTGTAGTTTTTTGTGTGATACACAGTGCTACACACTGTTTTAAACCAGATGTCATATCAATTATGACACTTTGGCTATGACATATGATCGCATCTAGAGCAATGAATCGCTTTTTCGCTACTCATAAGCACTCAAGAAATTTTGAATATAAGTGAGTGTGAGTCAACAATATTGAAATTTAACTATGTACTCCGCTTCATTCATACTCACTACGAGAAGTGAGCCATTTAATCCTAAAGACCATAAAAATTCTATTCAAATATTTTTGCTTTCGACATTCATTTAATAATCCAATTGGACATACAAATTGCAAAACATCAGCCATCAAAAGTTGACCATATACTGACAATTAAAACGTGCGCTCTTTTTTGACTCATTTTGGACTTTTTTGTTAAGAAATCTTGTTGTTATTCTCTCAGAATACATCACCAGCTTTTGCTCAGAAACTATATTCTGAGGAGCGATGGCATATGCTAGGTAGAGTGCTTGACGACAAACTCGAGCAATTAAAGTTCAGACCCCAGAGAAGGCAAACAAATTTTCAAATCATATAGAATTTCCAAAATGAAGACGCTCCAATACACTTCAAAACTAACCAGACATCTCCCACCCAGCGAAGAACGCATTAAGATAGGAACTTCAGTTGGGTAGAAAGGGAATTGGTACCAATGCACCCAATACTTGTTTATAGAGGAAGTTATTTCTGGGCAAATCTAGAATGGTCATGGGATTCTAATATGGAAACTGTCATGGAGTAGGGTACATAGACTGGCAAGCGTTAGAATCATAATTTGCCCTAAAGCTACACTGCAGACTAATGGAGAACTAATCTGAGAACGTTGGAAGAGCTATGGATACAATGAGAAAAATGGTGCACAAGTCTATTCGGGAGCATTGTTACCCGACGCATCAAGAGGCTTCCAGTTCGCTCTTCAACTGTTTCCCGAACAGAACCTATAAACTCTATAATTTTGGGAAATGCTTTGCAATGAGTATGATTAATATGAGGGAATGGAGAAATTTGGAGGCTACACTGTCTTTTAAGCGAAGGAACAAATCTACGTTACACAAATGGATCAGGAGAGGAGTGAGTTCGATCGCAGATTGAAATATTAGAAACTCATGGGAATCTTCCAAGCTGGAGTGTAGAAAAATAAGCTCAATTCCACTTGAACAGGAAGTACAAGATGAAAACATAAAAATTCCATCTGACAATCGAGCAGCCATGCGAGTATTCGGTTTGCATGAGGTGAATATGGGAGGAGAATGAGGACAGTATGGTATTGTATGAATCAGTTTGGCAGCATAAATAGGTTCAACTTCTGTACGGTCCCATATCAAGTGGAAACTCTTGGCAACTAGGACAGAAGCCTCTTCGCCGCTAATGGCGACCGAACATTTCTATGAAATGTTATACACGGCGAAAGGAAAGATGCAGAGAGGCTAACATTATTTTAAAGCCAAATGGATTGACTGGATTTCGCGTCGGACTATTTAAGAGAACTCTCGATAAACTTCAAGAATACTTGTAATAATTTCAAGCCCAATATGTGGATTCTCTGGCAAGAACACTAAATCATAAGAAATCTTACTTGGTTGCATATTAAGTACTAGACTGGAAGGTATCGTTACGGATGCGAACAAGATTCTGAACTTCGTATGGGTAGGATTGGAGGAGATATTATAGGAAGACTTTATATAGATTGGGGACAGTAAAATAGATCGTATGCTCTTGCTTTTTTCGATTCAGTAGCTTGAAAGCTGCTATTTTCTTCGGCAGACAAGGGAAGTACATACAAATTCTAAAGCTTTGAATAATTGTAGATAGAAGTGTTTGTTTAGAACAAATGATGATTACCAATAAGAATTCCATTTCAAAGAACATACATACATATATACATACATAATTGGTTATTACAACCCTTTAGTCATAATTACGACCGAACTTCTCACACCACTTTTATTGTGTTTTTTAATTTTATATATGAGTGGCGGGACCTACAGTTTAAAGTCAATTCCTAACAATAGATGTTTGAAAAACTTTTAATGGCAATTTTATTTAAACTCTCAGAGTTTTTGCCAGAAATCTGCTGAGAGGAAGCCACCATCAATATTTTCTACATGTTTTCGTTTTGATTCCTGACCTGAGGCTTGGATAGAGGCCTTACGACTAATAAGTCAACACACTACCTACTAGACTACGGCGACTTCAAGAAGTTTATTTTTAAAACAAAAAAACAAAAAATTTCTTTGAGAATTATTGCCCAAATTCTTAAGATTCTTTAAAGAAATATTTTCTCAATTAAAATCAATAATAGAAGGCGGTCTTTAAATCATTTTCTGTTAAAAGATTATCGCGTTAGAAAACGATTTTTATCTCAAAATACATCAGCAACACATTCCAGCAGATGCCAACAGATTCCAAAACATTCTTTAACAAACAAATTTCAAATCAGAATCAATAGAACAGGGACTGACTGGGAGTGAATAGAGGAACAGAATTGATTGCGTTAACAAATTTGGCTTTAATCCCTAAGCACTTATGTATGTTGTTGTATTTTTTTTATTGAATTAAAAGCCACAACAAAACAAAACAAAAGAAAAGAGTCACTCACGTTGATCTTGTTTCTGGGTGATTTGTGTTTTGACGCTTCCTTCTTAAACAAAAAACTGCGATTTAATTTGAATTTGAATACACATACCCTGGATACGTGAGTATTCTCTTCGATTTCATCATCATTCTTTAGAATATATGTAACTGAAGTCTTCTGGATGTATGGACCCCAGCCATTATTATTTTCATAATAGATAGACGGATGGATGGCTGTGTGGCTGTGTGGATGTATGGCTGTGTGTTTGATTGAATGTATGGATGTGATGTGTTTTTAATTGAATCGTTTTACTAAATAATGGCCTTCTTTAGAGCCATCTTTCTTTCCTTTCCTTTTCTTCCCATGCTGTGACGACTATTCTTTTTTTTTAGATTTTTAAGTGATCAGCTGCACCAGCAGCAGCACCAGTGTGATCGCTCACAGTTTAATTATTCATAATTGGCCGCTTCTGCTTATTGTTACGAGCTGTTCACTTAAAAGTGGTTCTCATAGAAGAAAAGAAACGTTAAAGACACTTTCTTAGAATGCGAGGGTTGTTTGTATTTTTACGCTTTTACCTTTTAAAAACGTTTAAAATATAAGCTCATAAATTGCAAATAAAATAAAAATAAATTTTGTATTTAATTTTAATTAAAATTCTTTATTATTCGCACAATTCTGTGCGCCACTGTTCACAACTTGATGTAAACAACAACAATTGCTTTTCTTTGTTATTTCTCTGTTTATACAATTTGCATAAACAATAACAATTACTAGACAATCATTCAATAGATCTTTGTAACGGAGATCTTCAAACTACGATTACTCTCTTCAAACATACCCCGTCTTCACACAAGACTGACTAAACTTCATTAACTCACTAGCCTGTTTTGCTTATAAACAGTCTGATGAATGTTCTTGAAGGCGAATGTTCGTGACTTCGCCTTCTCGAAATCTTTATGAATGTAAACATTGTTGTTTACATTATTGTTGCTTGTATATTTTGTTTACATTTATTCTTTTAGTCTTTTTGTTGTTGTATTTTTGTTTACTTGTTTACCATTTTTTTATGCTGGTGTTTGTTGTTGTATTTTCTTTTATAATTTTAATGTTAAGCGATGTAAAAGCAAAACCCCTGTATATGGATTCTTCATTTTTCTAACAATATAAACATAGACACTTAATTGTACAGTATCGGACAAAACATAAGCACCCCCTCAGTACATTTTTTTAAAATGATTATTTTTTTACGAAAACAAAGTTATTAAAAATGTTTTTTTATTTTTTTATTTATTTATATCCTTATTATTGAAAAACACAAACTTAAGGAATTCAGAATTCAATAAAAAAAAAGTTATAACTCAAAAAACATTTTAAGCCACAAATATAAGCGGACAAAACAAAAGCACCCCCAATTTAATTTACAGAAAAAAACTATTGAAATCAATATTTCGTTACGAATCCTTTATTCTGGATGACACATGCACATCTTTTAGGCATAGAGGATGTTAAACTATTAATTATTTCAGGTGATATTGCTTCCCAGGCTATTTTTGCGGCTTCAAATAAATCTTCTTTGATTTTCCAATTTTCTCGCTTGATTTTTAAGTTAACGATCTCCCACATGTTCTAGAATGGGTTAAGATCAATTAAATGCAAAATATTCGATCAACAGATCAATTATTTCTAGGCTAATTAAAAAGTTTTTGCATACTGGTCGCACATCTCCTACTCATTCTGGAGGAAGACCACGTAAAACTTCGCGATATGAAGACTCCTGAACTAAAAGGACAATCCAAAATGATTCTACAGCGTCTTCTGATCACATACGAACGCGCTTAGATTTATAAATTAACGAAAGAACGATTTCCAGAAGAGTTGTAGAGGCCGGATTATTTAGTCAACGACCAGCAAAAAAACCTTTCATATCGTCAAAAAATAAAAAAGCGAAACTTGAATTCGCCAAGGCCCATCTCAACTGGAGTGTCCAAATATGGAGAATTGTGCTGTTTTCTGACAAATCTAAGCTTAATTTAAAGGATTCAGAACATACGGAGTGTGCGCAGACGATATGAAATGTTTGACGATATGAAAGGTTTTTTTGCTGGTCGTCGACTAAATAATCCGGCCTCTACAGCTCTTCTGGAAATCGTTCTTTCGTTAATTTATAAATCTAAGCGCGTTCGTATGTGATCAGAAGACGCTGTAGAATCATTTTGGATTGTCCTTTTAGTTCAGGAGTCTTCATATCGCGAAGTTTTACGTGGTCTTCCTCCAGAATGAGTAGGAGATGTGCGACCAGTATGCAAAAACTTTTTAATTAGCCTAGAAATAATTGATCTGTTGATCAAATATTTTGCATTTAATTGATCTTAACCCATACTAGAACTTGTGGGAGATCGTTAACTTAAAAATCAAGCGAGAAAATTGGAAAATCAAAGAAGATTTATTTGAAGCCGCAAAAATAGCCTGGGAAGCAATATCACCTGAAATAATTAATAGTTTAACATCCTCTATGCCTAAAAGATGTGCATGTGTCATCCAGAATAAAGGATTCGTAACGAAATATTGACTTCAATAGTTTTTTTCTGTAAATTAAATTGGGGGTGCTTTTGTTTTGTCCGCTTATATTTGTGGCTTAAAATGTTTTTTGAGTTATAACTTTTTTTTTATTGAATTCTGAATTCCTTAAGTTTGTGTTTTTCAATAATAAGGATATAAATAAATAAAAAAAAATAAAAAACATTTTTAATAACTTTGTTTTCGTAAAAAAATTATCATTTTAAAAAAATGTACTGAGGGGGTGCTTATGTTTTGTCCGATACTGTATATATGCGACCCTCGTTTAGTTCGTTTAAAGCCACAGCAACTACAAATTATCAAAATGAATGAAAAAATGGCAATGGCTGTGTGTGCCATTAAAGCTGTTCAATCATTGTAGTTTGATTGACTCTTCAATTATTGATTTTTAATTGGTGTGACTTAATTGATACAACGAAACAAACAAGATTTCCTATGATTAGGTCTCTGAAACCATTAATTTATTGGCAATTTATTCAATGATCAATTGATTTAATTGATGTGCCGTTATTTACTGGCATATTTAGTAATCTTATCAGCCAGGAGAAGGTTTGGTACTTAGACTTTAGATCTGGATTTGTTTGAATAATAAAGGAAATAAAAATTGACTGGGCGTTCTATCATACGAATATATTTTTGCTTAAGAGCGTTCTCGTTGGAATGTTTTCTGCGAATCTCAGCCAATTAACCCCGGATGTGTTCCATAAGGAAATTAAGTACCTACTCTAGTAGTAAAACAATGAAACAGAATCTACATGGCATTGCTGTGCTGTAGTGAATCAATAGGCTTCTATAGATTACCAATTGAATAATCCTGACCAAAGTCTAATTGCCTACCCTGAGCGGATTCAGTTAAAGTATGACTAAGTTAAGGGAAATACCTTTTCTGTAGAGAATACACTGTAAACAGCCTTTTATATTGGACTCTTTTGTGAAAAGTTTGGTTGACATAATTCTAACCAAGAGTAGTTTGCTCTGCATCAATCAACTTTCTGTACGTTTTAGTCGATGCATCAATAGAACGGCTTCTACGGATTCCACTGTAGTGTGTTAGTGGTTATCGAGTAATCTTGTCGGTTAGAATTCAAAGTGTACGGCCTATATTCCCCTTTCTTTCCCTTGACATACATACATACGTCAAAGGAATAGAAATTTGGTTTTTCGCGGTCAGCAGATCAATAATCCGCATGTGATTTGGCTTCCAAATGTTTTGAATTTGAATATTTGCATTCAATTGCATCGATTGCATTTGTACATTTCCTTAGTTTGTAGCCTTAAAGGAGTATAGACAGGACGTTCGGATTTATTCCGAGCCGAGGTCTCCAAAATGAACATGCCGAGTATACGTCAGAGGTATTACGAATAGATCTCGATAGAGCGTTTATAGCACATGTAAGATTTTGTAAGAATGTCGTGTGACTCTGGAGGAAATAGCGAGATGTTCGATGCTTAGCCTTCATATGGGTTATTGGGTACATGTCCGTTGAAAGTAGCGAAAAGTCTGACCCATTTGGAAATGCTGGCGACTACAATAATAGATCACGTCGACATCACTTGTAGACATACCAGAAAAATCGAACCCACTGTGGATAAATGTAGCATAAAATTTGCGTAACCTGAGTCCATATTGGAAACCTTCTTAGCAGTTATATAAAGGGTCCGCCAAATAATTTTTTTTTTTGAAAATGCTTTAAAAAAAACTACTGAATATTTTCTCAAATTTCTTTTTTTATTTGAAAGTACAATCCATCCGGTTAATAATGGAAAATAATTTCATTCAAATGGCTGCCTCGGCTGGCCATGCAGTAGCCTACACGATCGGTTCAATTTTTAAGCACATTATCGATTGTGTGCAGCTGTATTTCACCAATGGCTTCACGAATATTGTGGTTTAAAGCGTCAATTGTCTCTGGCTTGTCGGCGTAACACTTATCTTTGACGGCATCCCACAAATAATAGTCCAACGGTGTCAAATCGCAGCCAAACGACATCAGCTCTGCGGCTGATAATGCGATCTTCAAAAACAGGGCGCAAAACATCTTCGGCTGTGTGGCACGTAGCGCTGTCCTGTTGAAACCAAATGTTGCCAATATCCTCCTCTTCCATAGAAAAATGGCCCAATTATGCCTCATGGACCAAAATCCGCACCAAACAGTGACTCGTTTTGGGTGCGTCGGCTTTTCAATGTATGCGTGCGGGTTTTCTGTGCCCCAAATGCGACAATTATGCCTGTTTACATACCCGCCAAGATCAAAATGAGCTTCATCTGAAAAGATGATTTTTTTTTTCCAAAATCGGTATCTTCTGTAAGTCGATCGCAGGCCCACTTAGCGAAGCGAAAACGCATTGGATGGTCAATATTCGTTCAGCGGAAGGATAAAACTAATTATCTGTCAAATCAGACATGAGCTAAGTGTTACCATTCACGCAATAAGCACTAGTTGAAAAAAAAACGTTAGATGGCGGACCCGATATAACGGGACAGTAGCCTCTGAATACACATTTTCGGAGAAGCTTTAATGATGATGAAGAAGTTGAGGCTTTAGAACAGATTCTTTGTCATTGTGCGGTACATAGAAACCTAAGGTTAAGAATTCTTGTTTAATGGCAAAACGTTTTAGCCAACGGTGATTTGGACAAAACTGTCAGCCTCATAAAGCTATTGGGGTCTTCAGGACAAATGTCAATCAGTAGATATAGTTGAATGACTGAGACAACTGCCAACTTAATTAATCTTAACCTGGCATATCATATATGTATTAATCCATTAAATTTGCCTGAATATATGGCTATGCGGCATGGTAATGAGGGTAACCTAGTCATGGGAAGGGAAACAATCTCCTCATTGAAAGTTCAAGTTCTTTGAGTACTACTCACAGTCGGTCAGAGAATATGTCTGACCCGTAACAAAGCCTATCTTGGCTTACCGAAATATCGAATGAAAAAAATATATATTAGAGTGGCATTTAAAGTTTATATTCTCCTTTAAAAAAAATTCTTTATAAATGGAAAAACAAAATTTGAAAGAAAATATTGTCTTTTAAGTTGTGTAGTCATAAGTCTCTCGGCCTATTATTTGGATGGCTTGGATTGGAAGCCGAAAGAAAAGGATGATAAATTAGCCAGTGATTGTATTTCTTTTTTTTCGTTTATTGTAGAAGACGACCTTCATCAATGATGTTAATTTTCATATTTTTTTTCTTTCACTTCTCTCTCTTTGTTGTTGTTGTTGTTGCTGATGCTGCTGCTGCTTCTCTTCTTTTTTCATTTGGGTGATCGGCTAAATGCCTTCAGGCTTAAATAAGGCGAACAATAAAAACAGATTTGCTAAAAGGGTTAATTACTTGCCGCCAAAAAGAGGATACCGCTGCTGCTGCCGCTGCAGCATTCTTATTCATATTCAAAATCACATTGAGACACTTCGAAAAAACACACGCGCGCTTGAAATTCTCTCACATTCATTCATAGTTTACCTTTGGATCTTAAAACCTCACATATTTTTTTCTTCTTCCTTCAGTTCAGAACCTGAACAATTTGTTTTCTTGTTTGATGAAACCCGCAAGCCAGGCTTTAAATATTAAAATAACCTCCTATGCTCCCCAATACCCTTGTGGGAAGCAGAAGAAGAAAAGAGAAGCAACAAAAACACGATATGAAAGACAATACGCAGCTCGTTGATGTTTCATACACAAATTGCGTTTTCCAGAAGCTCGAAATCATAATCAAAAACTAATTTTAATCCCAGAGTTGCTGCTGATGCTGCTGCTGCTCTCTTGCTCTTTTTCTCTGCTTTGGCCAGACATTTCGCGAATTTGTTTTGAGGGTCTGTTTACACGCTGGCGGTTTTCTTATTCAACTTAGGCTTAGAAATTGGGGGGCATTATTAGATTTTAACTGAGCGGCGGTGAACTGGTCCTTTAAATGTTTTGAAGTTTTTGGCCATAATAAAATTGAACAATAAAACTGATAAGTTTAAAATCAGAAAAAATAAGAAACAAAATCCAGACCTTTAAACCACAACAAAGTTTCATTTGAATTTGGCCACGTAAAGGTTTTCCGATATGGGATGTGTTCTGCCTCAAATGCTTAGCCAGTATTTTACTGGACTTTTTATTTGAAGTCTTTAATGGAAGTCGTCTTCCCATTAGGGTTTACTTCTTTCAAACTAGCCATTAACCGTTGATGAGGATGCCTTCCCCACTGTATTGTTCCGCTTATTGCCTTTGAAAGCGGCAATGTTTTAACAAAACCAAACGAAACCAAATCCAAAACCACATCAGAATATTGCCGCATATCAATAAACAAATGAGGCAGAAATTATAAAAATATTTTTTTTTTTAAAGTTTATTCATCCGAGTCGAAAATAATTTTTTCCCGGGTTTTAAGACCAAAACGAATCCATTGAATAAGGAAGGAAGGATGACGACTACATATTCATTGTTGCTGTTGTCTGGTGTCGTTTTTATAGCCATTGTTGTTGCAGTTTTGTCGCAAAAGCTCTTTCTTTCTTGCTTTTTTAATTAGAAGGTTATAAATTAAAAAGCATTTTTGGCCGACAATAATGACTTAAAACGTCATCATCATCATCATTATCATCATGGTGAACAGTGTTCTCAGCTTTCATTGTGTGTGTGTGACTTTATAAAGAAATTCTTGTGTATTGGGGGTAGACCACCAACCATCACTTGATGACTTCTGTTTGAATATTTTTACTTTGCTTTGCTTTCCTTTGCCTGCCATATTTCAAAAAGATCTCCTTTAATTTTTGTTTTTGTGTTCGCTGCAGTGATGCCTATAAATGTCGGTTGTTTTGGGTAGAAAAGTGAAAAATAAATGCGTTGCCGCACATCAATTTTATTTTATTCACACAATTTATGAACCGAAATTCACGTAAAACGTGCAACCATTTGATGACTTTATGCTGTGGCCACTTATTGCACCATCCACCGTTGAAGATCTTGAAGACTTTTATTGTTGTTTTGGGTTGTGGGGATTGTCTTGTAAACATTTATTGTGATCATTCATTTTGAAAATATAATCATCATCATCATTATCGTCATCATCATTATGATCTCCTATATACACTAGCCAACCAACTGGACCTTTTTGGGAGTAAGAGCAGCACATAAAAGGTGTTACAAAATTGCTTACCCATACACCCGTACCCCACCATTTACCTTTAAAATAGGCGAGCATGCATGTGTTCATTCTGGATTAATGATTTTTATATGAGAGTCTCTTTTTTGTTTAAATGCTCTGGCATCCATACATCCATCTTTCCATTCATCTTTCCATTCTATTTGAATTCCTTTAGTTTTTTATTCACATTTAATTTATCATTCCGTTTTCATTTCATTTTCAATTTTTTTTTTATTATTCCCTTATCGTGTCTTTAGCCGGTTTTGCATGAAGAAGCAAGCGGCAGCTAATCATCCATTGTCTTGTCACAAGCTCTCTTGTGTTGTTGCTGTTGTTGTTGGTGGCACATTATTCAAATAATTTACAGTCTTTTGTGTCAGCTATTAACTGTTATGTCTTTTTGACACTTCGTCTTCTCATCTTTTGTTTTCCTTTGTTTTTGTCTTCTTTGTTCTTCTGTTGTTGTTTTTGTTGTTGCATAAAGATGTGCCATGCAACTACTACCTCCACTGCGACTCATTAATAAGAGGAGTGTGCAATGAGAAGAGCAGTGAGGAGGAGGGCAGTGGTAAAACATCAAACAGAGTGGCTATTACCGATCATGTTTTACAACTGATCACCAACACCTGATAAAACGGTAGAGAGAATATTAAGGAAACAACAGAAAAAGAAAAACAAAAAACAAAATCATTCAACTTCACAATTACACTGAGAGAAAGGAGTTTGTGGGCACTCTAAGAAGCTTTCTAAGTGTGTGTTCTATAAGGCTTGGAACTGGTGTGCGCCAGAGAGACTTTGTATCATGCTTTTTATGTAATATAGGGTTGGACTTCATCTGAAAAGTGAACTAAAGAATGGTAAAGGGATTTCGAAGGGACATCAAGCTCACTTAAATAGCCTAGATTTGACAAATGGTAGCCTGGTGTCCTAGCTCACAACTTTTCCGGGCTTTAATTACATCTTTTCAATATATCAGCAGCAATATTGCTTGAGAATACCTTAATCACTGATCCACTTACAGTAGGCAACACCTTGCTACTTTGACATTGACTACCAAATACAAAAAGGCTCGACCGATTTATGCTCGTTTAAAAACCGTATCTCTGTAAGCGTATTAAATTGAAAATATTTGCCGGAAATAGAAAATCAATGGTCTTTTTTTTCTATGAAACTTGGAGTCCTGATCGTAGTGATCTGCATAAGTGTTTGTAAATTAAAGTCTTCAAAGAATTCTGAACCTTTTCTGGCCGATATGCTTAGCAAAAACTTAGGGTTGATGAATAAATATTTTGAAAATGGCATTGATTTTGAATGAAGCCTATGAAGGGGAAATGACGTCACAGCAAATTACACAATGGAATAAAATTCTTAGGGAAGGTGTTAAAGATGTAAATGGGGTAAAGCTGGAGCAAAGTGAAGAAGTGAATTGAGGGGAATGTATATTGAAAGTTTGAAATATTTTTAAATGATAACACAAGACGGAGATAATATCGGAATGAACTTTAATTTTTGATTATGATGATTATTATAATCATAATTTTCCATTAGAGGAATTGGCATATTGGCCTCCAGATTCTGGAGTCCAGAATTTCAAGATTTGATAGTTTGTTGGCATAAATCAATGACTTACAGAAGATCACTTTATAACAAGGCATTTAGAAGTGTTAAACCGCCTCTTTTTGAAATAAATCGATAATAATCCCGCTGTATAGGATATTGCGCTATTTTTTGAATCGAATGACGGTTATGAAAACAGCATGGCTCGATAGCGCTTGCTAATCATCATAATGTGAGCTCCATGGTCATGGTTCGAAAGAAATAAGGACTCATGACGAAGATAGCTAGAAATATGCAATTTTAATGGTTCTGATGAAAACTCGTTAACGACGTAAGAATTCAATTGAATTTTGCTTGTAGTAAAAGTGTCTCTATAAAATTTGCAAACAGATTTGCTTCTTTAAAATAAATTTTCAGAACTTGGAAGCAGTGTTCTGGAGTTCAACGATTCACAATAAATTGTCAAACCTAACTGAATAAAAATGTCAACACAGTTTGACTGACATTCTAAGCTGTCAAACCGTAATTATAGATGATTATCATGCGATATTCCTGGCTTCATGAAAACTAGAATGCTTTCAATATTGTTAACAAAGGATTATCTTTGAAAAGATAATAACCCTTTGTTTAAGGGTCGCCGTAGTCTAGGAGATAAATGAAACAATATTTCTTCGTCGACATCCTCTCAGTGGATTTCTGTCAAAAACTCGAAGATTAAAAATAAAATTGCATGAAAAGCTTCTCAATAATGATCTGTCGTTCGGAGTCGGCTTTAAACTGTAAGTCCCCCCATTCATATATGAAATTAACGCACACAACATAAGTGATGAGAGAATTTATGTCGTAACCCTGACTAAAGGGTTGTATGCTGTGGTTCCGGAACGTCGTTCCGGTACTTCCTTTTTGGACAGGAACGCGTTCCGGAACTAAAGATGATTTCTGATAACGAGAAATGGCTGACGTTTTGAAAAAAAAGGAATTAAAAAGAATTGCTGGGGAAATTGGGGGAAATCATCCAACCCCCCCGTCGTTAAATTTGGGACATGAGACCGCACAGATCGGCCGCCTATATCGGCCCTGTGTATATAATTACATATATGCGTTCCGGTAAAAAAAAATTAGCACAACACCACTGGTTGTATGTTTGTTTAAGTTGTTTAAAATTTCGAACTGTGCCGTTTTCTTGGCATTTCCTTAAAGTCTTTATTTGCAGCACGTCAATTACCATCGACTTCTTTAAGCGTTATTTCTGACAGTGTAGTTTTTTTCGCTATTTTTTAATTTTTAATTTTTATTTGCCATAATACCGGCGGTTAAAACGTTGTGTTAATAAATATTTAATTGATGCTCAAAAGTGACAGTTAACAAGACACAAAAATTGTGTAAAACCATGTAAGAGGCAGTCAGTTCGGCCACTAATTTCACTGAACCATCGCAAAACAGCTTCAATTTAATATTCCACACGGGAACATGGATTGCGTGGTATGAATTTGAGTATGAGTGTGGCATTGGCATTGGCTGTATTGGTGTTGGCATATGTTTGTGTGCAATGGCAATACTGTTCCAAAATACATACAGCAATAACGACGATAAATGTTATCGGTGGCAATAAAACCCACCTTTTTAAGTTTAAAGTTTAATATACAGAAGAACCCCCCCGAAATAAAACAAAAAACAATAACACATGGCCTGTGCACATTTGTTGTTGACTGAGCTGAGCTGCATTTAAAGTTAATTTCTGGTGTGTGTTGTGTTGTAAATGAAATTGAAATTTTTGCCAGAAATAATAACAAGTGTTGTCACTTAAAAGATGAGTTTGTAATACCCGGGGCCTCCAAAAAATAATAATAACGGCGGACTCAAATCGATGTAAGAAGCACATGTATGTAAAAAAACAACAGAAATTATTTTAAGTCGCGCCACATCTACAGCTTTAAGCGTTACTAAACACACGGGTACAAGAAACACACAGAAAATAAAACAATAAAAGGTAAGCAAATATGACTGCATATGCCCAGTCATTTATATGCCTTTAATACTCATGTAAGTGGCTTTCTGTATGTCTGTCTCTCTATCTTTCTGTCTGTTTGATATAATCAAGTGTAGTTTGTTTTTTTCATTGTCTTGTTTTAATCAAATGTTATAAAAACAACAAAAAACAAAAACAAAACTTAAGGCTTAAAGGGTTTCGTAATGAGTGTGGCCCAGAAATGTAATGAAAATTCATGAAAAATTTCATTGAATTGGCAGAGTCTCAAAACAAGAAATTTTAATTCATACGTACATAATGGCATCCGATGGACTCAAATTGTTTTCTTTATTTTTCCATTTAATTTCCTTTTTTTTAAATTTATTTTGTCTGTTTCTCTGTCTGTCTGTTTGGTTTTGTTTGTTTGTTCTTCAACCAAAAAGGTAATTATTTTACATAATTTTGTTGCTTTTTCCAAAACTCTCTTGTTATTAAATCAATTGC
Organism: Sarcophaga rosellei; assembly: GCA_930367235.1. Classification (NCBI taxonomy): domain Eukaryota; kingdom Metazoa; phylum Arthropoda; class Insecta; order Diptera; family Sarcophagidae; genus Sarcophaga; species Sarcophaga rosellei. Next base: position 5,327,179 of record OV884017.1, on the reverse strand, counting down.
CTCAAGATGCGCTGTTTTATTATCGTCTTGTTCTTTGCCACACAACTGCTTACAAATGATGACATTGACGAGGACGTACGACATCAATGACGATAACAATGAACGGACGACTGATCAACTAGGCAATCTAGATGATCATCTTGCATATAATCATGATAATGACGTTCGCAAATGAACATAATGATGATGATCATGATGATGAAATGTTTTCGGTCACGACATCATGATCAATGGACTTGACTGGCATAGAAGAACCAACAACACAGGCGCACACACACACACAGATTGATTGTGATAGCTTGAATCTGTACAAAAAATTTCTTTGAGAAATGCTAAGAAAAGCAAATGCTGTTATACTATGGGCTTATGTAGGCCTTTTAAGCTCATAAAAATGAAATGTTGCATTACGAATGATTCGTAAAAAACCTGACTAGTAGTATTCGTTATAGAGGTTGGCAGGATAACTATCATGCAAGTCAGATCCTAAAATTTACCTAAGAACCGGTACAGACCATAAATAACAACTTATTTACTCTACCAGCACTTGGCATTTTCTTTTTATAGCTGTGACAAGGCTGGAGGGGTTCATCTTCAAATTCCATTAATTGCTAGAGTATTCATTCTCATGTTTTTCCCTTCAAATCAATTTCCAGCTCACACGTAAGCTATTGTTTCACCATAAAAATTGGAGTGTCCTATTATTCCGGGTAACCGCTCTACGGACCAAATACAACACAATATCGATAAAGAGGCCAAAGTCTTAATCGCCACTTGGCTATCACTGTTTATGACGTCTCTTTTTTATACTTTAGTGCAGAAGGCAAAAAGTACTTTCACTCAAGGTCCGAAGGTCTTCAGAGACGATACTAGCTTCCACTGCAATAACCATGATCATTCGAATCAGCCGTGATGTCGAAGGTAGCACTATCCCTGTATCTATAATATGTCTCTGACAGGCTTGTAATGAACGAGAGGCTTTCTTACATACTTATTTAATCGGTCATTACAACAATGTAGTCAGGTATGCAACCTAGTTTCTCAGATCACTTATGCTATGTGGGCTAGTTTTATTCAATGTCGCCTCCGAACAACACATTTTTGAGAAACGTTTCATGGCAGTTTTACTTCATTCTCAGTTAAAAGGCAATCAGAAAACTGTCGAGAGGCAATCACCGAAAGAAATATTTTCTTTCCATATTTCATTTTGTTGGAGTTGTCTGAGACGGGGCATGAACCTCGGTTTCTCGTCTAATAAATCAACACACCACATACTACACTGCGGCGAATTCAGTGCCTACATTAAAATCAGTTTCTTTATCAAAAATACGGGACTAATCTGTTCGCTGGACTAGTTCGACATTAAAACTAGTTCGACTAAAAGTTTACACAGGAAGTCTGTTGGTGTGATCCGCAGTATTAACGGTGTGATATACCTCGAGTTTGTTTGTTATCGATAATAGTTTTTATTTAAACGTTTCGTATATTCGTTTGATATTTCAGACGACTGAAATTGAAACTTTACCGTGTCAACCTGCAGGAAGAATTGACAATGATTTTTGAAAGACTCTTAATTATTGTTCAGACATAGGTCACCTATCGCCATTGTCATCGATTTATTGGCTTTGAAGTCAATCGAATCATTTACGAGTACATATTATAAGTATTTTTCTAAAGTTATGAATCTAAATGTGTAGGCTTATGAATCGAACATATTTCGAATGGTATGAGTTTGATGTCAACGTTGTACGTATAGCCATGGCATTACTGTACTGATAAATCAACGTTGTGTAGTGAGTATTAATGAATCAGAGTACATAATTAAATTTCAATATTGTTGACTCACACAAGTGAGTGTGAGTCAAATTCAAAATTTCATGAGTGCTTATGAGTAGTGAAAAAAAACGATTCATTGCTGATCTCTGATTACGATATGACGCTTGAGGCCTGGTAACAAGATCTGATGTCTTAATGTGTGAAAAGATGAACATATTTTGTAAGACTGTCTGTCTCAAAAAGAACTTAAATGGTTTCCATCACGAATGTTGTCTTATAAAGCTTCATAAAGTATCTGAACAATATTACATCTCACACGAATATTTTAGTGAGCCACACAATGAGCCTAATGACTGCGTAATGATTTACAATTTTTTAAGAGATTTTACCGATTATATTGCTTTTATTCCTTAAAGAAAATTAAAAAGGTTATTTAATGATCAGGGAGATTTATCTGTTCACAGTTCCAAGCCCATAGTGCAATTTGCGATAGGAAGGATTCTGATGCAAGCATAAGGAATTCCAATGCCAATATCGTTGCTATTATTGTCTTCAAATATGTTGCATGTTTTATTTACAACACACTTTATGCGAAATTAATGAATACATATTGACTCTTATGGAAGACATTCATGCCAGTGATTTAAAGCCTCCTTTTTTTATTGCTGTTGCAATTGTTGTTGCTGTTGTTGTTGCGCATCATTTGTTTTTTTTGTTGTATGTGGCAGTGGGTTCAAACTCATTCACACTTTTGAAAATCAACTGGTATTGTGTGCGAGTACAAGTATCATCATCGGCATCATCATGATCATCATGATTACGATGGCAGTTTGGAATGATCATTATGAGGCAGATAATGTTGTGGAGCTATGCTAAAGGAGCAAAGAACAAGAAAAGAGACGTGTGGAAATGAAATTGAAGGCAACATTAAAGCATTGCAGCCGTAAATGCGGTGCAAGAACAAAGTGGCGGCTGTCTTTGATCATCGCATATAAAATACTATGGCCACGCCCCTTAAAAGGTAGATTAAACGAGATGGCGCTCACCATCGAAGCTTTAAATATTGTTGAAGCTACAATACATTTGTTATTGTTATTGTTGTTGCCACACATCTTTTTAGCTGGCTGGCTGGCACACACACAGTCTCTCTCCCTGCCACAGACACTTAATAATTCACAGTGTGGCAAACAGACAAACTGGCAGGCAGGCAGTCAGGCCAACAGACATGCAACTAAACATTTAAGGATGTTTTCTGTCTTTTTTTGTTTTTAAACACTTCAGAAAAACCAGAGATACGACTCAACGCAAACAGGCGACTTTATTGTCGAGAACCAAAAACAGAAAAAAATGAAAAAAACTTAAAAGCAATACTAAAGTGTGTATTAATTTGCACTTCGGATGGGTACAGTTCGTAAAACTTTACTTTCTTCCTGACGTTTAGGAATAAAATTTTAATTTCCTTCTATCCCGTAAAAGATCTCATACTTTTAAGTTGCATTGCTTTGCTGCTTTAACATTATCATCCTCATTGTTGCTGCCTGCTGAATGCTGTATGCTGCCTGCATGCTGAATGCTGCATGAAGAATGGTTGGTTGGTTGGTTAGTTAAAGCGCGTTAAAGCATCATTATTAACAGGCATTCATCGGAGTGTATTGAGTCTTTCATACAGAGTAGTTGCAACACAAAAAAAAACAAAAACAACAAGAAAACGTCATAAAAATTACAACAAAGCGTTGCAATTTTCCTTCGTTATTACTTGCTATTGTTGTTCCTTGTAAAATGAAAAGCCGAAGCTTCTTTTTGTTCATTTTTTTTGAAACATATTTTACCGCCGCCACTATGTCAGCCTCATGGCGTCCGTATTTAATGGGTTATAACTGGTGTGGTCTCGGAACAAAGACAGTTTTTTTTTTCTTTTTTTGGAATTCCTTAGATTCCTTACATGAAAAAAAAGAAAATACGCAAAAAGTAAAACGCGAGTGCAAATAAAACGCATTCTCTCTGCCTGCGTTAGGCAATAACTTTACTGAGGCAAAACGTTTGAATTTCATGCATAACTTGGCATCTTATCAAGAACGCAGGTCATGTGAATGATTTTATTGCGCTGTTCGTACAAGTGTAGCGTGTGGCGCAACAACTACTTTTGGATGACAGGCGTTGTTGCCATACTGAATTGGCAACATGTTTTAGGGAAATCCACAACACCCCGCTGAAGTTGTGTATAGGCTCGTGAATTAAACTATTAATGGGAGAGTTAATGCAAGGCTCATAACTAAGCTACTGATGGAGGAAAATCGCAGTAGACTGGAGAGAATTCGAGACAAAAGTCCTACGCAAGGTCTTCAGACCAGTGTGAGTTGGCAAAACCATGAACTGTATGAACTTCTCGACAACATTAACATTGTGCAACGCATTAACATCCAACGGCTACTCTGGCTCGGACATGTCTCTCGGATAGAAGAGAATGTTTCAACGAGAGGGGTATTTGTGCTTATAATCCCCTTTACTTCTGCCTGGAAGGCATTGTAATGATCTGCTAGCCTTATCGAGTGATCTACACCTTTACGTGGAAGTTGTAAAGAGAAAACAGTGCTGTATGGGTTATGTTTTGGAAAGATCACAGGATAGTGCAAAAAAAATTACAATTGCGAAGAAGTTGGAGAGAATTTGTTGAATTTCTGTAATAACGTAGAATTTTAAGGAGCTACCTAATTTGAATAGCATACGTTCCGTTTAGTACTTTTTCATTTTGAATATACCGCAGTATCCCCGCAACGCTTTTAGTACTTTTTTATTATCAAATATTTTATTTCTTCTGTCTTTCAACTTGTTAATGCATTGACAACATGTTCAACCTAATGCTAAAGGTAGAATCAGGCTTTAGGTCCGGTTAGCCAAACGTCCACGGAACGTACGTTTGTTTTTAGAATACGAAAAGCAATGAAAACGCTTGCCGAACCGTAATGTAATTTCGTTAAGCATTTACATTGCTCTTCATATGCTGAAAACGAACGTATGTTCTATTACGTTCGGACGATGTTTTATTAAACGGGGCTTTTACGAATCAGATGTTTTTGTTTCATAAATGAGAAACACGTATAAGTCGTTAGTTTTTCTATTCCATTCCGTATCTGTATTAAATATAAATAAATACATAGTCTAGTAGGTAGGCTTACTAGACGTTAGTCCACGGTTCAAGCCAGACACCTTCAACAAAACGAAAAATTAAATACAAAAATATTTCTTCGGTGACCTCCTTCTGGCAAAAACTTTATGAGCAAATAAAATTGTCCTAAAAATGTTTCTCTCTCGTTCGGAGTGAACTTTAAACTGTAGGTCTCGCCACTTATGGATAAAATTAACACACACAACATAAGTGGTGTGAGAAACTTTGTCCCAATGCTGACTGAAGGGTTGTAATGAGTAATTATGTATGTATGTATTTTTACAGTTATATTTAGTTCATTAGCAATTCAAAATTTCAATTTTGCAACACTGCTTGTTAATGCAACATTAATTGCCTCAATAGTTAACAGATAGTCCCAGTTCTTATATCAACAGGAATGCTCATATTGCACCTGAATAGATTCATTTCAACCCAGCTAAGTAAAGATAAAGAAGTTAACTTTATTGCATTTGACATTACAAAAATTATAATATAACTTTAATAATTTATTTTTAATTTTTTTTTATAAACTTTAAATCTTTTCAATTAAAGCGCCATAAATTTGAACAGTAACACCAACACTAACACCAACAATAATAATAATAATTTCTTAATTAAATAATAATTTATTGAGATTTACTTTTAAAATTAGCTCAGCAGCGTACATTGAATTATTAATTACTGATTAAATATTTAAATTTAAAGCAACATTCTAATTAAATAAAAGCGAAAAAAAGAAAAATGAATTTAAAATAAAAAAAAACCAAAAAAAAAACAAAATTAATTAAAACATTTTAAACAAAAGCAAACAAAAACACATAATTTATCACACGAATACAATTGAATAAAACTTCATTCATTCATTCATTCAATTCAATTTTGTAATCGAAAACCGTGTGTAGTTTGTCGTATTCATATTGTAATTCTGAAAGCAAGCAGCCGTCATACTCATGCTTGTCGTCATAGTTTAAGAGTTTTAATTACAAAATATTTCTTCGTCTATTGATTACCACAATCAGAAGTCAAAAAGGTCTTCAATGGGTTCGTTTAATTAAAAACGTTTTTTTTGTTCTATTAAAACCTCCTACCGTTGTACTGATTATTTGCGTCGTAAAGACGTAATTAAACTGAAGCCTGTACTTAAACAGCAATTAAATTGCTTGCATACACTGTGCCCTCCATGCTCTCACCACCACTTGCACCACCTTGAGTTCAGTGTAATGAAGGAGTTTAAAGAAAATCTTTCTGTTTAAAAAAAATAAAAATTAAAAATAAACGCGATCAATACACAATCAATCGGTGTTTGTTCTCTTTGATCTTTTGCGTGTTTTTGTTACGCTTTAAAAAGCTCGTTTCATATTAGACAGCAAACAGCGTCCAATCGCACTTTACCGCACTGTACCAACGCCATCACCAACATCATCATCATCATCATCATACCACACTAAATAGTAGGAGAGCAGAGCAGAACAGAGCGGAGAATTAAGATCGATTTTATTTTTTTTTTTACTTTTCAAAATGAAATCAAATCTAATTAAACGCTTTGAAATAAAAATGATTCACTGTGGCACATATACGAGAAATAAATAAAATTATTATTGTGACTAACATTGGTTACTTTGGCTACTTTATGGACGGATTAAATACTTGTACAGTGAGTAACAAACAAACAAACCCAATAGCCATGGAGGGTAATATTCTCACAAGATTGGTATTTTGTTAAACGAGAACACAGCGGCGTTGCTTTGTTTCTAATTTTTGTTGACGTCAGAGACATTATTGTGGGCTACACTACTGTAGGGGGTAGGGATATACTACGTTTAACCAAATGACTGCAACACTCTTGCAATTCATTCATGGTTTTGGAAACAATGATTTCGAATGGTTACATACATACCAGAGATCAGCAATGAATCGTTTTTTCGCTACGCATAAATACTCATGACATTTTGAATATAAATGAGTGTGAGTCAAAAATATTGAAATTTAAGTATGCATTCTGATTCATTCATTCTCACTACACTACGTTGATTTATAAGCATAGGTTGCAATGAGTATGCATACAACGTTGACATCAAACTCACACCATTCGTAAAACGTTTGATTCATAAGTCTATTCATTGTATATGTGTTGAATTATGGAGATCAAACATCATATGTGCTGTTAAGTATGAATATGATGAGTACTTCAAACTTTGAATATGAGTAGAGGTTCCATGATATTAAAATAAATACGAAAGCGAAAGTATGATTCGATTCTACACATCTTTTTGAATACTCATTGCTGATCTCCGATACATAATTGGTCATTACAACCCTTCAGTCAGGATTACGACCTAGCTTCTCACACCACTCATGTTGTGTGTGTTAATTTTGTACATGACTGGCGCAACCTACAGTTTAAAGTCGACTCCGAACGACAGATTTTTGAGAAACTTTTCATGGAGAGAGTTTTTATCAGAGAGTTTTTATCAGAAATCTGCTGAGAGGAAATCACCTAAGCAATTTTGTTTTATATTTTCGTTTTAATGTCTGATCTGGGGTTTGAACCGTGGCCTTTCGTCTAACAAGCCAACACTCTACCTGCTAGACTATTTCGTGGATAAACAATTTTTTGGTTTTCCCAGCATGGACGTGACTAGTAAACGAACAACGCTTTGTGAATCATGTATTTTTATTGAAATATTATTTTCGGCCACGAAACTCAATTTATTTTTACCCGACAGAATTGTAGCATAGGGCAGCCTGCAGTCGGGATGGATCAACACTTGCTATCTTACTTGTTCGATTGTTTCTAAAGACACGCCACTGTTTTATTCAGAAAGCGTTTTAATTCTTACATAGGCACTCACACACACACACATACATACATACACTAATGCACCCTAATAAAGATCAATTTAATTTATATTATTAGAGCGGCATCTATTCACTTTACTTTGATCTCCTTTTGACCATCTGAGGTGTAAAAGAGGGCAAGTTAATGCGGTGGCAAAAGACGATCAGATTACTTTGATTCTCTTCACCTAAATGGCTCTGTGATACCATTCTTCTATTGTATCGACAGCTACCACAGAGAGTGTTTGGTTAATCAAGCGAAAGAGAGAGAGAGAGAGAGAGAGAGGGAGAGATAAAGAAGTCTTTAATGAGTTTTTGTGTTACAGTTTTTTTCCTCAAACAGGTACCATTAGACGATTAAGGCAGAGATTCTTAATGGTTTCTTAATGAATAGAAGTAAAGGTGTTTGAAGAAGAATTTCATGCGATTAACTATTGGAATGATGGATAAAAATGAATTTTTATTGGAAGTTATCTGGCCGGATGTTCTCCTTTCTACAATTTTATTTGACTGCAGAGCCAATTATAGTGTCATAGAAAGTGAAAGTAACTTAATATTTACAAAACGGTTAATGCGTAACTATTTTCTTTCAGATGAAATCTATGTTTCCCCAAAACTAATAACATTAATCTACCGATCTGTGCTCTAATACATGTACCCCTAAATGATCTCAAGGCAGTTGAAGCAACGCTTTCGAAATCAATTTCCGTATCAGATATTTGGAGAAGAGTGAATGGTCGAAGTCGCCGTAGTCTAGTAAATAGCTTGTTAGCTTATTAGACGTAAGGCCACAATTCAAACCCCAGGTCAGACATCAAAACGAAATATGAAAAATATTTCTTAGGCGACTTCCTCTCTCAGCAGATATCTGGCCGAAACTCTGAGAGTAAAATCAAATTGCCATGAAAGGTTTCACAAAAATCCTGTAGGACCCGCCATTCATGTATAAAATTAACACACACAACATAAGAGGTGTGAGAATCTAGGTCGTAATCCTGTCTAAAGGGTTGTAATGACCAATTATGTATGTAACTGGTCTGTAAAAATTCACGTAAGATTCCGATGATGGGGTTTGTTGAACTAAGTTTCTATTCTACGTAGTGTACCCAGTTTGTAGAATATCTTCGAAAGGGCCTGAAAAGCTTTACCTCTTTTTTATCAGTTTATAGGCCATTAGCAAAAAGGGGGCTTAAACCCTTCGTTTAAGGCCATTTTTTCAACTGGTAATGCACGATTCTAAAAAGAGTAAGAGAATATTTGGTCATCCTTATTATCAGTATCCTAAGAACGATATTTTTTTGAATGACAAATGGACTTCCGTCTGATCTTCTCCTAGGGCAGCAGAAAGCTCTTGCGTTCGGTAATATGGTGGCCTACTCTGCACCATGGACGTGCTAGATTTATAGGGTTTTATTTATCGGTATCTATATATTGACTACATATTCCCCTTAAACTATCTAAACGGTTGCTTTGACACCGCCTTTCTAAATAGAGACTTTTGATATGCGAACCCCAGATGCTCCTTTATATTCTCTGGATATATAGGCCGTCAGCGGGATGTGATGTGTATGTATATCGAGAAATTGTATAGCAGGACTCCCGAACAAGACACATAAGCAAAAAAGAGACGATCAGCAAGTAGAGCAAACAAACAACCTCCCGAATCCCGCGGCAGTCATGGCTATGCTCATAACGATTATATGGCTGCTCAGTAACGAAATGTGCCCTAAGAGTATGCTGGCCCCAGATGGAGACTAGGCGGATTGAGCCCTACGGTTCTTCCTAACATCGTGCGTAAGCTTCTTCTCTTCTTACAAACTAGCATAAATAGAAACCCTAGAGGATTAGGTGTGGCTACACCAAACCCAAGCTTAGCAATAATATTTTGCTTTTTTGAAGACAATTTTTGTCTTTTTACCCGTATAATTACCTTAGATTACAGGTTTGAGCTACAGCGGTATACTATTTGCTACTGGACTGAAAAATTAGTTTCGATTCAATCAATTAATTTTGATAATGCCTGGGTCTCTGTCTTCTTTGTATCACACCCTTGGCGGTATATGCTATTAAACGTGTGTGATAAAAAATGTGTTTTTTTTTATTAAATGTTGGGGAATCTCTGCTCGTTTATAAACAATAAATAGGCCTCATTAAGAGACAGCATTCTTAGGGATTGAAAACACAATTGCGTATTAGCCTGTGTGTGAATGTTTGTGTGTGCGTATTATATCGTTAAGAATTATTTTTTTTTTCGTTTCGTTTTCATTCAAACATTCCTTAACGTTCTTATTCATGAAATTCAACAATTGAATGCTTGCCGTTGCGTTTATTCGAATGGATTTTATTTGGCCAGAAATACATCTCTTTTTATGATCTTTTATGAGGCTTTTACTTCTCATTTCCTTGGTAAACAGCAACGGCAGCAGCACCAGCACCTGCATTCGTATTTGTATTCGTATAAAAAAATGAAATTAAAATGTTCAATTCATTTAAACAAATTGCTTTCAAATCTTCCTTCGTTATTCAATTCTCAATTCAATTCTCCATGAGAATTAAATTAAAAGAAATAAAAGAAAAAAAGACTAAGAACAACAACAACAACAATAGCAAGAACAATATGAATTGAATAGGTAAGGAATACAAGTCGCATGAGTGAGTGAGTGAGTGAGACTTGGGAACTTATTTGGTTGGTAGTGGCACTCTGGCAATGGCAATTGTGGTTATAAATTGTAAATGTTTTGCTGGCTAATATCCGTGTTTCCATCTCTGACTGCGTGCATGTAGTACTTTGGTATTGTAAATGATATTCTTGTTCTTATTCTTGTTGTTGTTGTTGCTTTCTTTCTTGTTTTACTTTTGTGTTGTTGTTGTTGCTGTTGTCATAATTTATATTTTTGACATGTTGTCATAATAACGTCATCATAACAGCTGTGAAGTATTTTTTTGTTGTTGTTGTTGGTGTTGTTGATTATGGTTTATTGTTGTTACCTTGTCCATCAATTCAAGAATATGTATGTATGTACATACCCCGTTCTTGTCATTACATGTTTTTCTTGTCGTTGTTGTTGTCGATTTTCTTGAAATATGTAAGTCGAATTTTACTGTAATATTAACATGAATACGATTTATTTCTTGTACATCACTTTCATGTTTTTGTTACTCTATTACACTGTAAATGAAGTGATTGCATTAAACGCTGATCGACATTTATGTATATTGGCCTTTGTAAGCCACATCAGAGATCACTCATGAAATTTTGAATATAAGTGAGACTCAACAATATTGAAATTAACTATGTACTCTGATTCATTCATACTCATTACACCACGTTCCTTTATAAGTACAGGTTGCAATGAGTATGCGTACAACGTTGATATCAAACTCATACCATGTTTGATTCATAAGCCTACTTATTTAGATTCATAACTTTAGAAAAATACTTATATTAAGTACTTATAAATGATTCAGTCTTAGTTGTTAGGCATTTACAATAAAAGAAAAAAGACTGGCTCTGTCTCTTTTTTGCTTATGTGTCTTTTTTCTTTACTCTAAAATACTTACTAGACTTTAGTGTTCGTACGCTAATTATACTTATTTTGTAATTCGCGTCTATATGTTGAGTTATGGAGAGTCGAAATCATCAAACATCATACGTGTTGTTAAGTATGAATATAATGAGTACTTTAAACTTTGAATATGAGTAGAGATTCCATGATATTAAAAGAAGTATGAATGCGTATAAGCATCAGAAATTATGAGTATGATTCGATTCTACTCATCTTTTTGAATACCCATTGCTGATCTCTGATCCACATCACAAGATTCTATGTTCTCTGTTTCTTGTTTGATGGGCCTAAAACCTTGGCAGAAAGTGTTTCCGCATGCTATTTCTTGTGACAACAGATATAATATTAGAGCAATTCCTATGGACGAGCTTAAATAGTGGATTGTTACGTTATTTAACCGATTTGGCCTAAGAGAATCCTGACTTATACAAAAATCCTGACTTTTCCAAAGCCCAGAGTGCATAAGCATCGACAAACACTTTTGCAAGGTAGATAGCTAGACTGAGTTAATATATACATAGGTATTTCATTCAGTGTAGTGTGCATCCTCTGTAGTAGCCGTAGTCTAGTAGGTAGTGTGTTGACTTAATAGATGTAATGCCCCAGGTCAGACATTAAAACGGAATATTAAAAAAATATTTCTTCGGTGACTTCCTCTCTCAGCAGATTTCTGGCAAAAACTCTGAGAGTGAAATGAAATTGCCAATGAAAAGTTTCTCAAACAAATTTGTCATTCGGAGTCGACTTTAAACTCTAAGTCCCGCCACTCATGTATAAAAGTTAATTCACACAACATAAGTGGTCTGAGAAACTAGATCTTAATCCTGACTGAAGGGTTTGTAATGTGCGTATGTATGTAAGTGAAATAATCAAGGCATTCATTCAGCAAAGCCCGAAAAATTGGTGGCAACGCTGCATTAGCAAATTATGATAGGCCTAAATACTTTGTAAAATGGTCAGATACAAAATTAAAGCCTTGTATGATCGAGCAGCCAATACTGAAATCTTCAAAGACCTTACAACTTCAAAAACGCAAGAAAACTTTATCTTCTAATCTTACTCGGATGAATTCTACTAAATAATAAAACTGACGTGGTCCATTGGACTCACGTAAATTTCGAGAAAATACAAAGACTTCACTAAAAGACCAGAACAAGAAGAATTAAAAGGCATAACAATAACAAATCAACAGTAGATTTCTAGAAGTTGCCAGACCGAAACAATATGAACAACAATTAAAACATAAATGAAAAGAGAAATCTACTTGAAGTGAAGTAAACACACCTCGTATAGAGCAGGAGACTTTTTTGTTTCTTTTGGATTTGTTGTTTTTGTAAAGTGAATGTCCCTAATGTTCTCAACCTTATGTTCGGTGTTGCCTTTTTGTTTGAATACAAAAATCTTGAATTTATCTTTTTATCTGAATAACAACCATTCTGATAGCGATCTCTCTCTCTCTCTCTCTCTCTCTGGACAGCAATAAGGAATGTAGGCCACAATCTTTTTCATATTTTGCTAAAGTTATGGCAACACACTTACACACCCCCTTAACATACATATCAATGGCCAAGGGAAAGAGATAAATGGAAAGAGCTATTAAATTACATTTAAGAACTAAAAAAAATGCTCGTTGTCCTCGTTGTGTTGTTTGTATTCTGTTGTTATTGTTGTCTCTTTATGATCTTTGACATTTTCGTTAACAATGACGACAATGACGGTTTAACTAAAGACATTGTCGACATTGTATTGTATACACTGGCGATAATGTCTCATCTTTGGTTGGATCAAAAAACGGGGGGAAAAAACGAAAGAGAGTCACATAAACAAACCGATTCGTTGCGGTTAAACGAGATCCATTCAGTGCTCGTATCATGGATGGAAATGAATGTATTCAGTGCAACAAAAGGAAAGGAAACCCACACACACATTATGACGGGTACATTACAGACTAAGTAGATGGAGATGGAAACTAAAATTGGATTTGTTGTTGACGAAAACACTGCACAGCAACAACAACAACACAGACAGACACACAGACAGGTTAAGTGTTTTGAGGGCAACTGCATTACAATATTAAATGATCTTTTTGTCCCATCGCAGTCATCAGTGTTGGATTATTAGATTTCGTTATGAAACACAAACATGAAAGACATGAGCATAATAAGACCACAACACAACACTTTTGTCTGATGCTTGCTGCAAATCTTTGTTTCATTGTGTTGAAGCAGCAGCAGCAGCAGCAGCAAACAAATAATATCCTGTGCTTAAATATGCTGCGCATCTTTATCTCGCCCGTAACATAAACATTCCAATATTATGGTCCACCCATGATTATTTCTTTTTTTTAAATGCAAAACAAGACGAGACAAGCGATAAGACAAGACAGGACAAGACAAGGCAACAAGATCATAAAATTGCAAACAATCGTTTTCGTATATAAAAAACACGAGCAATGGGTATGCTCAAGCGCATGCGCATGCGCATGTTCGCATTCGTATTCACATTCACATACGACGCTTTCGCAATTTAATTGAATTTACGGCCAGCAGCTTAACAAGTTGTCGTAGAAGCGTGAGCCTTACAAGCCCCATAAGTCAAGCAATTTAATTTGTAATCATATGCCGCCTTGTTATAAAAACGTAAGTTTTATAGTTTTTCAACGGAGATAAAACCGTATCCCCGGTAGTTCTAACGCAACGGGACAACATAATAAGACTTCATTTGGTCGCTGCAACAGTATCATGCTGAATTAAAACTGTTGCTGATGCTGGCTGCTGATGCTGCAGCCAAGCAAATAAAGAAAAATTTCGATTTGAATGCAGGGAGTTTAATGTGAGAACACTGACGTGGCCACATTGTTAAGTAAATGGGAAATGATTAAAGAAAAGGTTTTTTATTTTTTAAATTTCAAATACTGCGAAAAGAATTTATTGTATCTGTATCAGGCACATGAAAATTTGTTTGTCTTCAACGGAACTATAACCTAAGAAATAATCGGGTTTGTAATCGAGTTTGAAAAGAGTGCACGATCTCCACGATCGATTTTTATCATATTTTGCTTTGTCTTTCAGTTAAGCTGGTGTAACAGAATATCAGCTCTCATTGCTTAAAAACTATGCCGCAAGTAAAAGTGTAATGGATCGTTAAAATATACTATACATGGGATTAAATACTCTCCACAATCGTCTACGATCTGTCTGTTAGTGGTGATCACACAACTCGGTGAACTCGTGCTTTATTCGAAACACTCCTGAAATTGAGAGACTGCAAACTGATGAAAACGGAATATAGTGGGAAAGAAGATTTTTTTACATCGGATTTTTATTAATCCCCAACACTTAGGGGATGGACCCTACTCATGCATGAAAAATAGATTATTGAAGGGAGGAAAGATGGGGAAGTGTTGGATATTAGAATCTAATCTGCTTATCAGCAAATTGGGCAAATTTTGCAGGAAAAGAGTTCCACATATGGATAGCGCTACTATAGAACGAATTCTCTCTGATCTACGTGATGGACGTGTATTAAATGAGAATATATGGTCTTTGTCTTTCCAGCATATTCCCATAAAGTAGCGATAAAATTGTGAATCGTATTGTGACGGTGTAGAGCACCTTACTGTGGTTAATAATCATCTTAACTCACTGTTGTATGCGTTGGGAAGCGTCAAAGTGAACTTCGAAACAACGACGCTTACTTGAGGATTGTATTCCATTTTCTGTGGTAAGGAGACCAGAGGAAGAAACAGAAGCACTTGAATGCTAGGTAGTATGTTGGCTTCTTAGACGTAAAGCAACGGTTCAAACCCCAGGTCAGACATCAAAACAAAATATGAAAAATACGTCTTCGGCGACTTCCTCTCTCGGCAGATATCGGGCTGAAACTCTGAGATTAAAAATAAAATTTCCATGTAAAGTTTCTCAAACAATCTGTCTTTCAGAGTCGACATTAACCTAAAGGTCGCCACTCATGTATAAAAAATTAGCGCACACAACATGAGTGGTATGAGAAACTAGGCTGTAATCCTGACTGAAGGGCTGTTATGGCCAATTATGTTATGTATGTATATATATATGTAATATGGATTCCTATTGTGACAATCACGATAAATTATTCTTGTTCTATGTCCCGAATAGAAACGTACGCTCTGGCCTTGGCCACAGCCCGGAAACTAAATCATATTTTGCTCCCTAATGTTTACATTGAAATTATTCCCAAACTGACTACCTATTTCACACAGTATGATATTCCCCGCCTCTCTCTCCACTAGCACTTTGATTATCATTATGAAAATCAAAATCATTGACGATTTGTTGTTTAACGATATTCATCTCAGCATTGGGTCATTACAAGTTGTTGTGTGTCAGGTGCTGGTATTTTTAAATTCTCTCAACGGCAACAATATAGAAATCCAACGGTCTGGTCCGGTCCTTAATAATATGGTTGGCATCGCAACTTGTTTAAAGTGGCAATAATTTGTATGCAGCAGGATATTCAAATTCAAATTATAATCGTACGAAGCAAATCATAATCATAACGATCATAATAATCTTGTGGGAACGATGATTACTGCGAATGCCAATACACCGAATACGAACACGAATACGAATACGAATATGATTAGTGGGATAACATGAATATTTTCTTGTGACGATAATAAATAAGCAACGAACAGATAAACGAACATCTTAAATGATTCTACGATAATATTTGCTCAAGAAATTTATATTTATCGATGAAGAAACTGTGATAAAAATGTTGAAAAGATTCTCAAGCGATTTTGGGTTATGGTACAAACGCGAGAGAGAGAGAGAGAGAGAGAAAGGACAGAAATATTCATAAAAATCTTTATAATTGTCATAGGCAAACAACAACTGTCGGTAATTGTTTCAAGCTGTGTCACATGGCATAAATTTTAAACAGAGAAGAACAGAAAAATATTTAAAAAATTAAAAACTTTTTTTAATTCATTCGATTGCTATTTATAGCCAAGCACAAAAGAAAAATTGTGAAAATATTTGGCCAAACATCATTCCAATAAAGTCCATGTGAGTCTCCGGGAAAATTACCTCCAATGTTTAATGTTGAATTGTAGTGGACATTGGAAAACCTTTCTGCTAATATTGGTTCGGCTAAGGCACTTGCGTTATGTTAATGTACTCCACATTAGAGTTAACCGGCCTTACATTTGCTTCCCGCCATAAATAGTGGCTGCAAATTACTCGTTTCGTATTTAATGCCATAATTTACGAGACCCACACTCTAATTTCGTCTAAAATGTGTATTTGCATGCAACATGATATTCAACAATCGGCATAAGTCCACATGAATTTCAAATTCATACACACTCGTCAGCGACGTTGTCGTTGTCGTCGTCGTTTGCCGTCGCAGTTGTGCAAATATTTTATGCTGATTAAAACCCAGCGAGAAATATCTTTGGAATATCGTGGAAGCATAGAAATAGATTTTTCTTTTAAAAGGTAAAGGTGTAGATTATCTCAATAGATACTACAGTAAAAGTGTAGTAAAAAGGAATCCAATAGTTGCAATGATCTCATATATTTGAAACTGCCACTGTGCTCTTCAGAAATGACTCACGTTTGATGTTTCTCGCAGAGAGGATTTTTTGGTTACCTTTTTAAGGAACCATAAAACGAACTGTCCCTTCTGTAGCCAGTCTAGAATTGAATCAGGGCTTGAAAGGCGATCTAACTAGATTAAATTATCCGTCGCTTTAAAATATATAGATTACTTAGGTCCTGTAAGGTACCGTTGTAATACTGATAGCACCTGTTCTGTCATTTAATTAATTTCTGGTTGACATACCCCAACCTCTCTGATAGTTTTATGAGAATGTGGAATCATCTTTGGCTACGCAGGTTCTGCCAATCTATTTTGGTTTCCAAGTGCCAAGTCAATGAGAGATGTTTTGTCGTCTCCTTGCTTTCTCTCGTCATTGCATCTTCTGCAATGTTCCTTTGTAATTGAAAGGAGGTTTCTGTAAAGAACTCAGGTTAAGTTCAATGTAAAATTTGTTCTGCATATATCCATTGCGGCCCAGATTCGTTTGCTCTCCATACAGTTGTGTTCTTTATTCCATTTTTCGCCTTTGAAAAGGGAGAGGTTAGGTTGGGTTAGGTTAGGTTAGGTTGGAGTGGTAGGTTAACGCTGTCCCTATACTGACCAAGTTCTACCAAACTAGGGAAGAAGAAAAAATTAGTCAACGCAAGTGTTGCCCATTAAAAGCACGACTACCCCTCGCTGGGAAACCAGCCCGAAAGATTGATAAACGGAGCCATATCCTTGACATCGCTGGATGATAGCTCCGACATGCTGACAAGGATTGAAGAGCCAAATATTCTACATCTGCACCTCGCAAGAGATGGGCATTGACAAAGAAAGTGGATAACAGTCTCCTCCACGGCAGAAGCTTCTTTCTTTCCGCGTGTCTTCATGTAAACATGGCCACTGTGATTGAGATGATGTTACGACCATGTGCGAGTAACTGGTTAGTGCGCCTTTTATCCATCAAGGGGCAACTGAGTCTAGTGGTGGAGCAGGACTCCTCATTGACCCACAGTAGGTTGGCGTTCTGAAAGAATTTCCGCTCAATGGCCAACTTGACCGATGTAAGTGGCATACCAATGTCAGTGATATTCTGAGATATTCCACCTACAAAAGATAGAGAAGTATTTATGAGACTATTTGTTTGCCGTGCTTGAGAGGAATGCCAATCCCTTTTGTGTATTCATCGGAAATTTCTTTTGTACCAGAATTTGCATGTGCGTCAGCTTAGTTGTTATCCTCAATGTCTCCATGTCCCGAAACCCAGATGACTGTAATTGTCGAATGTCTCACTGTGACAGGGAATTCCTGAAATTCAAATGTTCCAAAAAGATTACACTATCAGACTTTGCCACCTCATCGGGATTCGTCAGTGAATATTTGAGTGAAACTTTCTAGGAGCATAAAACGATCTCTTCGATATTTACGTAGCAAAAGCAGTTTGAATTATCGTGTAATTAATAGAAGTACCCAGATCAACCGCACCCAAAATTTTGGAATGATCGTAGCTTTTATACTTCCATGTACTGCTTTGAAGTCGTTTTTCTCTAACATGTCTGGTGTCCGTCAAGAACATTCTTGTTAAGAATCCCTATAAATCATAAGAGAGTTAGGTAGGAGATTTCAGTCGTTACCATGTAGAATTGTGTATAGTATTGTAGTAGGTTTTGAGAGTATAGATGGGTTTTCTATATCTCCAAACACGAAGATTAAATCCATAAGTGATCTAGTTAAACTGATTTTCATTGCTGAAATGATGTGGTGACCGAAGGTAGTACTGACTCTATTGTTTGTAACTGATGTGATATTAAAGCCCAGGCTATTTATTACAACTGACTGGTTCCCATTCGCTCTATCTATACTTTATTTATTATTCGTCTGACAACTTCTAGAACCATACTGTTGGTTTGTTATTGTAATTTATTGCTATTCATTGTGTTTTTTTATTCTTATTCGATTTTTGTTTGTTTCTATTGTGAGAATTTCTTTGCTGTTTCGTTCCCGTTGGCTTTTTTTATTGTTCTACCTTTAAGTTTCCAGAATAAAACTTAAAGTATTCGTGGCTTCTAAAATAGAAAATTATCTGCGAAATTTGTTAACTAAAATATACGTTGGGTTATTGCCTTCTAATCATACTTATCATTACTTTAACTAATAAAAGTACCAGGCAAATAAGCAAATCAGCCAGCCATTATATAATCATAATCTGCTCAAAATCGAAATTAAAATGCAAGAAAATAGAAAATATTTTTCAAATTAGATGACGAGAAAAGAAAAGAAAATTAAAAAAAAAACGGTTTTAATTCCAGCAAACAATAATCAAGATACGTGCAGTAGCCATAAATAAATGGAATTACTATGAGTAAAGGCGGTAGTAGGCTAAGCTCCAAATGGAATCCAAAAAAGAAAATCAGAAAACAAAACAATTGCAGGCATTTATACCGACTCTTACATAAATACTAACCGATTTATAATGTTTAACAAGCCACCATCACCACCACCACCACCACTACGACCCCAGAGGTTTCACTTCTCCGTTATGCCTAAAAGCCATTGGTGTGGTGCTCTCGTTCTTTTGCCTACCGCTATAAACATACATAAATACCCACGGTAAACAATTTTATTTCAAATTTATGAACGAATTGCAAATGCGTTGACAAGTTTGTTTTTCAGACAATTTCCATACAGATTTTGTTGTTGTTCGTTTACCTTATAGGCCCGAACGGATTTCGAATATTTATTTAATTAAATTACTTAAGGAATCTTGGTACCACTTGGCCACTTATTTCTTGGTTAAATCCCATAAATTCACGAGTTTATGTGGAACGCGGCTTTAAAGGCAAAAATAAAAAGACGAAAAAGACGAAAAAGAAGGAAACAAAAGCCACAATAGGCCAACTGGTTGTGTTAATAAGTTTTCTTCGTATATTTAAGCCATATTTACCAATAAGGCGGCGGCATCGTTACACATTTGCGGTTTATAAGCCAGTGTTTTAAGCAGGAGTGTGTGTGTGTGTGTGTGTGTGTAAGCTTCCTTCATACCATTCATTTGCTGAAAGTGCCTGTAAACATGAGTTTTTAGATCCGATAATGGTTGTAAATAATAATTTTGAAATTGCCCCGTCACTCTTTCACAATTCCACATTGAAATGACAATTCAAAATCGAATTTTTTTATCGACAAATGCATGCGCAGGAAATTAAAATTCATGTTAAACAGGCAAAATTTAGGATAATGAACTATTTTGATTGCCTCGGCAGTGGACTGACTTGACTGACTGAGACAGAAGAAAATATTCGTTTAATATTCCTACAACCACATGCTTTGGACAATAATTTAAACGTAAATGAAATGAAATCTCATTTAACAACCGCACGACGTATTTATTTGTAATTACAAGCGAAATTAGATTTGTAAAAGAAAACTGGTTAATGCGACAGCAGCTGAAAACAGAATTGAAACAGACAAACATTTACGATACGATGATAACAAATAAATATCATGGAAGCGTTAATTACGTTTTATCAGATACACCACATTACAAGCAATTAACAGAGTTAATAGTGATTAGATGCATGGGTTTTTGAAAAATTTGCAAGCCACCCCGTAATTCTTAATAACCTTGTCTGGTTGGTAATGTGTGAACTGGTTACTTTGGTAGAAAGTTTTTCAAATTAAATCACTTCAACGTTAATTCTGCTTAGCTAAGTGATCTGCCATTTCCATTGAATCCATCAATTGGATTCATGAAAACGATCAACGTAATCGCCGATCAGCTTAAAACTACCTATTACTTCTGAGATAACTAAGAGCATTTAAAATCAAATGCCTAAAGACTTTTCTCTCCAGTGATGTATTGTTTCCCTCTTCTACCTTTAAATAAGAGTCCTGGAAATATTATATCTTATCTGCTAAGACTTATTATATTTCCGATCATACGCAATATTTTTGGCAAGAAAGTTATCAAAATCTAATCTTTGGACTCTTCTCATACTATTTAAGTCATACCACATAAAGCCTATTAATTTGCATTTCATTCTGAAGCCACTTTCCAGTCATCTTTGAAATTTTAATTCGGATATCATTTATTGTCTCCTTATACCTCACATCCTATCGAATTATAATTTATTCGTTTGCCATTTTTAAGCTCTCTTTGTAGCTTGTCGTTCTAATGAATAAATTTTGCTCTTGTGGTGAGAGAGTTGAAAGCTATAATAACTGTGCTCAGATCATTAATATAACTTTCACATAAAACGTTATTTTTACTGCGTACCTATCAGAGATAAGCAATGAGTATTCAAAAAGAGAGTAGAATCGAATCATACTCATAATTTCTGTAGACAACATCATTCCCACCGCCTACTAAGTCTACGTTTCATTTGTCACAATATATCTTACAATCATAGAAGTCTTATATCCAACGTTTAATGGTAATTTATAGGCACTTCTGGACAGCCTTCAATTTATGTCGAACGGTTTCATTTATCAAGTCACATCTGAAGAAGTTCTTTCTACAATTCTATGCAAATTTTCGGATATTTTGGACAAGAGCTAATTAAGGATTCTGCAAATACTAGGTGTATTTTGTTAACAGAAATGATTTTGGATTAGTTACATTCAGGCATCCATAGATACTCAGGCATCTATTAATGATCCGCACTGTATTCTATAACACAATAGTGAGTTAGGAAATATAATTCTTATTGAATAGTTATTATCATCATCAACAAACGAATTATTTTTAAACTCTTTAATGTTAGTATGTGTGCATTCAAGTGCTACTAATTACATAACATCCTGTTGAACTACCATAACATCTGGTATTCTAACCGGAAAACGATTGTATCCTTTTTGTATCCTGGCTGGCATTAGCATGTTATCCTTCAATTAGCTGGGGTTTGATTTGTTTGTTTATTTTACTAATTTGTTACAAATGAAAGAATTTTCCTTTTAAGGATTGCTTCTTAAGAAGAAGACCACAACACTTTAGTCCTGCTAATGTGTCTCTAATGGCTCACACATGGCCAAGGGTTAAATGCAAAATATTAAATGAACATTAATTATGTTTTTATCCAATGCATTCACTTATCCATTCATTCATTCCTATTCATTCTCATTCATTCAGTCTCAAGTGATAATAATTTTTCAGGAAATTAATTTAATCTGATAACAAAAAAAAAAATTTTCCCTTAATTGGGAAACCAACGACAACCAGCCACTTGAAGTTGGCGTCTTCTGATTGGTTTTAAGAAAACCAGTCCGTGGTTTAGTTAGGAAAATGCTGGCAATTGAATTGAATTTTCATTCAATTGTTGTGGAAAATGATTTCAAATGTTTGATTATTACATGCATTGTATAGGAGAATGTTTTGAAATATTTTATGAAATAATTGCGGTAATTAGAGGAGACTCAAAACAAATGTAAATGGGCCTATACGACTGACTATCAGTTACAATAATTACATGCCACTTGAGTTGTAAAGTTGTATGTATATACAGAGTGGAGTATTTAGAAAGATTTCTAATATGATTGAAGAAACATTTAAAATGAATGATGATGAGCAAGCGTATTAAGGTGGATGGAAGCATATAAGTTTTTCAAGTTCGTCTATCTTATTAAATACCATGCTTCATATGTATTCAGCAAATTATATTCTTACAGTTATAGTTGAAATATGTCCAATATTTTGAAAAGCTTAAACTCACGCGAATCGCAACTCCTATGTAATGTATGTGAGATTGAAAACTCTATTTTACAGTCATGCACTCCGTTTTAGTTATGCATCTGTCAACTTCTAGAAATTCGATAGGTACCCTTTGTAGCGTCGAGTCATTAACGACTCCGACAGAGATTCAAAGCAGGGTTTAATTAAAAAAGTTCTACAATTAATTGCAGGAATATGTGTAAATCAACTGCAAGAAATTCGAATAAATTTTCATTTTATTCCATCAGACTATGATTCAGTTGAAGAAAAAATAACACATTCATATATAACGCCAACGTCGTTCTGAAGGAAGTATGGATCGGTGACGTCGCCCAAAATCCTCAACAATTAGTGACTTTTATGGAATATATTAGACGTTCTTGGATCTTATGTGGATTGGTATCGTCCCCATTTCGACAATTTTGTTTGTTCATGTAGTCATTCATTCATTCAGAAATGCCGGGCTTCCCCGTAGATATGTTATTTGACCATGCTATACGTGATATGTATTTGTGAAATTGATCTGTTAGCGGCCCAAGTCTAAAAACAGCATCAGCAGATGATAATGATTGAGTGTAAGTTGCCAACTATTTTAAAGCCAATTCAGCGCTCAACATCGTTCTCTTTGACCATCCATGGTGATTTAGCAAAAGAGACTGAATAAATGATAAATAATTTGGCAGATATACCTTCAAAAGGATGGCCGTTATCAAACAGAAAAGTTTGGTTCGAACTATATACACTGACTGCTGTATTTACGAAGTATTAAACGTTTCAGGATTTCAATTGTTTTTATTGTTTATCTCTGTCTTATTATTAGGTTTCCATTTCTTATTTTGTCTCATTTCAGTTTCATTTCATTCTTCTTACTTGATTTCTTTTCCTGTTAACCAACCAACTGAATTGAGTACTGCAGTCTGCAGCAGATCCTAAAATACACTGAGCGAAAATTTTGTATGTTATTGTATTGGGTGTGTTACTTAAATTCTGTTGCATTCGAACCTTGGATGTCTGGATTTAACAACTAAAACACTACTTACTATTAATGTACTTAGATTAGCTTATCCGATTAGTGGGTATCAAAACCGTCACTAATGTCGCATAAATGATCACGAACTTTAGGACGGATTGCAACAAAAAACTCTGGCATCCTTGTTTCCCCAGAAAGGTATTCAAATTGTAATCTAAAGACCAGTGTACATTCAATGGTAAAAAATATTTAAAACAATTAAATCATCTGTTTTATCGACAATATTTATACACATACACACACACAACTACTATGGCTTTTTTCCTGTGATAGCTTATGAAATGGAAACAAATATTTGTGAAATGAGAAAATGAAAATTTAAAGAAAAATTAAAAGAAAGAAACCAAAAAAAAATTAGAAAATAACAAATACTTTTACAAGTACTTGTAATTGTAATTGTACTTGTACTAGAGGTTAATTACACCATCATTACCACACACTACTTTAAAGCTAAATGCGCGTGTTTTGTGGGTAACCATTAATGATAATGAGTTTTCCATTTCCATTTCAATTTCCATTTTTATCTTTTTGTTCACTATTTTTTTTCCTTTCTTGTTTTGTTTTTGTTGTTGTTGTTTGTGTATTTAAACATGAAATTTCAATTCATTTCAATTGTTTTCATGTTTAAATTCTAAATTACACGTTCAGATAAATAGCTCCACTCGTACTTTTACGTGCGATACGTATGGCCATACATACATACATACATACATATGTATATACGTATGAACAATGGGAATTGAATGGATGAATTGAAAGTATTTCAAATGGAAATTAAACATGGCGTTTAACTGATTATCAAAGCAATTACGGCCTAATAATCATGGTGGTGGCATTAAATGAAATTTTTATTTCGTTTTCTTAGTTTTTTTTATTTTTTTTAATTTTTCAAATACAAATTAAAATTAAAGAGACGTTAAAGAGAAAGCTTTTAATTACTTTCAGTTTTTTTTTGGTGAATTACAAACGGTAAATAGACCATTTACATATGTAAACTGCCTGTGTACGTACATATGTATGTATTTAAAGCCAGCATCCAATTTGAATTTGTTTTTAATGTCTTTTAGGCTGTAAAAAATCATTTCTTTGAAGCACTTTTTCCACTGAAATTAAAATAAAATCTTATTAAAGTTGTTGTTGTTATTGTTATTGTAAATCCAATAAAATTATTTCATTCACACACACATTTTCTCTTTGATACATACATAAAGAAATAGGCTCTCCTCGGGTAGAGTGTCGTAATTTCGTGTCTTAATTAAGGCGGTTTTCACCATTATATGCAGACAGAAACGCCATTAAATTTCTAAGTCGTACTTAAACTGGCATTTAATGGTTTTCTTTGGTTTGTGAATAAATATTTGAAAAATATTTACGTGCTTAAGCCACGAAAGCCTTTATTATTATTCTCTAATGGGAATTTGACAAGCTGAGTACGAAATTAAGTACCAAACTTATGGGAGTTCAATTATGCATTTAGAAATTGAATATCATAACTTAACTCTTTTTAAGTCTTAAGTTTACATATGGAAAAAAAGTAGAATAGAATATCCAACCATTAAAAGAAAGTTAAACAAGCAGTTGTACAGTAAGTACCTTTATAAATAAATGGTACTTTAAGCCATTTTTAATACCGATCGAAATGAATATAAACATTTTACACGAGCAATCAAAGCGCAATATGAGGTAAGACACCAGAATGTAGTAATGATGTTGTGATATGTATGTATGTTCCTAAAAAGTACTTTTAATAAGCAATTAAAATTTTACCACAAAAGGTACTTTTTTAGGTTTGAAGAGAGAAAAACATAAAAAATATAAAAACAACAATTAAAAGCCGACTTAATTTTTATAAAATTTGAAACGATTTTACGAAAATATTTCTTCTATAACAAAAGCTTTATATGACATTGGAAGAGAGAAACTAATGGCATGTGAAGATGACAAGAACCAGGTTAAAAATTCTATTCAGGTGAACATATACCGCTCTTCTCAGGGTCATGTCTCAGTGCCCCTATCATACACACATAATTGGTCATTACAACCCATCAGTCACAATTATGGACCTAGTTTTTCACACCACCTATGTTGTGTGTGTTAATTGTATCCACGAGTGGCGGGACCTACAGTTTAAAGTCGACTCCGAATGACAGATTTTTGAGAAACCTTTTCATGGCAATTTTATTTTTACTCTCAGAGTTTTTGCCAGAAATATGCTGAGAAGCAGTCGCCGAAGAAATTTTTTCATATCTTCGTTTTGATGTCTGACCTAGGGTTTGAACCTTGGCCTCATTTCTAATAAGCCAACATACTACCTACTATACTACGACGACTTCCCCCCTATCATATTGGAGGAAATTCTAGTTTCATAGAATAAGAAGGCAGAATTGCATTAAAGCTGTTGACTTGGAGAGAATTTGACAGAGTGAACCATAAAATTTTCTTAACGTCCCCTTGTTGCCCAACTTATTTACGCAATTAGTCATTACAACACTTTTGTTAGGATTACAACCTAGCTTCTCACGCCCTTCATGTTGTGAGTGTTAATGTTTAATGTCGACTCTGAACGACAAAATTTTGGAAAACTCTTCATTGTAATTTTAGTTTACTCTGCGAGTTTTTGCCAGAGAGGAAGTCGCCGAAATTAAATTTTTTGATTTTCCATTATGTTCGGTATGTTTGGACTGAAGTTTGAACGACAGTGCAATACACCGACTTCATTATTCCTTTACTTGAATTAATTCTTCTGAACCTTTAAAAAACCACCCTTTAATGTAATTTTATTTTACTCTCCGAGAGTTTTTGCCAGAAGGCTGCTGAGAGAAAATCGCTGAAGAAATCGCATTCGTATTTCATTTTGATCGATATGCCTGAGCTAGGGTTTGAAACTCGGGCTCGAAACTTATAAGGCAACTCACTACCTACTAGAATTCGGCAACTACAAGCAAGGGGAACATCTATTCAAACACCACAATCTTAAATAAATCGGGACAGATACGCTGATGAAATTGATTTGATTGATAGAACAACCGCAGTCGTCCAGTCTGTTGATAAGCGGTTCATGGGTCCACAAAACAATGAAGATCAAGAGTTTCTTTAAATCAGAAACAGAAAGCTCTCTTTGGACACTTCTTCAATCAGAAGATTAAACGAGAGGATTGACTGCATAGGGAAGGTTGCATAAGCTTTAATATTTTATGCCTCATGCTAGACTGTTTTAGAACGGCATGGGTACTGGCACCGTAGAGGAAATTTACTAGGACCTTGATCGGTTTCTTAATGAAACATTGCTGGTGCAATGCAGTGCTATAGGTGCGAAGAAAGATGTTTTTTTTTCACAATAAAATTAAAATGCAACTCAAATGGCATAATTTGCCTATGTTTTCTTGAGAATTTTTTCTTCTTCCCCTCACATTTATAAGTGTTCGCTTAACTTTGAAAATAGCCAGTAGCAGCTTATCACAGCGGCAATTTCGATTAATTAATCAAGCGATTGTGGTGCTGCCACACCAATTAGTAGCCAGTGAGAGGTCATAAAACCACGGTCATAAAAAGTGTGTAAAACCTGTTGCAAATGCAACTGCAGGCAGTTTTAGCTGTAATTATGTTTGATTAATGAATAGAAATTAAAAAAATTAAAAAGAAAAGTAAATCCAATAAAGGAAACCTTTATTAATTAATATCCTCAATGATGTCAATACCGTTGGTTATTAACACTTGCAAATTAAAGTCATGTTTAGTGATGCATGACGCTTGAGAATGGTAATGGGAACAAATGGGCTTCATTAGCAGCAAAAAGACACTGAAAGAAAAGTGTGTATCGAATTTTTTAACTTTGGGAAGTGGACAGTGCTTAATTTAAGTACAAATTTCACAATTTAAAAACGTTTAAAATATGAGCTTGTAGATTGCAAATAAAATAAAAATAAATTTGTGTTTAATTTTAATTAAAATTCTTTATAATTCGCACAATTCCGGGTGCCACTGTTCACAACTTAATGTAAACAACAACAATTGTTTTACTTTATTATTCCTCTATTTACACCCTTTGCATAAACAATAACAATTACTAGGCAATTGTTCGATAGATCTTTGTAACAGAGGTCTTCAAACCACGATTATTGTGTTCAAACACACCGCGTCTCCACACAAGACGACCGTAACATACAGTCATAGAAAAAACTCTAAATATACCGGTGTATGTGGACATTTTCATTTGACTGAATACTCTGTGGTGCGGATTTTCAGCGTCTGCTGTGGTTTGGTTATGTGAAGTGTTGTAACCAATGGAAGTTAAACGCGCAGAGTGAGTATTTGTTGTGAGGCCCACATTAAAATGAATGTTGAACAATGTGAAAATAAAAAATAATAAAATAAGCAAAATCCTCCTGACTTCTTTTCAGGGTATTAAGAAAATTCCTTAAAAAAAATTAATTCTATCCGGGTTTAATTATAATAAATTAGGCAGGTTCAATTCAATTATCCCAGACAAAGATTAACCCCAGTACAGGAAAGGCTCATATTTTATTAACGTAAAGAAGAAAAAATAGCGAAACTTTACGCTTTTAATTCCCAATTTAAATACCCTCTCTCTTGCTATTGCTAGTGCTACTGCTAATGTTGCTGCTGATGATGACGATTTTCAGCTGTGATTACATCATTAATTTTATAATTTTTTTCACATTCTTTCTTTCGTTTTTTGCCATTTTCGTTTGAAAATTATTTCCCAACAAAATTCCGTCCTTCCGCAGGAAAACCGATCTTTTTCTCTGTTTGCATTGCAGCTTTTAATCATAACGAGTTCCAAACAAGACTGTAACGAATCCATTTCGCCTTAATCTATTACACCCCACCACGTCGTTTTGTCATGACTTGAAGTGTATTTTCCACAAATTTGTTGCTGTTGTTGTAGCGGAAAAATAAACTGAAAAATCACTCGCTTGGAAAAACACTTCAACATCAACATTAACTTGTATGTATATCTTGCCACTCTTTTGTAGACGACGACGACGATGATGGTGATGATGATGATGGCATGACTGAGTTTCCTTTCTTTGTTGTTGTTGGCCTGGTCTCATGTAAACGCCCCCTCTTTGTGTGTATTTAAGACCCGTTTTATTTACAATTTAAACCACTTGACTGTAAAGTTGCGCCAACCATTTGATTTGTTTGTGTCAAAATAACCGGCAACTAATACCGCAACAGTGTAGCCAGATTTTCTTTCAATAACAGTCTGGTTGTGATTAACAAGAGCACACGTTTATCGAAACTTTATTGCCTTAAACTTGTTTAAAATTTTTGATTTCTCTAATTATTACGGATCGTATGAGTTACGCCTTAGGTTCAATTCATTATAATAGATCAGACCTATGGAATTTAGGAAATATATTGATATGAAAATGAAAAAATCTGGATACTGGTGTCTTGCTTTTACATCGTTTAACATTAAAATTATAAACAAAAGGTACAAAAACAAAACAATGAACTTGTTTACAAATTATCGCACTACTTAATATAACAGCAAACACCAGCAAAGAAAAAAAAATGCTAAACAAGTAAACAAAAATACGCCAACAACACTACAATAATAAATGTAAACAACGATGTTTACATTTACCAGAGATTTAATGAAATTGTTCTACTAAAGTCGACTAATCTGAGAAATTATGGGAATTAAGTGGGGAATTATCTTAAAAACTGAAATTATTTTACGTACACAATTCGAAGAATGTCATATGACATTGACTCCAGCATTAATAATTACCTGAAAGAGAAAAGGAAAAAAAAATTTAATCAGAATACAGAAGTAGAGATTGGAATATATGTATACATAAGTATATATTTTCAATTTTTTTAATTAGCCACAGGTGGGTAATGGTTTTGGAATTTCACTGTCTCTTGTATTGCAAAAGCAAGTGATATCACTGTTAAGGATGTTACACATTATTCAAATGAATGCTTTCCTAATTTCATTAAATAAGTTTTAACATGTTTTAAGAAATTATTTTTTAAACTGGCACTGACTCACTGACCCGCCAAAGCATTCCGTAAAGCCGTCTTGAAATAAAAATGGCATATTAAACAGGAGAATGCAGTCTAAGTTCAATATAGAATTACATTCAATGAGACAGTATACTTAAGCTATTCTTAGCTTCATTTAAGAAAGCTTAGCATTAACATAATATTTCCAAGTTAATCATCTACCCAAAGCCATGCCAAAGCTTTTGATCAGTGGGCATGTCTCCCTCCTTTAAGTAAATATTTTAGAGAGCGTTTTCGTTTGTTGAGCCTGATTTTTCATGTTCTCAGCCGATTCTCCAATTAAAACACATGACTCTGGGTCGTAAATTTTGCTTGTATACTGAGAAAAGTTGTATCATCAGCAAATAGTTATTTAAATATGCATATTCTTCTCGGCATATCTGAAATATGTATCGAGATACAGCCTTGGGAATCACCGTCTTCAATTGACTAAGGTGTATAGGATATATGTACTTTCGACAAGTTACATGACTGGTCACCAGCTTGCATATTGTGTTTGAGCAAATTTTAATTCAATTTGTGTAACAAACTTTTGTGCCAAGCTTTAACGAAAGGTCGGGCAGCAAGACCTCTGGATTTGTTCGATTGTGTGATGTTGCCTTATGAATCCAAATTGATGTTCTGGTATACTTTCTGTCAGACCTAGAATCACTTCTACTAAAGCCTCTAATATTTACTTTAAGACTTTGAAAGCGTTAGACAATGAACCTTTTGTGTGACTTTTACCAGGCCAACATTTCAAAAATGAATAATTCAGGAACGTATTTGATTTGTAAAATAACGCTAGTGGAGCATTTCACCGCATTGTGGACGAGCTCAATTTGCATCTTGTTGTTAATTTTAAGTGGCAGGACTTGCAGTTTAAAGTCGTTTCCGAAAGACAGATTTCTGGAGAAACTTTTCTTAGCAAATTTGTTTACTCTCTGAGTTTTTGCCAGAAATCTGCTGAGAGGAAGTCGTTTTGTTTGGAGTATGAACCGTGGCCTCACGTTTAATAAGCCAACATACTACGTAGTACACTAAGGCAACTACACTTGAAGTTAAACAAGGCATTGAAAACCTTCATACCAGGCCTTTTCACATTACCCATCTTCTTGCAATAAAATCTGATGCATTATTATTCCAAATTTTTTTATTTTATTAATTTGAAACTTAAATTCTTCTTCGGATTTTCTAATACATACAATTCTATTCAATCATATTGCAATAATTTGAGAAGATATGATCATATCTCTGTGGCAGCTAAGAGTCTTTAAGGTGTGACCTTTGATAATCTCCTTAATATTCGTGTACTTTTATTTTTGCATCGAATTGTAAACAAGCGCATACCGAGTTATTTATTTGAGAGGCTACGTTTTGTCCAGTCACCCCGTAGTAGGAATATAATAGTTCCTCGGCATCGCTATTTATTTTCCGAATGGCAGTTTTATTTACATGCTATTCGACTCTGGAACGTTCTTCCACAACATCAGCAATGCAACGCCAACGCTAATGGCTTCAGGAAATTTTTGTTTCAATATTTTCGGTGGTTTTTTCTTTATATATACATATTTGCAAATTTATATATTCTTTCTCCTTTTTCTATTGTTTTTTACATACCTTGTTGTTATTAAGTCAATTACTTATTACTAAATTAATTAATTAATTAGTTATTACTAAACTAATTAGTTACATATTACGTTCCTGTACTTTAAATATAAGATTTTCATCTTGTTGTACAGGATTTGGGCAAAATTTCATTAATAAATAAATAAATAAAAAATAAATAATTTTATTGTGATTTAAAGTTCTAAGCCTTTAAAGAGAAAACCCTTTGTATGGATATACACGATGGCTAAATGTTACAGGCAGTCGGTCAACAACAAAAACCAAAAAAATCTTTTCACACGTTGATTTTCATTTTTGTTTTATGATTTCTTAGTATATTAAAGGGGAAAGCAAAGGAAAATTTTCTGTTTGTTTGTTTGTTCCTTTTCCCCACTTTTATTTGATTTTCCATTTTATTGTTCATTTTATTGAAGTGTGAACATTTTCATTTCTTTCTTAATTTCTGTTTCTCTTTTCATTTTTTTTTTCATTGAAATTTTGGTGGCAAATTTTCAATTTTCAATTTGATTTTCCATTTTCCATTCCTCCATAAGGTTTAATTGTCTTCCTTCGTCTTTCTTCTTCTTCTTCTCCTCTCCTTTCGGTGTATTGTTATGCAAATGTATTCAGCATGCCATGGAGTGTGGGGAGAATGCAAGGCATTTTTATTGGTTTTTGTTGTTGTTGTTGTTTTTTTCTTTCTGAAATTTAAATGGGAAATTTGACTAAGTCATCCCATTCATTTGCTCGTTTTATAGCCACCAACATCTGCTTGGTGTAGGACGGATCTGGTAATGTTTTTTTCTTTCTTTCTTTCCTTTCGTTTGTTGTTGGTTTTTATTGCTGTTGGTAGTGTGATGTGGTATCGTTGTGGTGTTGTCGGTGTTGGTTGTTGACAAGATTAATTAATATTTTGACTTGTTTTCTGGTGCAATATAGTGTTTGTTGCTGTTATTGTTGTTGTTATTGTAGTTGTTGTTGTCATTGTCATTTATTAAGATTTTAATTTTGATTTTTCAAATAATTTTTTGGTTAACAAAAACAAACATACAAGCAAACACACAGTGTGTTAATATGTATGTTCACACCATTGTGAGTGATTTTGTAATTAAATTAAGATTTTCCTCTTAATGTGTTCATTTTCGGTGTTGAAAGATTTGAATTGAATTGTTTGTTTATTTTTCTTTTTTTAATTTGTATTTAAAATGTTTTCAGAAGGTGTTAATTTTTTCATATTAAAAATGTATGTCATCACTACATTAAGACATATGTACAGACATGCATAAATGTATGCGTTACATCCTAGGTTTTTATGAAATGTTTTTGATGAATCGCTTAATCTGTCGTGTTACAATGGAAAAATGACTTCCAAAAGAAAAATGTTCCTTTATTTCCTAAACTATTCCTATCCAGAGATATAAAGCAGAGCATAAAGCAACATAAGTTTTAAAGACTGTTGTTAATAAAAAAAAAAAGATGAAATAAACACTTTCACCTGCACTGTAACTAATGTTTTACATGAGCAAGGTGTGTTCTCTTAACATCATTATGTTTTCCCCTGTGTACAATAACATCTCATCAATAGGATTATATCCGCAAATACATTAAAGACATCACATCATCACATATATTATCTCGTATTATTACAAAAAGATGAGATAATTTGAAATAAAAAAACAACATTCAGCGACAAGCGTTATAATAAATAAGAAAATTACAAAAATATCACATATTCCATCATAATTTGGCAATAAAGAGGAAAACCAATAAGAAGTTTTAATCGTCTGGATGTTCTTTTAAGAGCTTGAGAACTTTAAATGCTACTTACTTAACTTAATTCATCATTGCAACCCTATAGTCAGGATTGCAACCTAGCTTCATACATCACCCATGTCGCGTGTATTAATTTTATCCATGTGTAGAGGAATCTACAGTTAAAAAGTCGTCTCCGAACCACAGAGAAACTTTTCATGGCAATTTTATTTTATGTTCAGGGTTTTGTCAGAAGACTGCTGAGTGAAAGTCGCCCAAAGAAATATTTTATGTTCGCATTTTCATTTTGATTAATAAAGATAAATTTGTGTTTAGTTTTAATTAAAATTCTTTATTATTCGCACAATTATATGTGTCACTGTTCACAACTTTATGTAAACAACAACAATTGCCCTTTTTTCTATTGTTATTCCTCTGTTTATACCCTTTGCATAAACAATAACAATTACTAAACAATTATTCGTCAGATCTTTGTAACGGAGATCTTCAAACCATGATTACTCTCTTCAAACACACCGCGTGTGTACACAAAACTGACTGAACTTGACTAACTCACTCGCCTGCTTTGCCTTGCCTCTTCTATGGCAGGGTGAACAGTCTGATGAATGTTTCGTGGCTTCGTCTTTTCGAAATCTCTATAAATGTAAACGTCGTTGTTTACATTTATTATTGTATTGTTGTTTATGTATTTTATTTACATTTATTCTTGTAGTGTTGTTTGTGGATTTTTGTTTACTTGTTTACCATTTTTTATGCTGGCGTTTGTTGTTATATTAAGCAGTACGATAATTTGTAAACATGTTTGTTTAGTGCATTGTTTTGTCTTTTCTTTATAATTTTAATGTTAAGCTATGTAAAAACAAAGCAAAATACCAGTATCTAGATTTTTTCATTTTCGTAACAATATGTTTTCATATGAAGAAATGCCCTCAATGAGTAAAAATACCCTCAAATATGTTTTCAAACATACAGTTCTGGTTCAGTTCTGTAATCAGTATAAAGCCAATAATGCTTACGAAATAAACGCCTGTCGTTCTTGTTGTGTTTTAATATTAAAATACGTTACGATTAAAATGCAACATAAAATTAAGAAATTTTATTTTGTGGTTGTTTCTTTGTTGCTTTTATTATTGTTTCTGAGATCCTAAAGAGCATAACTGTGCATAATTTCTCACATAATCATCGTCATCGTAATAATTCAACAGTCGACCCCAAACCAAAAAAAAAAAAAATTATGAATACGAACGAACGAACGAACAAACGATCGTGTTTATTAAATACGCTCAGCCGTTTATAATGATTATAGTGTTTAACA
Organism: Sarcophaga rosellei; assembly: GCA_930367235.1. NCBI lineage: Eukaryota > Metazoa > Arthropoda > Insecta > Diptera > Sarcophagidae > Sarcophaga > Sarcophaga rosellei. The sequence goes on along the minus strand of OV884017.1, from coordinate 5,292,823 downwards.
ATGAACATATTAAATACTGAGCGCCAATAGTTTTCATACCACAAATTAATAATTGAACTTTGTAAGGAAGTAAACCCAGAAACTAACCTAAAATCCTCTATAAATGTATGGTGAATTAGTTCTTAAGTTTTTCTAAAAAAAAAAAAAGTACTGTCCCTGAACTTTTAGCTCCCACTGCTTTGTGCAAAATGTTGCATACAAATTAATGGCAACAAAGTGTTGCCATTATTTCTTTTTTTTTTGTTCTCCTTTGCACAATATTTGTGAAGCCAAAAATATAAAATTAATGCATGAAGAAGAAGAAGAAAAAAAAATGCCAGAAAAAAACCGAATTTTGTTTGATCTCTCGTTTGTTAAGCATTGTTGGCAACGATATTAATACGGCTTTAATGTGATATAAACTACAAAAAAAAAAAAAAACAAACAACCGCAACCAATTGTTGTGTAAAACTGTTTATTAAAACACACCGAATATTATTAGATCCTACAAAAACTTTAGTGTCAATAAAAATGTCGAAAACGCTTTTGAAAATAATACATTTTCTTCGTGTTTCCTCGCATGCAAATATTTACGGTAAATCGCAAGTGATTGGCCGGACGATATTGTACAGCCAGTTCAAATGGTACTTTGTTGCTTAGAATGACAATGTTTTATACTTCAAAAAGTCATTATAATCGATGCAAATAAATGCATTTTATGCGGCCAATTTCACGTGTTGCAACAAGAAAAAAATTTTGTAAGTACATATATACACACACACACACACACATAATTGGTCATTACAAACCATCAGCTAGGATTACAACCTAGCTTCTCACACTCTCATGGCTCATTTTATCCATGAGTGTTGGCACATACAGCTTAAAGTCGACTCTGAACGACAGATTTTTTTGAGAAACTTTTCATGTCAATTTCATTAACTCTCAGAGATTTTGCCACAAACTTGCTGAGGTTTGCTGGAGTTTGAACCGTGGCACTACGTGTCTAACCTTCAAGTACTTAGACAATAAAGATATGTGTTTTTTTTGTCCCTGTTATTGGAAAAGAAAAGGAAACGTTCAATAGGTTGGCGATATCAGTGGGGATGTTGAATTCTTACATACATACATAATTGGCCATTCCAACCCTTCGTCAGGATTACGGCCTAGCTTCTCAATTTTCTTATCGACTAAAATCACCTCCTACTTCTTTCCTAAGCCCTATGGGACTGCCATTTGAGGTATTGAGTTCGGCTATAGCGAGAGTTATAGTCTGTCCCTAAAATCCGCTATGTATTTGCTTTCCTTACACTGTTGGACACGAGTTCTTCCCATAAACCACAGTTTATATGCTTCAAACCTGGTGTATGAAGATATTATGGACTTAGTATTCTCAGTTATATAAGAAAAGATTGGACTTGAGACTTACATATCCTCCAATATCGCTAACAACTTGGATGAGAGATTAGTTTACCTCATCATGACGTGTTCTCAGCCACACAAAGCTACTCCCCAAGACACTGATTTGGTCTTATCTGTTCAGGGTGACTTGCTGTCTTGTGTTCGGTTAAAAAAACTAAAAAATTTCCTTGGGTATGCCGACGACATCAGCATAACTGGACGTACCAGGCAAGATGTTATCACTGCCTTTAGTACCCTAGAACAAGGAGACGGGCAAGCTGGATCAAGGACGACATAGTTTAGGAATTTATTTACCTTTGGAATCAAAAGTTCTGGTTGCAGGGGTTTGAACTACCTACAAGACTAAGCTATCTTCAATGCAGACTTATGTACAACAGATTATGAACAGATTTCATCCAAAAAGGGCCATCGAAAATCATATACTAATTTTGTAAACAGGACTTACACAATGCTAATCCCTGATGAAAGGTCAAAAATTTTTAATAAAATTTTTCTCAGTGTATTGAATTTCATTTCATGAGAATACCCATGTCTATGCTTTAAAAACACCAGCAAAGGAAAAGAATGAATATTTCAAATTAATCAAATCAAATATTTGTTAATAAATGTTTATTGTGGACTAAAATAGGTTTCATGTTTTTGTTTTTATTGTAATTTGACATTTAATTAGAATTGCTATTCACTTCGTATCTTTTTTTTCATTTTCTTGTTGCAATTTGCAGCCACGTCATGCCATTTTTCATTTATCATGTCATTTAGACAGCGTTTTTGCGCTCCTTTTTATTTCTAGTCTTGTTTTCAATTTTTTTTATTTTATTTTTATTTTATTTGTCTGGCTTATAATTTTGATTTAAAAAGAAAAATACAAAAAAATAAAACCAAAACGATTGCGGTTAAAATAAAATTATAGATTAACAATACAATACAATACAATACACGTATCTGGCGAGTGTTTAAACTGATTACAATGGCACAGGAGGTGGAGGAGAAGGAGGAGCATTGTTAGCGAGGAGGCAGGCAGGATAGACGATCTAATGCAAATATTGTTAACAAATAAAGGCAAATGCAAATGAAACACAATAATAAATAAATGAATTAAATTTTAACAATATTTGTTAAAAAAATTAGAAAAAAAAATTCATAACACAATTGAACACAACATTTCGTTTATAAATATGGCGTGACTAATTAAATTGAATCACAGCAGTCGCTTACAATATGAGAACAATCACTAATTAAATGGCCATTGCCTGTGAATAGCCACCAATAAAAGGAAGGCATTGGGGAAGTAGCATTCAGCAGTAGTTGGATTCAAAAAACAAGTAAAAATTTTATTGTAGTTTTGAATCTGAAATCATTATTAATTTCGTATTAAAATTCTTAAATTATTTCCATAGAAGATAGAATGGGATAATGAACGTATCTGTGTAGAGATCAGAAAAATCCTGGCCCGTTATAAATAAATTCAGAATTAAATTTTGTGTTAAATCCAATCATAATCCATTTTAGGAACCTTATATCTGCTATATCGAGACAGTTACTTCTGCAGAGGCTGTAATGAGGAGCTAGAAGAGACCACAGGACATCTTCTCTGCCCTTTTCTGACACTTAGGAAACTGAGATTAACAATTCTAGGGCTTCAAAGATTTACTGGCAGAATATGTCTAGCTTTCAAATACTTAGAAGATGGGCCTTTTTTGTACAATGGAAAACTGCTTAAGAATCTAAGGATTTTTTTGGAAGGCAGGAAAACGTTCAATAGCTCCCAGATGTAAATGGGTGTATCGGGTTCCTATTGATTAAAATCACCTCCTATTGCATTGCTAAGCCCTGTGGGGCTGCCACTTAAGGTATTACTTTAGGCTATAAGTCTAGTCTATGTCTAAAGTCCGATGAGTATTTCCTTTCCTCAGTTGCTTTCCTCTGGGACACGAATTCTTCTCTCAAACCACAATCTATCTGCTTGAAGCCTGGGGTATGCTCAGTTATATAGGGAGAGATAGAACTTGGAGCTTCCATATCCTCCATTACCGCTAAAAACTTGGATGAGAGATTCGTTTTCCTCACCATAAGGTCTTCTGGTCCACATGAAGCTACTTCCCCAGACACTGATTAGGCCTTATATGTGCAGGGTGTACTTGCTGTCTTGTGGTGGCTTAAAAAACAGAAAAAATTCCTTCGGTATGCCGATCACATCGGCACTAGTGGGTGTACCAAGCGAAAGGTTACTGCTGTCTTTAGTACTATAGAACAAGGAGTCGGCCAAGCTGGTTCTGGCAATAAATGAAGACAAAATAGGAAGTAGGAAAGTTACAGGTGGTGCCATGCCAATCATACTTGTCAACATGTGCCAAGTAGAGCGCAAAGCAGAGCTGCCGGGAAGGAAATGCTGAGGCTAATGATACAATTAGGCGAATGTTTAGGGAGCGTAATGGAACGTACGTTTGTGTCAAGCATGTGACAACGATTAGCCAACAGTAATGAAACTTCGGTAAGCATTTACATTATTTTCGTATGCTATAAACGATCGTGTGTTCCGTTGCGTTCCGTGAACGTTTGGCTAATTCTGCCTTAAGTAAGATAGATTACATATGAACTTTAGACCAAAAGTTTTGGGGGGAAGTCGCCGTGGTCTAGTAGGTAGTGTGTTGGCTTATTAGACGAAAGGCCCGAGTTCGAATCCCAGGTCAGACATCAAAATGAAAATATTTCTTCGGCGACATCCTCTCAGCAGATTTCTGGCAAAAACTCTGAGAGTAAAAATTGCCATGAAAAGCTTCTCAAAAAAATCTGTCGTTCGGAGTCGACTTTAAACTGTAGGTCCCGCCACACATGTATGAAATTAACGCACACAACACGAGTGGTGTGAGAAGCTAGGACGTTGTACAATGGGTCAATTCGACCACCTGGTACTGTACACGTCCTCTAACCTAACCTAAGTTCTGGGGAGCATTAAGAACAGTAAATGAGTGCTGATAGGCCGACATTAGAGATTTGCGGGAGTGTTTCAGAAGTAAAATTTTAAACAATTCTTAATCAAAAATTTAATATCTCTTTAAAAAATATAAAAACGGTCTTTAGCACTTCCTTGCAACAATTTGGCCCACATTTTTCCTTTGTATTCAGCATTATTTGGTAATGTTTTTTGGAAAATATTTTAAATTCTCTCAACATTCGTATGCCTTTTGCTAAATTTACTTTCAAGTACTTCTATACCCTGGTGTTGAATTTTTTTTCTTTGTGTTCACCTTCCTTTAATTTAAACGAATTTGAATGCGTTTCCTATTGCGTGTGATTGATGAGTCATTTGAAATTCAATGCGTTTGGCGTTTTTTGTTTATGACTCTGGCACTTGGCACTTGTATTTGTATTTTCAGTTCGTACGGCTCAAAATGCAGGCTTTATAGCCAATATTGATGGCCAATATTTGTTGGTTAACTTTAATGCCAAAGGCCTCCCAAGTTGATTACCATTATAGGAGTAATAGAGTCATTACCAAATTGGCTGTTTCTTGTTCGTTTGTTCATTCATTCGTTCGCCTTAGCTTAAAGAGGTTTCCAGAGGTTATTTTTTGAAAGAAAAAGAAAAAAAAGGAAATTAAACAACGTAAATGACCACGTTCAGGTTTTAGGCTAAATTGTGCGGGTATTGATGTTCTCTTAAACATTCGGCATTAGGGCTACGTTAGCATACACAAACATACGTGTATAACAACGTTGGACAAGTTTCTTTAGGAGTAAATTTTCGCTGTTAATTGGCCAACGCCTCCAGAACTGCGTTGGCTTTTAATGCGTTTTTAAAATGCGAATGTGAATGCGACTGCGAATTGGTATAAGACGGCCAAGGCAAAAGCAAAGAAAGGGTAACAGTTAAAAGTGTTTCCATTCAAACACGTTTAAAGTTGTAAATTTTTATTGGAGCGAATTAAATAAAAAAAACAAAAAGTAAAAACGAATGACTTTTCAAAACATATTCAAATGAAATAAAATTTTTATTTCCCTTTTTCATACATTTCCCACGTACATATGTACGTTCGTTCATTCATTGATAAGTTTTGTAGAAAGAAATTTACGCATTAACCCTTTAACGGAATGGAAGTATTTCAAATTTACAATCCAAGTGGATATAGAAAGAGAAATAATTGTATTTTATGGTAGTAGAGCACAATAGATTTAATTTAAGCATGTGGTGTATGACAGTTTTCGAAGCCTTTTAACAAGTGAATAACTGGTTTCGGGGTGCGAACAGGTCAAGAACATCTTGCTTCATGTCTTCCCAGTGAAATCTTTTGCCTCGAATACATTTGCAAGCCATTTTTAACGTTACGGATACAGGAACTCAACATAATTCACTCTCCCTTGAAGATTTGCAAGCATATGAAAGTCACCTGCTAACTGATCCCATCCTATCCTATCATTTTATAAATAAGTATGAAGCAATACTAGCCTTATTTTTGGTACAATTCAATACTATTTCAAACTTCTAGATTATTATAGATCTGTCATAGCGCAATAGTATAAAATATTCTTAATAGTTGGCCTATATTTTCTTTAATGTTGGCTTTAGAAATTTATACTTTCTACAAAGTAATCAATCACTGCCACAATTTGAAAGGGTTCTAAGGTTATTGTGCAGACTTTGCGCTGACCAACTTCCTCCTTTTCCCTGATTTTGGTGGAACTTGGTTAGTACAGGGACTGCGTTCACCCGTGGCATCACAACGGGCCGCTATGCGTGCTCAAGTGAGCTTTGTGATATCAGAGCTACCACTCCGACCTAACCTAACCTATCTAAGGTTATTAAAACTATAATTAATTGCCAGCTTGTGCAAGACTTAAAATTAAATACGCGACAAGCAATTGCGTTTCCGTTAGAACCATTCTACTTCCAATCTATTGGCGTTACTCTACGAAGAATGACAACAACCTATCCAACGATTTGTTGAGAGTTGGTTTATAACTCTACTAACTTAAAAAACCTTTGACATAGTGTGACACTTTTCACTTTTGCCGGAACTAATTGCTTTTGATGTCGTTGGTCGCTTCGTTCGATTTATACTGGGCCTCCTTACGAAACGCACAATAATGGTTATTATAGATGAGATCCCAACATGCTAAATTCGAAGGTATCTAAAGGCTCTGTTCTATCTCCAATCCAATTTTGTTTTTTTTGTTAACGATCTTCTCTCTTTAAATTCCTACCTTTTTTATCACAGACATAGCTCTTGATAATTTAGGCGGAAAGACTTAATACGATTGGCTTACTTGCATCCGACCTACAGTCAATTTCCGAATAGGATTGTGTGAAAGGCTTAATAATATTACGCCAACGTTAACTACGGATGATGTATTGAAGACTCAGAAGGTTTTTATGTTTTGGGAATAAAAACTCAAGTATCAGAAGTGTCATATGCCTTGGTGCTAGGAACACTCCATTAGAATGTGAAATACAGCTCAAATGTATGAGCTGGCGCCCCAAAGTAAATTTTAAGGCCTCCCGATCGCATAAAGATAAAAACGAAAGTTGTTATTTATGACGATAGGCAGGGGTATACAATTCTCTTGATTTATTGGAACTCCATGTGAATATGTCTTGTGTTGCACTGTTCTGTTGTTATCACAATGGATTTTGTTCTGAGGAAGTAAAGGGATTTCTTCTAAAAATCATACATTTTTGCCTGTTAAGGGTTAAAGAACCTTTGTTATCGTACAATTCTAAGTATCTTCTGAGTGGGAAAATTATTTTTGAACGTAACAACCGTTATGTTACGTAAAAAGAAGTTAAAGAAATGCATATAAACGTTTAAAAAACAAACAAATTTTTTGAAATTTTTAAAATTTGTTAGGAAACTTAGAACAGGGGAAGTGAACAAGCTTTGCCTAGACCGTACCTTCATTGAAATTAACTCCCATTTTTAGTAGCCACTTGAACGGAGTAAAATAAGCATTTATTTTATATGGAAGCCCCCCATTAAAAAATATGTTTGATTTGCACTTAATCAGCCAGTCTTTAATTTTGTTTTTTTTTTCTTAAGCGCATACATCCCTAATGCTTGAAGCTCTTTATGAAGCTAACGGGTGTACGGGTGTACTGCAGCAATTAACAATAATTGTTTACATTTGTTTTTGTTGTTGTTTTATATAATTTTTTTGTGGGTTTTTATTAAAAATAATTAAAAATATATAAAATAAAAAAAAACACGAAATAATTTGCCAGGCTTAAACAGGCAACGAACCAAATAATCAGACCCAGCCAGTCAACATTAAAATGGTTGGTAACACATTTTTCATGTTTTCTTTTTTTTTTTGTTTTTGCTATCCAACAACAGCAACAAACAATTGCAAGCGCATAGTTAAACTTTAATTAAACGCTGCATCAACACACACAGACATCATAATACGTTGACGACAATAATTTTGAAAAAACAACAAAACAGAACCCAAAAGAAGAAGTAACAGGTGAATGACAATTAAAACAATTGCAACAACAAAAATCAAAAACAACAAAACAAAAATGCCAACCATAATAGAGGAGAAAATATAAGAGATTCACGATATAAAATGAGCAGAAAAATCTGATAAATAATCACACACACACACAAATACAATAATAACAACGACAACTATGGCAGTGCAGTGCTATAGAATATAATTAATGCGGATGCATCACTAATTACAATTTAATTACGTTAAAAATGGTTTTACAACAACACCAACAGAAAAGTTGTTCAAACAAAAAATACCCACCGCATCAGAGTAATAACGACAATAAAACGAGAGAAAAAAAGAAGAATTTTTTTGTAGCGAAAAAATGTGTCATTCATTGTGCATTCATTCGGCAGTGCAAGGCATTTTCAAAAGTACCTCTATTATCGATGTGGTTCTTTTCTTGTAAAAACACTTACTCTACTGAGTTTGAGGCCGGGCCGTATTCATCTGATCTCTTTTGGACAGTGGATTACTTTAAAGCAGAGACCAGCAATGAATATTCGAAAAGATGAGTGGAATCGAATCATACTCATAATTTCTGATACCTATACGCATTCAAACTTATTTTAATATTATGGAACCTCCCTACTCATATTCCAAGTTTGAAGTACTCATTATATTCATACTTAACAACACGTATGATGTTTCATGATTTCGACTCTCCATAACTCAACCTACATACACACGAATCACAAAATAAGTACCTATTAGAAGGTTGTATGTTTGCTCTGCTTGCTGCTCTGTCTTCTTTGCCTACGTACGGAATGGTATAAGTTTGATGTTAACGTTGTACGCATACTCATTGCAACCAGTACTTATAAATCAAATGCAATGAATCAGAGTACATACATAGTTAAATTTCAGCATTGTTGACTCACACTCACTTATATTCAGAATTTCATGAGTGCTTATGAGTAGCGAAAAAACAATTCATTGCCGATCTCTGGTGCCTACTATATATATATACTATCGACCTGGTACTTTCCTTGTAAAATCTAGTTGTGCTTGATCTGAACTGATTTGATTGGAAAATTAACGTACTAAGAATGAGCCTAGACAAGTCTAGCTTTTTATGAATATTCAAAGAACAAAATTTGCTTTAAATCTACCCATTATTAATATCAAACAACTCCTATCAGTTGCAATGGTGAGCCCTGGGAATACCGCACAACTACTTCTTTAAAAATAATTAAGTGGAGACACTGAACGACACTTGTGTATCAGTGAAAAATTTATGGACAAAACTTTGTTTTTTTTTTTTTTTTGTCCAGAGCTCATTTGGTTGGTGTCCTTTTATAAATTTTCCCATCGTACCCATGTGGACGACCACAAGATCTCCTAAAGTTATGTTAACCAAATTGTATCCGATTAGTAAATGATTAATCCACTGTCGTCGAAGCCATTTTTATAGCGATTTGCTTAATTTAACCACAAAAGTTTGTTCGCAGCTACCCCAACCGAAGTCTGGCGGGTGTCAAACACTTTGCCCAGAAAAAGTTCGACATTCGACTGGGAGTGTCCAGTCTTCACAAGGCTTGACTTCATCCCTACACCCGTTATTATCCAGCAAAACTCATACCTTCAAGATTATCAAACTAGCTCAGAAGAAATAAGGATGTACAGGACTTATAGGCCCATGGGACATTGTGCACGTGTAGAGAAGACCTTTGATAGAAACCAATTTAGGTACGCTTGAGGTCCAGTTACAGGCCAGATGTGGTCTGTAAGTTTTGTAGCACTTCGCTTCCCTTTCATTGATTTATACAGATTTAGGCAGTGGAAGATGGTATTTACCAAATTCTGTGAATAAAAGAGTTGATGAATGGTTGAGAAATTGGTCATATTTGATCAAACTATTGCAGGATATTTTTTAGACTTGTTTGCCTAGCAGTTTTGAAAGATCTTCATTATATTTGCAACATTCCATCATGGAAGGAAAACACTATGAGACCGTAGGGGATGAGTGGACATGGAAAATCAATACCTCAGTGCTAATGCTGACATCATCCGGCTCAAACCAAATTTTTAAGACAAGCTTCGTAAGAATCCTTTTGACTATAACAGCCGGAAGTATTATGCTACAGAGGGAAAGTAGCTGCTTTTTAATAAAAGAAGGAAATACCAAAACAAAAAGATACATACGTACTCAATACTACTCCTCTATTATTTATAAGAAGAATTCAAATTAAAATTAGAAATTTTCCTTTTCCTGTGTTTAATATTCACAATTTTATGGTGATTTTATGAGAATTTGAGGAATTTTTAATTTCTTTGAAATTTGTGTGCTCATTTTGCAGCTGAAGTTTAGCTTGTTTTACCATACCTCCTGCTTCTTCTGCTTTCTGCCCGTTGTTTCCACATTTAAAATAATTCTCATAATTTTTTAAACAAACATTACAAAAAAAAGAACCGAAATGAAATTTTTTTTTGTTTTTGTTTTTAATTTTTAAATCTGCGCTTAAGACACTGTAACAATTATACTGGCATTGTCGGCATTTCTTTGGTTTCCATTTATCGTTTACAACAACTATGGTTTGCAATTTAATTGCCATCGCAAATTCATTTGCTAGCTAAAAATGTGTATGGAAATGTTTCTTGCCATTACCAGTGCCATTGCCATTGCTATTGCTATTGCCATTGCCATTATAGCCAATAATTCCATCCCACCACCTACCTGGCCCACCCAGTGTAGCAAAGATTTTCATTTACATTCATGGCGATTGCATTTTGCGTGTAAAAGTCTATTTAAGCTACGCTTCTTGAGCTCATTTACAGTGTCTTTAAAGGTGTTATTAAAAATTTTTTGCCAACACACATACACACACACACACACACTCAAAAACAACAAAATGTTTGACCCATAAAGCAACAATAATATCATAATAATCATAATATTTAGCATAACTTAACATTAAACAAAAGAAACAACACAACAACAACAACAACAACACTTGCAAATAGAAAGAGAGAAGAGAACTGAGCCTTACAACCTCAAAAAAATTATCCACAATTTAAATAACGCTTAAAGCCAATTACTGTCAGTGAAAAGTCTAAGTCAAGCAGCCGTAGCAAGCCTTAGTAAAACCCATGCAGTGCGCCAACACCAGTACGTCAGTCAGTTAGTTCGTCAGTTTACCAGTTTGTCAGTTTGTAATTGTGAAATCTAAAATGAGTTTTCTTTTTTTGTTTTTTTTGTCTTTCAAAATCCATTTCCATTAGCCATTAGCCATCCAGCCATTGAGCCGTTTAATAATTCGTTTATTCATTACAAATAATATTTGTTTGCTCGCTTGTTTGCTGCTTTATTGCGAATATTTATTTGATCATAAAACAGTTTTTCAAATTAAAAAAAAAAATTAAAAAAAAACGGGAAAAATAGAGTCGAAAATTAAAAGAAATTATCTTGTTTAGTGTCATTACACTGAGAGAAAAATCAAATCGATTTCTTAAAGGAAAATTTCTTTGACAGCTAGCACCATTTATGTATCAAAGATCAGCACTGAGTATTCAAAAAGATGAGTAGAATCGAATCATACTCGAAATTTCCGATACTTATACGCATTCATACTTATTTTAATATCATTGAACCTCTACTCATATTCAAAGCTTAAAGTACTCATCATATTCATACTTAACAACACGTATGATGTTGTTATTGATTTCGACTCCCCATAACTCAACATAAAAACTTGCTCTAAATGCAACAACAACTAAGACTGAAAATTTTGATAAATGATTCGAGTCACTCTTACCTCTGTGATTTGAGTCACACGAATCATTTATACGTATTTTTTCCAACATATTTCTAAAGGTATGAGTTTGATGTCAACGTTGTACGCATACCCATTGCAACCTGTACTTATAAATCAACTGTAGTGAGTAGTGAATATGAATGAATCAGAAGAGTACATAGTTTAATTTCAATATTGTTGACTCACGCTCACTTATATTCAAAATTTCATGAGTGCTTATGAGCAGCGAAAAAAACGATTCATTGCTGATCTCTGTTATGCAGTTCGAAAACGTTACGAGAAACTTATGTTGCCTAGATTCCATAAGCGGCTAAAACAGTTTCGATAAATTTCTGTTGGTTTCGGAAGCATTATAATATAGTTCGGAATAAGAATACTGGTGTTGCTGGTTTGGATAGTCTGATGGTCCTAATTCCTCAATCTCTTTCTTCTGTGTACTCATCAGGGAATGGGTTCTGGCGAAGGAGTTGTGAATCAGATTGTTAGTTGTGTTCTTACGGTACCCATTGTAGTATCAATTCGCTGACTTGAATAAATCTCAGACTGTTAGGAGATGAGAGAAATGTGGAAACGATAGATCTTCTACACTATAGCTTTCCGACTCTTAGTAGAAGAATATGTATGTATCACCGAAGAGGATGAAAGGGAGCAGATATGCAGAGCTGATGATTAAAATCACGAGTACTTGCTGAGCAAAAGAAAAGCACTGAACTTGATTAACATAGTAGAGCACGCAATACCACGCATAACTATTGAGAAGTGAATTTGTTAAGCAATTAATATAGCATTTGGGAGTAGCACATTGGCTTTAAAAATTATAAGGGGATTCATGAATCTCTCCTGTATCAAGACAAACGAGCTGCAATTCCAGTAATGCTGGAGTAAACATGTTAAAATTGAAGTTAATGGTAGACCATAGTAGTCGCCGTAGTCTAGTAGGTAGTGTGTAGGTATTAGACGTGAGGCCACGGGGTTCAAACCACAGGTCAGACATTTCCAATATAACGAAAACATGAAAAAATATTTCTTCGTCGACTTCCTCTCAGCAGATTTTTGACAATCTGGAGAGTAAATGAAATTGCCATGAAAATTTTCTCAAAAACAATCTCTCGTTCGGAGTCGACTTTAATCCGTAGGTCCCGCCATTCATGTATAAAATTAACGCACACAACATAAGTGCGGTGAGAAACTAGGTCGTAATCCCGACTGAAGGGTTGCAATGACCTATTATGTATGTGTGTATGTATGTAGGTGTATCTCCCCAGACAGACGTTTCATTCAATTTTGAGCAATTTTCAGTGTCTCCTTTAATTTTCAAAATTCAAACTGCTTTAAAAATCACCCTTTGTGGTATAGCTGTGTGTATGTATAATTTTTTCGCTCAGTGTATTTGAATAGAGAAAATGATTTTTATATTTGTTTGTTTCTTTTTCTGTTTGTTATTTTATGGTCCATACGATAATCTTACTAATTTTCTAATGCGCAACCATTTTATAAGGCTTTACTAAACAACGTTTACACCGAAATGGCTTCAAATAAAATTCATATTTAGGCTTTACGCCAAGTGTGGCTAACAAATAGGGAAACTAAATTTGCTTGTTTTTTTTATGATTTTTAATATTCCACAGTCATTAAGCGCTAATTTATTACACACACACACACTATCCATCCGTTTATGCTTTATACTCTTCGTTCTTTTCTTTCTTTCTTTTAACTGCCAAAAGAAATTTATTCATACACATTCACACAAATTAAGCAAAATAGTCGAATTCTCGAATAACTAAAATTTAATAATTTTTTCTTTTTTGTCTGTGTGTGTGTGTGTTTTGTATTTTTGTTTTTATTTTTACAATCAAATAATTTCAATAGAAACATAAAAATGGTAGTGGGGCATGAGAAGGAATGAGAGGAGGGAGGTAGGTAGGCAGGCAATAAATTTGATTGCATAAATAAAAACTCAATTAATACACTCGTCGTCTATAAATATTGAATTTTATTAAGCATTTTGGCTAACTTACACACAAAAAAATCAAAAAAAAATTCAATTTTTTTTCTCTCTTTGCAATTAATTGCACATACTTATGTATGGCACTGTATGTATGCATGCATGTACATATACATATATCGTATAGATATTGTATAAGAAATTGAAAAAATAAAATATTGTCTCGTGTTGGCAATTTCAAAATTTATTCATGTTGCTGTTGCTGCTGCTGCTGCTCCTGCCTAAGACAGACCAGACCACGGTTTATTGGCAAAAAAATTTGCAAAAATATTAGAAAAACAAAAAAAAAAACAAAAAACAAACGAGAAATAATAAAACAAATTGAAACTGAATTTAAATAAATTATTCAATAAACAATATAGTACGACAAAATACTCATAAGCATGCATGCATATGTACATATACATATATGTGCGATATGTGACTAAACGAGCGTTGTGCGAGGGTGCATGGATCAGTTATTAAAAACGGAAAAAGTATAAATTAAACAAAAAAAATTAAAGAATACTATGCTGTGCTCATTTTGTGTGTTCAATGATCTGAAATTAAGAAAATTTTTAAAATTTTAGCAATAGATTCCAGATTTGCAATTATAAAAACTACATAGACAGACAAAATTTAAAAAATAAGTAATAATTCTGGAACCTTGCTTAATTCACCATTACATACATACATAACTGGCCCTTACAACACAGGCAGGATTAAGGCCTAGCTTCTCACACCACTTATGTTGTGTGCCGTAATTTTATTCATGAGCGATGGGATCCACAGTTTAAAGTCGACTCCGAACGACAGATTTTTTGAGAAACTTTTCATGGCAAATTTATTTACTTTCCGAGAGTTTTTGCGAGAAATCTGCTGAGAGAGGAAGTCGCCCGAAGACATATTTTTTCATATTTTCGTTTTGTTAGTCATGTCTAACCTGGAGTTTGAACCATGCCCTTACCTCTAATTAGCGAACACACTACCTAGTAGACTACGCCAACTAAAGGGACTATTAGAATGAATTTATTTCGAAAATATCCTTGGAAGAACCTTTTACGTCAATTCAGAGTACGGTGGCCCAGTAATCGATTTTTTTTTGAGTCTGCATTTAAAGATTATGAACACGACAGAGTGTGGTTTCAATAAGAAGAAAAGGAAGAAGAAGAATTTGGCTTTATTGCCCAAAAAATTCCGAAAAGACTATGTTCACATTTTAGCGACTTTAATTGGCCACCAAGATCATATGATTTGACGCCGTCAGATCTCTTTTTGTAGAACTACACAAAGACTGTGTCAATATGGACTAATGAGGCATTTGAGTATCAAGTTGTAGTAGAAACAATGCCCGAATTGTAGGAAAAAATTATTGAAAACTATCTCCAAAGGATCGCCTACTGCAATCAATCCGGATATTGTACTCCCTTAACTATGACAGGATCCATGCTTGATAATGAAATCATAGGTTCATGAGATTTATTTGTTGCACATTTTACATTACGCAGTAGCTCAAAATAATGTTATGAACAGTTTGTATCCTGTTATACATGGACTTACCGGGGATATCAAATCGAAAACATTTTCTACATTCAACCGATGGCTTAATGACAATGTAGTCGGCCTATAACTACCCTCGCATCCAAACAATGTCCTCTTTACGTAGAATCTAATCAGTTGTCATTTATTTTGCCAATTGGTTTCTATCGAGTGTTAAATAAACGTTAGGGAGAATTTTTACGAACTGCAGCACTTTATCACTCTGGGAGTATTTCGCTATTTCGCCGAGATCTCTACCACAGTGTTGGCCATAAAATAATGGACAAAATCCATCTGATGAGTGATTTATAAGTTTCTTTGCGCGTAAAAATAATTTTTATGGAATGTTTGATTGATAATTAAATCAATTCTTAAAATTCGAACATGAATTACAGAACATAAAAAGCTAAGCTTTGTTTTAAATGAATTAAAAATTCACCCACGTTAACTGCCTACTATTCACCATATAAGATTGCCAAGCGGTTTAAAGACAAAATTGTTGACAAAATGTGCGTTAATTATGGGGGACGGCAGTAAAATGTTTATTGCCTGTTAAAGATTCGTTTACGTACCCACCACACAAAATTGCAAATCAAATTGGAACGACTACTGCCTGCTTCTCACTCTCTCTCCGTCGCTCTTAAAGCTAAGCTTTCATTGTAAGCATGTGTTTAAGTTAGTGTGGCGGCTACCTTTAGCTGCCGGTAGAGAATAAATCAGATCGGATTACAGGCTAACGGGTGTATGCATGTAAGAGATAAATTACAGGATATGTATTCGAAAATGAAATTTAAAGGGGAGCACCTCTCCCCCTCCTTTCAAATGAAATAAAATCTGCATGAAATATTTGAAAAAAAATTACTTTCTGAGGCAAACAAAATTATATAAACAAAGTTGCCTGATGAGTTGAGTGATTGTAAATCCATTAAGAAGTTGAGATGAGATGAAATGAGATGGGAGAGAAAAATTTTGTAATTTTTGGGAAAGTAGTCCTACGTGTGGCGCTAAATTTGAAAATATTTTTGTAGCTGTTGCTGTTGTTGCTTCTGCTGACTGTTTTAAGCAACACGTTTCCCATTTGGAATCGTTCGTTCAATAATTGGTAAGCATTTCTTCTTATTGATCGACACAACAACAACAACAGATGACGATGATGATTATTCCACAGATGATGGTGATGGTGGTGATTGTGGTCAAAACAAGACAATCAATTGGAAAGAAAAAAGAAAAGAAACTCAAGTAGAAATCCAGTAGCACTTTCAAAATCACATCACATCTCTAAACCAAAAAGAAATAAAGAAAATATCAGCGCATTATTAAATACTGATTACCAATTACCGACTGACTACTGGACTGAAGTGAACTGAACTGATTAAGCTTGTGAGAGTTTTATGAAGACAGACAGACAGATAAAGGGGGGACAGATAGACACTCAATATCAATTTAGCACAACTCAGATTGATGATGATGCCGATGACGATGAATTATTCGCTGTGTACGCGAGTGTGTTAAATTGAAACAGCGATTGTGTGGCTGTGACTGTGGCAACCTTGAAGGATTTCATTTCTTTTCAATTCAATTCAGTTTATAATGCTTAAAACCGAATTACACGTACGTGCTTTAGACAAATTCAATTTACCAAACAGCATCAGCATCATCGCCATCATCACCACCAATCGACACAATAACTCACCGCAAGAAAAGAAATCTTTTTTTGTTGAGTCTCCCGTCATCTCCATGGCTTTGTACAATGCAAACGCAACGCAGAAATGTTTTTTTTTTGTTTTTTTGTTTTAAATGAAAAACCAGTAGCTGTTTAGCTAACTAGGCAAGACACTGTCAGCCTTAAATGTCAGCGTTTTATATACTCATTCGTATGCGCTGCATGGGTACGTGTGTGTAAAACAACATTTTTGAGTTCACAAAAGGTCTTGAAAACAAATGCAAAATTGCTTCTTAACAAGACTTATAGAGCAAATCACTGTCAGCGTCACAGTCACATACCAACCAGCAACAATCACAGCCTCAATCAGTCTTCAGTCGATCAGATCATCAGCATCATTGCAATCCGGCATTGCATTTCCAATGCAGCACGTTTTTTTTTCTGTTTATGCTGCAGTGCCTTATGATATGATGATGATGATTTTCATTTGAGTGAAACTGTTTTTTAACAGTAATATACGAGGGTGGTTGAACAAATTTCGGAAAAAGTTTTATTGAGAATTTTGTGCAGTTGTTAATTGTATTCAAAGTCTTATTTGAATCCTAACCCATCAATCTATGTATGTCTGAAGCAAGCAATTTGATACAAGTGACCTGATTTGAGGACAACGTCCGGTCATGTATGTTGTTACATTTTTCCCCTTTTAAAAACGTTTAAAATATGACCTCGTATATTGCAAATAAAATAAAAATAAATTTGTGTTTAGTTTTAATTAAAATTCTTTATTATTCACACAACTCTGTGTGCCACTGTTCACAACTTGATGTAAACAACAACAATTGCTTTGTTTGTTATTCCTCTGTTTATACCCTTTGCACAAACAATAACAATTACTAGAAAATTATTCGTCAGATCTTTGTAACGGAGATCTTCAAACCACGATTACTCTCTTCAAACACATCCCGTCTTCACACAAGACTGACGGAACTTCACTAACTCAGTTGCCTGCCTTGCCTTGCCTTTTATATGGCAGAATAAAAATGTTCATGACTTTGCCTTCTCGAAATCTCTATAAATGTAAACGTCGTTGTTTACATTTATTCTTGCAGTGTTGTTTGTGGATTTTTGTTTACTTGTTTACCACTTCTTTTATGCTGGTGTTTGTTGTTATATTAAGCAGAACGTTAATTTGTAAACAGGGTTGCTTACTACATTGTTTTGCTTTTGTAGCCTTTGTCAATAATTTTAATGTTAAGCGATGTAAAAGCTAGACACCAGTATCTAGGTTCTCCATTTTTGTAACAATATCAATAGTGACACGCTTGGTAATTTATTCGTTACTGGATGATGTGATCTTAAGGGTAAAGTAC
Source organism: Sarcophaga rosellei (assembly GCA_930367235.1). Classification (NCBI taxonomy): domain Eukaryota; kingdom Metazoa; phylum Arthropoda; class Insecta; order Diptera; family Sarcophagidae; genus Sarcophaga; species Sarcophaga rosellei. Next base: position 5,274,626 of record OV884017.1, on the reverse strand, counting down.
ATTCATCACAGATTTTGTATGTTCCGGGCTTGCAGTTGCATGATACTCATGACTTTATAAGGCCAACAGTAAATGACAAAAACTCTGAAGGATTTCAAGGAAACTCTGTTCACGTTTAGGTATTGCCTACCAAACGTTAATATTTTGCCTTGTGTATCTACCCTCGTATGTACGATTGTACAAAAAAAAAAAACAGAAAGAAAATGAAAAGAAATCAAAACGTACTTTGATTCTCGTTCGATCAACCAATTTCTGAGGTGATCATGTCACAACGTTTTTTTATTGTTGTTGTTGTTGATGCCACCACATCACAACACCATATTGTCTACCCAGTGCGAGTTCAATTGTGAAATCGTAGTCGGCCACAGTCACAGTAACAGTTTCAGTTTCTTCTTTGTTTTCTTCTTATTCTTCTTCTTTGTCATTTCTATGCCACATCATCATCATCATATTGTCAGATCTTTTTATAATGCCTTACAGCCACTCAGTTTGTCAGTCACTATAACGTAATGACCCCACCGATATCATCTTAGCTTTTCGCTGAGAAGCTTCCACTGCCTACTTCTTTTACGCTTTAAGCATATGAACGCAGATAAACAAACGACAGAATGGATTCGCAAAAAAAAACGCGAAAAAGCGAACAAATCATATGAAATTACATTCGCTGTGACAACCAACGATTGATCAATTGCTGCTGGTTGGTTGTTTAGCTGTGCTTCTTTTTTTCATCTCTATCTGGCCACTCCATGCAACACTCTCTGATGACCGTCGCTTGTTTTTTTTTGTGGTCTTTCATCTTTTGGTGTCATTTTTATATGACACCAAAGAAAACAACAACAAAAACGCGCAACATCAGAAAAGAAAGCCATTCTGTGGCAGTTGGCTTTCGCAAAAACGAAACTGGAACACAAGCCATTGGGAAAACAAGGCCATATCTGGGCTAGACAATGTGGCAGCGAAAAATGAATTGCAAACAACAACAACTCTGCACTAGCAAACTCCTGAGGTTGTAATGATTAAAAATGAGATTGTCCAAGTAGAAATCAAATCTAGGGGATCGGCGAAGATTATTTTGATTAAAACTCGTCTCTATTTGGACACTTCATTTGACAAGATTGTCATTTCTATACGTATAAAGTGCAATTAAATCATACATGCCTCTCAGTTAAGCGTCTTCTCAGGTTATTCCAACTCAAATATGCGGCCTAACGTCGTTGGAATTGTACGATTGAATTGAATGTGTTAGCACAGAGAACCTAAGTGGCAACCTCATGTGTTTTTTAGAGTGGCAACTCAACGCAAACTAACGTACTGAGTGTTACCATATTTTCAATAGAGAATTAGCTTAAGTATTGTAGAAATTGAGAGAGAGAAAGCATTTCTAACTTTTCATGGCTAGAACAGCTCCCTGGTACATGAGGTGAGAGACAGTTTCTAACTGCTGCGCATTCTACAAATCCTACTGGAGTTATTCAAATCATGCTTTTCAATGAGAACCGTAATTGTACGATGGATGGCCATGCACTTAAAGGAAAGCGATACATTAGGCTTCTACTTATTCACGCAAGTCGAGCAGCGTTTCCTACAAGAGTGGCGAGTATACTGGAGGATGATAAGGGAGGAGCATGGAAAGGAAAAGAAGTCAGTAAGAGCAGCTTTGACAAGGAAAGAGGCATAGGCCAGGTGTGGATGAAAAGACGGAAGCGGGAAAAGGCGCATTTTTAGGCAGAACAGCAAGGGACTAAAGGCGAATATTACGTAGTTTAACTGCATCAATCGGAATACCGTTGCCCTGTAACTTGTTGGAGATTGTCAGCAAATCGAATTCTGCCAATATTCCTATATCCTGGAGTCCATACAAGTGTTGCCTTTAAGTGATACGAAATTTACCAGAGAAATCCTTGGCTTTCATAGACGTGGACGGTTGTCAAAGAGACTTTCGTTGGGGACTTAATCACAGCCTTGCTGTCTGAGTAAATGCCAACTTTCTAAAAAAGTATTGAGCCCCTTTCAAAATAGTCCTGACTTGAGTCTGGAAAATATTGCAGTGCTAGCCTGTATGCTGGTTTGACTTACTGGACGAGAGTTCTAAATTCAAAGCTTAGCTCTGGCATTCTGAAGGGGGCAATACATATCGGCTAAAAGCTGCGGAAAGAAATTGATTACTGCGAAAAGCTTCTGAAATCTGTCATTGGGAAACATGGTAAAAATGTATGCTCTGCAGGTCATGAACAATTATTAACGCTTACTATAGCTGTTGAACGAAAAGCTTGGCTGTAATCCGGCCAAAGGGATCAATAATATGATACGATATACTCTGCTAACCTCTTTTAAAATTAATGGCGTGTCTTTGTATGAGAATTATGCAAAGAAAACTATCCACGGCTTGTTTCATGATCCAGATGATCAGATCAGTCACGAGACTTTAGCTCTATATGGATAAAGCATGATGAAATTTAAGGTATTCAATTGGGTTTCCTTGGAATTTCATTTAATTCGTGAATAATTGAAAGCGAGAATTCAATTTTCAATCCAAACGAACTTTAGACGACAACAGAAAAGCCTCATCAAATGGAATTCATTCATAAGCTCCAGCAATATTTCATGGTTAATGATGATTTCCGTCTCTGAAGTTTTCCTTCGATCATATTAATTCATGATACCGGCTATCTGGCCACTGTTGGCTGGCTGGCTGACTGGCTTTTTCATAGAATTCCATACAAAAGCTCCTTAACAAGTGGGAAAGAAAAATTTTATTTCGTAGCTCTGGAGTACAAAACACACATATCCACACACACACACTCTCTAAGCAGAGTGTATTGTTGGCAAAAGTAATGTTTTTGCAGCAGCATGATTTGCTTTGTTGCTGGTGTGGTGTGGATGGTTAAACTTTAACATGCAACATGATTAAACAGCATTTGTATTCGTATATGATGAGTATTATTTCGTTTTGTTACTATTGTTAATGCTATTGTTGTTGGGCTATGTTACAACAAACAACAACTACAACATTGGTAAGAGTATTAAATAAAATGAAATGAAATTGTTATACTCATGGTTTGTTTTTTTCTCGATTGTAATTTTTGTTGTTGTTGTTGTTACTGTTGTTGTTGTTAAAGTAGCATTATATTACAATAGCAACAACAACAACAATTGCAACAACCATAAAGTGTTCAACACTAATTTGCAACTTGTTTTGTGGTTAATTAACGACTGATCAAAGCAAATTCACCGCCAAACACCAGGCAAAAGCTAAACCAAGCCAAGCCAAGCCAAGCCATGCCGATCAATCGTTCGGACAGACCAATTGATTGGCCACAATAATAAAAAAAAAAAACTATAAAAAAAAATCAAATTCAAATCCAAATAAAAGAAATGAAATGAATTGAAAAAAGAACACAAACTATGAATGAATGAATGCATGAATGACTGAATGAATGAATGAATGAAATGAAAACGAAAGAATACCTCCACTCAACACCGGCTTTTATGATGAGAACCAAACAACAGAACCGAAGCGAACAGATTACAGCACAGCTGAATAGAATAGAAACGAACGAATTAAATGAAAATGAAAAAAATAATTAAATCATGCTGATCTTCTTATTGTTGTTGTTCTATTAATTACAAATAATGAATTTGTTGTGCAACAACAACAGCAGCAGCAAGTTATTAATTCATTACACTGCATCTGGCTTAACAAAACACTTGTAATTGCAGCAATTCCTCTTATTCTTCTTGGAAAATCTCTTCCCATTTAAATACTCATGCAATTGCAATTGAAATTAAAATTGTTTCATCACAGAGAAAAATATTCTTGAATTGTTTTATTTTTTCAAAATACTTAAATGACTGACTTATTGTCACATAGTTTGCAAATTTGCCACTTAAGTGCGATCATTATACCGAGAAATTTAAGCTTTTAAGGCAGTCTAGTGTAGTGACACAATTAGTGCCTAAGACTCAGGCTCAATAAAACGAAAGCGTTATATCGGCTATTCGGAAATACTCACAAAGATCTAGACGAACTAAGCTTGTATGTAAATGAAGTCCAGCCTGGTCAACTGATCATTACAACTATTTAGTCAACCTAGCTGCTTGCCCCACTTATATTGTGTGTGTTAATTTTATTCAAGAGTGGCGGGGCATGCAGTTTGAAGTCGACTTGGAACGACAGATTTTGTGAGAAACTTTTCATGGCAATTTTTTATTTACTCTCGGAGAGTTTTTGCCAGAAATCTGCTGAGAGGAAATCGTCGAGGAAATATTTCGTAGATATCGTCTTGCTCATGTCTAATAAACCACGGCCTCACGTCTAATAAGCCAGCACACTACCTACTAAACTGTGCAGCCCATGCGCTGACCATCTTCTTCTCCCTTGATTTGGAGAACTTGGTCAGTACAGAGCCTGCGTTCAAGTGAACTTTTGGCATCAAGGCTACCACTCTAACCTAACCAATTAGATTACATCGACTTTGACACAACCAAAGTACATATAAATAAAGTTTAAAATATGTTCCGGGTCATATGCGGGATATTCTGGACCACAACCGTCAGTACTATAAAGGAAGCTAAAGTCCCGATAGATTAGTATGTAGGGAGAGTGTCGGTCTATTAGACGTAAAACAAAATATGAAAGCAGTCTTCTGCTATGAAAAGTTACTGAAAAATCTCTCATGTCGGAGTGAACTCATGGCAGAGTCGTCGTTCATGGATAAAATTAACACACACAAACAAGGATGGTGCGAGAAGCTAGGCTGTAATCCCGATTGAAGGATTATTATGACCAATTAAGTATGTAAGAGTTCCAGACTACAAAAACACTTGTATGAATAAACACAGTGGGTATACTTGAGTAAACAACTATTTTCAATACAACTCCTGCACTGTGAATACATACGGCAATTGGAACTATTCGTACGTCATTTCGACTGAAGTTTCGCAGGCTCTACTTGCTATTGTGAGACACTGGCCAGGGAATATAAGGAAGCAAAAAAAAAAATTGGAAGGTTTTAAGTTTTTAGGGCAATCAAATACGTCCTAATACCGGTAACCCAGCAACTACTTGGAACTCGAAAGTGTTCATATTTTGCACTATCTGGAGAGCATCATGTCAACAACCGGCGGTTTAAGAGAGAAAATATATCGCGAAAAGACTTTTCTCCACTAATTGTGATTCTTTTATTCTACAACTAAGATTTGCAGCTTCGAACGCGGGCAGAATGGCGCAGAAAATCTGGCCAAAGCTGGATAAGATGAGCGCGGCGGGTCTGCTTAAACTCCAAAGAACTAGGCTCAGCACTGTTATCGGGGTTATTACGGGGCATTGTATTATAGGAACGTATGCGAGGCGTATTGGTCTTAGACGCTGTGCAAATGATTTTTGCAGAAGCTGTGGAGATGAGGAGGAAGAAGAGACTGTTCTTTGTGTACTTTGCACATATTGGCAATCTGATTCGCTTAATCGGAAGCTCCAAGTGATTTCTGGACTAGGGGAGAATGTGAAACTGTGGTATCTCAATGGGCCCTGTGTGCGAGATAAGTGTGTCCGCTTATAACTCCATCGAGGGGACAGCCACTTCTACCTACATACCTATCAATGCTACAACTGATATACATATCCGTTGTCAGCATTTACTCAAAACCGTTTGGGAAAAATTTGAAAAATCTTCTGAACGAGTCTGACGTCTGAGGCCTGAAATTTTAAACATTTTTTTATGAGGTTCTCAGTTGTTGTTTTTTTCAACTTCATGTTAGATTGACTATCTTTAGAACGGAACTAGTACATAAATAGATTTGAAAAACGAATGAAATTTTAAACAAATATGTGTCCACGTAGTAATTTCAAAATTACCGGGGTCTGGCAAACCTGTTAGCTGACAAATATCTTCCATCCGAAGTGTGATTTATTTGACGAATTATTAGGCATTTACGAATACGAATCGTTTATCAAGGAAACAGCGTGTAAAAATAATTAAAGCGTAATAATTGCGAGCATTACAGGGTAATTATTAGAAAAGATTATAAAGAAATAATACAAAAACAACAAAAAAATTGCTCCCCCTGACCCTATATTACTTCTACGCCCTTAAAAAGTGATTTAATTGTTTGGTTAATAGATATTCCAACTCACCTTGATCTTCATCAAAATTTTTGGTTGACAGCTGAAACAGAGCATCTAATGGCGTATCACTGGCACTCTTTTTAGTTTTACTCTCTGCAGCATTTTCCTCACGCTTTGCACACGCTTTATCACCCGGTGTTAATGCACCACGTTTATAGCCGGCCTTACCGTCCTGCTCCTCATCACCGTCTTCATCATCATCACCGGCTACATTAACGTCCGGAGAGTAGCAACGACTACCCGCTGAACTTGAACGAGAACGTTCCGAACCATCCTCTGAGGGTATAATATTGGGATCGAGACTCATTTGCCTTAAGAGTTGAGCCTGAGCCTGAAAATGTTCCTGCAATTGGCGTTGATAGTCCCAAGCCAAACGTTGTTCGTAGTGCAGCAAAGCGGGTGGAAAGAAATGATGCAGAGGCAAGGCAGGGGCTGCAGCAGTAGGATTACTGCTCTGAGCTGAGACCGTTATAGGATTACCGCTTGCATCCCAGCCAGGTGGTATGACTTTATGTAGATTAGGCAAGTCCAGCATGAGTAGAGGAGCTGGTACTGTTAGGCCGGGTTGCAAACGTTCGGGTATTAAATGTGGCGGTAGAACGGGTGCTGCAATAGGAATACTTGGTGGCTGAGAAGCTGGCGGTAAATGTTTTGGTGAGTTTAAGCGACTATTGTCCTCTTCTCTTTCTTTTTTACCCAAAATATCGGCGATTGAGAAACTTTTAATCCGTTCCGCACTTGATCTTCGACGTTGTGGTAAAGTTAAGGGAGGGGGAAATTTTATTGTTTCGACAGAGTGTAGGTCCACATTGGGTTTAAGTCTTTTGATGGTAACACACTGGAAACTATTACCGGGCGGTGGACTAGGCGAGCCCACCGAAATTTCCGACATGGCAGGACTAATGGAACGTAACATTGTCATTGAGATGGACGCTCAAACTTTAAAACGATTACACTTTTAAATCTTTTTTATCACTTTCAGACTCAGAATTTTCTTTTGAATTTCTTTTTCACGTGTACATTTTCTCTACATTTCTAAACTTTAATACACGGTTTTCATTAAAATTTCAATGTTTTACGCTGTAACGCCGTCGGTAAAACACAACGCATTAATTCTGTTTGAATTTTAATACAAAAACAAACGCACAAACACACAAACGACAATAAATGAAATCAAAAAACACGCAAAAATGGCTCGTGGCGCCCGTGAATCAAGCGAAAGAGCGAACAACTGCGTATAAGTAAATGAAAAAATGCCTTAAAACTGGTAACACTGTTTCACATACGATTCAATTCAACACAACACAACAGCAACAGCTACAACAGCAACCGAAAGTTATAAAACTTGTTTGCTCTCCTCATTATTACACACACTATTACGAGAAAAGAGACAGTGTGTGAGAGAGAGAACGAGGTATAAGGAGTATGTTTGTTCATATAAATAAAGAGAGAATGAATGTTTTTTTGTTTTTGAAAAACCATAAATTTTTAACTTTTCAGATAGAGTGACGTCATTAGTATATGAACTCAAGCAACAAAAACAATTCCTTTTGATAAAGAGTATTATGGCAACGCCTAATCCATAAGCAAGAGAGGGACAACATTAAACGTCTATTCTAATAATACAGAGAGAAATAGCTGCATGCCAACAACCAATCACAAACAAATTTTTTTTGTTGAATTTTTTCTTTTTTCTTTTCAGATATATTTTTCCCTTCATTGTTGTTGTTGCTCAGAAGAGTTTGCGTTGTTGGTCTCATAAATAGCAGCACTCAGGAGAATAAGATGGTAAGAGTGTTGCCATTGTGCTTATTTTAACTCAAAAGTGGATTCTGTAGAAAGTACAGTAAACATTTGAGTTTTAAATAGAAAAATTTTTTTTTTTGTTTTTGAAAAAATGAGGCCCGAAAATTTTTAATTGTTGACTTAATACCTCATCTTGAAGAACTCGAGTAAACAACTAAATTTAGAAGTCTAAAATATTAAGATTATTGAAGACTAAATGCTGTTTTCACATTTTTCTCGTTAATAATAAGCTCTTCAATCTAATGAAACTATTTTTTGGAAGTGCAACATAAAAATCGGTTATTTTGATTGAAAAAGGGAGCGTGATAAAGAAAGTTATTTGAAAGAACCATCGTCCATCGAAAGCTATGACTTTATCCCATCTTTTTGTAATTCTGTTCTGTGAGTCAATATTTGATACTTTGCTGTGAAGTGTTGGATATTCCAATGAGAGCGTTCTGCGTTGATCAAATGCTAGTCAAAAGGACCAAAGTCCAAGCTATACAACGGGTGAGATAAAACTTCACATCCTTTGTTTTCTAAATAGATTTCGAACGGACATACATATACAGTTAACCCTCCTATAACGCGGTACTCTCAGAACGCGGTTTCCATATAACGCGGAGCTGAAATTGCGATAGCCCTCCTATAACGCGGTACTCTCAGAATGCGATTTCCATATAACGCGGTTTTCACATATCGCGGAGCTGAAATTGCGACAGCCCTCCTATAACGTGCTATTCATACAGAGCGGGTTACTTCCGCACAGCATCTGAATGAATCTAGTAACTAGATATTGTAAGAGGGCTTAATAGCAGTTTTATTTTCGACCCAAAAGCACATTCTCAAAATTTTTCTGCAATTCATTTCTGACAGTGAGGATGAATGTTGAAAAATTACATAATTTTACAAATCTTTCTTATTTTTGTTGGAAAACAGTATTTTAGTTTAGTTTTTGTTTCATTTTTTTTTATTAATCCTTATATGAACTCTTTAATTCAATAAAAATAATTTATAATTTATCTTGTCTTGTCTTGGTCTCCATATAACGCGGTACGAATGAAGTGATTTGTACTAATTCCGAGTTTCTCATAGCGCGGTTTCCATTCAACGCGGTAGGCGGTTTCCATAGAACGCGCTACGAATTTGTCTGGTTTGTACGGTTAAATCCAAGTTTCTCATAGCGCGGTTCCCATACAACGCGGTACGCACTCACCGCGTTATAGGAGGGTTGACTGTAATTTGTGGTCGAGTCTTGTCATGCATATTCAGCGTATTTTTCAAACGAATTAATTGTTGACTGTACAGGTTTCCTATGATAGTCTGGCTTGATTTTAGCATCTAACAACAACAAACACAAAACATTAATTTGGCGCAATAAATATTCTGTTTGGCTGTGGATTTTGCTCATTGTCCGAGCTTTACCTATAATTTCTTGTGCTTGTGGTTCTTGTAAGGAATCTGTTTTCCACCTCCAGTTATAATTCATTGCAAAAATGATTTCTTTTAAAAGCAATCAAACAGCACTCCCGATGTTCAAAATTGCATTTCAAAGTTCTCAGTTCATGTAGAACAGAATTTCTTTGCTTTTGCATGAATGCTACTGCTTTTAAACACTTTTAAATGGCAGTTTATTCAGTCCAGGAGTAACCACATTTAAGAAAATGATAAAAACTATAGGCCGTAGGTATGCGTAGAATGTGAAAAAAAATCACGAAATTTTATGTGAACTCCTTATTTTATAAAATGTTATTATTTAAACTGCAATACGTAGTAATTTCAAGGTACATGGCAACACTGTTTAGGATGTTCTATATAATCTGTATGCTTGCTGGTGTGTGTATATTTAATGTTGTTGTTGGTTAAAGCTGTCATCAAAAACGTCATCAATTTTTGTAATTTGATGTTCATTCTTTTTATTTTTTTGGTTATGTTTTCTTAGATCAAAGAGACTGTGAGAGCGAGAGAGATAAAACGAGAGAATTGATTTTTTCTTTACTTTTATATTTTTTGTTTGTTCATTTGTTTGTGTGTGTTTGGCTGAGTTGCTGCAATACATGTGTATGTGTGTGTGTAAAATATTAAAATTCTATTCTGTTCCACTTGGTTGCTCACGTTAATTGTCGTAATTGTGCCGCTGTCGCTTATATGCTTCTTTGACTTTTGTCTTCCTCTCTCTCCCCTAACACAAGAAACATCTCTTGGCCAAAAATGGTTTGGCAATACACAGTAATATCCATCATACCATGCTGTTTGTTAATAAAGCTCTCTTTTTCTCTTTTTAGTTTAAATGGATGTAAGCGTGTGTATGTGTTTGTGTGTGTAAATATAAGTTGGCGTTGTTTCAATTGTCACTGGTAACGATGTCTAGTTGTGCTGTTGTTGTTGCTGTGTTGTTGTTGTTGCTATGTTGTTGGTTGTCGCTGACTGCTTTGTCGGCTATTTGTGTCTTGATGTATTTGCTGACTGCAGCAATTTGCAAAACAGTTTAATTCCTTCAAAAAAAGGTGTCATTACCCCTCTTCATAGTCGCTTACATTTACTCCATCTCTTTCTTGGTCTCTCATTCACTCTCTTGCGCAAACATTATTTCTTGTACTGAGTGTGTGTTTGTGTGTGTCGTGTTCATGTATTCAAACAGTAATTTATCGTGTGTTTATTTTGTGTGAATTTCAAAAATACATCGGGGTTTTTCTCTCTATTTTTGTTTTTCATTTTCTTTGTGTTTATTTTGAAGAGAGTTTTGCATAAGTAAACGAATGTGTGTATATGTGCATGTGTATGTGTATAAATTTGCATTGCATTTCGTTCGTAAATTGATTGTCGTAAATCACAAAATTTGTTTTTCGTTTAAAATAAGTTTTTTGAAGTCAAGCGTTCACAAGTCGTTTTTCATGTTCATTTTCATTTTTGAAACGCACGCTCTCTCACACATCATGTAATATTAAACAATACCAACAACAACAACAATGCTGCTACTCTTGTTGGCTGGCGCATATCAAGTCCTGTTTGTCTTTTAAAATAATAACAGAAATGAGAGAAAAACAAAAAAAAAACAGAAACAAAAATAATAAATTCCAAAAATAAAACAACAAGAACAAAAGCGGTGTCTTTTTATCCCTAAACTTACTCGTTTTAATATTAACACATGCACACACATACATACATATGTTTGTGTGCAACTGTGTAAGTGAGCTCTTATTCTTGCTGTATAGCACATATGCAAATACCCTTGCAAGGTAAACATTAAACAGTGGCGTATGAAATATTTGCCAAATTCAAGTAATTTTTCAAGGGGCTTGTGAAACCTAGGGAAGGAGTTGCACTAAAAATAAACAGTTAATGGCCAGGAAATTAAAATTATTTGTTGGATTTGTTTGGGATTTGAACTCAAGAGGCATGTAGTCGTTTATTTCGGTCTTGGCTCCTTCACTTGAAATGTAATTGTGTAGGTACTAAACTTTGCGTTCGGCAATGTACGTCATACGTCACACGTCCATGATTTGTCACTTGTTCGCTATTTTCGAAAGGGGATTGACCTAGTTAGAATATAAAGAATGTTAAATGGAGTGAAAGCATTTGAAGTCTTCTTTGTAAAGGGTGAGCCACATTTTGGTTTCAAAAGTAAACTTAAAAGAGTGAGGTACATATAAAGCCATGATTTCAATGAAACTTAAGCTTCATTATAATGCTTGAAGGTTTTCATTATGTGCGAAATAATGTCATTTAAATAACCAGCACTGGATTGATTGCAGTTGTCAATCATTTTGATATAGTTTTCGAACAATTTATCATACATTTTGGTTTGCATTTACGCGATAACTTGATTTTTAAACGTTTCAACGGTAAGGCTCTTTGATCAAGCCTTTAAAAATTAGTTTCTATGGCAACTTCTCATGCAATAAAGCCCAAATCGAAAGTGTTGCATGGCTCGTGGGATATTTTGCAGAAATCTTTTGAGTTCATAACCTTCAATTGTAGGTAAAAAAAAGTCGATTATTCTGCAATGATAGCGCTACGAATTGACGTTATCGGTTCATGCAGAATCAATTTCGAAAAATGTGACCTTATGACTCCACTTTGTCTGAATGCAATGGCTATTCCACACTAACTTCTGATTTCTTTGAGCCTCACATGGGACAATTTTATTTTTACGTAACCACCATGCAAAGCGTTTCACCTCTGAAGTAAATTCTATTTGCAAAATTAGTATGACCCCCTACAGCGTGATGAACGCAAGGCCTGTTCTATTTTTTGGATTTTAAAGCGTGACATCGCATACCTTAATTTTGAAAAAAATTCTTCCTACTTCATGTCCCCATTTAAAGACAATTTTAGCTACGCCTTTGCCCATATGGAGTATCTCAAGATATGATTTGAAAATATTTTGATGCACACTTTCTGTGATAAGTGAATAGCTGAACAAGTGAATACAAGTGATTGCAAGTGTAATGCTCAGTAACAGTGCCAGTGATAGTGCCCTGTGCACTGTGCTGAACATGCAAATTTCTTTTCAATTTTCCATTTAAATGATACCTTACTCCCCTCTGTTTATCCTTAGCTAATATGAATGATATTTTCAAAATTTTCTTTTTGTCGGCTTACGTTTTAATGAGCATAAACGCTAACTTTGCTTAGGTAACGGCACGATTAAATCACAAACGAATAAGGAGTCTCCTTCGCCAAGTGGTACCAACAACTGGAATCGATTAAAATTTTAATATCTCGAGAGTGTGAGTTTCAAAACGTTTTTTAAGTTCTTTAAAATATTTTTTATGTCTATTATGGTCGAACATCATCGGGCTGGCCATTCATCAGTTGTTTGTCAGGAGGCCATCAAGTCAAGTTTTTTTTATTTATTTACGTAGGCGTCATAGCGTTAAAGCGTTTTTTCGAATGAAGTTTTTATACATTTTCTAATTGCCATTCCACCACGCTTGCCAACATTGTCAAATCAGTAAGCGTGTGGCCTGGCCTGTCTGTATAATTGTTGCAACTGCAATGCTTTGTTTGCTTTCGTATACCCTACACATCACAATTCTGTGCATTTCAATCACGTTTAATTTAGGTTTACAAAGCAGTTTTCAAAAGGATTTCTTAAATATTTTCAATCAATCTTATTCGAATAGTAGGGAACCATAAACATTTTCGGGACCATCAGATATTAATTTTATGCACGAGGCATGTAGTTGTAGGGTGTCATACAATGTGTATTTGATCTAACGTAACTCCTTTTGTGTGTTTTTTCTGGTTTTTTTGGTTCACAAACAGCGGTTACTGTTTTTTGAATATTTAAAATTAAATAAACAAATATTGTTTTAAAATTAATCGTGATTCTAGATAAGTAACCATGTTTACACCGTTTCCCTTTGAAATAAATTTTGATAAAAAAAAAAAATTTTTTATTTGAAGAAATTTTCGCTTAGAAGAGTTTCAAAACCGGGCAGGGAAACACATGTTGTATCTTGAAATAGAGACAATAAAATTTAACTTCAGTTAGGCAGAGATAGGCAATGATAAGTAGGATCGAATTATACTCATAATTTCTGATACTTATACACGTTCATACTTATTTTAATATCATGGAACCTCTACTCATATTTAAAGTTTGAAGTACTCATCATATTCATACTTAACAACACGTATGATGTTGTTGATTTCGACTCTCCATAACTCAACATATACACACGAATCACAAAATAAATATGAATCGCCTACGAACACTAAAATACTTATGAGAAGGTCGTGTGTTTGCTCTGCGTGCTCTCTGTTTGCTGCTCTGTCTTTGTCTGTCACTACTGATCCATAAAAAATTAACGCACGTAACATATGTGGTGTGAGGAGAAGCTAGGTTGTAATCTTGGCTCAAGGATAAGGAAGTTAAATGTTTTTGGATGTTTGCATTCGATACCAGCCTGTGCTTTATTTTTATACAAGATTCATAAAGGTAATGAAGGGTCAGGTGTTCAAGTGCATGTAGGAGTAATAAGTTTTAGTAGAAGAAATTTTTAGAAATTCAATGGAAATGGTGTAATAATTTCGATTTTTCTACTCGTTATTCATTTAACATGTTAATTGGCCTTTAGAGGAACAGAAAAAAAAATGAAAATGAAAATTTGAAAATAAAAATTATTTAAAACTGTTGTGTTATTATTGTTGTTGCCTTGATAAAAAAAACAATTTAATTTGTTTATAAAAACCTCATGTAATAATAGAAACAACAACAATAATCTGTTGTGTAATAAAATTATATTTAATCGGGTAAATATTTGTTAATTTCCATTCGAAATCTCTTCAAATCTTAATGGCAAATTCATGTTCCAATAAAAGGTTACGAATGAACGAACATACTCACTCCCAAAATGGGAGATAGATGTACATACAGACATTTTAAAATCAAATTAAAAATTAATGCGGGGGGGGGGGGGGGGCTGTCACTGTAATGTGTGTTTGAGGAGCATAGAGAAACTATTGAGTCCACTGCATTCCATGAACTGTGCGTTTAATTTCAGAGGGCATTTTACATAAATGTGGCCATTAAGTACGATGTTTACTTAAGACATGTTTAAATATGATGTGTAATTAACAGTTTTTATAAGTAGTTTCGATAGAAATTAGAAGCGATTTGATAGTTTTTTTTTAATGAAATTATTAACATTACTTTGTTGCATATTGTCTGGGGAATTAATGGCCATATGCATGGTGGCACATCAAATTTTATTGCAAAAGCGTTTAATAAGTTTCCTATGAGACTTACTACAGATAATTGTGTAGAATTCATTTACCATAATAAAATTGTATTCCATTAACTAACTTTACTGTATAAAATGTTGTTTTTAGCTTGTTTCTTTATTTTACGTCAATATTCTACACGCTCGACAAAAACTTATATTATGGGTCAGGGTGGTTGGATATCATTCAGAGGCCATACGGACTTTCACGGCAGAGGTCAACAATGAGTATTCAAAAGCGAATCATACTCATAGTTTCTGATACTTATATGCATTCATACTTATTTTAATATCATGGAACCTCTACTCATATTCAAAGTTGGAAATACTCATCATACTCATACTTAATAACACGAATGATGTTGTTGATTTCAACTGTCTATAACTCAACGTAAGTATACACGAATCATAAAATAAGTCTGAATAGCAAAAGAACACTAAAATATTTACCAGAACGTTGTACGCATACTCATTGCAACCTGTACTTATAAATCAACGTTGTATGAATAAATCAGAGTACATAGTTAAATTTCAATATTGTTGACTCATACTCACTTATATTCAAAATTTCATGAGTGCTTATGAGTAGCGAAAAAATGATTAATTGCTAATCTCTGATGGACATATGCAAAGCTGCGCATCAGAGTTCATTGTAAATGTGTTTGATAAGTTTCCTATGGGACATCATACATAAAATGGTTTACAATTCATTTCCCATAACATTGTTCTATTCTATTCGGTTAGCTTGTTTCTCTACTTTGCTTCATTATTCTAGATGGTCGGAAAAACTTATTTTATAGGTTAGGATAGCTGGGTAACATTCAGAGGCGATAAGAACTCCCACAGCAATCTCATAAATTAGTCGTTCTATATGCGACAATAAGCGCACAACAAGTTAGTTCTTCTAAGTGTCTTCACTTAGTCATTAGAACTCTTTAGTCAAGATTACAACCCCATGTCTCATACCACCCATGTCGACTGTGCTAACTTTGTTCATGAGTGGCGGGACATGTTTTGAGAAACTTTTCATGTGGCAATTTTATTTTACTCTCAGAGTTTTTGCCAGTTTTTTCTGTCAACAGAAAATCGCCGAAGAAATTTTTTCCAAGTTTTTTCTGTTGATCGAGATGTGTGACCTGAAACTATCTGAACAGGCTAAATATGGTAACTCTTTACAAGATCTGATCCGATAATGTGAACATTCGGGGTCCTGAACAGGCAGGCTGAAGTCGCCATAGTCTAGTAGGTAGTGTGTTGGCTTATTAGACGTAAGGGTCGAGTTCAAACTCCAGGTCAGACATCAAAAGCCAAATATAAAAAAAATATTTCTTCTGCGACTTCCTGTCAGCAGATTTCTGGCAAAAATTCAGAGAATAAATAAAATTGCTATGAAAAATTTTCTCAAAATCTGTCGTTCGGAGTCGACGTTAAACTGTAGGTCTCGCCACTCACGTATAAAATTAACGCACACAACATGAGTGGTGTGAGAAGCTGACTAAAGGATTGTAGTGGCCAATTATGTATGTATGAGCAGTCAGATATATTTGCTTAGAGGAAAGCTTGCACACCGTAGTCGCTGTAGTCTAGTAGGTAGTGTGTTGGTTTATTAGACATAAGGCCACGGTTCAAATCTCAGGTCAGACATTAAAACGAAAATATGAAGAAAATATTTCTTTGACGACTTCCTCTCATCAGATTTCTGGCAAAAACTCTCGGAGAGTAAATAAAATTGCCATGAAAAGTTTCTTGAAAAATCTGTCGGCTTTAACCTGTAGGTCCCGCCACTCATGTATAAAATTCACACACGCAGCATAAGTAGTGTAAGAAGCAAGGTCGTAAACCTGTGTGAAGGGTTGCACATCACTGAAGATGCAAAAATTCTGTAAATCTGTGGAGTACAAAGAGGAGTTTGGAAGGCTATTTTCGATGAATGAATAGATGAATAGAAAGCGAAAGCGGATTTGGGACAAGCTTAACTGTTGGTGAAAAATGAAATGTCTGGAGATAGAAGCCCTTCTTCTGACCGGGCATTATAAATTCCAATAACATTTGTAACGAATAGTGATTGTCTCAAGCCCAATATGTAGATCCAGCGGTAATTGAAACGAATTAAAAGAACTTGTACTGCAAACTGTGCTACGTAAAGAAGGGTGTTTATCAAGTACTAGGCAGTGCTGAGAAAAAACAGCATCATGAAGGTTATGAAGGGAACACGATTAGGGGAGAGATTATTGAGAAATCCTGTATAGATTTAAGACGGCATGATATATGGCGGCGTATATCGCGTTTAGCTCCTAAGCCTTTGTGATTTTCTGTTTCGTTTAGGATGGAAACAAATCTAGAACTGGCAAGAGAAACATTGTCAACCAATGGGCATGAGGAGTAGCCCCCTCGGGGAGTCAAAGCAGAAGTCCACGTTTGATTATCCATTTTCCAAAATTAAATTCAACTATCCTTGGATGGAAAATCAGTCCGGAATTCTATTTAAAGAGCCTAGAGTAAGACAGTTTAGGCGTCTGTTTGTAGATTATGTATATATGTAGCTTCACGTCCGTGATCCTAATTTTATCGGTGGTTTTAGCAATTACGCAGCTTATGTTTGAGATCAAAATGACTAGAATGAAAGCTTGGAATCGAAATCACACGAGACTTGTGTATCATAGTTTCAGGGTTATAAACGTTATTCAGATTAAAAGACAACTACTGCCTTGCGTTTTCGCTTCCATGAAAAAGCAAAATGTTATCGTAATCGAAATAATTCCAGCATAATTATGCCTTAATGAGAGCAATATTTTATTCATTAATTTCTATAATTTGTCCTTTTCATACACACTCTCCCTTGGGAAAGAGATTGTCAAACATAAAAACGTTCGATTAGTTCCATCATCCAAGCCCCGCTATTGTTGTCAATCTTAATTAAGTTGCCACTTTAGAACAGCACTTATATGTATGTATATGTATGGAAACAATTAAAAACTGCAACGGCAATTAGTGATGCCAATATTATGGCCTGGGATGGGCAAAAAACAAAAACGATGGAAAGAAAGAAACTTTCTATTCGATTTTGCAAAATCATGGAAAACCAGAATTCAAATTCAATTTCAAAAAGAGCCTCTTCTTTGCTTCTACTTCGACAATGATACGAGTGCCATTATGTGGCAATAATCTCCAGGGTATTCGTCATACAACGTGTGACAAGTAAATATGAATTGTATGGAGAAGAACTTCATTAAATTGTCATAAATTTTGAAAATATTTCAGCAAGGAAAACAAAAACAAGAAAAAACAAAGAGTCTGTTACAGCTGGCAGTTATGTTGTTCAAGAGGCAACATTGTGTTGCACAAACAATACCTTCGCATCCAGTCAACAAACACTCAATCGCTCAATTGTGTGTATGTTGCGGTTGCCTTTTGCCACTTTTGAATAGAAAAAGGTAACTTGGGATACGGGGTAGTTTTCTTCTTTTTGTTGTCAACAACAATCAGTTGACACTTCATAAAACATTTGTTTGACTGTCTATGTAATAAAGTCATGTTCACACTCGTATTGCTTATCAAACAAATTTGTCACGCCCCTCATGGGGGTTGCTTTTTCCCTTTTGCCATCTTCTGTTGCCTCTTATTTTCGGCTACTGAGTGTTTGGTTTGCTGTGGTTGCCAATGATTGTTTTCCGTTCATTAGTTTTCAATTGACAAGAGGATGTTGATCGTAATGTTGATGACAAATGGCAATGTTACTTGTGTAATTCCTCGCCTAGTACATCTCGGCGACTCCTGAAAAAATATTTCCAAATATTTCCAAAAATTTCAAAAAAACTTGCCGACGATGCACAAATACTGGTGTTCCTGCAGACTACTGGAGACAGAGGGCAGAGCAGAGGGTTGAACTGGTGGCAAAAAGGCTAAATGCAGATAAATCCTAGCTCAGCTCGAACTATTCACAAGCTGCAATACCGGAAAGCCTGTTCCTGTGTCTATCGGTATGTTTTAATGACTCCTTATAGCTTACTGAATATGACATTTGATTACTGAATTATGAAAAGAGACTTCGAGTCTGACAATCGGATGAACACCAGTAGGCCCCTTGGGGTATACATTAATATTTTGAACATTAAACTTCGCTAGAGGCAACAACAATTTTGTTATTTCTCTGTTTACACCCTTTGCATAAACAATAACAATTACTAGACAATTATTCGACTGATCTTTGTAACGGCGATCTTCAAACCACGATTATTGTCTTCAAGCACACCACGTCTTCACACAAAACTGACTGAATTTCACTAACTCAGTCGTCGGCTTTTTGCCTTGCCTTTTGTATGACAGAGTAAACAGAATGATGAATGTTCTTGAAGGCGAATGTTAATGACTTTGCCTTCTAGAAATCTCCTCTCTTGTAGTGTTGTTTGTGGATTTTTATTTACTTGTTTACCATTTGTTTATGCTTGTGTTTGTTGTTATATTAAGCAGTACGATAATTTGTAAACAGCTTTGTTTACTGTATTGTTTTGATTTTATAGCTTTTGTTTATAATTTTAATGTTAAGCGATGTAAAAGCAAAACTCCAGTATCTGGATTTTTTCATTTCCGTAACAATACTGCTGAATTGGTGGCCAAGTTACATATGCAATGCTGGAGTCCCAATGCAATGTCAAGCAAGATC
This sequence comes from Sarcophaga rosellei, assembly GCA_930367235.1. NCBI lineage: Eukaryota > Metazoa > Arthropoda > Insecta > Diptera > Sarcophagidae > Sarcophaga > Sarcophaga rosellei. Next base: position 5,255,323 of record OV884017.1, on the reverse strand, counting down.
TCCACTAACCGTAGTGAAGGTTTAGGCTAGAGGACGCGTACTTGACACAAGTACAGTGCCCGAAGGTGCCGGACCTATTGTACAACCGTAGTGAAACTCTTTTCCAAAATATTGTCGGCGGGAAATCACAATTGATCAGTACAATTATATCCGTATGATGTTTACTCTTTCTGTAACTGTCTGTGACATATCGAAATATTGCAATACATTAGAGATGGAATGGCAAACATTTCGTAGTCTTTCAAGGCGACCAGATTGAAACTCCAATCATTCTGGGCGTCAATATCCATTATATGTACATGGAATATCACAAATGAGAAGCACTCAGTGTTCCACATTTTCTATAATTAGAGGCACATTCTTGAGGGATTTGTTGATGAAAGACTTTTCATGCAAAAGTCCTGATAAGTACTGTTTCCGTAGAAGACCTCAGCATAGCGTTGACCGGTTGTAGAAACATTTTGTTTCTTTTATTGTCATGAATGGCAATGGCCAAGATAACTGACAGATTTCGTAAAGCTTTTCACTTTTTCTCGAATCTTTAGAGTTTTTAACTTCGGTTTTCGATTTATAAGAACAGCTTCTGTGTTTACCTCTGAAAGACTAGAGCCATTGTGTCCGATCTTAATTCCCTAGACTACAGTGTTGTATTCTGGAGCGAACACATTCCATTCGCGGTATAAAATGAATTGTAGCTCGTTGTCGTCTGGCGCTTCGTAAAGAATTTTAATGTCCTACCCAGCACAGGATGATATTCTGAGCTCGCATTACAGTTTTGTTTTTTACACATTCACACTGAGTGTAAGCCATGGTTAATTGAATGGCATTATTGCGGCTTTTCTACTGTAATTAAGATCAGCATTGTACGAGTATTGTTCGCAAAGTGAAGTGTAACGAAATGTCAAAATGTGTTTTAAAACTCCAATGGTTGGATGGATGGTTGATTGGTTGGTTGGATGAATTTTAATAACATTTTATGCAGGCACTTCTCTTCTCTTCTATTCAAATTCATAAAGTGAGGAGAAACAGAAATTCAAAAAACAAAATTATCCTTCAGCTGCACTATTAAGTGTAACAAATTGGGCCTTTATAGTTGAACCACACATTGTTCTTTGTTAGCCTGTCCAATATGTATGTGTATGGCTATGGCAATGGCAATGTTGTTGCCTATTGTAATAATAAAATTTGTATTTATCGCACGTTCATCATCATCATCATCACCATTAACATCAACATCGTCGTCGTAAACATCACGATAATGATGAGTTTTAACAAATAAATTTTGAAATGTTTTCTTTCCATTGTTGTAGTCGCATAGTTGCATCTGATGGATTATTAAGTGCGTTTATTTGGTGTTAAATGTTACTTACCCATCCAAATATTAACAATTTTAACGATAAGCCTTGTCGTTTTCATACTATTCGTCATCGTTTTCAATGATACGCAGCACACGCACCTGTACAACGTGTGTGCATAAGGCGCTCCTTTCGTTTTAATACTTATAATGCACCAGTCATCGGTCAGTCATACTTTAATGGGAATTAAATTTTATGAATTGAAAAACAAATGCCACGTATACGTATTAAGACACAGGAGCAGTTCAAAATGCAAGTCTCTTATATGTTCTAAACTTTCATTGCGTTCGAGTACTTCTGGATACCTACCAGAGATCAGCAATGAATCGCTGCTAATAAGCACTCAAGTGTGTCAACTATATTAAAATTTAACTATGTACTCTGATTTATTCATACTCACTCTGAGTCCTCAACTATGAGGCCTTCAAGCTGCCAGTGCTAATAAAATAGAAATAAATTTGTGTTTAATTTAATTAAAATTCTTTATTATTCGCACAATTGTGTGTGCCACTGTTCACAACTTTGCGTAAACAACAACAATTGCTTTGTTTATTATTCCTTTTTTTACACACTTTGCATAAACAATAACAATTACTAGACAATTGTTAGAACAGATCTTTGTAACGGAGATCTTCAAACCACGATTACTCGCTTCAAACACATCGCGTCTTCACACAAGACTGACTGAAATTCACTAACTCTGTCGCCTGCTTTGACTGGCCTTATCTATGGCAGGGTAAACAGTCTGATGAATGTTCTTGAAGGCGAATGTTTATGGCTTCGCCCTCTCGAAATCTGTATAAATGTAAACATTTATACATCTTTGTTTACATTTATTATTGTAGTGTTTTTTGTTGTTCTATATTTTTTTACTTGTTTACCATTTTAATGTTAAGGCAAGTAAAAGCAAAACACCAGTATCTGGATTCTTCATTTTCGTAACAATACCTTGTAGCCAAAGTGGGCATGGTATTTCCCTACTTTTTCTCTCAGCAGCATCTGACGTCATATAACCTAAAGTCCTTTGTAAGATACCTTTTTAAATTCCATGATTTGTTGTACAATTTTGTTTTCCATTTGTTCAGTCATTGTTTGGCATCACCAGCTTCAGTTTTTCCAATCTGTTTTTATTCATCAATCTTGGAGGCATTTTGTTGCAATCTGTGCATATCTTTTTAGTTTTTTTTTTGTGTTGTTTGTTGTCTTGCACTTCTGTTTTTGCCACATCCATTCCTGTCATTCAATTCGGTATGTGTGTGGCATAAACGTTTTGTTTTTTCTCTTCTTGTTTTTTTTTTTGATTTTATTTTTCATTCGTTTTTATTGCTCATTGCTGTCCACTTCCCCCGGAGGGCAATAATTTATGCTCATAATTTATGAATCTTTGAATTCAATGACACGCTAACAGCGACTTCTTTTCAAAGACGCTTTTCTAATGTCAATCACAGTCTAAAGCAATCACATTTACTTCCATTTTTTTTTTGCTGATGGGTTATTGCACAATATAAAAACCATTCATTGCAGTGATGAATAATCACTACAGTGCAGACAATTCGTCTGGTAAAATCGTCTTCAGATGCAGTTGATTAATGCCTCATTCAGTAGTAGTCTGCTGAGTTTGTTAGTTTTCTAGCGGTAATCTTGATTTTTTTTTGTATAAGAATGGGAGAGAGAACCTTTATTTGTATTACTATTGTGCCGTCCTTTTCTATTTCTACAGAGATCATTATAATGCTTTGGATGTGGTGAATTTTAATGTAGCGGTGGTGAATATAAGTCGTCATATAAATTAAAAAACTACTTCCAATCAACGCCAATTCAAAATTACATTTCGTTTCATTTCAACTTCATTAATTTTTGGTTTGTCAACTTCTAGAACCATACTGTTTATGCTACTTGACTCGCACAAAAAACTTTCAGAAACAAAGTCATTTGGAGACCTTACTTTTGAATAAAATGAGCTGAGAATCTTTTAAAATTAACCCCGACTGCCATAAACACTTGTGTGAAATCAACAAAATTCTTTACTCAGTAACGTTAGCGACGTCTGAACTTCTATTGAGTCGGAGGGCAGAGCAACTTAATGCCGTTAAATCCCACTTGGACCATAAACATGCTGGAATCCACACATTCAGGTTAATTATAGGATTCGTTATAGCCTTCTGAATAGGACACTTGATTTATAATTCCAGCGAGAGGCTTTTGGTCTGAAGGTCGTAGGTTCTTAGTGAGGATCTTAAGTTTTATATATAAGGCTCCAAAATGCTGGACGGAGTGGCATGTGGTGTTTTTTATAAAGAGTTCTGATTTTAAACTTTCTTATTGGCTGTTTGGCTGCACTGTATTGTTTTTCAGATGCAGGTTAGCGTCATCTTGAAAGCGGTTCGCAATGACTGTTGGGTGGTGAGATTTTTCTTGAAAATTTCTTAATTTACTCGGACAGCTGGACTGGCAGAAACCTTATATCAACGTCTTTCCTTGTCCATGAGTGCTAAAAAATTTTTAAGTTAAACTTTGGAACCTTCAAAGGTAACTCTTAAATGGCATCCCAGTATATAGGGGTGTAGTCTCACCAGATACGGATGGCGCTCTCCGAAATGTTACAGGATATAAGTCTTCCGATTGTCTCAGTATAGCTAGTATAGGAGTGTAAAGGCAATATCGTTAGACTGTGCTGGATTCTCTACATACATACATATGTACATAATTGGTCATTACAAAAATTTAGTCGGGATTACAAACGAGCTTTTCACTCCATACATGTCGAGTGTGCTAATTTTATATATGAGTGGCGGGACCTACAGAGTAAAGTCGAGTCCGAACGACAGATTTTTTTTGAGAAACTTTTCATGGCAATTTTATTTACTCGCCAAAGAAATATTTTTTCATATTTTCGTGTTATTGGAGATGTCTGACCTGAGGTTTGAACCAATGCCTTACGTCTAATAAGCCAACACAGACCGCTGGATTCTCTTCTGGCCTTAAATCACATGGCCATCCATCTATCACACAATTGAAATTCTTTTGTGTCATTGTCTTATTGGAAGACTTGGCATTCCACCGAACTTCGCACAGGAAATATGGATCTGAGGAAGAGTATGAGATTGTGTTTCACCTCATGTGTCAGTAACCAACCGTAGTTGTGAGGATTGAATGTTCTTGGCCTCTTATATTCTGTTATCTTTGACTGAAATCTTCGGTACAAAGATTACAGCAATAGAAGATTTGTTTTGATTTCCGGTTTGTTTCTTTAATCAGAATGAGATATGCTAAGGAAGATCCGCTTTCGATTCTAACCTGCCTAACCTAACATCAGCAAAGTCGACTGCGAATATGATCTGTGCTGTATTCGTTAGAAATCAGTTCATAATAAAATCAGTATTTGACGTCAAAATTTTTACTTTTCAGGCCGTTCTTGTCCAGAGTGAAAAAAGTATATGCCCTCTAGGCGTGGTTCATAAAAATCATTACAAAGTTTCATCCATGAATAGTTACAAGATTTGTCAATGCTTAGGCGGTTAAGTTTCGCTTTAATTTCTATAAACTACTGATCGCAATCAGAACAGAAACAAACTCATCATTATACTACGCTACCAACCAATATTCCCAGGCCATAATTTTATTTACAATTACATCTGCCAACCACTTATTATCTGTTATTCTCCCATTAAAACGCATCGATTCAGATGGATAAAGGGGGTAGAGAAAAAAAGGTGGAATTAGAACTTAATATCTGACAATTACGTCAACCCATGCTAATCATTGCCAATATCATTACGGAGTAGAAAAGTAGGCTGCGTCAAGTCAACAGCAACAACAACAACAATTGTATTTGTAATGTTTAATAAATAAGAAAATAAATAATAATTTATACACAATCAAAGTGATGTTCATGACATTAATAATGTCTCTCCATCTCTCTGTCTGTCCGCCTCTCCGACAGTCTATCTATGAATCTGAATACAACGTTTTAATGATCCGGTGATCTTAAAATAGAACTTGAAAGGAAGTAAAACTTGGTTTTTGTGACCCTTTTCTGCATTTGCGGCATTATTCGCATAATCATGGTCATTTACTAATGCGTTTACACACACACACACACACAAATACACTTAAACTTACACACTCTGACAGCGAGAGACACATGTAAAAACTAAGAGTGTTGCAACTTGCAAGCCCCAACGCTAATGATTACAATTGCAACAATAACAACAAAAACAACAAAACGAAATGAAGTGAATAAATGTAGGCATTTCCTCCTTTTCCTCGCCTTATAACCTTTCCATCATTGTGATGATCATCATCATCATCATTGCCATCATCAAGAGCAGCACAGTCAAATGAATGCATCATGTGTGTGTTCAACCTTTTGTGGTAAGAAGTCTAATCATTATCAACGTGTGAGTTGTTGGCATTAGTAACCGGTGTGGTCCAAGTCACCTCCTTATTCACACATTCACCTCACCTCACATAACATAAATTCATATATGCAGATAACATACACATGTACGTACAAAAAGGCAGCTACAGCAACAGGCAACAACAACAACGAGAGTTAAAACAACATCATTTGTTTTTAAATCATAATCATCACGACATCAGCATCAGCATCAGGCGTCAGGCACCAGGCACCAGGCATCAAGTACAAGTCTTTGTCTCTGCAGTTGTTAGTCTGGTGTTTCCTGGTGTTTCTTTGGAGTTATGAATACAAGAAAGAAATTGACAACAGTGAGAGAGAGAGAGAGAGTGAGAGAGAGAGAGAGAGAGAGAGAGAGAGAAAGAGAGAGAGAGAGAGAAAGAGAGATTCTGATACTCAAACAAGTGAAGCAATTGCAGTCCTTTAAGTCCGACTGTTAATTACCCTGCTTACGGGAATTCACTACAACTCTTTACAAATGAAGTATTTTCTGAAATTTTTAGGAAAATGGATAGGAATCTCACTACTCAACTTGAGGACTCCATTTTCATTCAAAACTAAAAAAGAGACGATTGCCAATAAGTGACCCAAAGCAGTTCCAGAAAGCATCAAAACCATTCTTTCACAGATTAAGGATAAGACGACTTCCGGCTTTAAAACTTTATCAACGATTTGAGAAACATTTGCCGGAAGTGTACACTGAAATCGCTGTAGCCTAGTAGGTAAGGTATTGGCTCGTGGCATCACAATAACATTTTCGAAGTTCAGCACACTTCATGCAATCAATAGTAAGTAATGAAGGCCCTTGCATCCTTCGGTAACTGAAATTTTCCTCATTTTCGTCATTTGGAGTTCGTATAATATGACCTAAGGGGGATATTCTCTTTCTCTTTTATATACGAAAAAAATTGTTGAGCTGGCATCAAGGACTGTTTTTAAAGTAATTCACCTGAAAACTTTGTTATTTAAACCACGATATTGAAAGTAACTAAAATGAGTTGGGCTGGCATAGTTATAACTGTGCTTATAGATCTAGATGGCGTAGCCTACGGTACTCTTGTTACGCAATACAAGTAGACAACAACAAAATACACATATAGAACGGTACACAGAAAATGAAATGTTATTAGTTTAGTATGTTTAGTATTAACTTATTAGCCGCGAGTCCTTGGTTCAAACCTCAGCTCAGACAGCTTAAACATAACGAAATATGAAGAAATATTTCTTTCTGCGATTTCCTTTCAGCGGTCTTTTGGCAAAAACTATGTAAGAAAATAAAATTGCCATGAAAAGTTCCTCATACATCTGTCTGTTGATTGATTTTGATCGATTTCAGGAGGTGAATTTTCCATCAAAAAAGTTATACGTTAAAGCCTGGCTCAGAAATTATCCATTATCGGCCGTATCCCGTAGGGAGCAGCTCATTATATGTAGATGATACCCTGACTGGAATTCAGTTTGCTTTCGCATGATGATCGGGCTTGATGACAATGCATCAAAGTAAACGGAATTGGATTGACTCAACCTCAGAAATTTAGCGTCCAATTTTAAAATTTGGACCTTACTATGCCAGAATTGAAAATTCAGTGGAATTTACATGACTTGTATGACATAAATTGCTTAACGGTTGCGAACAACTTGTGAAAAAAAGTACCGGCAACACTGGTAATGTTCGTTAGTCAATGCATGGCAATAAAAAGCATATGAAACGCAGACAACGAACAATAGAACACTACAACACCAAGTGATGCCAAATGTCGATTAAGGAATGTTTCCTTCAATGAACGCGAAAAAGAAGAAGAACAAGGAGATGAAGAAAAAGTCCATTTAAACAGCCACAACCAGAGAAAAGCAAAGAAAAGACAGGCAATCTTGGTTATGAATGCGTATGAGTATATACGTTGCAATGCATGATGATTATGATCATAATGTTGAATGTTTAAGTGTGTACATGTATGTATGCATAATGCAACAACAACACAAACACATACATACATGCCCAGGCTGGCAAACAAACATTAAAGCCTTAAGGTGTCGGCTATAAGCTAATTGGAAGCAAACATCAAACATGCCGACAACAAATTAAGAATGAGTTACCAATTTAACGTTTATATCTCTATTGTATGGACTCTGAGCTGAGTTGCATTGCATTACTGAGCTCTCTGTATCTGTACGATGAAGAATAAGAGCTGCAAACAATGTCTGTCTATGTGTGTGCGCCAGGGTATTATGCATGAAAGGCGGAGGAAGGGTAATGTTATATTAAATCTTTCTCTCTTTCTCTCTCTCTCTCTCTCTGATTTGTGATACAATCTTTTTGTAGTTCTCTTTTAACAAGTTTTAGAGGAGCACAATGGTGAGGCTTTTTAGTTTGCCTTTGTTTGTTTAGTCTTTGAGTCAGTCGAGGCCGATATGACTGCCAAAGTGACTGACTGATGTTCATACTGACAATCGACACATAAACTACGCTGATGTATGCTTTGTATTGTATTGTATTTAAAAGTAGTGTTGTATTGTTGTTTTAAGCTGGGCTTTTTTAAATGCTATGATCATCAGCTGCAACCACACTCTCAGTATTCTGTTCATCAACCATCATGATCATTACGATCATCATTAGTGTGATGGTACTTGTTGAACTTTCTGAATAATTGTGGTTATTCAGTGGTTATGAATTCATATTCAAATTCAATATTTTCTTGTTGCCAATTGCCCTACACTGAGCATAGAACAGTGATGCAAAAATTAAATTTTTAAATGGTACTGTACTATATCTGAAAGAGTACTTTTTTGGATCAACTGGTACTTTTGTAAGAAAATATTTATTTATACTTAATACATATACGAAATGGAATAGAAAACCTTGCGACTTACATATGCTACGTACATACAAAACAAAAACAGCTGATTCGGAACGTTTCGTCCGTTTCGTCAAACGTCCACGGAACGTAACGGATCGTACGTACGTTCGTCGTACGTTCGATATTACATCACGGTGTGGCATGCATTCTCATTGTGTTTCGTATTGTAAATGCGAACGTACGTTCCATGGGCGTTTGGCTAACCGGTGCTAAAGCCTGATTCTACCTTTAGCATTACATTGAACATGTTGCCAATGCATTAATAGTTGAAAAGCGCGAATAATAAAAAAGTACTAATGGGTCGCGGTGGTACTGCGATATTTTTGAAATGGAAAAGTACTGAATTTTTCAACACTGGCACAGACTATCGTTCGTTGTTAGTGAGAGTTAGTGAGAGGATGGCTTTCGAAATATGCATTTTATTTTCCCATGTTTAATTTGTCACACCAGTTAATTAAATAATTTGTAAAGTTTTCTGGCGTTAAAGCTCTCTTCAAAGCAGAGTTCCAATGTATTTTTTTCATTAACATTTAGGATGGCTAAAAAAATAAATACAAATGGGGACACATTTTTTGAAAGATAATCGCCATTTCCGAAGAGGAATTTCTCACCCTATAACCACAATTAAAAGCCAAAACACAACGACAGCAGCAGCAGCAGCAGCTTCAGAAAAAAGAAAAAAAAGACGTTTCAAATAAATTTTTATAATTACCGTGTGGACGAATACTTAAAAGGGGTTGTTCAGAGAGACAAAAGAAATTATTAATTGGGCAGGAAATAAAAGCGAAAAACTCAAGAAAAAAGAAAAGAAAAAAAAAATCATGTGAACCATCAAAGTCTTCTTCTTCTTCTTGATCTTGAGAAATTGCGTACAGAATTGCAATCGCAAATGATTTTCACAATACTTTGCAGAAAAAAACAAAAAAAAAATGATAAAAAGCTGTGGTAAACTGCCACAAAAGAGGGAGAGAGATAGGGTATGTGCGGTTATAATAAATGATTATCGCACTGAAATTACGTACATACGTACATACTCTTTTACGAATGCCGAGTGTATGAAAGTAAATGCCGCCAAACAGTGGGAATCAACTGCGCGAAAAAAAACTGTTAAACGGATGTGCTTACTGACATACGAACGTATACGTATAATCGATATTTCAATTCTTGTCTTTTTTTTGTATTGTTGTTGTAATGAAAAGAGTTATAAAATAAAATACCGCTAAATACCCAAGTCATTAATGGCCAAATGGAGTGATTATTGCTGTTGCCGAACAATTACGAGCAGAAAACAAAGCTGCAAACTTTACAAAAATCACATGCAGTCTTCCGAATATCAAATCAAATGAACAGTAATCTGCAAGAGATGTCCCAATGGAAATGTAATATTCTCCTTATTTTTATTTTATTTATTTATTTGTTTACAAGAACTTACAAGAGCTTTAAGAATGTTATTCTTTTATAGCTCAGTAGGATATACACAAATTACATTAGTCATTAGTATTCCCTAAATTTATATTGTTTTATAAAGTATATAGCTAATACACAAAAAGGCAATAATTAAGTTAATTTAAGTCTTAGAAGACTAGTGGTGAATCATTCGCATACAAATGATAGACAAGCAATCTTTGAATTTGGTCTTGGGGTTCAAATTTGCTAATGGGCTCGCACCAGAGATTACAGTGATCTGTTCCCCTGTATGAACAGTACGGCGTATGTAAAAAATATTCCTTTTTAGATTGAAACTATCCATTGCTAGACTAGAATGCAATCATATGATCACTAGTACCTGCCCTCAATCTAAACGGAATAATTCCCCAGAATACATACATACATACATACATAATAGGCCATTACAACCCTTCAGTCTGGATTACGGCCTAGCTTCTCACACCACTCATGTTGTATGTATTCATTTTATACTTGAGTGGCCGGACCTACAGTTTAACGTCGACTCCGAACGACAGATTTTGAGAAACTTTTTCATGGCAGGTTTATTTACTCTCAGAGTTTTTGCCAGAAATCTGCTGAGAGGAAGTCGCCTAAGAAATAATTTTTTTTCATATTTCGTTTTGATGTCTGGCCTGGGGCTCGAACCTGGTCTTTACGTCTAATAAGCGAACACACTACCTACTAGACTACGGCGACTACTCCCCATAATGCCTCTCCTAACTCGGCTGCCCTAAAAACTGCAGCAAATAGTTTGGTGGCTGTAACTATAGCTCACTGCCTACTTGGTAAGCATTCAGGTGTGTTGCTCTGTTTAAAAGTATGTGTTCTGTTGATCAATGTTCTTCTTTACAAAATATATTTATTGGCCTATCTTTGGCTATGAGACTAGCTCATTGCAATTAGACAACAAAAGTTTACATTGCCTTAAACTCAGTTGGCTTGAGAAGAGTCTTCAATTCCCTCAACTTTTCCCTTCATTCTTCCAAGCTCGTACATCCTTCCAAACCTCTTTTTACACTCAACAGCAAATTTCTGCGTCTATCAGCCGCTTGGCAGCTTTTCACTCTTCGCAAACCTATCTGCCTGTCCGTAACCGTGAATTTTCACAAAACCTGTAATCCAGCAGGAGGTGACCTCATTCCATTTGACCATCTGCCTCAGCTTGCTCAGACGGTACCATATTATTCTCTAGTCAACTATTTACTAATCCTCCTATGGCCTGAATATCAAGTAGCGTTGCAATATTCCGTCATGTGTACTTGCTTTCTAAACTGAATTCAGAACATCTTTCAAGGGCGAAGATAAAGGATATGTAGGTAGAAGATATCTTACTGAAGATATCCTTATTAGACGTAGGGCCACGGTTCAAACCCCAGGTCAGACATCAAACGAAAATAAGAAAAAAAATATTTCTCCGACGTCTGCCTCTCAGCAGATTTGTGGCAAAAACTCTCGGGGAGTAAATAAAATTGTCATGAAAACTTTCTCAAATAATCTGTCATTCGGAATCGACTTTAAACTGTAGGTCCCGCCACTCAAGTATAAATTTAACATGCACAACATAAATGGTGTGAGAAGCTAGGTCGTAATCCTGACTGAAAGCTTGTAATGACCAATTATGTATGTATTAAAGCCGCGTGCATGTTCTCATTGCTCCAGTTACGCAGAGGCTGGTGAGACTCTTCAGGCTCTTGTGATAGCTTCAGGTTTTCTCTACAAAGATATTTACAACTCTGAAGAAGAAGTATTTCAATAAGAAAAATTTCTATAGGTCCACCCCAAATTGTAGCAATAGAGGACACCTTTTTGGATTGATATTCAATAAATTTCCCTCACCAAAGATGAATTTAAAATAAGAAGGACAATAATTATGTGAGCTGCAGGAACACCAATCCTATTGTGTTACGGTTTTTGCTAATTGTCTTAGCTTTCCTATAAATAAAGTACTTGGCCAGTAAGAAATTTCTTTGGGAATCTATATTCAATTCCAGAGATCAGCAATGAATCGTTTTTTCGCTACTCATAAGCACTCATGAAATTTTGAATATAAGTTAGTATGAGTCAACAATATTGAAATTTAACTATGCACTCGGATTATTCAGTACATTTTGCATTTAAGTACAGGTTGCAATGAGTATGCGCACAACGTTGACATCAAACTCATACCATTCGAAATATGTTTGATTCATAAGCCTACTCATTTAGATTCATAACTTTAGAAAATTACTCATAATACTTACAAATGTATTCGTGTGACAGTTTTACTTATTGTTGCATTTATAAGAAGGGAAAACAGACACATAAGCAAAAAAGAGACGAGGAGCAAGCAGGGCAAACACACAATCTTCTAGTAAGTATTTTAGTGTTCGTTAGGGATTCATACTTATTTTGTGCTTCGTGTACATATTGCGATATGGTGAGTCGAAGTCATCAAACATCATACATGTTGTAAAGTATGACTATGATGAGGACTTCAAACTTTGATATTAAAATAAGTATAAATGCGTATGTGTAAGTATTAGAAATTATGAGTATGATTCGATTCTACTCAACTGTTTTGAATGCTCATTGCTGATCTGCTGATTCAAACCATTCATGTGAATACAATGAAACCATTAATCACCGATAATATCTGCATAAAATTATCTTCTTGACTTGTGAAGAGCCATAAGTCACGCTTAATTTGAAACTAATTTACACAAGAATCGAATTGAATGAAAAAGATTTATAAGAAGAGGTCGGCTTAAATCAAAGATTAAAATGCATACACCATCTCCCACGAAAGTATTCATTGAATTGATTAAAAATAATTTAAAAAAACAACAACAACAAGAACAGGAAAAAGATAAATGGCCAGATATGTAGTAGTGGATGTTAAGATGGAAAATAGAAACTTATTTTTAGATTATTATTGTTATTGTTGTTGTTGTTGTTTTGGATTCATATTTAAAACAAAACCTATAATTATAACAACAACAATTTTTAATAGAAAAGAAAATATTTTTATCAGCAACCACAGCCAGAGCATCAGCATAATTTTCCTTAATCTAAATTGCTATTCATTTGCTTTAAAAAGAAAGACGAGATACAATAACGATAAGAAGAGGAGAAATAATTTTTTTTTTTGAATTTTTTAAAGAAAGTAGGCCTATTAGAAGGCTCGGTGAATATGGATCATGACTAGGTGCCGAGGTTTCTTCTTTTTTTTTAAACAGAAATAAATCTTAACGAGTGCTTAGCCATTAACCAGTGACCCCACGCACGAAATCTCTTCACACAATCTCTGGCTCTCTCTCCCATTTAATTTTCATCTTTCTTTTCTCTTTTGTTATCTTCTTTATCGATTTATTAATTGAATGAAATTGTCTTGGAACAGGCAGACAAAGACAGACAGACGGACAAACAGTAGAAAACAAACGGTAGAAAAGGAAATTTTCATTCCCATTGTCATAGCCGTTGTCGTTGTCGTTGTCATCACTATCAGCAGCGTCATCATCATCAATTTGTGACAAATCATTTGATTTTTATCGCCGCTTCTTTTGTTACCTTTTCGAAGCAGATTTTCACCACACATTTTAACAAACGTTTGAACGAAAAAAAAAACGTGTTAAAAATTGTGAATGGGGAAAACGTTATTAACGTTGTTGTTGTTGCTTGTTGTTGTCGTTTTATTTGGTCATTTAAATTTAAATGACATTTTCCCCCGATTGATTTTCTATGTTAGTTCAAATGCCCGACCGTTCATTATTAACAAAGAAATTAATCGTTTTTGATTATTTAAATGATAATCGAAAGACATCGAAGTAATCGAAGTGACAGAGATAGATAGAAAGAAAGAAATAGAAGAGCAGAAGGAAAATCACTGATGCACATGGTAATTTGTAAAGGCAATGCACTGTGGGTCAGTGACAGTGTAAATTGGGAATGAAATAAAAGAAATAAGACTCCAATCTTGTTGTAAACGTCATAAAGTAAAAGCGCAGTTAGCAAATACAAACTATCATGCATGGCTAGACTGAGTGATGTCAACTTTTCACATACCAGACTTTCCAAGTGCATGCATACATAATTGGTCATTACAGCCCTTCAGTTAAGATGACGACCTAGCTTCTTATGCTATGTTCGCAGGAGCCTTCGAATTACTTCGCTCTCTGTTTGAATTACTTATTTGAATTATCATGTTCACAAGGTAGTTTTGTAATTCTTTTTTACAGTTCTTCTTCTTTTTATTACTAAATTATTATTAATATTTTTCATACAGCTTCTTCAAAAGCTGCAAATACTTTTCAAAAGGTTTTCTACACACATAGTGGCTTCCTCCGCTAATTTCGCGAATAACTTTCTTATAAATAATACTTTTTTAAAATATTATTTTTGGATTCCATTATTGTTTATTGTTTACAATATTTTTTGTTTATATTTTTTGTGCTTTGACAGCTGGTGATGGCAAAAATACGATAAAATTTAAAGATTACATTGATTTTTAAGTAATCCACAGGGTAATAGAAATTGGATTACATACAATTTGGGTAATTCGCTCACAAAATTTTGTATGGCGAATGACGTAATTTAGCACATAATTGGGTGTTGAATTGCGAATGAGAGAGCGAATTACGAAAAATTGCTGCCGTGCGAATATGACATTACACTACTTATGTTGTGTGTGTTAATTTTATCCAAGAGTGCCAGGACCTACAGTTTAAAGTCGACTTCGAATGAAAGATTTTTGAGAAACTTTTAATGGCAATTTTATTTACTTCCCGAGAGTTTTTGCCAGAAATCTGCGGAGAGGTAGACGCCGAATAAATATTTTTTTCATATTTTCGTTTTGTTGGAGGTGTCTGACGTGGGGCTTGAACCGCGGCCTTACGTATAATAAGCTAACGCACCACATACTAGACTACTAGACTTTCCAAGTAGGAGATCAAATATTCATCCTCGTCACTTACATCTGTTTGAATTGCAAAAGTTCATATCACACTAAATTGACTGATTGCAGACTACCCAGTCTCGGTTCCTTTCTATTGGAGATGCTAGAAGGAGATCTTGAGCTTTATAATTGGAACTCTACATCTGTTAGGGTAACATTTCGACTGCTGAAAAAAATACTTGAGAGTCACGTTCTTTTAAAAGCATTTATTTTTAATTACAAATTATAATAAATAACGTCTTATAAATATAACAGCCGCACGGCGTAAAAGTGTTAAAACATTGCAATCAAATAGCTTCTTAGTTGGTTTGAGTCCTGGCTAATGCTGGCGACTTTGACGTCCAGTTTCACTATCCATCAAACCCAACTATGCCCTGTACATTGGCGCAACAATTTTCGAATAGTAGGGCATTTAATACAAGATAGAGGCATACGGACTTTCTCCTTGACTATCTTCTTTATGGAGTTGACTTCTGATGCTCTGGCCCTAATGAAAATTCCAATGTAATAAAGTAAGGAGACCTGTTGCTGAACCTGCTACACCAGACATACTGCTCTCGCATATCAATTCTGTTAGATAATCTCTTAAACAAATATTTCAATTGATCGCTAACAAATCGTGGACTTACGAAGAATTTTGATTCATTGCCAGACTTACATTGTCTAAATTGTATGGAAGACGTACCAATAAATCACTTAAATTAGTTAGAAGGACCTTCTCTGCCCCTCGGTCTAACAAATCATTTCTATAGGTACTGTTTATCGGTTGAGAAAAAAGGACGTATCGTTCACTCCTACCAATGTCCGTCTCTGGTTCAACCCTTCTCTATAGAAAGCTTAAATCTTTTTTTATTTTCCCTTCCTGACCACTGTGCATTTAAAACGATAAACGATTCCCTTTTCCCCTTCCTCCACTAAACTATCGATCTAATAGTAGATGAATGGTTGGATGGGCTGGTTGTTTGGTTGGAATAGTAAATCGTTATTTTACAGATTAAAACACAACAACAGCAATAGCAACAGCAACAACAACAGAAATCCATTCCCTTCATAAATAAATTGATCGCCAGTTAAGTGATGAGTGCGTGTGTTAATAACGTTACAAAACGTAACAATTCAAACAGCAACAACAACAATAACAACAACAATCAAACAAAGAACACAAAGAAGAATTGTTAATAATAAACAACAACAAAACATAAACTCTATAAAAAAAACAGAAAAAAACCTCAAATGACCTGAGGGATTTGTATACGGCAGTATTTTGAACACTTTGAAGTTAAGCCGACACCATTTACGGTAGCCGTTAAAGTTCACCTTAACGACGAACGCTAACGTCGACATTAGCTGTAGCAGCAGGCAGCGGGCAGCAACAGCGCCAAGAGCCTACTACATTATTGACCGATCAACTTGATCCATCAAAAAAAAAATCAAATTTTCTTTGATTGTCTTCATCATTCTCTTCTTCTCGGTGTCATTATGATGTTGGCCCATAACGTTCATTGATGATCATCGTATTGTTGGAGATGATCTTTGTTTTCTCTTTTTTTTGTTTTCAAAGCATATGATGAGCATAATAATAATGACAATAACAATACCAAGGACAGTAATAACACTTGTTGTTTAATTTATGTATAACCTATGTTATCATACGTGGTGTATCGTAACACCACCCCGCATATTGTTATTAAAGACAGGGGCGGATTTTAATATTAATTTTCAGGTTGAGAGAAATTATAAAAATTAGAAGCTTTTTTATTAACAATTATGTAATCGACCCACCTACCTTCTACCAGAGATCAGTAATGAGTATTCAAAAAGGAGAGTATAATCGAATCTCTACTCATAATTTCTGCTACTTATACTTATTTTAATATCATGGAACGTCTACTCATATTAAAAGTTTGAAATACATACTCATCATATTCATACTTAACAAGACGTATGATGTTTGATGATTTCCACTCTCCATAGCTCAACACATATTCACGAATAGCATTATAAGTATGAGCCGCGTACGAACGCTAAAATACTCACTAGAAGGTTGTGTGTTTGCTCTGCTTGCTGCTCGGTCGTTTTTGCTTGTGTGTCTGCTTTCTTTTGTGTAAGTGCAACAACAACTAAGCCTGACGCGAATCATTTATAAGTATTTTTTAAAGTTATGAATCTAAATGAGTAAGCTTATGAATCAAACATATTTCGAATGGTATGAGTTGTACGCATACTCCATGCAACGTTGTACTTATAAATCAACGTAGTGTAGTGAGTATGAATGCATCAGAGTACATAGTTAAATTTCAATATTGTTGACTCACTTATGTATGTTATGTCGTAGTTCATCAATCTACACCGATATTTGTGTTGAAATTATAGAGTTCTTATCCAAAAATCTAACAGCAGGTGCCATAAGGATAACGACTTGTACGCAGTTGAGTATTTAATCACATTGTCCTTCTGGTTATTAAGTTATCCGCTGATGAAAGCATGATTTCCTTACAACAGCGATCCGATATGTATTAATGATTGGTATATCGTGCATGTTAATTTTATACATGAGTAGCGGGACCTACAGTTTAATGTTGACTCCGAATTATTTTTGAGAAACTTTCCATTACAATTTTATTTCACTTTCAGAGTTTTATTCCTTTCCTCAAAAGGATATCCCGACTAATTGTGTTGCCAGTGAATATAGGTACACTCCTACTGAATACCAGGAATATATGCATATCTCTTACCTTGACAAACGCTCTAGGCCTGAATTGGGTTGAAATCATACCAACCAACCCCTTAAATTAAACCCTAGGGACATTGCATCGATTCGCACGGCTCATTACGTAATGGGTAGGTATGTCGGTCGCCGTTGTCTAGTAGCTAGTGTGTTGGCTTATTAGACGTGAGGCCACGGTTCAAACCCCAGAAAATATTTCGTCGGCGACTTCCTCACAGCAGATTTCTGGCAAAAAAAGCTCTGAGATCAAATGAAATTGCCATGAAAAGCTTCTCAAAAATTTGTCGTTCGGAAAAAATTATATAAAATTAACACACACATCAGTGGTGAGAGAAGCTAGGTTGTAATCCTTACTAAAGGGTTGTATAACCAATTATGTATGTATGTATTGTAGCCGACTGCAGCACAGTCTTTAATTTCATTTCATTCACCAAGAGATTGATGTTAACAAGCTTCATATTTTATACGCTCCTTGAATGTGAATGAAACGTTTTCTACGCTGCTTTTGCTATTCACCAACTCTTGCTGTTATTTATTGTTATTGTCGTATTATTATTGTTGTTGCTGTTGAATCTTAGCAAAATTACATACATTTTGTATGTATCATTCATAATTATTGAAATTCCATGTTTTTTTTCATATTCATTTTGGATGTAAATAAGTTGTTTGAGTATGTTAATGATGATGTTGGTGGTGGTGGTGTTGGTGGTAACGACAACCCATTCCTTGATCTCCATTGCCTGATGACAGAAACACGTCTTTAATTTGATTTGAATTATACAGTTTTCTTCTTCTTCTTCATTGTCTTTGTCTTTGTCTTTTTTTTGAAACTTCTGTGATATTTTGCGACCAAATTTGATCGACTATTGGCACTTAAAAACTTGTCATATTTTAAGGTATTAACTGTGCAGTACGCTACCTTCAGTTATATTGGCTTTCAAATATGATTTCATAATTCGTTTTACATATTTTTGTTTCACGTTTTTTTCTACCAAAATACTGTGAACTCCTTAGAGATGATACACTGCTACCGAATACCAATGCAGACATGAATACAGTGATACGTCTAACCCCAGCCATTGTGTAACAGAGATGAGCACTGAGTATTCAAAAAGATGTGTAGAATCGAATCATACTCATCGTTTCTGATACTTATACACGCATTCATACTTATTTTAATATCATGGAACCTCTACTCATATTTAAAGCTTGAAGTACTCATCATATTCATACATAACAACACGTATGATGGTGTTGATTTCGGCTCAACGTAAGTATACACGAATCACAAAATAAGTATGATTCGCTTACGAACACTAAAATATTCACTGGAAGCTTGTGTATTGGCTCTGCTTGATGGTCTGTCTGTCTTGTTTGCTTATGTGTCCTTTTTCTTTTGTTGTAAATGCAACAACGACTAAGACTGTAAATTTTGATGAATGCTGCGAATCACTCAAATCATTTATAAGTATTCTAAGTATTTTTCTAAAGTTTTCCTAAATGAGTAGGCTTAAGAATCAAACATATTTCGAATGGTATGAGTTTGATGTCAACGTTGTACGCATATTCATTGCAACCTGTAATTATAAATCAACGTTGTAGTGAGTATGAATGTAACAGAGTACATAGTTAAATTTCAATATTGTTGACTCACACTCACTTATATTCAAAATTTCATGAGTGCTTATGAGTAGCGAAAAAACGATTCATTCTTGATCTCTGGTTAGAACCTAAGTATAGCCTCAAGTGGAACCACAGCGGAGTGAAATGTGTACTCAACTAAGCGGTGGTTTAATAAAGTTGTCACTACCCTCTGTCCCTTCATAACGACAATAAAGGCCCTTCAGTCAGGATTACGACCTAATTTCTTATGTTGCGTTAATTTTATACATGATATACAGATATTTTAAAAACTTTTTATGGCAATTTTTTATTTATCCGCATAATTTTTACCAGGAATCTGCTGAGAGGCAGTCGCCGAAGCAATACGTCTTTTTTATATTTCGTTTTGATGTCTGACCTGGGGTTTGAACTGCGGCATTATGCCTAATAAGCTAACACACTACCAACTAGACTACGGCGACGAGTGAGTCGGTTATGATCGATTAAATGTCTACTGGTTAGTTTACATACAAATTACTTAAATTAGTCAAAATTAATTTGTTTTTATCGTCTTTTGTTTTTTAATTCAATATTTTGTTTCCATTAAATTTTTTGGTTTCGATTCGGATTGAAACTTTTTTCTTTGAGGTTCGAATATCGTATTTCGTTGTATTCATGAAGTAATTAATTAATTTGAAATTTATGTTTTTAGCAGTTATAAATAATCATTAATAGAAATTAAAATAATATTAAAATTTTTAGATTCATATTCATATTCCACAAAATCTATTTCATCTTCTGTTTTCTCTCTTTTTGGGTTTTTTTTATTTTTTTTTTGATTGAAAATATTTCGTCGTCTGCTGCTGTGTTTATTTGGCTTTCAAACGCCACTACTTCAGAAAATATTTTCTAAACAAAATTAAATCGATAAAAAACAATAAAAAAATAATTTGAAAAATTTAAATAAAAATAAATTAAAGCGAAACCACCGTATAATATTAACTTGAAATTGTCACCAAAAAACAAAAAACGAAAAAATCGAAAAATTTGAAAACAAAATTTATGAAATTTCCTTTAAAGTTGCGACGTTAATCGTTAAACATGTTTCAATTTATTATCAGCTCGTTTGGATCACAAAAAACAAAAAGAAAAAAAAATGTATTTTTTTTAATACATTCTTCATCTCAATTCATTTGCTTTATTTTATTATATCGTTTTTTAATTTCGTTTTTTGTTGTTGTTTTTCTTAAATAAATTTTTTCTTAATTTTTAAAAACAAATTTTTTTTGTTTTGGAAAATCAAGTAGCAATTATGCACGAATAATTTACATTTTTTTTTGAAAACACAATTTATGATCGTTTTAATCAAAATACATATAAAAAAAAAACAAATAGTTTAAAACCTCAACAACAACAACAAGAAACAATTTCTAATTATGTAGTTTTATTTAAAATTAAAATTTAAGATTTTAATCTCTAATCGGTATTCGAATTTAAGACACACTTTATCACAAGCGAATCCGGTTTAAAAGTGTGGGCGTAATTTGTACTCAATTGGCGCTCTAAGCCTTATTGGAATGCGGCTGTTTGCGTTCATAAAATACTTGTGATCATAAATGACACAAATTGTTACCGGGTTTGACCATTTGCAATGCAGCAGTTATCGATCTCTACCGATCTTTGTAACTATCAATGAATTCGATTGAAATGATTTTTCGATTAGAAATCCCCACACAATTATAAGGTAAAGGATCTTTTGCGGATATACGTTCATATATCCTTGTGCTGCCACAATTATTATTGTCGGGTTGAGCGATTGCAAAAAGGTGAAATGTCTCTCCTAACCCTGTTGTCCTAGGTTTAGGTTTAGGTCGGAGTGGTAGCTCTGATATCACAAAGCTCACTTGAGCACACATAGCGGCCCGTTGCAACGTAACAGGTAAACGCAGTCCTTGTACTGCCCAAGCTCTACAAAAAACCAGGGAAGAGGAAGAAGTTGGTCAGCGCAAGGGATGCCCATCAAAAGCACCATTACCCTACGCTGGAAAACCAGCCAGAAAGTTTGATAAACTAAGCCATATCCTTGGCATCGATGGATGATAGCTCCGTAAAGCTGACAAGAAATGGAGAGCCAAATAACCTATTTATGTATATCTGCACCTAGCAAACAACGGGCACTGACAGAAAAAGTGGATAACAGTCTCCTCTTCCTCAGCGGATCTGCACCCACGGCAGAAGTCCCGTTACCCTAACATATATATATAATTGGTTATTACAACCGTTTAATCCGGATTACGATCTAACTTCTCACACCACATTAGTGGCTGGACCTACAGTTTAAAGTCGATTCGGAACGACAGATTTTTGAGAAGCTTTCTATGGCAATTTTTATTTACTCTCCGAGAGTTTTTGTCAGAAATCTAAAGATTGAAGTCGCCGAAGAAATATTTTTTTCATATTTTCGTTTTGTTAGTCATGTCTGACCTGGGGTTTGAACCCTGGCCTCACGTCTACGAATTATCCAACACACGACCTACTAGACCTGTTACCCTAATCCGAATGTTATTCGGCGTTAGAAAGGGTATCTCTCTGCCTTATAAATGCCGCACGGTTTCCAAATATATGCTCTGATGAGTCATTATTCTCATTTCAGAGTATACATATATTGGGGCGATCTTTGCGTCTACAGTCCTTATTCAAAGGGCTGGTTACTACACTCAGGCTACTTTTGGATCATTTAACACATGCCTCAAGTCTCTTGTCATTACAATTACCCAACAATCCCATTTGGATCGAGAATCTACTGTATTGGCCAGTAATCGCCGCTGAACATGCCCGTCCGATCACCAATTCAGATTATGAATTTCGGTTATAATTGGAGTCCTTCCGATTTCTGCATAGAGTTAAGTGTCGGCATTGTACAAGGGAACTGACATCACACAGCTACTAAAAATTTCTAGTTTACCGTACAACGAAAGGTGCCGTTAACTCCTCAATGGGTTAAGTTAGCCATTGGCTTGTGTGGCCCAATTACCGAGGTTTAAAACATTCACTTTAAAGCCCATGTTTGTTGCAATAATGCTGACCAGAAGTTATTGATTTGCTTGCGATGCAATGAGAAGTTGTAGGCATTTTCCGTTCATTCTAATGGCCTTAGTTTTAGGTGTAATTACCTTGAGACCAAGTTCTTGAGACGACTTCAACCTACTGTTTACTGTAATGAAAAAGAAAGAAAGAAAAAGAAAACCTTCATCACAAAAATACTTCACTAAACGACACATAAAATATGAAATTTGTCTTCAAAATTTGTTTAAGATTTGTTTTCCTTTAGTTTGATATCAAAAATCAGAGATAGCCGGTGGCTAAGATACGTGTGGTAAAAGAAAAAAAATCTTATAAATACGGTTTACGAAACAACTTTTAGCTGCTGTTGTTGGTGCTGCTGTCGTTTCAAAATTAAAATGAAAATGAAACCTTCACTTCAATTAAGACAGGCCTTCAAAGAATGATGTCTCCTCATACACTTCACCACAAGACACAACAGACAGACACAGTAACGGCAACAACGGCCACAATAGCAGCGGCAACAGCGACAATTCAGAGCAATTTGTGTATCTCGAATATCTTGAAAAGTAAATCAAAATATTATCCGATAATCAAATCGGTAGCTGGCTGTTCACTTCACTTCACTTCAGTTCAGTTCATTTGTAAGCCGTTAGCAATGTTTTAAACAGCCAAAGAACCAAAGAACCAAAGAAACGGTTTTGTTTTTGAGGTTTTTATTTGGCCACATAAATTAATTTCGTATGTAAATTACGCTCATTTTGGTTAAGATACGTTTGGGGCCCTTAAGGCTATGAATTGTTTCATTCCAGT
This sequence comes from Sarcophaga rosellei, assembly GCA_930367235.1. NCBI lineage: Eukaryota > Metazoa > Arthropoda > Insecta > Diptera > Sarcophagidae > Sarcophaga > Sarcophaga rosellei. The sequence goes on along the minus strand of OV884017.1, from coordinate 5,232,108 downwards.
AGTGAATGAGTGCAGCAGACATGCAGCAGCAATTTTTGTCACATGAAATGTTTTACTTTTCATTTCTCATTCCATTCGTTCGTTCATTCATTCATTCATTATTTAGTTTTTTCTTTTATTTGAATGTAACGAAAATAACTTTGGACAGTTGAAAGGTAATAGGCAGCAGCAGCCAGTGTAAGTAGAACTAATACAGTGAAGTTTGATTATAACGAATTTCTTGATACGAAGTTAATTTATTGGTTACAAGAATGTGTGAACGATTTTTTGGTTTACAATTCAGAACACAAAATTTGTATTTTATTTTATTTTTTAGAACACTTAACTTCAGTTCGTTATAGTTGAATTCCACTGTATTTGCAATAATAATTTTAAATGTAAGTGTTTGTTGTGTGACATTATTTTTCGAACACTCTGTGGTATTTCATCGTAATCGAAAACTATTGTCGTTTAAAAACTACACACGATTACAGATATATTTTATCAAAATTTCTTTGGTACGGTAAAGGTAATTGAAATGACAACACTTGAAAGCAAAATTGTATATTAAGATTAAATTTTTATAGAGAAAACATGCAGTAAAGAGGTGGTATCAATTTTAATGTGTTTTCGATTAAAAACAAGGAGAGTTTCTTTCATTTCTTCTCTGTAACTGTCTAGCTCTTAGTAGGTTGAGGTTGAAAAGCCTTGGCAGGGGATTCTTTGAGGGTTTGAATTCTGTGTCGAAAGCCGATATCACGCTTCTCAATTCATTATTAGTTTAAGCTAGTTGAGAAGTGCTAGGGCTTCAATAGTTTAGTCTCGCTCTCCTGTGTGTTTCGATAGTCTCTGTAATTCCTCTGCTTCCTCATTCACCGTTTCCTACTGACTCTCCTTTTTTCTGATCCCCTCTGTTTCTTCTCCCCTTTAGACCGTTTGTACAATAGGTCAACTTGACCTCCGAGTACTGTACTTGTCTTATTTGACAAGTACACGTCCTCTAACCTTAGGCTAAAACGTAAACTTTGGCAAACCTCTGCAGAGGGGCAAATAGGTGGTCCTACTCATTTTAAAAGAAAATATGAGACGATGTACTCGGTTATAAAGAGCCCAAAAAGATCTTTACGAAAGGTTCTTGGGCTCTTCGAAGCCACTAACTTGACATAAAACTGAGACAAACGAAAGACAAGTTTTTCGTTTCTCAGTCTCATTAGAGCACGATTGCAAAAATAGGTCAGTTAGATGGTCAATGTGGTATTATCTAAAGGTACCTATTCTGAAGTAGTTTGTTTAGCTCTCGATCTCCTCCCTATACCTCTCCAATGCACTATTCAAGCCTGGCAAGATACGAGGGTTTCGAGTTCAAATGGGTAAGGGACAGGAATCCGGAGAGATCTGATAATGCTTACCTGATAATTATTGCTGATTAATTGAAGAGAAAGTTTCCATCGTTGGTCTCTGACTTCTCTCATTTGACTCCACTTTTCTGGACGGTGTATGGAGCTAGCGTTACTACACATGTCGGATCATTATACTTTCAGGCCGATTGTAAGCTTTATTCTAAGGGTGTCATGTCTTATATGTGATGGCTTGATACAGATTGCAAAGACCAGTAAATCAAAGCTTAGTGCTCAGTCTGTGGCACAACTTGTTGATATTTTTACTCAACTAATACTACTATATCCTTACTAAATGCCATGAAGGAGTTTTTCAAATTTATTGTGTTCAGAATCTATGTTGAACTGTAGCTTTCATCATTCATGTATGCACAACAGAGATCAGCAATGAATCGTTTGACCTTCTAGTAAGTATTTTAGTGTTCGTACGCGATTCATATGTTGAGTTATGGAGAGTCGGAATCAACATAGTACATACTTGTTGTTAAGTATGATTATGATGAGTACTTCAAACTTTGAATATGAGTAGAGAGGTTCCATGATATGAAAATAAGTATGAATGCGTATAAGTATCGGAAATTATGAGTATGATTCGATTCTACTCATCTTTATGAATGCTCATTGCTGATCTCTGATCCGGACTTAGGCTTATTATTGTTTTAAAAATTCAAATCGTTGTTTAATTAAATCAATTTCATGTATATGTATGTATATATAGGAATCAAATTTCGGAATAAAAACATCAAAAAAAATTTAATTTTTTCTTTTATTTTTTTGGCATTTTTAATGATACGGTATTAAACACACTTTAAGCAGAAAACGATAATTTTCAAACTGTTAATACAAGCGGTCTAAAAACGATGAGAAGAAAAAATTTCAAATAAACACTCATTAAGGTTTCGATAGCAATAAATCAACGATACTTTTCTAAACAGTTTCAGTTGCTGTTTTTTTTTTTGTTATCGATACGATAAAATGCAAATGAAATGAATGTGTTACGGACGTAATTATCTAGACACAGAAGCGTTAAGGTGGTCTACAGAACAACATTAGCATCTCATCTCTTATAGCCAATGATACAGTCAGTCAGTTCGGCGTATTAGTCTAATGAGAGTACATTTATTAAGGCATCCATATGTACTTACATACTGTCATACATTGTATGTACGTATGTTAATTCATTCAGTAATTCCATCAATCAATCAATCAGTCATTCATTCATTCAGTCAATCATTCATTCTATTATTCATACATTTATGATCTGTTATCTGCGATGATTTTAAGAACATAAAACAAAAACAAAAAAAAAATAAAGAAAAAGAATCTAATCAAGTTGATAATGAAGAGGAGAAAGAGGAGGGAAAACATTTTTACCATCATTATACGATGACTTTGAAAGGCTGTGGCAAAACCCGGTTGCATATACAAAAAGGAGAAAAAGCAGACGAACAAGAAGAACTTGTAAATACAGGAATTTCGAATAAAAAAAAAAACACGAGCAAAAAAAAAATTGAAAAAGACAAATAAATCTCATTAAAGACTGGAAGTGATTGTGCAAGAATCATAATTTTTTATATTCTTATGCTTGATGGTTTTTTCTTCTTTCTTTTCTTTTCTTTTCTTTTCCTTGTTTATAAAAAGAAGTAAAAAAGTTAGACTATGTTGTACCCTACACCAAAATGTAATGAAGATAGAAGAACAGAAAGACACGGAAACTTACATACACACATATATGTATACACACATGTATCACGCCAACACAAGGAGGAGAATGGATCTTTCCAACCCTGATCAGTTAGTGGATGATGCTATGGATAGATGGCAGCAAGATTGGTCCAATTCCACCAAGGGAAGATGGACCCACAGGCTCATACCGAGCGTAGGAGAATGGACCAAAAGGAGACACGGCCAGGAGAACTTCTACCTGACACAATTACTAACCGACCATGGATGTTATAGGGCATATCTCTATAAGTATGGTCATGATGTAGACGAGGCATGCCCAGAATGCCGTAATGAAAGGGAGACGGCGGAGCATGTTTTCTTTACTTGCCCGCGATATGTTGTTCAACGAAATTGCCTGGAGAGGACAATAGGATTCCAGGTAACGCCCGATAATATAGCTAAAAGATTCCCAACCTTTAGCTCGTAAAGCTATAAAAAAAAAAAAGAAAACATATATCACACCACCTATGTTGTGTGTGTTAATTTTATCCACGAATGGCGAGACCTACAATTTAAGGTCGACTCCGAACGACAGATTTTTTTGGAGACTCTTTTCATGACAATTTTATTTACACTCAGAGAGTTTTTGCCAGAAATCTGCTGAGAGGAAGTCTCCTCAACGACGTAGACGTTGTGCAGCGTATTAACATCCAGCGGCTGCGCTGGCTCGGCCATGTTGTTCAAATAGAGGGGGATGCTCCGTCGAGATGCGGGAATCTGCGGAATTCGGCGAAGAGGACGACCTTGTTTGCGTTGGAAGGGCCAAATCGAGGAAGCCGTGTCATCGATTGGTGTGACCAACTGGCGTAGGCGCGCAAGAAGCAGAGGCTCCTGAAAGGATGTGTTAATTAAAAAGAACGTACCTCCACAGAATGACTGATTGGCGACATGTTATACGTTCGAACGCACAATACCACCACCACTACCTGTAGCGGTGTGGTATATAAAAAATTAAGAAAAAATTTCCGAAAAAGAAAAAAAAAAAATATTTTCTTTGCCAATAAACTGACAACAAGATCACAGAAGAATGCCGCTCATTCTGCCACATTCTGATTTCTTCAATGAAAATATTTTTTTCTCTCATTTTTCTCCAATTTTTCGATGAATCATGATGGAATAAAAAATAAAATAATCATCATCAGAATTGTTATAATAATCGCCATCTCATAAGAATCATAATCATGTTCGTCAATGAGGAAGAATGACCTCCCCAAACTGGAAACTGATAGAGACGTAAGGAAATCATTTTCAAATGATTCTACAATTCCCGTTTCATTTTTCATACATGCGAACGTAATTATGAAACTGAATCCAACAAAAAACAAAAAGAAGAAGAAGAGCAGAAAGAGAGAAATTATGAATGAATGTCAGTTAATATATCAAGATGAAAGACAATAAAAATTTGATGTCATTTGGTAATAATAATACAGAGGCACACACACACAGGACCATTATGACAAATTGTTCACCGCATTACTTACAGTTCACCATGGGTAATTAGTGAATGAACCAGCAGCATATTATTTATTGGATGTTGAATGTATAAATTAAAGGAAGTTACGCTTCTCGGTAGCTGGATAACGGCATTATTTTTATCTCCTTCTGATTCTCTTCAGATATCACCAATGAGTCGTTATTTCGCTACTCATAAGCACTCATGAAATTTTGAATATAAGTGAGTGTGAGTCAACAATATTGAAATTTAACATTGTACTCTGATTCATTCATACTCACTACACAACGTTGATTTATTAGTACAGGCTGCAATGAGAATGGGTACAACGTTGACATCAAACCCATACCATTCGAAATGTGTTTGATTCATAAGCCTACTCATTTAGATTCATAACTTTAGAAAAACACTTTTTTGTACAACGTATTATGATTTCTTCGAAGAATAGTGGGTTGATCAGAGAGTCCTGCCATTCTTTAACCTCAAATTCTTACGGGCAGACTAGGTTAACATCGGGGACTATTATTCCTAATTACCTCTTAAATTCACAAAATGCCGATAAAAGTCGTATGTCTTCGAAGGTTTTTAGATTTTTGAATTGACACAAGGTCAAGAGACCAGAGGTCAGCAATGAGTATTTAAAAGGATGACTAAAATCGTACTTATTTTAATGTCATGGAACCTCTACTCATATTCAAAGTTTGAAGTACTCATCATATTCATACTTAACAACACGTATGATGTTGTTGATTTCGACCCTCCATAACACTACAACACTAAAATACTTACTAGAAGGTTGTGTGTTTTACTCTGCTTGCTGCTCTGTCGTTTTTGCTTATGTGTCTTTTTTTTCTCAATTTTCGAATGGTATGAGCTTGATGTCAACGTTGTACTTATACTCATTGCAACCTATACTTATAAATCAACGTAGTGTAGTGAGTATGAATGTAACAGAGTACATAGTTAAATTTCAATATTGTTGACTCACGCTCACTTATATTCAAAATTTCATGTATGCTTATGAGTAGAGAAAAAACTATTCATTTCTGATCTCTGGTTGCCTGATATTTATTGATATGGTGGTCACCAGCATTAATTAAAGGTCAGGTGATTTGAAAGGGGGTTAACCTTTGAAATAATTTTTGATTTTTATTTCTAGTCTTCTTTTGATTCTAGACTAATTCTCTGACTTCCAAAAAATTCAATTAAAAGTCAATTGTTTTTTTTTAATATTTTTAATTGATTATTTTTAATTAAATTTCTGTTTTTATTTTATTTTTTTAATTTTTTTTCTTTAAATACAATAATAATCCAGATTATTGTGTTTATTGTTATTGTTATTATTATTGATAATAATTCTTTAATAATATTATTTTATTTTATTTATTATTATTGTTTTAATTCTAATTTAATATGTTTAAATATTTTATTTACAAGTATAAATATTTTATTTTATTATTGTTATTACAATAATTTTTAATTGTTGTTGTTTATTTTTTTTTTTCTTCTTTTAATTAAAATTAATAACGTAATTCTAAATAAATTGTTAATCATACTCTTGCATAAAAGTAATTAATTCATGATTTTTTTATTGTTTTTTTTTTTAATTAAAAATAGAAAATTAAGAGAAAAAATAAAAGAATTCTCAACTTAATTTACGGTTAATTTAATTTAATTAAAAATACAGTATTTAATATCATTTAATTTAATTCAATTTAATTAATAATTAACAAACAGAAAAATTTTAAAAATAAATTAAAATACATTCTCTACTATTCTATACATTCATACATTCATTAATCCATTCATTCATTCATTCTTTAATTCATTCATACATTACACTATATTTACACACACAATATTTACAAAACAATTTAAGAGTCTCCAGCTCTGGCTTTCTCTTTACAGTGTCTTCATTACTTCGTGATTGGTTGCGAGAGGGTTTAAGGGGGAGCTTATCGAGCGATTTTCTTTGGTGTTTTTCTTTACTTTCTTTCTATTTCAGGGTTCTCATGAAACCCTTTTTCAAGGAATGCTTTTTTCTAATCAAAATTGCCTGCATTTCAGCAATTTCCGTGTCCATATTTATTTTTATCACCAGTTTCCTACAAATTTTAAATCGAAATATTCTTTCATTTCTGAGGTGATAATGTTTGCATACCGGTTGGGGGTCCTGGTGGTGGTCCTGTCACCACTGGCATCATGCCTGCGGCCGCCGCTGCTGCTAGACCCTCCATGACAACGGCATCCGGATGCAAAGGTTTCTTTTTCAATATGCTGAGATCATTGACATTCTCCAGAAACGATTTATGGCCCGAGAATACCTTAACACTTTCAAAATCCTTTTTCAACTCCTCAATATCACGCTTTTGCTTGGCCCGTCTATTTTGAAACCAGGTTATAACCTGGGCATTGGACAGACCCAAAGAGGCAGCAATTTCATCACGATCAGCTGGTGACAGGTACTTTTGATACAGGAAACGTTTTTCCAATTCAAAAATCTGATGATTTGTAAAAGCCGTACGTGATTTACGTTTCTTTTTCGGTTGCGGCCGATTCGAGAAGATATCCAAATGCGATTTATCTGAAAAAGTAATCAATGGGTAAAGAGGTAAGAGGGGGGATTGTAATTAATATTAAATTATTAATCTCCGATGATTTATTTTGCAAATATTAAACATTTTACTTATCATTCTAAAAAAACAGAAGAAAAAAAGTGAATGAAACTGAAGGCGTTACTTGTTAAATAACAATGACTCTTTAATTGATTAACGAGTTAAAGTCGTTTCGAATGAAGCGTACTTGAAGTCTTAATTTTACTAGAAAACAGTAAGGGTATTCATGGCAAAAAGCAAGTAAGTTAAAGATTCAGAAAGACAGCCTTGAAGGTCATTATGTTACAGAAATTTTCCTCAACGATTTCAATCCTCGATACACTATTCGCCCTTTATACGCTCAGCAGAAATTTATAGATTACGTGCCCTACTTTCTCAGTCTAGTCCGACGACCGAGATACAAAACCGTTGGTGGTAAAAAAAATATCTAAAAACCCTGGAATGTTTACTACTTTTCTAGTCAAAATGGGAAATAACCTGAACAGCAAGTAATTAGCGCTCCAAATAGTATTACGAGTTCCAAGTTCACATATGTATGTATAACTGCACATGGCCCCTGAAGCGACCAATTAGTAAGTTAGAGTTACTCTTAGAAAGTCTTAGAGTGACAATCCGGTTTTTAGGCATAATTTATGAGGGCGGATCAAACCTCAATGAAAACCACCTGTTGAATACCCTCATCTTTAAATGTTTAAGTTTCTGTAAATTAAGCAGGATACCAGGGAAAAAACAAAATTACAGACGTAATGGGCACATATGTTTGATCTGAAAGCGTAGAAACTCTTTCTTTGTAACATACATACATACATACACAATTGGCCATTACAACCCTTTAGTCAGGATTGCGACCTAGCTTCTCACCCCACTTATGTTGTGTATATTAATTTTATACATGAGTGGCGGGACTTACAGTTTAAAGTCGATTTCGAGCGACAGATTTTATTTTTTGAGAAACTTTTCATGATAATTTTGTTTACTCTCAGAGAGTTTTTATCAGAAATCTGCTGAAAGGAAGTCGCCGAAGAAATATTTTTTTCAAGTCTGATCTGGGCTTTTAGAAAAAACACACTATCTACTAGACTACACTTAATTGTAACACTTCGTTACTTTCTACAATAATTGGAATACCTTTGGACTATCTAAGAGAGGAACATCAGACCCATGTCTACTTTGCAATTCAAACTAAGGCACTGTTATTGCTTTTGGCACTGTTATTGCGTTTGGAAAAGTTCTGAAATCATAATTTCTGCTTAAGATACAGTTCTGATACTCCTGATATGTGTTGGCAGGTTTCCATTCATTTATAATTAAAAAAATTTTCATTTTGAAGTGAATACGCTTGGTGTATATTGTAATACATGTCAGTTTAATTATATGTACATATTGTCATACGTTACGTTATTCTGTTGCTTGAGTAATTTTTACATTGACTAACTGACAGACTGAATAAATGGTTCTGGAGAGGGGAGGGGGGCGATATGATTTTGCAAAATTTATTCCTATTTTGTTTCATTTCTTTAATCAATTGACAAATGATTAATGATTGTGGTTTGTTGTTGTTATTATTACAGTATTACTGTATACGAGATACATTAATTAAATTTTTGATTTAATGTCAATAATTTTTACACAAAATTCAACACAAATTCTGTGCTTAAAATTCTTTTTTCATGCTTAAGGCTCTTCTAATAAATTTTCGGTAAATTTTTTCCAAGCTTAAGGCGTTAATACGCCGCTTGCTTGGCTAAGCTAGATAATTTAGGCTTTAGTTGTTTGGTTCTTAAAGCATTGTTGTTGTTTTTATCTATTTTTTTTCTTAATTTCTTTGATGAGCAATTAAAAGAACGTTGTTGGTTGCTTTCTGTTTTTCTATAATTTTTTTTTTTTGGTTTTTTTTCTGTTGGGGTTTCTTGGCTCGTTAATTTAAACCAGAGGTGTGGAATTCCTTTTCCAAAAACACCGCTTGAATTTAATGCCTTCTGTCTTGTTTGGTTTTTGTTTTTAGTTTTTCGTTTTTATTGTTGTTTAATAAGGTTCTGGCTTCGATTTTAAAAGGCATTTAAGCCTAGAGATCACACAAAGCCGATTTGGAATATTTTTTGTATGTTTCTCGAACTTGTTAAGCTACCGTTTTCATTTTAATAGCACCACTCTTATGTATTGTAGTGCCAGCTCACAGTACAAATATTTTTTATTTGGCTTTCGAAGCTGGTTTTTCAGCTCAACAAATAGCCGGAATTTAAAGATTCGATACTTATTTTTGTTTTTTGTTTGTTTTGTTTTAATTGCTTCGTAAACTAGATGGATGGAATGTTAATGGAAAATTAGATCATAAGTTAATTAGTCACATCAATTGCACTTAAAAACTACGGCATAATGCATCGTTAGCATCAGGGATAGCAGAAATAGTAGAAAAGGTAAAAAAAAATAGCAAAGAAGAGAACTGCAAAGATTTTTGGCAAAACTAAACGATGTGTAAAGGCAACTTAAAATGAAAACGAAATGAAAATTTTCATAAATTTCGTATGATTATTTGCCCAACTAAAACCAATAAACAGAACACAGCACAAATTCTGTATGCTATTTAGATAACATTTGAGTTACATAGACATTTAGTTACTAAAATGTGGTCATAAAAATATCATATGATTTGTAACTGAAAACCAGCATCCATCAAATGGAAAACAAAATTTGGCAATAAAAATAAAGACTTTCCAATTAAATATGGGATTAGAATGGTATTTGAGGTAGAAAAATGGCAATAAAAAATACAAATGGAGCACAACGTTTCAAACTGTATCAGCCACAGTAAATTAGTAGTAAAAATGGCAAAAAAGAGGATTAGTAATAGGAATAAATACTTTTCAATAAAATATTTCAGTGGTATATAAGGTATAATGGTTAGAAAAAATTGAAGTAAAACAAATATCTTAAGATAACAAAAATAGCATAAAAATGTATGGCAATAATAATTAATACTTTCCAATTAAATCTAGTATTTGAATGCTATATGAGTTATTCTAATTACTAACAGATAATAAAAAAACTTAAGATTTTTGGTTGAAAATAAGCAAAATGGAGCACAATTTTAAAGACCATATTTGCCTTAGTAAAATAACAATAAAACACTAGCCAAATAGGAAAGATTATTGCATTCAAAATAATTACTTTCTAGTTAAATAACGTACCAAATGATCATATATGAGTTATTCAGTTGAAATCGTAATAAAAATAGCAAAAAATCCTTCTCAAATATAAGATGCCATTAAAAATAGCAACAAAAAATTTAAATTTAAAATAGCAGTAAATAAGGCAGAAAATAAAATTAAATTCACCGAAATTACAACCAATATTAACCAAATTAAAGTAAAAATTATTTGGCAAGAAGTGTAGCATATAAATCAATATTTTTCTCCATTTTCTATGAAGTATTTAAATAGCAATTGAAATTATTATGCAAATATTAAAAGCTTGTTAAGTAATAATCTGCAATAAAATAGCATATTTATGGTGGCATATAAAGTAATAAATTAAATTAATAACAATAACGTTGCAATAAAAAATTCACAAAATAGCACTTGTAAAAAATAGCATAAAATACACGAAACACTATTTAAGAATAGTATTTAAATACGATTGTAGCTATTTAATGAAATAAAAGCATTTTGAGTGGCATTAATATGGAATAATAAAGGCAAATAAGCCAGACAATTGAATATAATTTAAATATGCTGGGATATTATTTGCTAAGGCAAAAATTCCAATCAATATAAAAATAGCAACAAAAAATAGCCATCTTGATCTTTGATATCGGCCAGATATGTTTCAATCATCTGATTTACACAGAAATAGTAGTAGCAAGAGTACATTTTACTACAGGAATTCCTAAAACTTAGGTAAATACCAAAGTTTTGCTCTGTTCGATAATAATCCTGTAAGAAGTAGTAGGAAAGTACTAGAAGACGAAGTAGCAAAGTAGTAACAGAAAAGTTTTCTGCTGCAGTCACAGTTGTTACGGATTCTTATACGACAAGATCAATGTAAAAGTCATAACAGCAAATAGCAATAATAGAAGACAAACAGTAGCTTAATAATATTAGTAAAAGCAACATAGTATGTAGTAATAATATTGACAAATAAATAGCATAAAGAAATAGCAATAGCACCAAAAGAAAGGGAAGTAAACTAGTAGCAAAAAATAAATTGTGATAGAATTGGTGAAAGTAATACTAGTAGCAGTAGTAATAATAGTAGTAGGAGTAGTAATAGTAGGAGTAAAGTAGTGGTGGTCGCAATATTATTAGAAGTTGTAATAGTAGTAGTTGGAGTAGTAGCAGTATTAATAAAGTAGCCGTAGGAGCTGTATTGGTGATTGTAGTATAGGCATAGGATCAGATGGACATTAATGCCATCACAATTAATATTTTTTGATCAGTTAAAATAATTTCTCCTGATTTTTTTCTTCCATTTAACGTTATAAATCCGCAACACATATACCCTATACAGTTCGAATAATAATTTATTTTTAAAGTACTCAGCAGAAATTAAATTTCATGCTGTAGTTTTCTTAAAAACAGGCCATAATTTATCCTTAAAAAAACCGTGCTCCTTTCTCAAGTGGTGCATGTAATAGGTTTAAAAATGTTTGGTCCTCTTGAAGGAGAGATTATTAATTATGGAAATTTAATACTTTAACAAAGGCTTCAACAGACAATTACATTTATTGTATAATCACTGCAACCAACTAATCGAAAATACGACAAAGCAGTCATTAACTAATTTGAAACAATTGGAACACACTTAAAAAGGGATCATTAAGGGATTTTTCTTATTCCATTGAAGTGGTTAGTTGTGGTACCAAATGAAAGGAGGATTTGTTTTGGTTGATATTGTCAAACAATCTTTTTCAGAATGATAAGTACAGTGGGTTAGTTAATCTAACACTTGTCAACATTTGTTTTTAAAAAGAATTAAGAAATTTCCAGGAATTTTCATTTGAAAAAACATTTTTTTATTGAAAATTTAAAAGGAATTTGGGAAAAAGGGAGCCTTAGTGTCTGGAAAATATTGAATATTTCATGTTCAATATGATAATTATGATGGAAATACTTGTGTTATCTGTAGACTTAAAATCCTTAGGGAAAGGAATTTTCAAATTCAATTTTTCAATGATAAAAACATTTTCAATTTATTTATCTGGAGTTGAATAAATTTTCAAATGCAATGTTATCATGTAAAATACAACACTTTAGTTGCTTAGTTTTTTTTTTGGTTTGTTTTTGTTAATCATGTTAACAAATTAATTATTTAAGAAATTTTAAGTATTTTTTTGAAATATTTTTGAAAAAAAAAACTGAAAAATTAAATGAAACTTAAGAAACAATTTCAAGTCTTATCTGTTATTGCTGCTATTTAGGCAAGAAAGAAAAAACCAATTTTTTTTAGAATATTTTTCTCATTTAAATTGTTTTTTTTTTATTTGTTGTTGTTTTATTTTTAAACATTCCTTGGTTTTGTTTAATTTAATTTCATTTGATTTCATTTGCTGTCGTTTAATTTTGAAAAATTTATTTCATTTTTAATTTTCAGTTGAGAAATCCGTTTAGTTTTTAAAGCACTTAAATTAAGTTATTTATTAAAATTTAATTTCAATTTTAATTCTATTCAATTTAAATTGACTGTCAACTAAAACTTGGCATTTCTCATTAATTTCTGTCTCTTGAATGGCCTTTTTTCCCATGAGATTTGATTTGTGCGTCTGTCTGTCCTACGTCTTTGGTGGTGTTCACTTTTCTTAAACGCATATTTTATTTTATTTTTTAAATTTATTTTAATTTTATTTGTATTTGTTTAAATTGCTTTTAATTAATTTCAAAATTAATTTAATCTTGATTTCTGTTCTCTTTTCTTTCAAAGTGTTGACATTTATAAACCGTGTAACATAAATACGGGGGGGATGGGATGCATGCAAACAAGGTAAAGTTTCTGACTGTGGTCAACGTGGCGACCACCAGGACGATCCTTGTCTTGCTGTATTCAAGTTGACACGCAGCCTCCTCGTGGCCCCTCCTGGATGGCATTCTAGCACCCGCTAGATGTTAACTAATGCGTGCAGCGAAGTCCAATCCCCTGGACGTTAAATTTGGGTTGTGCGTAGGGCTTGGAACCCACCACGTAAAAACAATCTCCAATGAAAACCAAAACAACAGCCTCTATAAAGATCCCCTCAAAAGTTGACGACCACGGCAAACGTTTAAAGGACTATGATTTACGAATAGGCACATGGAACGTCCGAACCCTTTACAGGGCAGGCGCTTCCGCCCAGCTGGCGGATGCCCTCATGAAATGTAGGACGGACATCACTGCCATCCAGGAAATGCGATGGATAGGGCAAGGATGCAAAAGGCTAGCATCTTGCGATGTGTATTACAGCTGCCAGGTTGATAAGCACGAATTCGGATGCGGATTTGTGGTTAATAAGAGACTTCGCCACCTTGTCTCTGGGTTCACGCCTGTGAACGAAAGGATAGCCACAATCCGCATCAAGGCAAAATTTTACAACATCAGCCTTATTTGTGCTCATGCCCCGACGGAAGAAAAGGACGATGTGACTAAAGATGCCTTCTATGCTAAACTCGAGGACGTATACGATAAGTGCCCGGCCCATGACGCCAAAATCGTCCTCGGGGATTTTAATGCGAGGGTCGGGCGGGAAGGTATCTTTGGTCCCACTGTCGGACAGTTCAGCCTCCACGAGAACACTACCCCCAATGGTATGAGGCTGATCGATTTCGCCGCGGCACGTAACATGGTAGTATGTAGCACCAGGTTTCAACACCTCGATATCCACAAGGCCACTTGGATGTCCCCTGATCGATCTACGTCCAACCAAATCGATCATATTGTGATTGACGGAAGGCACGTATCCAGTGTACTAGATGTGCGTACGTTCAGAGGTCCAAACATCGACTCTGACCACTACCTTGTCGCAGCCAAGTTTCGATTGCGCATTAGCGCATCGAGGTCTGCGCGCTCTAGTACATTGCGAAAGCTGGACGTCAAGAAGCTGCGATCACAAAGGACAGCTGAGGCGTTCTCCGCTCAACTCTCCGACAAGCTCCGTCATTCCCTCTCTAATCTCAACGACATTGGAGGACTGTGGGCCAACATCTCCCACTCCTTGCGCACTACTGCGGAAACAGTCCTTGGTTTCGAGCGCCCACCCCAACGAAATCAATGGTACGATGAGGAGTGTCGCGAGGCAGCTGCAGCGAAAAACGCCGCATACAGAAAAACTCTGCAGTCTGCCGCTACGCGAGCCATTGTCGAGGACTATAGAGTGAGGAGAAGGGAAGAGAGACGCCTTTTCAGACGCAAGAAGAGGGAGCAGGAAAGGCGTGAGCGTGAGGAAATCGAGGTGTATAAATGCAGGAATGACGCTCGAAAATTCTATCAAAAGGTTAAGCGTCTAACCGAGGGTTATAAGCCCGGAGCGTCTTCCTGCAAAGACGAAAACGGAAACTTGGTAACAGATCCGCAAGGGGTGCTGAGGTTATGGAGGAAGCACTTCTCTTCTCTGCTACAAGGCGATGACGACACCAATTCCGCCTTTAGAGATGATGTTCCGAACCCGATCGATGATGACGGCGTGGAGATCCCGCCGCCTAGCCATGAAGAGGTCAAAGACGCGATGATGCGTCTTAAAAACAATAAAGCGGCGGGTCCTGATGGCCTCCCTGCTGAATTGTTTAAGACCGGATGTAATGAGTTGGTAGGGCGCATGCACCAGCTTATTTACAAAATATGGCTAGAGGAAAGTATGCCCAACGATTGGAACCTCAGTGTCCTCTGTCCTGTCCTGAAAAAGGGAGACCCTACGATATGCGCCAACTACAGGGGTATAAGCCTTCTCCCTATCGCATATAAGGTTCTTACAGGCGTATTGTGTGAACGACTGAAGCCACTCGTCAAAACACTGATTGGACCTTATCAGTGCGGCTTCAGACCTGGCAAGTCCACCATCGACCAGATCTTCACACTACGCCAAATCCTGGAAAAGACCCATGAACAACAAGTCGACACACACCATCTTTTTGTCGACTATAAGGCAGCCTTTGATAGCCCCATAAGGGATCGTGTTTTTGCCGCAATGTCTGAGCTCGGTATACCTGCGAAGCTGATAAGGCTATGCAGAATGACGTTGAGCAATTCCTGCAGCTCCGTCAAGGTAGGAATGGACCTCTCCGAACCTTTTGATACCGTGCGAGGTTTCAGACAAGGCGATCCCTTAGCATGCGACCTCTTCAACTTCGTCATGGAGAGTGTTCTGCGAAAGGCGGGAGTGCATCGCAATGGCACTATTTTTCAAAAGAGTGTCCAGCTGCTTGCGTACGCTGACGACATTGACATCATAGGGCGTACCAAGCGAGATGTTACTGCTGCCTTTAGTGCTATTGAACGGGAGTCTACCAAGATGGGTATGGCAGTAAATGAGGGCAAAACAAAGTATATGTTATCGACAAGTAGAGACGTGCGGCGTATTGATTCTCAGATTACGGCCGATAACTATACTTTTGAAACAGTCAAGGAATTTATTTATCTTGGCTCCGCCGTTACCACCAGAAATGATGTCAGTCTGGAGATCAAGCGTAGGATCACTCTTGCCAACAGGTGCTACTATGGTCTCAATAGGCAATTGAGTAGCAGAGACCTCTCTCGTGCGACAAAACTAACACTCTACAAGACACTCATCCTACCCGTGCTTCTTTATGGCGCTGAGGCATGGACCCTATTAAGTACTGATGCAGCGGCCTTGAGAGTGTTCGAGAGAAAAGTCCTACGTAAGATCTTCGGTCCAGTGCGTGTTGGCGATGATTTCCGTATCCGATTCAACAGTGAGCTGTATGAGCTCCTCAACGACATTGACGTTGTACAGCGTATTAACATCCAGCGGCTGCGCTGGCTCGGCCATGTCGTTCGAATGGATGAGGATGCTCCGGCGAGACGAGTATTTGATGCGGGTATCTGCGGAAGTCGGCGAAGAGGACGACCTTGTATCCGTTGGAAGGACCAAATCGAGGAAGCCCTGTCATCGATTGGTGTGACCAACTGGCGTAGGCGCGCAAGAAGCAGAGGCGCCTGGAAGGATGTGTTGCGGCAGGCCGAAATCCGTTAAACGGGTTGTTATGGCCAATTAAGTAAGTAAGTAAGTAACATAAATACCACAAATCTCAACATCGTCATCGAAATCAAATTAAATTGAACATAAGAAAAGTAAGGAGATACAATAAAATAGAGTGCTTACATTAGAAGGCGATTGTGCCATGCTCACTAATGATGACAGTATATCTAACTCTGTTGACAAATTTGTACACCGCCGTGTTTGACTGTTTATCGTTACTCCAGGGGTATGTGTTCAAGGGAAATAAAGGAACTTGTTCCCGGAAATTACACATTTTTACGTAGTATTCCCAGGTCCTACAGAAATCTTTTCTGTCACTACCAGAGATCAGCAATGAATCGTTTTTTTCGCTGCTCACAAGCACTCATGAAATTTTGAATATAAGTGAGTGTGAGTCAACAATATTGAAATTTAACTATGTAATCTGATTCGTTCATACTCACTACTCACCATAGTTGATTTATAAGTACAGGTTGCTAATAGCATTCGAAATACATATGTTTGATTCATAAGCCTACTAATTTAGATTCATAACTTGAGAAAAATACTTATATTAAGTACTTATAAATGATTCGTGTGACTCGAGTCATTCATCAAAATTTATAGTCTTAGCTGTTGATGCATATACAAAAAGACGAATAAGCAAAAGAGAGACAGAGCAGCAAGCAGAGCAAACACTCGAGCATCTAGTAAGTATTTTAGTGTTCGTACGCGAATCATACTTATTTTGTGATTCGTGTATACATATATGTTGAGTTATGGAGATTCGAAATCAATAAAATCATACATACGTATTGTTAAGTATGAACATGATGAGTACTTCAAACTTTGAATATGAGTAGAGGTTCCATGATATTAAAATAAGAATGAATGTGTATAAGCATCAGAAATTATGAGTATGATTCCATTGTAATCATTTTTTGAATACTCATTGCTGATCTCTGGTCACTACATAATTAGTTTTTACAACCGCTTAATCAAGGTGAAGACCTAGCTTCTCACAACACTTATTTTTTGTGTTTGTTAATTTTATCCTCTAAGACGCGGGACTTACATTTTAAAGTCGATTTCGAACGACGGATTTTGAAAAACTTCTCATAACAATTGTACATGCTTTCAGAGCCTTTACCAGAAGACTGATTGGAAAAAGACTCCAAAAGAAATAATTATTCGTATTTTGTTTTGTTCCAGTTGTCTGTGCGGGTTTTGAACCACGGACTCCCGTCTACTAGAATACAACGACTTCTCACAATCTCTACTACGATGACCAAAATCAAGAAATTAAAATTTAAAGTGTTTCATCATACGCCTTATAGCTGTCGGAAGGATGGGTTGATAAGTTCAAAGTTTTATTATTGCAGTCTAGAGGGGTGATGACTATTTTAAGAAGCTAATGACGCAGGTTTTACTATATAAACAGGACAACGTAACTATTGAACATCGACGGAGAGCGTTTATTGAACTAAAGGCGTTTCTGTTGAGAAATGAAAACCATTCTCCTCTAATTTTTAGTGTTTTTTTTTTATTAGAGAAATAAAATAAAAAGAGTTTCCTGTAGTTTGATTACGTATTGCTAGAGAGCATTTAAAAAATGGACTTCAACCATGATTGTTTTAAAAGTTTATAAACAAAATAAAGTTTTAATTGTTATATTGCAACAGCAAGTTATGCTTAATATATGTAGTTTGGACCGGTGATGTTCCAGAAAAAGTATTTTTTAATAGGTTGCCCAATTGCTGATACTGTGACCTAAAAGATCTCTTAAGTCATACTTAAGCGATTATTTATCTAGCGATTACTCCTACAGATTTATATGTGAGAACTCAAAAGCCCGCAAAAGATGCTTCGTTAACTACAATCTGCCACTTTTATGATCTTAAATCAACAACTTCTCAACTTCTACAAATGAAATTGATCTCCGGTGGAAACATATTTAATTTCTCTCGCATCTAATTGAAACATATCATTTGATCATGGTCACGGCACTAGAATTGCAAAAAAATGTTTCTGGTTGCTTGAATAACTTTCTAACAGTGATCCGGTACTCCTGCTCATTCAAGATACGTAAACAATTGCCATGATATCTCAGTTAATAGTGTCCGGATAGAAAACCTACAGTATTACTAATTCCTTTATCAAAACTGTATTCCTGTTCGGGAAACTCAATTAACAAAATGTGGATAAAATAATGAAATCTCTCGAGTGTGTTTGCCGTGTAAACACTGTTTCAACTACATTCTGTTAATTAAGGCTACAAGGCTCTCTTCTGAAGCGTTCAATTTTCATTAACAAACCTCTGCTGAGTCGTAAAAAAAAAATCATAACATTTCTGAAGCGAATAGGGACTGCTAATAGAGAGAAGAGCGCTAACAATAATGTGGACTCATGACGAGCCGACGTTAAAGGTTTATAAGACTGAATTGAGAGTCAAATTAGTTTTGCCGAATGTATCCTGGCAATTGGATGATTCCGTACGACTAAATGTTTATTATGAGCCTAAATTATCAATATTTCCTATCTTTAAAGGAAACAATTGCCCTCTAGCTATTAAATTTGACCAGAAATAGAGGAATTGCATTCAATCGTTGCAAGGCCTACCTATGCTTCTTGACAGTGACTTGCCTGTAGCATTTTGAGCTTGGTGTGGAGGTTGCTATGCATTCCACTTACATACCGAGGCTAACATCAAGTGCTTATCACCTTCTCCTCTCTACAGTATATAATTTTTTGGGTGAAAAGTCCATCTCAATCAAAAGAAGCCATACTTAGAATGCCATACTTAGTGATGTATTCTCCACCGTGGTGTGGAACCTCGCTAAGCTGGTTCTTAACCTTGTTATTTAAAAACCTAAACCTATAATTATTGGCTAGTATCCGCACTTGGCTATTTCATGAAACGTTTATTACACATTCATTCATTTTGACAACAAGATGGTTGGTGAAGTAGGAGAAGGAAGAAAACCAAACCCTGGCTATTTGACATGAGTACCATCAGTGCTAATAAGGCTATCGGTTTTCGTTTTACCACCCATGTCTTAAAGAATTTGGATTTCAAAGATCAAGACTATAGAATATTTGAAGTACAAATCTTCTGCTTCAAGTTCGAAAACTAAAAATCCTTTGCAGAAATTGTTTATTTTATTGAAAAGACTTCATTTCAATTGTCTTTATTTAGGCAGAACACTTCCTTAAGTTGCGAAAGAAGATTACGTATTTAAAAGAAACTTTCTCGGTTTCCATACAAATTTCTGTCATGTTTTTAAGCTTTTTTAAAAAAAAATGAATCTCTTCTTGTCTTACCTTGTTCTTCATCGAAATCTTTGGTGGTCATTTGAAATAGAGCATCCAGAGGGGTACCATTCGGTTTTGTTTTCCCGCTACTCGAAGAGGACGACGCACCATTGCCACTGTTTGAGGAATTGTTGCCGTTTGCTCCACTGGCCGAGCTACTATTGTGTTGAGATCTTTCTTGTTGAGTGCAAGGCGAATGCCGTGTGTGTATTTCGCCGGAGGAACGATTAATTTCCGGTGAACAACAATCACTGGCAGCCGAACTGCTACGTTCACTGCCACTTTCAGAGGGTATGATATCCATGCCGTTCATGTGCCTTAAAAGTTGGGCCTGGGCATTGAAATGTTCCTGCAGTTGGCGGTGATAATCCAAAGCCAACCGTTGTTCGTAGTGCAGCAAGGCGGAGGGTATAAATGGTCGGACAGGCATGGGGCCCAGTAAATGATCCCAAGGCCTTACCACATGAGCGGAGCCAGGTAAAAGCATGGCAGCCGGATGTTGCATGCCCGTCACTATATCCAAAGGCTCAGTACGTGGCTGTAGCAATGTACTCGAGTTTCGTTGGGCTGTGGGCGGCGGTGAGCTGGAGGAGTCGCGTTTTTCATGGCCCAAAATATCCGCTATCGAGAAACTTTTAACGCCTTCCAAATTGGATTTTGTATTCGACGAGGCGGTATTGGTGGCGCTGGTATTTTGTAAGGCTACAGGACTGGGCGATCTTTCTTTATGGCTGCTCTCTGTGTCCTCAGACATTCTGAGGCGCTTTAGAGGTTGGAAATATTCCTCTGGCATGGAACCGACGGCGGCTCTTGTTAAACCAGCCGCCGCTGCTGCCGCCACTGCATGTTGATGCATCAGCAATTGTTGCTGATGGTGCAATAAGTCAATTGCATTGCGATTTTGTGCTGTATTCGGTAAAGGACTGGGTGCACCGCCCACCGATATTTCCGATTCTGCTGGACTGGCGGGACGCATGGTGGGTGGACAAAGCATAGTTTTACTAACTACACCGTATATTTAATAAAAATTGTACACAAAAGGAAAGTATATTTTTTTTTTACTTTTTCAGTTTAAAATAATATTTTTTGTTTTTTTTTTTAATAAAAAATTCTTTTTTTATATTTTTTGTTTTTAATTCTTTTTGATTTTCAAAAAATTCTTCTTTGTTTTTAGCACAAGCAATATTAAAACAAGAAACCAAAAAACGACACACACAACAACCGTTTAAACGTCTTATCTTGTTAACAGTTCACCACATACTAAAATTAAAATCAATCAAAGCCAAATCATTGCTCAATTTGAACGACAACAGCACTCTTTAATTTTCTGTTTGTTGTTGCTGTTGTTGTTGTTTTTCTTTTTTTCTTCTTGTTACTCTTTTGTGTTCTTATTTTGAATTTTATTTGTGTGCTCACATAATTGTAACAGTTTCTTTATTTTATTTTTTTTTTCTTCTTATTGCTGTTGTAGTTGTTAGTATTGTTAATACAATATGATCTTATTTTCTTGTTAACACTCTACTCATGCTCTTTAAAACATGATGATGATGATGTTGATGACGACGACGACGACGATGTTATTGTTGTTGCTGCAGTTACGAAAAGCAAAAAACAACGTAAACAAAACGAACGAAATAAACCAACGTTACGAACAGACGAAAAAAAAATCCCATCGAGTGTAGTAAAGAACCTCACCTTACGATGTTTCACAAACAACTGTTCGAAACTAGATTGAGTACTGCTAACTAGACAAGTTGATTTTCTTGTTTTACTCTCTGTTTTGGGTTGTTTTTTTTCTCTTTTTTTGGTGTTGTTGTTATTTTGAGGGTAATTTATTTTTTTATAAATGCTGTTGTTAGTGTTGTTGTTGTTATTTATTTTAACAGGCATGGTAGGCTGGTATATGTATGATGAATAAAATAAATGGTGGTGTTACAGTGGTGGTGTTTTAATCAGCATAGCATTTATGTGCATGTGTGTGTGTGTGTGTGTAAACAACAAATTGAAATCGTTAGGCTTTAAGGCAGAGACTGACTGCTGCTGCAAATATAATAACGTTTACGCTGCTGTTATGTTAAGGTTTAAATATATCAGGGCTTGTTTGTCGGTGGTTAAACTTTTCAAACATACACACACACCCATACACCAGCAACAAAAGCAAATCAACTCAACTCCCAAGCACTTAACACACTACACAAGAGAAAAAATAAACAATCTCTGCCTTTAACTAGAAAGAGTACGGCATATTCTTGTATTGCGTACCACAACACAGTAAAGAAAAGTCTGGCTATATAGTGTTTGAACCTAAAAAATCTTTGTTTATCTCTGTTTCTCTCATGGTTACCTTGGCGAGTAAGAATAGAATCAAAAAAACAATGTATATTTTTACTCTTCTTTTGAAAGTAGTTTTAGGCGTTGATATGTGTAAACCAATCATTTTCGGTATTGTTAGCACAATGGTGGTTCCGCCAAACAGAAAAAAAAAACACACACTCAACAACAAACTACAACAACACTATGTAACGGTAATTATGGCGATCATCATTAAACTGTAAATATAACTTATTTTTGTTTTACTGTTGTTGCCTGCTTGCTATTAACGTTTGTTTGTTGTTTGTTGTTGATTTGCGTGTTAATTTAAATGTTTTGCAGGCTGAATTTATAACGTTAAATATTAAAACTCTCTATCGCTCTCTGCTGTTGTCTTCTATACTTTTTTAAAGGGTTTTTTAACATTTGCATGCGAAATAGAAAAATATTCATTCTCTCTTAATTTGTAGGGAATTTTTTTGCTTAACGAGACTGTATTTAGTTGAAACAATTTTTGTTTCTAATTGCTGGTGTTGTTGTTGTTGTTGCTGTAGTTTATCTTCAAAAATATTTGTTGAAAATTCAAATATTTTTCATATAATTTTTGCCGTGGTTTTTTGGTTTCTTGTGGTGAAACAAAGTTTGAAAGTGTGTCTTGGGTGTGCGATTGTTGTTGGTGTTTTATTGTCAATCAAATCAAATGAGTATTTAAGCCAAAGTTTTATTGAATTTATTTCGATTCTTTAGGGCTGATGTTTCTGCTTAAGTTTAAATTTATTTTGTGGGATAACTGAGCCCATAAGTGTTTAGAAATTATATGATAGTGGTGGTGTGATTCAAAAAAATTAATTAACAAAATAAATATGAGGGCAGAAGTGTCATTTCCGCCGGGAAAAATAATCCTGAAATTTATTCAAAACTTATTCTGAGCCTTTAGGTTTAACACGTTGACTGCCACGGTAATTTTCAGAAAACTGGCCAAAAATGACAAATTGATTTTTTCACATTTTGTGAGTACGAGATAACTCGTAGTTGGCACCCTAGAGGGGAACGAGGAACGAGTTATCTCGTAGTTGACAGTCAACGTGTTAAATTGCAGCAGGAAGAGTTTTTCAGCACTTCTGCATGTGAATTTACAGTGTTAGGCACTTATTTATTTATTTATTATTTACAATACAATTTATATTTAATTATATACTAGCGGCGTAATTGTGACCATATGTTCGGTGTAGTGTAACAGACCAGAGTCTAGAGTGGGAATCGAACCCACGACCCTCACTCTAATAGCCTAGCACAATACCCACTAGACTACTTGGGCATCCATGTGTTAGGCATTTAAATTTAATATTTCTTGTAAAAATCTATAAGTTTTTATTACTTTGGCTCATTTCCGTTTAAAATGAAAGCGTTTTGTGGAATATGCTTTCAGTCATCGTTTAGAGTTTGTTTCGATACTATGACCCTGTGCCCTTAAGTTCAGTAGATCAAAGAGGTAGTCAATGGAATTTAAAGGTGATGATTTTATCGATGAGACAAAACATTGACCAGCATTCGATGCTTAAAGCTTTTCAATCAATCTCGATTTGTGTTTCAAATCATTATCCTCGTACAAACGCAGACTATCGTGGCAAGATTCATATAAATAAATTTTCTTTTTATAAATAAATTTTTTCATGGCAAGAGCTAGCCATAAACGCATGATGAGACAGTAGTTCCCTCCTGAGGTCCATAGGATCGGCAAAATCCATACGAGGGCGAATCCATCGGAATGTTTCATAATGTGGCAGTGATCTTTGGCAACCACAATAGTGCTATGCTTTGTTTTTCTGATATTAAAAGAGGACGTAATTATTTCCTCTTCTTATCCAGATCAGTATAGCAGTGCCTCCTGCCGTATAACAGCCGGATAATACAAAGTTTAAGTGAAGCAATACGGAACATACGGGGATTGTGAGCTCTTTACCAGCCCTAGTCTATTCATCATTAATACAATAACCGGTTATATCCTTATGTACTGGACTTCAGGACAGAAAGTTTCCTTTCAATAATCCGTAATTTCCTTGGAAAACTTTCGATATTAATGGACGAGAACAGACTTCGAAGTGATGTTCATAAGAGATTTCACTGCGGTTTAGTACATCAGAAGATCCTGCCACCCAACAAGCACTCCAAGTGCTGAAGTATTAAATCTATGATCACCACCTGCAGGCAGTTTTTGGCGGAAGTTTGGTGACAGAACCTGTTCCACCTAGTACTTCGGCTGTGTTTATGTAGACCTCAAGGATATTGGCGATAGCCTAAGGGTTATTAGTCCCCCACCTTGCTAGTTGGAGTCCAGAAATCAAATATTCTCCAAAGAAAATCATAAGAATCAGTGTAGGCATGCTCAAGGTCATTCCAAGTTGTAAAAATACGAGAAAAACATTCACAAGAATTAAGAATTTTTAAAATCTATAAAGTACCATGACACTCTGACCTCTGCTGTACCATCCACTAACTATAATAGCAGCAGTGAGAACCACATAGCAATGTAATGTAGCGACCAATAAATGTTCTTAGAGTTCCTAGTTTATAGGCTACGACTCATGGATCTGCTACAGTTTATCAATCAACTGTTTAGTTGAGAAATGTTGCATGGATGAGGAAGCTTTGTAAGTCCAACAAGCAGGTTCGATCAGAAATAAGTTGCTCAGGAAGGTGAGTATTTTAAACAGGGCTTTGGTTAAAGTTGCGGAAAGGGCCCTAATGACCAGGACAACTAATAGTCTGCAAACTCTGTATGTGAGCTTGCAATATCGCTGATATTTGCATCAGAGATCAGTAACGAATCGTTTTTTCGCAACTCATACACACTCATGATATTTTGAATATAAGTGAGTGTGAGTGAACATTATTGAAATTTAACTATGTACTCTGATTCAATCATACTCACTACAACGTTGAATATGATGAGTACTTCAAACTTTGAATGTGAGTATAGGTGCAATGATATTGTTATGTTTTTACCTTTTTAAAAACGTTTACAATATGAGTTCGTTGATTGCAACAAAATAAAAATAATAAAAATAAATTGGTCTTTCGTTTCAAATAAACTCTTTATTGTTCGCACTACATTTGTGTGCCACCATCTACAACTTGACGAATACAACAATAATTCCTTGTTCGTAATTCTTCTTTGCGTATAACGCAGATCTCTTCAATGGCGATCTTCAAACAACGACTATTCTCTTCACACGCAACGCGTCTTTACACAAGACTGACTGAATTATTACTGCTCGTTGCCTGCCTTTTCTTGCCTTTTTATATGCTCATGTAAACAGTCTGATGAAGGTTCTTGAAGTAAAATGTTCGTGAATTTGCCTTCTTGAGAACTCTATTGCGACTTCATTGTTGTTTGTGTACTTTGCTCACATTGCTTGTTGTTGCGTTCTCGCTTACTTGTCTATTCCCTTTTTCGTTCATACTGATGTTGTTGGTTTACTTGTAACAAGTTCGTTGTATTTGTTTGTGTAGCTTTTGCTGCTTTTAATATTAAACGATGTACACCGTTTCCATTTTCGTAACAGTATGAATGCGTATAAGTATCAGAAATTATGAGTATGATTCGATTCTACTCATCTATTTGAATACTCATCGCTGATCTCTGATTTGCATACCGTCTACCTTAACATAAATTCAATTCGTATCGTTTGTTTTGGGTCCAAAAAGGACTCCAAACTTGAAGTGAAACTCAAGGCATCTGCTGTTGCCAAGCAATTAAGAAATGAAACCCCTTCTTTCGCGCTCTCTAAATCATAAATAACTATGTTAAGAGTTGCTTTACAGCTGCCCTTCACCTGCAGTTGCATAGTGAAGCTGCAACTCTTACTCGCTTTGGTTGTATACATACGTTCTGGTGGCAATAATTCAAGTTTAACATTTGAAAACACTTTGGAAAACCCTTTTTAAATTCAGCTTGAATTGTGCCGCTTAATTCAAATGCCATAAAAACTCTGTGTGTGTGTGTGGGTTTTTCTATACATTTTTTCTTCATTTTCTTTATTGAATAGAAAACCCACACAAACTCAATTGGGGGGAGAAAATCAATCGAAAATGATTGTTGAACACCTTTCAGCGTTTAGTTAAGCGTTTTATTAATCAAACCTCCACACTCATACTCGATTCTAAATTGAAATTCAAATTTAATATGTAAACAGCAGCATGTGTAGACAGAAAACCACACACAGAGACGGAAAAGTGATTAAAAAATAAGAAATGTTTTCCTGTGTTACCCACAAACCAGCCACTTCACCTGTGTGAATTATTATTTCACCAGCCAGTTTAAACCGTGGCACAGGTGTAACAATTTAACGAAAATGCTTTCGTTTACATTGTGTGGGAAATGAAATGAAATGAAAAAAATCCTTGTTTTTCTTTTGTTGGGCATTTCATATGCAATTAACACTTTCCCTACTACTGTGCTATGCCAGCAGAAAAACCAAAGATTTCCCACGCAATCCTTCACCTTTTAAAAAATGGACCCCAAATGATAACCAAAAACGGGGCACCTTTTCTTGATGCTGTTAACATCCGTAATACGAAATGAATTTTCAATTTCAATTCGGATTCTTGCTTTCATTAACTCTATCTCCGCTGCTAGAATATAAGCAGAAGAGGAAAAAAATGGGAAACAGAAGCGTTGCGTTAACGACAAATCCAATTGGCGGCATTTGCTTTGATGCTAACGCTGATGCTCTGATGTTTGTTTCGCGGTCAGCATCAAAATGCTGGTGAATGAATTGTAAAACGAAAATATTTGTATGATTTGCCTCTGTTCTGTTCTGTTCATACGGGGGTTTAAATGTTGTTTTATTAATTCCCTTCCTCATGCCCTTCTCTATTCAATGTTTGGAAAAAATGCTGCAACGGTTGCTAAAGGTTACACGCATACGTGGGCTACTACTCTGACTGATCTCCGACTGCTGTTGTGTTAATTTTTCTTTTTTTTTCTTTCGTTTCGTTTTTGTTTTTGTATTTTAATTTTTATTATCAACTACTGTTTGTTTTTGTTCCTGTTGTTGTTGTTGTTTAATATTGAAAAATACCTTTTCTTGTTGTTCTCAACTGCATTCTCTAACCTGGGGTTGCATCCAACTGTGTGGCCTCCAGTAGTGGTGGTTCTTCAGTTTCACTTTTGATTTCGTTTTACTCTTCGATTTCAATGTTGAACTGAATGTTTGAAAGTATTTGACGAGCATACATAGTTTCCCCTTGTCATTTGGGTTTAAAGTTTGAGACTCAATGACGCCGTAATCTTATTTAAAACGCAGTTGTTTTCTGATAATTTGTAGGGTTTTTTGTTAGAAATGAAGCCAACCACTAGCTGTTTATATGCATCATAGTCCAGTAGGTAGCGTGTTGACTTATTAGACGTGAGGTTGTGGTTCAAACTCCTGCTCAAACATCTCGAACAAAACGAATTCGTAAACAAATATTTCTTCGGTGACTTCCTCTCAGCAGATTTGTTGCAAAAAAAAACTCTGAGAGTAAAATAAAATTGACACGAACAGCTTCTCAAAAATCTGTCATTGGATGTCGACTTTAAACTGTAAGACTCTCCAGTCATGTATGAAATTAACGCACACAACATGGGTGGTGTTGGAAGCTGGGTTGTAATCTTGACTAAAGGGTTGAAATGCCCAATTAAGCAAGGAAGAAATTGCGTCTGCTTACTTAAGTTAACTAGACTGCTTATCATAGCATTTGTAAATTCCTGCAGCTACGTTTTCGTAACTCTTTAACCAGGCATGTATTCGAAGGCACCAGTGATTCAATATGAGTGATCTGATCTCTATGCAATTGGATTCAGTTTTCCATCCATTCTTTGTGAACGTTTGTCCTCAGAAGAGGAGCGCCCCTATCATATTTGAACTCATTTCAGCTATTCGGCTATGTCTCTAAGGAAGCGAACATGGAGGCCGTTAATAAAGAACAAGGAATTTATGTTCGTACGGGCCATTGTAGTTATTTGTGGTCAATCCCCAGTTTGAAATTGATTGATGCCAGTAGGAAATCCTTATTTATTTACTAAAAATTTTAAAATTTCAAATTCTTTCAATTGTTGTTCCTTTAAATTTGGTTTTCGTTTTGAAATTTTTACCAATTCAGCCTCATAGAAAACCGCTGTTTACTGAAGACGTTAATTATTAAACACACACATGCTCGCTTACAAAAACTGTGTGTTTTATTATCGTTCAGCTGCCAACAAAAAAAAAAAAACTCCAAGAAAATCAAATTAAATTGAAAGAGCAAAGAATGTAGCAAGAGTTTATAAAACCCGTGTGTATTTGTTTGATTTAATCAAACAGTTTAAATGCAACACACTTTTTGAGTGGGTGTTGGACAACACATCAAAGGAAAACGACCGACCGACCGAATGTTTCTAATCTGAAGCGTTATTTAAATCGAAATGCAGTAAAAAACTGAAATCAATGCATATAAAACGACAAAATGATCCACTACATCATTGTAGTATTAAATGTGAGGCCATGCTTCAAACCCTTGCTTTGATATCTCGATCAAAAGGAAATTTGTAAGATTTTTCCTTAGGCGACTTCCTATTGGTAGTCTTCTGGCAAAAACTCTGAGTGTAAATAAAACTGTCATGAAAAGAGTCTCAAAAAAATCTGTCGTTCGGTATCGACTTTAAACTGTAGGTCCCACCACTCATGTATAAAAATTAAGACAAACAACATAAGTGGTGTGAGAAGCTAGGTCTAATTCCTGATTGAATGGTTGTATTGACCAGTTAAGAAAGTAAGTGAGTACAGTGTGATACCCAACAGTGCAACATATTTACATATAATTAGTAAACTGATTGAGCAAATGGTTCTCAACCAAGTTTGAACCAAAAATAAGTTGTAATAAAGTATAAAGTCGCCGTAGGTAGTGTGTTGGCATATTAGAAGGCCACGGTTCAAACCCCAGATGAGACATCAAAGCGAAAATATGAAAAAAATGTCTCTTTGGTGGCTTCCTCTCAGCAGATTTCTGGCAAAAACTCTCGGAGAGTAAACAAGAATTGCCATGAAAAGTTTCTCAAACAAATCTGTCGTTCGGTATAGACTTTAGACTGTAGTTCCCACCACTCATGTATAAAAATTAAGACAAACAACATAAGTGGTGTGAGAAGCTAGGTCGTAATCCTGTCTGAAGTGTTGTAATGACCAATTACGTATACATATGTATGTAAGTATAAACGGCCTGATAATCCATCAGAGTATAATTAAAACAGTTGCAACCATCAGCTCAAACTTAGTCCACGATTTGCACCATTATAGCGCACCATCTGTTGTAATTTAAAGTATTTACTCAGTAGCCGCCCAGGAATTTGATTACATTGTTATCGTACGTTGTTTAGTTGGTTGGTTGTTTGGTGGTTTATCGATTCGCTGGCATTTCTAAATATTTGACGAGAATACATACATATGTATGTAAGTATTTGAGTGTGGAGTTGCCACACTTTTCTCAGCTTTATTAATTGTTAACGCCATCATGCTGCGGTGATTTTGAAAAGCAAATGAAACACGGCTTGTAAACAAGAATTTTTGGTTTGTTTTTTCCAAAAACTGAGATTTTATTTGCTTAACTGATTAACATTTCGTACATGGCCGGTGGTTTAGTTTTGAAAACAAAAGATTTCTACCGCAACTAGCGATGAGAGGCAACTCTGTACAAGGTACAGTGATAATAAGCAAAATAAGCAAAAAATCCGACGTGGTTAAACCGTGTTTTGAGTCAAGCTTTCGTTCATTGTCTGTGACAATTTAAAAATTTCAATTTTTTTTAGCGCCAATTGCTAATTGAACGCACCTCTGTTTGTCAAGCGCGGCGCCTTTAGGCCACCGAACAGGGTTATTGGCGGGTTTTTTTTCAGAAGAAATCTTTCGCAAATTGCTTGTTTTTAAACAATTTTACTTCAGTTTACTTTCAAAAATAAAATTTTTTCAATATAAAAAAATAAATTTTTTTCCAATCTCTTGAAATGATTAATTCCGTTAAATTTGTTGTGTTTATTGTTTTTGTAATTTCATTGAAATGGTTTCATTTGTTATGGCCAAAATCAAAAATATGTACAAATAATTCAGTTGAAGATTTCTTTTTCTTTTTTTCAAAAAATTTTTTTTTTCATTTTATTTGTCAAACATTATGGGTGGCCATAAGAGGATTATGATACGAAATATTTGCCAAATAATGTCTCAAAAATATTTCCATTGTTAAGCGATAAAAATTGTTTCGTTTCTTCAGTTCATGTATACAAAAATTGTTATGAAATATTTTTGATTTTTAAATGGAAAATAAAACAAATCTTTCAGTTTCAAAAGGCAGAAGAAAAAGCTTCAAAACTATGCAAACATTTTGAAAGCTGGGTGGTCTTTTCAAGTTAAAAACAAAAAGTACAAGTGACTACATCTTGAATGCATTAATAGCAAACATTAATTGCAATAATCACTTGAAATCTTAGTAGCGACCGATAATACTGAATCAGTTTGATGAAGTCACGATGGTCTAGTAGGCAGTGAGTTGGCTTAAAAGATGATAAGCCGTGACTCAAACCCTATCAGGCATCTCGAACAAAACAA
The DNA here is from genome assembly GCA_930367235.1 of Sarcophaga rosellei. Lineage (NCBI taxonomy): Eukaryota > Metazoa > Arthropoda > Insecta > Diptera > Sarcophagidae > Sarcophaga > Sarcophaga rosellei. Next base: position 5,201,536 of record OV884017.1, on the reverse strand, counting down.
AATACGAAAAAATATTTCTTTCGGCGACTTTCTCTCAGCAGTTTTCTGGCAAGAACTCTGAGCGTAAAAAAAATTACCGTGAAAAGTTTCTCAGAAAAATCTGTCGTTCGAAGTCGACTTTCAATTGTAGGTCCTGCACTCAAAGAAAAAATTAGCACATACAACAAGGGTGTTCAGAGAAATTAGGTCGTCATCCTGACTGAAGGGTTGTAATGGCCACTTAAGTGAGTAAGTTTTGTGGGTAGCGTGTTGGCTTCTTAGGCAAAACCTTTAAGTTTAAACTTCAGCTGGTACTGTGCAAAAAAAAATTAATTCCTTTCGACAAGCCTCTCTCTCTCTCTCTCTCTCTCCCAGCAGTCTTCTGAAGAAAGCATTGGTGTAGTTAATTGCCATGAAAAGGCTTCTTAAAGTTCTTGTTGGGTTTATTGTAAGCGGCGATAGACCTTTTTGAATGAATGAAATAAATTGCTTTCGTTTAATAGGAGAAATTGCGGACTATGTACATATGTACATAGGCTGACATAGACTTGCTTTTGAATTTCTTTTTTTTTCTCTTTTTGTAAAATAAAGAAAATAAATCTAAACTACAGCCTAGCAATTGTGAATGAAATGAATACACATAACATGGTGATGTGAGAAACTAGGTTGTAATCCTGATTTGAACCTACTACTAACCCGACTAGACTTGAAGCCTCCGTAGACTAGTAGGTAGTGTTTTGGCTTATTAGACGTGAGGCCATGGTTCAAACCCCCGGTCAGACAGCAAAACGAAATATGTTTGAAAAAATATTTCTTCGGAAAAAACTCTCGGAGAGTGAAATAAAATTGCCATGTAAAGTTTCTCAAAAATGTGTCGTTCGGAGTCGTCTTTAACTATAGGATCCGCCATTCACGTATAAAATTAACACACACAACATGAGTGGTGCGAGAAGCTAGGCTGTAATCCTGACTGAAGGGTTGTTATGGCCAATTATGTATGTATGTATGTATGTAATCCTGACCAAAGAGATTGTAATGACCAATTGTGTGAGACTTTTTCGTTTTCTAAAACAAGCGATTTCGTGGTAAAGAAAAGTACTCAACATCACCAATATTATGGGCCATAATAAAACCTTTTAGTCAGTATTACAGCCTGAACCATGTGTTTCCATTAGATTTATAGATTAGTGGCGGCATCTGCAATTTAACACCGATACCGTTTCATAGATTTGAGCTGCTTACAGGAACACATATTGCCATTACGTGCAATATCCATTTCTTAATGAAAATGTTTATGAATTTCGTGCACATTTGTACGTATGAATGCATGTTTGCTTGTAAAATTACTTTCCAAATTAATTTATTCATTTTTTTCTTCATCATTTTTAATGTAAACAACGATAATTAAATGCAATATTCTAATGCTATTTAGAGGTACTAAATTGTTAATCGTCGTGTTAAACTGAAATGAATTTTTTGTTTTGCATTAAAAGAAAAAAAATGCTGAATTTATTAGCACTTTTGCAAGATTTATGCATTTCTTGTGTAATAGCCAAGTCTAGACTTAAAAGTTCATTGCTTTTCCTCTTTTCTTTATTAAATACATTTAAAGTTCTTAAAAAGAGCGCCGCTCCTCCATATTATTTTATTGGAAGAAATTAAACAAAAATGCATAATTTTCATATGTACATATGTATGTATGTTAGTGAGTGCAATCAATCTTAATAAAACCCTGTAGGTACTACCGTAATTGTTAATTTTAAAAAATTTAAGAGAACCAAAAAAAAAAATACTTCCTTCTGGTCTTTATTGTGTATGCTTAACCTCGTTCAAGCGCCCTGAAAAAAGGTTTAAAAAAAAACCACAGGCAATTAATTGTTTTCAAAAAAGAGATAAAAATGCATAAGAGTTTAAGTTTTACAAGCAGAAACTGTATGCCGCTATTTTTAACGTTACCCAAAATGTACCGCTATGGCCATCTAAATTCACACATTCAGCAGCAGGGTCTTGCCAAACGCCTAATGATACGATAAAAGACGTATGTATGTATGTATTCATACAAGCAAGGAAGTCAGAAAAACAAAAGACAAGAGACGAGACACACACAGAGAGAGAAATATTTAAAATTTATGTTTTATATGATAATAAATGTTATAATAAAAGCAACAACAATAACAGTAACAGCAACGTTGAATAAAAGAATTGTACTTTGTGTACCATGCATACCACACCTAAAATTAATTGTTTCACTAAATGTTTGTTGTTTTTGCCATCAAAGAAACAACAACAACAATAATCACGAAAAAGAATTACTTACTGACGAAAAACCGTCATTAAAATTAATCAAAAATTATTTGCACCCTACAATGTCAATGGTCGCTTACAGCATGAGTTTAGTATAAACAGAACGATGCTTCAAATGAACATACAAACGAGAAAAAGTTATTTAAACGTTTCGAGTTAAGCAAACTGGTCCAAAGCTGCCTCTTAATACAGCACACATCTTTAATCAAACAGCATAAGTTTGCAGAGAGAGGGAGAGAGAAGATAATTTGTCTAAAGCTAAGTTTAGATTCGTTTCTTAATATCCTAAGTAACTTCTTTCAGTATAGCTTTACTGTGCAATGCATGGAGTTCGAATTTGTTTAAGATAATCGATATGAAGTCGTTGCAGTCTAATAAGTAGTATGTTTGCTAAGAAAACTTATGCGCTAAAATACAGGACCTCGTTATTAACTTTTTTGCTATTTTTCCAACACAGTCTTGCAGCAAATGCCATTTGAGATAGTGAAGCAGATTCCCTCCACACACTTAACTGGTTTATGTTTAGGCCGTTTTTATACTGAAGGGTTGTAATGAGCAATTATGTATGTTATGTGTGTATGTAGGCTTCAAGATAGAACTTCTATCAGACCAAATGCGTCACTTGTCTCAATGCGTGATAATGTCCTATTACGCTGGCATGTAATTTTATCGCAGGACTCCTCTTTCTTATTCGAGAATCTCAGATTCTAAATAAAATCGATTGTCTATCGTCTAAAACCTAGATTTAGTAGGAGATTTTAGACATGAATTCCAAACAAGAAACAATGGTCATCTGACATGATCTGTTCGGAAGATTCTGTAGAAGTTCTAAGCTTGAGAATACTGGTAGGCTGCGGGATTTTCTCCGAAGCATTTTATCGTAGTCTATCTCTCAGCTAACCTCCAAACCATAACCAAAAATCACACCGCAGTACTTATATTGCGTAAGAGATCGCCAGGCAACTATCAGATCTCTTCCGAAAGCAATCTTCACGTCTAAATAGGTTGGCATAAGTCTTAATGGACTAGTCACAGTGTTATCCAGTATAACTGTGTAGGTAATGAACTTACCAATAGACTCATACCGAATACCAATCAATACATGAATATTTTTGCCAGGCTTTCTATTAGTCACGGCTTTTAATTGGACGCTGACAAACTGTTCCTCAAATCTGCTTTATTGCATACCCACCTCGTCTAAATTGGTGAAGACATTGCAACTACCTGCGAGTGACTGCTGCAGACGTTCTTTGCCAATTCCTGTCTCTGGGTCATCCCAGACTTTTCTCTTTTGAATCACCGTTGCCCGATCCTCTCACGGGGCTATAGTAAGAAGATATCGGATTAATCCCTGAATTCATTAAATTCGCCAGGATTCGAAGCCGTTATGCTGGTTGTAAAGACCGGCTAATCACTATTATTCAGTTGGTTTCTGGGGCAACGATTTATATGGCAACACAACATGCCGATATGTGGGCTCAAGTGACCTTTAATTTAACAATGCAACCACTGTCATTATCTAGCCCATATGATGTTACTCGTATTGTTTTTTCTACATCATAAAGCAGATGTGATGCAATCCTTTAAGAGTTTCGAAAGGTTCAGTGTTCGCCCAGCTCTATCTATGCACAGATTTATTGGAACAATAAGAGCAGATTCCCGTTCAATAACTCTCAAGGCCAATAGCATACAGTAATGAGACGATCTTAAAAGCATACATGAATTGTTCTGTAATGAAGCAGAAGAGTAGTTGAGGGAGTTCGTTCTGTTACCCATATCGTCCTTCATACCAAGAAAAAAGCCTAATATGCCATAGCTTAGCATATGATCGACGGTAACTACTTTAAAGTGTTTTTGTTTAATGTAACACAAGCATTTACTTATACAGTGGTTGGCAGAAAATAAGTAACACTATGGGTAACATTTAAGCCAATAAATAAAACTATTTGGTAAGTTTTGCAATTGAGATGTATGTTTACTTTTGTTCTGAATTGTTTTCCGTTACTTTGGTTGCCTAGACACACATCATCACGACATTCATCCATTCAACTAAACAACAATACATTAATTTTTAACTGTTTTTTTTACTGTTCACATTTTGTTTTGTTTTTGTTGGTTTTGTTGTATTATAATTATGAAAATTGTTTTTGTTTTTGTTTTTTAACATCTTGATTACTTTAACAATATAGCGGTAATTAATAATAAAAATAATAAAAACAAAAACAAAAAAATCAATGGAAAAAAAGAAGAGAAGAAGAAAAAAATCGAAAAGTAATCAAAACACTGAAGTCTTTAACGTTGGACGACAACGACAACGACGATTTGTTAATGATCACTATACTGCCCATACACGTACTTATATGGCAAACACATTGCATTGTTTGGTCAAATATTCGGCGGCTGTATGTACTGAAAATTAATAATAAAAATAAAAATTTAATTTGTTTTCTTGTAATAACCAAAAATCCATTATCATGTTAAGTTGTCTTGTGTTTTATTTATTATTTCGTTTCGTTTTTATTTCAATAAAATATTAACGTTTTTAAGTCATTTTTATTTGGCCGTGTTCTCTTTCTAAACGATTCAGTAGTTGGTTGGCCTGTCTGTCAGTTGTCAATTAATGATTATTTCTAAGTAATTCAAAGCTTTTGTAACTTCATTACCACATACAACAGGCCTACGTAGCCATTAAACCTTATTTTAGAGTTGCTAATTAATTATTACTTCACAATCCATGAGCTGTTCGTGAGATTTCTTTCCTTTAATTTACAAAAAAAAAACTAAAATTCAAAAGCAAGTCAATGTTTGCCTCTATACATACGTAATCTGTATTAGTATCTGTAGAGACCACAATTTTCTTATTAGAAGGTCTTTCGACCTTCTTTTAATTAAGTCGAACAAGAACTTTAAGCAGCTTTTTCATTCCTTTTAGTTACTCTTAGAGCTCTTCCCAGAAGACTGTTGGGAGAGAGAGAGAGTGTCGTCGAAAGTAATATTTTTTTGTTACACAGTGTCAACTGAGGTTTAAATTTAAAGCTCTTGCCTAAGAAGCCAACATGCTACTCACAAAACTTACGTACTTAATTAGCCATTACAATCCTTTAGTCAGGTTTGTGCCCTAGTTTCCCACACCCATGTTGTGTGTGTTCGTTTTATCTATGTATGAGTGCCAGGACCTATAATTAAAAGACGACTTCGAACGACAGTTTTTTGAGAAACATTTTAGAGTTTTTGCCAGAAGACTGCTGACAGGAAGGTCGACGAAAGAAATATTTTTCCCGTATTTCGTTTTATTCAAGATATCTGGGTTGGCGTATGATTTATGGCCTCACATATTAGACTACGCGACCCCGCCAATACCACATAGTCTTTCAGAATTACAATCAGAAAGATATTGTGGCATGCAATGCACGATTGTAAGCAGATCTTTATGGTATTACTTGGACAACATCTTATTTCGATAATCTTGAGAAGAGTAATTCTATTCTGGGCAACACCAGGCCTCCTACATTCACAGTCTCGGGTTGGAAGGTACAGGATTTCGGACACTGTTATCAAGTGTCCAGGTCTGTTATCAAGCGATTCTCCCACTTGTTCTTGTTCATGGCAAACAGTTTTACTTTTTCTCAACAAAATCTTGTGGATGGATTGATTGAAACATTTTTCATTAGGGAATTTGACCAATAAACTTTACATTTTCATGCAAATCGAATGAAAACCTTTTTACTGCAAGCAAAACTTAGTTAAATTCTATACATTCTAGGGCAAAAGCCTCGTAAAAATATTCAAGTATTCAGCAATGGTTAGCAAATTGAAAATTTTGTTGCTGCTCACCTACTGAAAACTTTCCTTCTTTCTTTCTTATTTAATGTGGTATTGAGGGCTTTGAAAGAAAGCTGCTGACTACCGTAACGGGTGTTTTTTTTTTGGTTTAAAGGAACGCTTGTTTGCCCTCCTATTATGCTTCATAAAACTCAAGAGAAACAAAAACAATAAAATTGCTATGTTGGCCAAGCTAAGATTTTTGTAAAATTTTTAAAACAAACAAATGGTGCTCATTAAATGGTGCTCATCATCAAGTAGACAATTCCCTTCAACATAAAGAATCTGAATTTTATTTCATTTCACTTTAATGCCACGGAGGCAGTATGAATAACTTGAATCACTGACTGTATGTCGGCCACGCTGACTGCCTGTCTTTCTGCCTGCAATTATAATCTAACGATTGCCTTAAAAGCCACCGAATTTTCAACTGCAATTGCCCTCTCTCTCTCTCTCTCTCCTTGTGATGGTTGGTTGATGTATTGAATTTTTCTCTGTGCCTTCCTTGTTCCGTACTTTCGTAAGCATTTTCTTCGATGCATTGCTTGCTTCTGATCCTGTTGTTGTTGTTGTTTTTCTTCTTCTTCTTCTTCTGCTTCTTCTTTAGCGTGAAGCTTTTGAGCGCCATCTCGTTTAATGCCTTTAAGGCGTGACCAGGGTATTTTATAATATGAACTGATCAAAGGATGCCGACACATTTTATCTTGACCGCCACCGATGAGTCAACTAAAGAAACGAACTACAAGCAAATATTCAAAGATTCATACTCACTCGTATCCTCTGCTGCCGGCTTGCCAAAGTACTTTGATTTTGTTTCCATTTTTTTTTTGTTTTTGTTTCGTAGTCAATAACTTTTAGAATTGGTTACGGACTTAAAAGTTAAAGAATCTTTAAAGCAACGATGCTGCTGATGATGCAGGCTAATGCATGATGTTGATGCTGATGCTGGTGCCGATGATCATTAAGAGTTTTATTATGATTATTATGGCCATAAGACGGACCAAAAAGCTGTACTTGTCTCTATAACTAGAATTTAAGGCAGGCAATAATTTCATTAAAAGAAAACAACAACAAGAACAACTCGCAACTCGATATTAAATGCCTAAATTGCAGTGTGGCTGCCGCTGCACAACACAATAACAAATTGGCCAAACGGCCAGCCAATCGATTAATTTCTGGCATTCATTTAATCGCTCGTTCTTGTTTCGATAAAATTTTTCCTTTGATTCTCAAAATCGCTCCCACTCTCTCAGTTACTCTCTCTCTTTCAATTCATTTCGCTTCCTTTTTCCAAATCAAAATTAAAAGGAAAGAGAAAAATTAAAAGAATAATAATTAAAAGTACTCGTAATTAATACTTCATTATGCCTTTGTGCCACAAATGCAGCATGAATGCAACATTCATTCAGTCATTCACTCATTCAATCACACGGAAATATATTCATTACATGGGAAAAAAAATAAAATTTCAAATTTGTCACGCCTTTTGCTATGAAAAGGTTCCAGAAAAGGGCGCAGACAAAAAAATTAAAAAACCGGTGATGGAAATCACAGATCGATTATCACAACAACGGTGTTTATAATTCAAACGTTAAAGAAGCCACCAAGCAAACAACACTTCATTTAGTATAGGCGACAATGCCACAAAATGTTGAAAGTTATTATTTACAACAGCCCTCCGTTAGAGTTGTTTTGTGATAAAATTTTGGTACTCTTTTCAAAAAAAAAAGTACCAAACGTTTTACCCTTATTAAGTATAAGGGTGTCTGAGAATTTTGTTCCAAATTGTTTTGGGACGCCTTTAGCTAAAGGTGGTCAGAAAGAGGGTCAGAAGTTCTTGATATTCCGGACATGCCATATTCACTTGAGTCAACATATTATTCTAGTGTCGACAGAAGCATGCAAGAATAGCGGTTTTATAAGACAGTGCAAGAAACACTTCACTCCACCTGATCTCTATTATTTACACCACTTACATGCATTAAGAAAACGGAATACGATTACCATAAATAGGCCACAGCCTTGAAATCTATTTTGGGAATTCCCGACTGCGTACAGAGGTATCGGGAATGTGCTCATAATGACCACAAGGCACTCAACTTAATTGATTCCCTGTGTTATCGTTACTTTAACGAAATGTTTTTGATGGAAATGAACAGACTTGGTACCGACAATTGCATATGTATTTTTGCGCAGCACACGTTTGCCACGTAGAGCACATCCGTTCACGCTCATATTACACAATGTAGGGAATGCATTCTTTAGCTGTACAATTCATTTGAGAAACTCTCGTACCTCAGAAGTTTTTCCTGTCACTTGCAATCTGAACATATTCAAATCTGCCTCCGTTTTCTCCCCCATTATCCAACATTATCTTTACTTACTTAATTGGTCATTACAACCCTTTAGTCTGGATTACGATCTAGTTTCTCACGCTACCCATGTCGTATGTGTTATATTTTATTCACCAGTGGCGGGACTTACAGTGTAAAGTCGAGTCCAAGCGACAGATTTTTTTGAGATGCTTTTCATGACAATTGTATTTTACTCTCCGAGATTTTGCTAGAAGACGATGCTGGGAGAGATAGAGGGTCGTCGAAAAGGGTTTAAACTTAAAGCTCTTGCCTAAGAAGCCAACACGCTAGCGACAACACTTACTTACTTAATTAGATATTACAATCCTTCGTCAGTCTAATAACTTTGTTTCTCACGCTACCCATATTGTATGTGTTAATTATATTTACGGCGGAACCTACAGATTTTTGTGAGAAACTTTATTTTACTCTCAGAGTTTCTGCCAGAAGACTGCTGACAGAAAGACGCCGAAGAAATTTTATTTCGTTGTGTTCGAGATCCTGGGCAGGGGTTTGAACCACGTCCTAACCTAATTGGTCAACACACTACCTACTAGACAATGGCGACTTTGTCCCATGTTACTAGTTTACATCGAATTTTTCGAATAAGTGCCATCCCCTGATCATTGCTCGTGATACAAAGAGAAGAAAGAAAATATTTTAAAATAACATGCCATTGTAGAATGCCTAATAGTTGGTTGTGAACCACAGAGATCACCATTTAGTATTAAAAAAGGTGAGTAGAATCGAATCATACTCATAATTTCTGATACTTATACGCATTCATACTTATTTTTAATGTCATGGAACCTCTACTCATATTCAAAGTTTGAAGTATTCATCATACTCACACTTAATACCATAGATGGGCACTTTGCAGTACCAGTAAAATTTCAGTAAAAATTGATTTTTACTGATTACTGAAAAAAATTTCAGTATTTAGTAAAATTTTACTGTTAATGCAATCTAAATTTAAATGAAATTTAAATGAAATTTAAATGAAAAAAAGTAAAATTTTACTGTTAATGCAATCTAAATTTAAATGACATTTAAATGAAATTTAAATGAAATTTAGATTGCATTACCAGTAAAATTTTACTGAATACTGAAATTTTTTTCAGTAATCAGTAAAAATCAATTTTTACTGAAATTTTACTGGTACTGCAAAGTGCCCATCTATGCTTAATACACGAAACAGTATTATGAGTATTATAAGTATTTTTCTAAAGTTATAAATATAAATGAGTAGTTTTATGAATCAAACATAATTTGGAGTGGTATGAGTTTGATGTCAACATTGTACACATACTCATTGCATTACTGCACTTATAAATCAACGTTGTATTGAGTATGAATGAATCAGAGTACATAGTTAAATTTCAATATTGTTGGGTTACACTCACTTATATTCAAAATTTCATGAGTGCTTGTGAGTAGCGAAAATAAAACGATTCATTGCTGATCTCTGTTGTGAACCACTGTAACAACTTTGTTTGTGTTTTATATGAAGGGTTTTATAAAGAATCATAAAACTTTTGAACTTCTCTGTACTTTAAGTACTTTCTGCCACTATTTTTAGTACTTTTTCTTTAATAGTACCACTATAAATTATTATATTTCCCCCCTAAAACTTTTCCATTTGAAATTATTAACGCCACATAATAAAAGGCAAGGGAAGAGAAGAGAGAGTGCCCTTAAATGCTTTAAATGCTTTATTAAATGAAATAAATTTGTTAATGAATCTCTTTTGCCTCCTTTTCTTATTTTTCTTCGATACCAAACTATTGTTGTTGATCATATTTATCATCAACAACATCCTCAACATCCTCAGCAGCATCATTAGAGGCAGTAAAATAATCATTTTTCATTGTCACCCCAAAAGAAACAAAAAATATGTGTTGAATGGAGAGAAAAAGGCAAAAAGGCAAAAAGAGGAAGAGAAATTAAATCGTAACAATAAAACTGTCACCCCTAAAAGGTAAAATAATAGACAATTATGAGCATCATAGGCGGCGTTGTTGTAGTTGTCATCATCATTGTAAACATATTGAAACGGATAACACGAAACTACAAGATTTTTATGGAGTGTTACGGATGTCAAGTAAAACCTAAACCATAAGTGAGTAAGCGAGTGAATAAGTGACCGAGTGAGTGACAGAGTGACTGAGTGTATGTATAATAATAAACTCATAATCACTTTACACTGAATGACTTTATAAACTCCGGGTATAAATATGAACACAAAACACTTTTAATGGAGAGGCTGTTGGCAGGCCTAATTTTAAAAGTGTCAACTACAGACGACAGTCAGTCAGCATCTGTTCTTTACGATTTTACGCTGACAATCATTGCAAAGCATATGCGAAAGTGATCGGTTTTCTAAAGCGATCTTTAAAGCGAATCGATCTTTCTATGTGATCCACTGGAAACAATACGATTTTAATTACCCAGCCATGCTCAGCAGAATATTGCAAAAATTTTATTTTCACAAATAATTCGTTATGGTTTTTGAACAGAACAGTACCACATGACAAGAGATCGCTTTAAAGTCGAACTCATAACATATTTTCTTTTTCAGTTTCATTTCAATAAAGAATGAGTAGAATTGTGTTTCACATTTACTGTGTGTAATCCTATTCGTTGCGGACACTTGTTCCCTGTTTTTTTATTGCCCTTTTTTTCGTATCGCATTTAAATTGTGAAATGCCAAAACACTTGTTTTATTATTTGAAAACATGTCCCGCATCTGCTGGCCTCTATTTATGTACATATTTATGACAACAACGAAAGGGTTGTTTATGTCACTTTCAACTTTCTTTTGCCAATTTCGACTTTAAAGCCATAAGCCATTAGCTAAAGCCCTTATTACTGACAGAAAAACAAATTTATTTAAACGTTCCATTAATGACTGCATTTAAGGGATGTCTCTTGAAACAGGGGTTTTTAATCCGTCATCATTAGCACCTGCACTGGCATAACGAAAAATGGGCGTGTGAAAAGAATTTCCTTGTGACTGAACATTTTAATTTAATTTTATTGGCAAGTGTTAGTTAAACTGCATTCACTCGAATGGATTTGCAGAAATAAAACATTTCTAAAGATTTTTCAGTCCGAATTTCTTCAAATCATAATCAAGGATTTCTGTATTCAAAGTTCGGCTGGGAGTTGAAGGAGTAACTTATTGGAAATGTAAATGTCACAAGTAATGATATTGCGACGATATTGTAATTCTAATCAAAAGTAGGGGCGATATTAAGCGGAAAGTGAGGGAAGTCATGACAACGACTTGAGCATGTAAATGTGAACATGACTTTCAAATAGCGAAACATAAGTCGGGACTTCTATTTTCCGTCAAAGACCACTTTCCCGTGGTAATATGTATATGTACATAATATTCACTAAGAAGGTAGTCAATTATCCGAGGATAAGACAAGTTCTAGTCAACTTCTGTATATTATTAATATGGAGGACGGAAGTAAAAGAATTTACTAATCCATGTCCATGTACAGTGAGCGTTAAAAGGAACTATACATTAAAAAAGAACATATTTATATTAATAATTTACCGTTATTTTCATTTTAAAATTGCTTCATCGCCAGTTTTTAAAATTGAATGTAAAAAAAAAATACAAAATTTCGAAATATTTTTCGGGCAATCTCCTTAAGTGGTAAAAGTTGAGTTTGATGATAGTTAGAATTTTATCCATAGTGTCGAGATTCTTTTGACGCTCCATGTACATATGTCTTAGATTCGATCCTGACACATTTCTAAGGCAGACCCTTTTCAAGGGTCATGGCGCAAAAATTTACATGGAAAGTGGTGTACCCATGTACTTTTCTTCTCATTCAAAACTTTTGCAAGTCGTGATGTGTATACCTCCTACGTTTAAAAACAATATCCCGTAAAGACCCATTTAAGAAACTTATGTGATTACCTTCCAAAAGATTTATCGGTCCTTCCATTGTCTTGCAGGTCAAAGTATCACCAAATTTTCGTTCTCAAAAAGCGCTAAAGCGGCAAGTTTAACCAACATACCGTTGATAAATTATACGAAAAAAACAAAGAAACTCTGACCACTACTACTCTACTCTTCTGAGTTGGGAGTCTGGGAAGAGGTACAGTATGTTCTGGTAATCCCATGTGCATGTGTTCTACAAATCTGTCCTCGCTTTTCTGAGCGGAAAGCTCAATTAAAAAGCCTTAAGGGCCTTAATAGACTTCCTACCCAGAGTTCGTACCGATTTCGTCTTTCAACGGTGAAGTCTGATCCATAATATCCTGTTGTCTCCCACATTCCGCTATAAAATTTCCAATCACCGTCCGATTTTGTCCATTCCGACGTATCAACGGATTGAATTGGGTTCTCTCCCTACAGTTAAATTACGATATCGTTACTGTCAGTATCAAAATGCCATGGAACTTACAGCAGTTGAAACAGAATGCAGATTCAAACCAGCCTTGAGCTGATATAATGCAGAGGCAGTGTTTGCAAAGCAGTCTGTGAATATAACTTATTCTTCCCTTACCCGGTGTGATCAGTTCCCGCACCGGCAACATTGTCTTGGTAATTGCAAAGGAATTGCTCTCATCAGGTATCTTATGGGATAGCGTCCTACTGTTCGCGCCTATTTTCGAACTATTAGTAAAGACCACACATACATAATTGGTCATTACAACATTTAAGTAAGGTTTACGACCTAGTTTCTCACACGACTTATGTTGTGGGTGTTAATTTTATACTTGAGGGGCAGGACCTACAGTTTAAAGTCGACTCCAAACGACAGATTTTTGGGAAGCTTTTCATGACAATTTTATTTTACTCTGAGAGGAAGTCCCTGAAGAAATATTTTTTACATATTTCGTTTTGATGCCTGCCCTGGGGCTTGAACCGTGGCCTTGTGGCTAATAAGTCAACACATTAACTACTAGACTACGGCGATTGCTGATCCGTAAAGACCGCATACAATTAATAACACCTGGTAAATGTTCTTTACTAGGTAATAAAGCGAGATAGTGTAATAAGTGCAAATCACTAATGAATGTGAGCAAATCAGAAACGTCAACACAATTCCACAATATTTATCTCGTGTAGATGTGACAAAATTAGCATTCAATATTGAGAAAATCCATTAGGTGTTCTGGGTCCAGCCTTCCAGACTTATGTGTATATACGTATTCCGGATCCCTTTCTAGATTCACAACTTTGCTGCCCATTAGACCGCAGTGGCCTCATGCACAAGACAACTGAGCGGCAATATTTAGTGTTAAAAAATATAACATTTCAAAGTTCTTGATACATAAGAAGTAATTCTATTATTTTGTCCACCACTGTGTTTAGTTTGTATGTATTTTGTTTTTTGTCGTACAAAAATTAATTGGCATAATTTTTGAGGGGAATTATATCATCTCTAGCATGTATGCATGTACACTACAGTTCATTAAATGGCTGCGTATCTTAAATGGTTGCGAAATTTCAACAAAATTAATAGTCCTGTAAATTTCTCATTAGACCACATTACAAAATAGTATCAACAACAACAACAGCAGCAAAAACATTTTAATTTAAACGAAAACAGACAACAGCAGCATCAACTACAATACTAACAATAATAATTATGTCGGCAACAAATTTTAAAATGTTTATTTCTTTAATGGCTGGCAACACAATTAGAATTGCAAGACAAAACGATTACGAGACACAAATCTTTTACGATCTTTGAAAATTCAATTCAATTTTGTTGCTGTAAACGAGTGGCCAAAAGTGAATTGTAACTGTGTGGCAGCCTGCAACTGCTGCTGCTGCTGCTGATCATTATTGTGCAGGAGGCAGCGTTAATTTTGGCGGAAAATTTAACGTGACGTTTTTATAGCCAGCCACATAGCCACTCAGCCTGCTACTGAGTCAGTCAAGCAGGCTATTTGCTCTCCTTCGGCCTACACTGTGTGTAAAGGCAGTGCAAACAAAATTATAACGAATCAAATGGCCATTATCGGCGGAATGTTGGCGTTAAAAATGAGGAATTTTGGTCAATAACACACTGTGAACTGTGTAAACCGTTCGCTTGCTCACTCACTCACTCACTTGCGCATTCACCCGCTTACTCAGTCAGTTGGTTAGTTCGTTAGTCAGCCAGTAAATGATCGTGAGTGGCAATGCGAATATGTACGCTGACAACTGCAACTGGGTTGTGTGGCAGCTACTGCAACAATCTGACTGCTGTTGCTGCTGTTGTGTCATGCATGTGGCGATGATGTCGCCGACGATGGTGTTGGTAGTGTTGAGCTATTGGGTGTTGTTTTTAGCTGCTAATTTTTTTTTTAATTTGCATCGTTTGTACTGCAATTCGCATGTGCAATTTAACATTAGAAACGTTTGTTGTTTTTTTTTTTGCTTTTCTTGTGGTAGTCTTTTCCTCTTTGCTATTTTGCGGTATTTTTATGGTTTTTGCATTTATTAATTAGCTGACATGACCATTAATTTAAATCAATGATTAAACCTCGACGGGTGAACAAAAAATGTAGAAAAAAACCGAAAAAAAGGCACACAAATAATTATGATGATGATGAAGAAAAACCGACTGCATCGACTACCAGATATTCATTGTAAATTTAGAAAATTGCTTTGAGATGGTAATTAATGTGACTGTTTGGGTTTATGCTGCATTTTTCTAGTCTCTTAAGAGCGGGGGTCGTGTGAAAAATTACTGTAAATACAGTTAATGAATGCCAAATATTAAGGGCTCAGTAAACAGAGCAAATAATTGTAAGTAATTTTCATTTAATAAGCGAAAGTTTATCCCACAAGTCTTTCTAGATCTGAATTAAATTCAGATCTAGTCTCCCTCATCACCTATGTTATGTGTGTATTAAATTTTAATATGACAGGTTGAACCACAGTTCCGGTTTTCACTTCGAATTATTTTTTTTTTATCAGAGTTGTACTTTAAATTCAAAGCTCTCTTTCCCTACTCACTTGACTAACTACAGCACAATATTTGTTCTCAGTGTGGTCAGCGTGGTTCTGAGTCAAGTCGCCGTAGTCTAGTAGGTAGTGTGTTGGTTTATCAGACGTAAGGCCACGGTTCAAACACCACTTCAGCTGCGTAGATCTCCTGTTTATTCGATATGTTCTCTCAACATATACTTTCCACGCAGACCTTGAAATAAATCTTGCTTTTGTAGTAATATTTGTTTAAGAAAGCTCAGTCGAAGACGACTGATGAGAGATGAAGAACCTACAGCTTCTTGTAACAAGAGCCATGCTCTGCAGAATCATTCGAGAAAATGCCAAGTTTTTCGGCATGCCATCCAATAGGGTAGTAGCATGTGGGAACCATAATAAAGAGGTGGACAATCAAAGTATTCTTCTTATCCACATCAATCCAGCAGAGCCTATCGCTACAGCATGTTTACTCACACTGTCAACAAAACTGAGTATTTCTTTTCAACGACCAGAGAGTATCCATTTTAATCCAACTAATTGGAAAACAACCCTGGCTGATACCAGCTCAAGCTAGTTCCAACCCTGGCTAGCTTAACAACAATGGATTTTTCGCCAATGTGCATATGTTCTAAATTCCATAAAAGAGCTCCCCTTGAATGATCCAAAATTTCCGTGGAAAATTCCGTTCATGGACGAGGATGGACGTCGCGGTCCCAATTGTCCAATGTCCTGGCATCAAAAAGACTTGTGTTACATTAATATGGGCTTGAACTCCTCCACCAGATACACAATGTAACAATCAGACAGCCTATACAAAAGTTCAATGACATAACCCCACAGCATTTTAGGCCCCAATATTTATTTCAAAAGCATTGAAGTCGCCATAGTCTAGTAGTATGGTAGTATGTTGGCTTACTAGACAAGATCTCGTGAGTTCAAATTTCAACTGTGACCACTTGAAAATATTTCTTTCGGAAGACTGCTGAGAAGTGTCTTCCGGCATAAGCCCTAAGAATAAACAAAATTACCATGAGAAGCATTTCAAATATGTCGTTCGGAGGCGACCTACAGAGTGAACTGTTTTCGCCACTCATGGCTAAAATTAACGCAAGCAACATGGGTGATGTGAGAAGCTAGGTTGTCATCCTGACTAAAGGGTTGCAATCGCAAATTAAGTAAGTACTGGCAGTTCGTCAGATCAGACCTTCTTATTTGGAATCTTAAAGTTAAATCTTCTATTGAAGACTTAGTCTAGTGGAAATCAAATTTACAGAGGCATTTTGATGCCAGCAGTAATTGGTTGCATAGACTAACTAGGTAGTGCAGCCAGTGTTTAGAAATGAGTTTGAATACATAAGAGAATCACTCACTAGGTGCTTTAGAAAACTTTTAAGAACTTTAAAATATTTATTGTATAACAAAACCAGCCCTCGTATCATTTAAAAGTGATTTGTTTCATGATACTTATCTTTGATATTTTCCTGCCTCTTTCCGCAATTAGTTGACTGCAACGATTGTAATAATTTGGTTTGCAATTGTCAATTAAATTTTAATTTTCATGTAAGATTTCTAAGGTTGATATTCAAATTAAATATGTATGTATTCAAAAAAAAGATAACAACAACAACAACAACAACATGTAATATATTATTTAAACAATTTCCTTTCAATTTAATGACTTATTTGTGAAATCAAATGAATTTCGAAGAAAAACAAAAACTAACCAAAGAAAAAAACTGAATGTTAAGCAGCCAACACAGAAACAGAAGCAGCAGCAGCATATAATTTTTCGAAGGCGATTAATAAAATTCTGTGAGTAATTTTTGTATGAAAATGAAATTTATTTTTCGATTTATAAGGCGATTAGGTTGTTGCTTTCCGTCAGTTAAACACTGTCAGTAAAGTGAGTGGGCTAATAAGTGCTTTGTGCTTTGGCTAGGCTAGGCTAGGCGGGCTAATCCACATAAATTCTATTGACCACCACATTCGAAACACAACCAACGACCACTTGCTGTGATCATGTCACACGCTCTGCCAAATGCTCTGGGGTGGCATTTTATTAATGCTATACTCTCCCCTTCCCGCCTCTCGATACATTGGATCCCACTACTCTGTTTGGCGGTTTTGTATTGTAATTTTCATAGTTTGTGTTCGCTTTAGTTTTTTGAAATATTGTTTCGTTTTTAATTAAATTAAAATTCATTGCCTGGTTATTTTTTAAAAGTGTCTACATCTGGCCACCCCTGCTCTAGTTGCTTGGCACTTGTGTGATCCGCTTGTCTGTCTGTCTGTCTGTTCATTTGGTTTGAGATTTCAATTTAAAGTTTTGCTTCAAATTAAATTGTTCAGTGAGTAATAAACGAGATATATTTCAGTGTCCAAATGCCATTAAAATCGAAATAAAATGCAAAATTATGTAAAAACGACGACGATAAATCGATAAAATTATAAATGATTGGTGGGCTACCATATACAGACTACGAACGAACTATCGAACGATCGAATGAATGAATGAATGAATGATTTAAAGTTTGAAATAAATTTCAACGTTAATTAAGACATTTAATGGGAATTTTTTCTAATTAATAACAATTAAGTCATCGCTCAGGTAGACTAGACAGACAGACAGACAGACACTTAAAACAGTTGTATTGTTGTAATAAATAAATAAAGACAGCCATCACCAACAACAACAGCAGGAACAACAGCAGCAATGGCAATAAAAACCCGACAAATGCTAAACAACAGTGGCAACAGTAGCCCAAACAAAATATCGAAAAGAAAAAAAGAAGAAGAAGATGAAAAAAAGGCAATTAAAGCTACACAGCTTCTGTATTTAAATGAGCGCTTCACAGCGCTCAACAATAAAAGGCAAGTAAAGTAACAGATAAACACGTTAAAAAGCAAAAAAACAAAAAAAAAAACAATAACTGAACTCAACTCAACTTAACTACATAAATACCCACCATCATTATATGGTTGTGTTGGTATAATTAATTTCAATTTAATTTATTTTCAACGATTTATATCGATTCGACTTTATAACCCCCGTCTCTCTCTCTCTCTCTCTCTCTCTATCTTCGTTGTGATATGTATTTCTTTTATGACCTACAGCATGCTGAGGGGCAAGATAATCAATTGTAGGCTTTTTTTGTTTCGTTTTTTTTGATTCATGGAAATCGATTTATTTCTGCTCGATTGTTGGTGATCTTAATGAAGACAATAAATCTATTATCTAAATAAAGTTATTGTGACAAGAATGTAAAAATGAGCATAATTTTTCAATTAATACTACGGCATCTTATTTACCAAAAAAAGAAACTTTGAAGGTTGACAAGAGGAAAAAGAGAGTAACGGCATAATTAACGGCTGCCTTAGATTTAGATTCTATTTTGAAAATCTATGGCTATGTATATAACTATACATTATAGAGATCTTAATCGAGCGAGGAGACTGCTTTTCTACTTCCTCTCCTTTTTCCCTATCCCCTCTATTCTCCTCTTCCCTTTTGAACGTTTGCAGATTGGGTCAACTTGACCTCTGGGTACTTTTCTCAATTGACAAGTACACGTCCTCTAACCTAAACCTAATCTATAGCCTTTAACGACAATTTAAACATGCATACATACATAACTGCTCATACATCATAATCTCACATCACTGATGTTGTGTTTGTTAATTTTACACATGATTGAAGGGACCTACAGTTTAATGTCGATTCCGAATGACAGATTTTTTGAGAAACTTTTCATGGCAGTTTTATTTACTCTCCGAGACTTTTGGCCGGAAATCTGTTGATTAAGCATAATATTGTACAATGGGTCAATTCGACCTCCGGGTACTGTACTTGTCTTAATTGACAAGTACACGTCCTCTAACCTAACCTAACCTAAGCATAATATTGCCGCCAAGAATTATATTGTTTAGACTTTCGATCTTCTGCTTCCGACTTTAAGAAATTTTATGTCTTTTGTTTTACTAGACTTAAGATTATTGGCTCCACACAGTGCTTGATCATCATAATGAACTCCTAGGCATATAATTGCGTACCATTCAACAGTATATATATGTACGTACATTACTCTTGGTAAAGTGTTGTTGAAAACAGCGTAGTCTAGTAATTAGGGTGTTGGTCTATTAGACGCTGTTGTTGGTCTATTAGACTCAAAACCTAGGTCAGACTTACTCTAAGCAGATTTCGGGCATAAACTGTCGAAGAATGAAATAAAATTGCCATGAAAATTTTCATAAAAATCTGTCGCTCGGAGTCGACCACTCATGTGTAAAAACACACAACATAAGTGGTGTGAGAAGCTAGGTCGTAATTCTGACTAATAACCAATTATGTATGTATGCATGTACATATGTATGTATGTACTCTACTTTACTTTACTTCATTCTAAATAATTTAAACTATAATTCAAATACTCTCCCATAGCTTTCCTAACCTATTTTTTATCGTTGACAAGACAATATCCCTGTCCTCCATTTAAGAAAATTACAGTAAGAATTAGAGTAGCTTACCAAAGTCTTTGGTGAGATATAATCCAACAGATTAACCTCCTATCCACTGGTGACTGAGTAATGCATTCAGACGGAATGTCCTTTATGATACCATTTACCCAGACATTACCTACCATTTTCTATGTTTATTTCACATCCTTTTTCTTGGTCACCCTAATAATTGTTTTTTTAATTTAAGCTGCCAACAACAATTTATTTATTTATTTGTCATGGTAAAAATTTCTTTTTGCCTTTTCGAATGTTAATCGTGCTTAGCCATCGCTTTTCTTACACCTTTTGAGGAAATACGCTTGTGATCAATTCATATCATCACCTGATTATTGACTGACTGGCCTAACACTGAATGCTCATACTCATACTCAGAATTTTAAAGTTCATGTTGATTTTTATCTTCACATTTAATGGAATTCCTTTCCATTGCAACGTTTTTCCCCCTTTCCTTTCCTTTTTTCGCTCCTTTTGTATCTTCTCTTTAAACCCTTTAAATTGTATGTATGCTTGTGAAGAGTATGGGTATTTACACCTGTCGACAAATTATTGACGGTTTCTTAAGTGAATAGCTAGGTTTGTGACTTGTGCCTTTGAAAAAGCCAATGAGTGCGAGATAGATAGATCGAGAGATGGAGAGGGAGAGAGAGTGAGAGAGAGTTTTAATGTTTTCATCTCACAATCGTTATTATTTTTATGATTTTCATATTTCCTGATTAATTTTTTTCTTTAATTTTTATTTTTTTCAATAATTACAGAGAGTCTGGTAATTATATGTATTTGGCATTAAAAATCAATATGTATTGCATACATATTCATTAATACATACATAGATACATACATATTTATGTAAAGTTAATGTAAAATAGAAATCTAGAAGAAGTAGAAAATAAAAGTAAAAGAAAAAATCTTTAAATTCATGGCTCATAATATTATTAAGTACATATCGGTCGGTGGCCACCTTTTTGATGTTTTGTTTTTCTGCATATAAAGCCTCATCATACATACATATGTATGTACATATGTTTATGAAATGAAATGAGTGAAATACATTAAAACTTTAAATTTTTATGTTTAAATTTGTTTAATTAATTTATATATCTCTTATCGCATACATACATACATACATACCTATACTTATACTCGTACATATATGGCTTGTTGTGTTACAATAATAAAATGAAAGATTTCATATTTATTTATTTGTAAGAAAAAAAGAAAAGAGTAAGAAGCGAAAGTACAACATTTTTTTTCTTCACATTTTATTGATTGGAAAGTAATGTTGAAATGCATTTTAAAAATCAATTTTTATAATTTTTACTTTGTTAGATTATGTTAATAAAGCGAAAATTTTAATGAGTATTGTAAAGGAAAGATATTCAAACGTATTAAAAATTTATTTAACTTAGTATGGCGTTTGCCATTGTAAGTGTTAGAATACCTAGTAACATTTTAAGGGCCGTTAAAGTTGGCTTTACTAAAAGTTAACTTTAGCTAAAGTGAACTTTAAAGTCATCTTTAACTATTTTTTCGTTATTACAATCTAATGTTAAAATAAAGTTAAATTTTTCAGAAATATTGCAGTGCTGGAGCAATGTTGATAATATTGCTCAACTAAACACGTTTTTTTTAAAGCAGTGTTAACGACAGGTTTTTTTTTTTGGTCATTTTGTTGTTGTTCAGAGGGGGGGGGGGGAAGAGCAGAGGCGTTGGATGAATGGATCAGGTTGTTGTTGTTGTTGTTTCTTGGTATCTATGGCCTGCTATAGACAGTGTAAGAACAGCTTGGCTGCTGGGCTTAAATAAGGCCAGTTTAAGATTAGTTATTGGATTTATTAAGGGGCACTGCGAGATTAGATGGCTAATAAGGATCTGGCACAGACCCCAGCCGTACTATTGCAGGGTAAGTTGCTATCAGGAGAAGTTTAAGACTATCGAATACCTCCTCTGTAACTGTCCAGACCAGTTTCTTCGGGGGTTTGAATTCTGTGTCGAGAGCCGACATCAAGGCTCTCCATAGATTCATTATTAGTTTGAGGTTGTTGAGCAGTGCTTGCTTCCTTATTCTCCCTTTCCTACTTCTTCTCCTTTTTTCCAATCCCCTTTAGGACGTTGTACAATGGGTCAACTGGGCCTCCAGGTACTGCACTTCTCTCAATTGACAAGTACACTTTCTCTAATCTAAACCTAAACTTTGCTCATTTTGTTTATATTTGAAGTTGACATATTGAAAATAATATACAATAGTATGGTAAGTTCAAACATAAAGGTAACTTTAAAAGTTACAGCTTCACTTTAGCTTAGTGCTCACTTCTACCTTATTGTCCACTTATAATACTGAATAACAACTTATCTGCGCGGTTAAAATCCTTTCTTTAGTTAACGTTAAGTTATAACAATGGCCCTAAGTAGTGCATTATATACATACATACATACGCAATTGGCCATCATAACCATTCAGTCATGATTACGGTCTAGCTTATCAACACCACTCATGTTGTGTGTGTTAATTTTATACATGAGTAGCAGGGCCGACAGTTTAAAATCGACTTCGAATGACAGATTTTTGAGAATGTTTATTTACTCACAGAGTTTTTGCCAGAAATCTGCTGAGACGAAGTCGCCGAAGAAATATTTTTTCATATTTTCGTTTTGATGTCTGACCTGGGATTCGAACTGGGGCCTTTCGTCTAATAAGCCACACACACTTCAGTGATTATTGCCCACTATATTTGTTAATGTTTGTTGGTATTAAATTAACAGAAACATTTTCTCATTATTTACAGAATTTCGAGACAAAAGTTTCCCACATACTTGCATTACATACCACCTAAGAAGTTATTGTTTTAAAGTGTTTCATTACATGTTTTGTTTTAAGTGACTGTGATTAGAAAAGATCTGAGAACTTCTACCAACAATTGTTTTTCTTTTTTTTATGGAAACAAAAACATCATCATTAGATTACACTTGTATGCATTGAATTCAGTTTCATAACATTCTTGTATTTTTTTTTTATTGAAATCTGGTCAGTCGAAAAGCAGGCAGGCAGGCAGGCAAGTGGATAATAATTGAAGTGTTGAAATAAAATTCTCCTACTTTCTGCAGCCGAAATCATATTTCAGACTAAAATAACAAATAAAGAAATCAAATCAAAGCAAATGCAAACAACACTGTACATAGAACACAGTGTAAGCGTACACAGTGTAAGCATACATTGTGTTTAGGGCAAGAGTATGTATTTATGAAGTGTCAAGAGTGATGCCTTTATCCATCAACAGTGACGATAACTCTTAAGATCTTAGGGATGTGTGTGGATATTATACATATTTAAATAAATAAACATGAAAGATTTTTGTGAAATAAATTCTTCCCATCATATCAACATTTAAAAGTACGTCAGAGAGAGAGAGTGAAAGAGAGTAATAAAAATAATAAACATCAGACGGCACTGACATTTATAGACGTCAAAATTAAAACAACAACAACAACAATAACACAAACAATAAGAGGAAGAAGAAGAAAAAGTCATAAAACATAAATATTATACCGCCAGCTGGGGCAGTAGATAAAGAGACAGACAAACTGTCTATTAAGACCGATGGATGCAAGAGAGGCGCGAGAGGAAACTCTTGTCAAAGATGTGTGAAAATCGCAAACAAAAACAATAATTTACTTCGGCATAGTCTCGTTTTCATTAATACGAGGGTGTAAGAAACGAAACGAATGAATTTCCTTAGAAAATCAAGAATTTTATGGAGGACCTGTTAACCGCCACGAATTCTTTGTATTATTTTTTATACGATCAGGTTCGATTATTTGTTTTTAATTTCAATTCCATTCGTTGGTACACTTTGTTGTCCATTGTTTGAGAGTGTTGTTGTTATTGTTGTTGATCGCGTTGGGTAGGTAGGGGGGCCCATAAAATTTGAAGAGAACCAAATAAAGAAACGAAACGGTAGCTAGTTAAGGCCGAAGTTATTTAAACATTAAAAAAACAAATAAAAATAGAAGAAAAAAACTGAAGAAAAAATCACAAAATTATTGACAGTGTTTGTATCGGTATCTGGTATTAAGGCCGGTGATTTTGTTTAATGTGGCTTTGATTTTATGATTTTTCTAACATTAAATTTCATTTCATTGGAACATTAGCGGCTAAAAAATGTTTGATCGACTCTTGTATTTTAATGGGCAACATTTTGGCCATTGATCCCTTAACCAAATGCACCGCTAAATGAAGGAGTTGAAATGAATTTTTATGGTCTCAAGTTTTGGTAATTTTTTGATGGCTTTGATGGCATAGCCTTGTATGTATATGTAGTGAATAGAATAGTAGCAACGGTTGTATAATAAAATCAATTTCACATGTTCAACAGCAAACAAACAAACAAACAAACAAACGAAATAAATTTCTTTCAAAAATCATTAAAATCCATAAAAGAAAATGAATTTCTCAAGAATTTTTTTTTTGGAAATTAAAAATAAAATTATGTTTTCCATCATCAGCATCAACATCCAACAGTATTACATATGTTTTATTATACGAAAATGAATTTTGCTTGAAATGAAACTGAATTTCCTCATTTCCATACACAAATGGGGAATGCTTCATGAAGAAAACTAAAAAACCATCCTTCATTGAAATAGTAATCTTAGCTTAAAGTTGAAATCAATGAAATTGATTTAAACGAAATGAAATTCACATAAAAAAAGGCCAATAAATTAAAGACCATTTGAAATAAAGCACCTTCACTTGCCTTTTTGCAATTTTTTTTATTGTAGCCATGGCCATAGAATTAATGCCCCCCCGGCAATGATTTGAACTTAAACTTTTAGCTTCTCTGGCAAAACCATTCATTTTGCATGGATGCTACCGATTAAATTAATAGCCACACTTACATATATAATATCTTGGATTTTTTCCGTAATATTTGTAAGCTTCTTCTGTTTGCCACACATGCCTTCGGTGGCATACACCTGAACAGTATTACCAATCGTAAGCGGCTACAGTCATATATAATGTAACTGAGGGTGTGCATTCTTTTAAATCAAACTTTGAAAACCTTCCACAGCTCAACAGTGTAAAACCGAAAGTAATCGATTAGGCCAAGTATTTCAAATTGTTATGGCTTTTGAAAATCAAAGTGAGGATCAATGATTCTGGTACTAATCTTAGCTTAAAGTTGAAATCAAGAATAGCAATAGAAGTAATGGGTTAGAAATATACTTTGCGGGGTCTCTCGTATGGCTGTTCAGTCCATATCTTCTAAAGAGTGATATGTTATCATCATAATAATCTCCGTTGTCTAGTAAGTAGTGGTATCTTAAGCCCGGCCCAGGCCAGACATCAAAACGAAATATGAAAAAAAAATATTTCTTCGGCGACTTCCTCTCAGCAGATCTCTGGCAAAAACTCTGTGAGTATGTAAAACCTGCCATGAAAAAGTTTCTCATAAATCTGTCATTCGGAGTCGACGTTAAACTGTAGGTCCCGCCACTCATGTATAAAAGTTAATTCACACAATATGAGTGGTGTGAGAAGCTAGGCCGTAATCTTGACTGAAGGGTTGTAATGGCCAATTATGTATGTATGTATGTATGTGTGAATATTTTCTTTCTTTTTTATTCTCTACGAATAATTTCTGTTTGATTTCGAACTTAATGGCGAAAAGTGTTCGAATAGATCGTTTCACTTTTTTCTTTGTTTTTGGCAGGTGCAAACTTTTTCTGGTGCAATTAACATTGTGACATGTTTAAGGTGCTTGTCTAGGAATTCGATCAAACTTTAATACCTACTTACTTAGTTAATTGGCCATCGACAACCCGATTAACTGATTTCGGCCTGCCTTAACACAATCTTCCAGGCGTCTCTGCTTCTTGCGCGCATACGACACTTGGTCACACTAATCGATGACGGGGCTTCCTCGATTTGGTCCTTCCAACGCAAACAAGGTCATGATCTTCGCCGACTTCCGCAGATACCCGTATCAAGTACCCGTCTTGCAGGGCAATCCTCCTCCATTCGAACGACATGGCCGAGCCAGCACAGCCGCTGCATGTTATTACGCTGCACAACGTCTAGGTCGTTGAGAAGCTCATACAGCTCACTATTAGATCGGATGCGGAAGATCTTACGTAGTCCATTTCAATCGAATACTCGGAAGGCTGCTGCATCAGTGCTTAATAGAGCCCATGTCTCTACGCCATAAAGAAGCGCGGGGAGTATGAGCGCCTTGTAAAGTTGTGGCTTTGTCGTACAAGAGAGGTCTCTGCTACTCAATTGCCTATTGAGGCCATAGTAGCACCTGTTGGCAACAGTGATTCTGCGCTTGACCTCCAAACTGACCTCATTTTTGATAGTAAGAAAAAGAAGAAGAGTAAAATGCATTGAATCTTACGTCTTTGAAATGCAAGCTTTGAAGGCCATACATTTGCAGATGGTTAAGCTAAGACAAGAACCGGACTGTGTGCTTGATCAGTTGATTGCTTATCCACTCGTTTTACTAAAAATATCAGCACAGACCACATGATTAATGAAACCTGGGGCCAAATCACCGCTTCGATATCGAGTACTTTATTATCGAAATGTGGTTAACGTGGATCCCGGCAATCGTTATCGTAACGTATCTACTCGAAGTTACACTCGATTTGTAACTGGTCATCGAGTTAATAATCGGAATAATCGGAATAAATTACGATCGAGTACCGTGATCCAAGAAATTGTGGCCATCGAAAATAGTGTTTACTCGATTGTGCATTCGATATAGAATGCGGTGATTTGGCCCCTGCTTGTGTTATATTGATCCAGCAGATTAAGCATCTTAAGGATCGTAAAAATCCTTTGTAATGGTAATAATTTTTCGTGGAATAAGCTAAAGAAAAAGGGCCTGTTACTCAGGATTCTAAGCAAAAAATTTTTATTTCCTGATAAGGAGGAGTAGTGATTTTGATTCCTTTAAAATCTCTTCTTAATATCTCCACATTTCCATTCCTTGATTTTTGTTGTGAAAAGGGTATACTTTCAGCACCGATTCCGTCCTTTTTTTCTGTTTTGTTTTTTGTTTAGATGGTTAATATGCATTAAGAAGTCTCCATAAAATTGTGAGAATTAAGGCATCGTTATTGTGTTACGTTTCCAGTGGATGCCAAACATTTCATTATAATTTGTCAACGGGGCGTTAAACTAAATCAAGTGTGTCGTCGCTGTCATGAGATGTGCAGAACTGCGCCTTTAATAAATTGAAAATAATTTTTGGGTGTTTTAAAATGAAACAAAAACACAGAAGATGAAGCCTTTGTTTCAATAAAGCGACACGCTAATGATGTGTCGCTTAATAAAACAAACAAAGGCCAAAGAGAGAAAGGAGGTTTAAGGCAACTGCAAATCGAGCTACGCTCTATAAAAAGCATTTAACTCGTTCCTTTGAGATTGTTCGTCTCCAATATATCTTCGAATTTCTTAAGGTTCTCAAAGTCTATGGTTTCTACTGTAGATTTTCGTTGAAGGTTTTATTAGATGGTCTTCCATGAAGCATTCATGTTGCTAACCATCATTGCCTATGATTAAGTGTAGGATGTGCTAAGTGTAGGGTATTACCAACTAATTTAATACAATCAAGCGTACCGACAATAACGATGACATTAATTTGACAATATTTTGCATGTCATTTTGTCATTTTTATGACATCGAAATTTCAATTCATTCTGTTCCTCTACTTCCCTCATTACCGACGAACATATGAACGTATTAGTAGAGTTTATTTCTTTCATTCTGTTTTTTTTTCTTTAGTTTTCCGGCGTGATTAACATTGTCATTAAAACACAAAAAAACTAAAAAAAATAAGATTCTGTAGAATTAGAAAGAGAAAGAAAGAAAAAACGGCGGCGGTGGTTTTTAAACGCCACTCATTTGACACTTCCGTTGACGGTGTATTGACTTTATGCAGACATTCCACCATCAAATAAATAAATGCCAGACTTAGGCAGTGGGAAAAAATAACTTCCAGTCGAAAATGAAATCAAATCAAATTCTCTAGTGAAGTGAGTAAATGAATGACTAACTGACTGACTGACTGGGTGTATGAGTGTATAAGTGAGTGTATTTAACATTAATGAGTTGAAAGAAATTAATATGGGAACTTATTTTGCAAACTAACGACAATATCCGCTTTAAAAATACGGAATCCAACACGAATAAAGCCAATAAGACATGCAAATATAGGCAGATACACTTAAGCACACAGTCTGGTTATTATTTGAAAAGCAAAAAAAAAAAGAATCATTATCCAAATACACTGAAAAAACACCAGGTAATGCCCATGGAAAGGTTAGACTTTAGCAAGCGGTAGCCAAATGCATTTCAGCTCAACAATATTGAATAGAAGTCCTAGGGTCAGATCTTCGATCCAATGCGAGTTGGCGATGATTTCCTCCATTCGATTCAACAGTGAGCTGTATGAGCTTATCAACGACATAGGCGTTGTGCAGCGTATTAACATGTCATGTTGTTCGAATGGAGGAGTATGCTTCCGCGGGATGGGTATTTAATGCGGGGATCTGCGGAAGTCGGCGAAGAGAATGACCTTGTTTGAGTTGGAAGGACCAAATCGAGGAAGCCCTGTCATCGATAGGTGTGACCAACTGGCTTAGGTGCGCAAGAAGAAGAGGCGTCTGGAAGGATGTGTTACGACAGGCTGAAATCGTTATTCGGGTTGTTAATGGCCAATTAAGTACGTAAGTAAGTAAGTAAGATTGTTTACGTTTGTTTGTTGTTTACTCGTCAGTCATTTCAGTCATTCTCTCATCATGCGTCTAAGTAACGATTGGCTACTAAGAATAGCCGTCTGTGAAACAGTCGAGTATGTTCAAGGATTTAAAGTCACGAAGATTTAAAAAGAAGTCCCCACCTATCACTGTTTGCTTCAGACATGTAATATCATTTCATGTTCACCTTGATGCTTTCAAAAGAATCTACGACCGGGTATAAGGTTCTGCAAAAACCACAAATCTCAAGCCTGAAGTGCTTAAATTCTGAATCAAAGAAATACTTCCTTCAGAAAGATGCGATGCCGGTCTGAAACAATTTCTTCGACAGCTTAACCCGGTATGCCTGCAATGAGCTTCGGAGTTGAAGCATTCAATGAATAAATGTCCCGTGGGTGCGTCTTCTGACTTTGAATCAGACTCACGAAACTTCTATTTAAGGAAACATTAATTAGGACAACTCCATTGCCAACGATCAAGCTATTGAATCGAAGTCTAATAAAAGTTGAATCATTTGCTTTGTATTGTTTTCTTTTCTTTCTGTGTATGATTGATTGGGGAGGGGGTACCCTTCAAATAATGAATGAAACCAAATTCAAATTAAGATCTTCTTCCTCTCTCTCTCTGTTAAAGCTGCTGCCAGTGTTGCTGCTGATTTTTTGTCGTTTTTCTTTGTACTCATTACGGTGTGGTAAGCATATAATTTTCATTTCTTTGTTGTTGTCGTTGTTATAAGAATATTTGAAGTTCATCTTCTCATTATAGCCACTCTACAATGCTTCTACCTCTTCCACTTCTTCTTTAAATCTTGATCTTCTAGAAGAGACTGCTCTTGCTGTACACTTTCATAAAGTTTTTTTATTCATGTGTGTGAGTGTCTGTAACTCTTGATTTTTTTGTTGCTTTTTTTGGCGACCACCTCATCGTTGAAGACAATGATTTGAATTCTGTTTTCGTTTTTTTGTACAGTTTTTTGTACTGAAAGTTATACCGTTTGATGTTTGCCGTCCCTTAATGGCCAACGTTGCCAGTTGCCAGCATCGATAATATCCACACAACAGCCAACCAATAGTTGGGGCTGATATTGTTTGAGTTGACTGAGCAGAGAGAGTTTGTGTGTGAAGCTGTTACTGCTCACACATGCTCACATGTGTGAGGTGATTAGGCTGACTATGTCGTACACTGCATTGAGTTGGGCTTTCTGCGTTCGTGTGTATGTGCGTGTGTGTGTATTGGTTTAGATGGGCCTTTAACGCATTCCTTGTTAAAATCATTATTGTATTGTTTTGTATTGTGTTGTTGTCTGTTGTTATTGCTGTTGTTGTTTGGTAATTTATCAAGTTTAAGTGTACATACATATGTATCTTGTGTGTTAGTTAGTTAGGTTGGCAACCATGATGTTCGAACTGATGTTGTTAACTCCGGCTACAAGCATCGTTCGTCGCTCGTCGTTCATTGTTATTGCTTGTCTGTCTTAATTCTACACTTCAATTGACTGGGGCTGTCCATGTGACCACTAAAATTCCTTTTTAGTCGCATCGCTTACACACGCTCAAATACCGTCTTTGATTTGTAGTTGCGGTTGAAGGTTTTCGTTCGGATCTCATTAAGACTTTGAAGTTTAGCGCGTTTGCGTGATTGGTTAAAGCGCATCTAAAGTACTTAAGCAAACGGTTTTACATTCTCTTCTTGGTTTTCTAACTTTTTCTTCTTTTTTTTAATTCTTCTTCGTTTTTCTTCTTTCAGACAATTTAGTTGATCATGTTATGTTAAAAAGAATATGTTCCTTTCAAAAATTATGTATATTCTATTGTACAACAACAACAACAACAACAACCACTACAACAACAATAACGACAGCAACAGTATTAACGAAACTAATTTGTATGTGTTGCCACCTTTTTTTTATCTCTCTTGTGGTCTTGGGTTAATGAAGTGAAATTCTTATTTTGTTTCTCTCTATTTATTGTTGTTGTTGTTGTTGTGATGGTTGCCATTTTAATGTTGTGCCAGTAATTTCCTTTAATGGTCATTATTATGCAGGAAAAGCTGTGTGTGTGTGTGGATGTATTTCATAAACAAATTACAAGAGCAACAGCAACAACAACAACAACAAAATCAACAGCAACTAGAAGAAGAAATAATTGCAAAATAAATTTATGAGGCTCTTAGAGGTCATTCGTTGAAAGTCAAAGGACGTAATTAAAAACAAACAAAAAAAGCCAAGAAATGAAGTGAGTTACGGAACAAAAACAC
Organism: Sarcophaga rosellei; assembly: GCA_930367235.1. NCBI lineage: Eukaryota > Metazoa > Arthropoda > Insecta > Diptera > Sarcophagidae > Sarcophaga > Sarcophaga rosellei. The sequence goes on along the minus strand of OV884017.1, from coordinate 5,170,606 downwards.
AAACAAACAAACAAAACATATTGGATTTTAAGTTGAATATGAATACTTTCCATAAAATGTTCATAAACTTTGTGTGTAAAACATCGTTTATGACAAGCGCCAGCATTCAAATACGGGATGAACTTGAGTTCGTCAAGATGAACATGAAATGATATTCCATGTCTGCAGAGTTTTTACGTGTGGAGCGAACGGTAATAGGTTCTGCTAGTGGAGACTTCTTTTTAAATCTTCGTGACTTGAACATTCTCGACTTTTTCCCAGACGGCTATTCTTAGTAGCCAATCGTTACTTAGACGCATAAGAAGATATCCCCACAGCTGAAATGGTTGGCGAGTTAAACGAAGCCGTATTAACCCTGGAAGTCAAATATATTGATTTGCCTTTGATAACGGTTTCGTATAGGATTCACAAATGGATTTTGGAAGCCTTAAGTACTAAAGACTGCCAAAGATATTGCAGCATGAGCTCTACGTGATGGTAAGCATCAATAGTTGCCATAGTATTCTTAAGTACTGACTCTATGATTTGCAAACAACTTTGTTTGCCTTCAACGGGGTGACATCCCGAATTGCTCGCGTTTGTAAACAAGCTTACCTACTTACTTACTTAATAGGCCTTTAGCAACCCGTTTAAAGGATTCGGGCTTGCCATAAGACATCCTTCACGCGTCTCACCAATCGATGGCAGGATTTCCTCGATTTCATCCTTCCAACGCAAACAAGGTCGTCCTCTTCGTAGACTTGCGGAAATCTCATCATCTAATACCCATTTTACCGGAGCATTCTCCTCCATACGAATGGCATGGCCGAGCCAGCGCAGCCGCTGGATGTTAATACGCTAAACAACTCCCATGTCGTTGAGGAGCTCACATACCTCACTGTTGAATCGAATGCGGAAATCATCGCCAATTCTCATCGGATCTTACGTAGGACTTTTCTCTCGAATACTCTCAAGGCTGCTGCATCAGTGCTTTGTAATCAAGCGCCTTGATTTGATTGGGCATCGCAATTAAGTCTTACGGTTTCCCAGAACACCCACTTTTAGAAGATATCCCGCAAATCTGCCTACACCCAATTCAGTTAATCCCCTTTTTGTTGTAATAAACGATTCAATTTCCAAAATGGGGGAAACTTACTCTCGAATATACACTATGCTTGACAGCTTGGTTCTCAATGTATTGAGGAAAAATACAAGAAGGCATTATATTGCTCGATGATTGAGTTTCTCATACGAAACTTGGTATTCTGCCTTCGAACCTCACAGAAAATAGTTTAACGATCCAATCGAATCCCATAGATATTAAGACGTAGCTAATCATAAATAAGCCATTAAGCGGAGTGAGAAGTAAGCACTTGTGATACAATCATGGACCTTAAATCGAGCAGCCGATCATAAAAAATTCTATCCAAGACCATAGTGTAGCCCACTAGCAGTTTAAGTATACATCCGTATTATCCTTTATTCTTTTGCATGAGGTACTACAGATAGCGACCGGTAATCATATCGATTATCTGCTCTCTAGCATGTTTGAGTACAAGTTCGAACAGAACATCTTTTAGGTTTAAAAAATCACTGAATTTGTCATCTAAAAAAGCGTTCAAGCTATTTAGCCTGTAATGTTAGCTTTTAATACTTGAAGTAAACATTGGTTTATGTCTTAGCTAGCCTGTCAGCATATAAAGTCAAAGAAAAAGCAACACCGATGTATGTAGACTTTTTTCTTTGACTGTATATTGCATCTACGTTCAGGCAGAACTCAGTAAGGAATATCTTGCCAAAACAATTGTACCATGAATGCTCTTTCGTAGTCACATGTAATTTTTTTGGGTTTTAAGATCAACTAAACTTATGTCAAAAGTCATGGTTTTTTGTGTAGCTAGTGCGATGGCCTGTATCTATTAGGCAATAAGATATTTTTTCATGGTATAGGAAGGGGACCTTGATTGTCCAACTGATAACAATAATTCGTTTATCTTTAATCCTTTATTACTTAGATGTGGAGAGACCAATTTGTAATGGGACCACCCATTCAATTAAAAAAAAACGAATCCAATTTCCTATTAACAATACCCCTGCAAATCATAATAAAAATTATGAAAAATAAAAATAAATTGGAGCCTTTTATAATGCAAGGCATTGTTAATGATAAAATGTGTGAAATAATGGACATTTGAAACGGCTCAACAAATAAACGCCTACAATAGGCTACAAAGGAAACGATAACAAAAAATTATTTAAAGAAATATTATCGATAATCATCATCATCATCATTATCATCATCATTTGAATGATGAAGAAATTTATTCCCAAGCCTTTGAAAAGAGAAGAGAAAAAAGTGTTTAAAAGGAAAAGAAAAATATATGCCAGTCATACAATTAAAATATCCTTCTTTGTAAGAACAGCTAATTGAGCCACGGTTTATTGATTAAATTAAACAGCATTTCGCTTAGACAAGAGATTTCTTCTGAGAGAGAGAGATTCTGTTTTAAATATGCTTTGATGCAGCACCTGTAAGCGGCTGAACATCAAACGATTTGATTGCATCTCGTTTACAATTTTCTACGCCACTCTTGGCTTAAAAAAAGAATTTAAATCTCTGGCTTATAACAATAAAAAAGAAAACATACCAGAAAGAGAGAGAAAGAAAGAGACAAGATAGGAAATAATATGTGAAGATCTAAGGAGGGTAGACGTAAACTGTTAAAACCAATTTTGGCACTTTCATTTAAACACCTCGCACAAGAGCAGACAGAAGACAATAAGCCATACTCACTAGGAGTAGCATAAATGGTTTATAAATGTTCTAAAACACCCTACACTGCCTACACTTATCATTCTGCATGCAGAGACAAGCAGGTAAAAAAACGAAAAACAAAATCAATGACCTTCACAGGATCTTAACAATGTGTGGCGAATTCATTGCAAGCATTTTAGTATCCTTTTTATACAATCCAACAGTGTCAATTATCACACCAGGCTCTCACGATCATCCTTTAAGGCAATCAATAGAATACGAATTAACGATCCAAAGTGTGATTTTTCTAACCATCAAACACAGTGGGATGCCCAGGAATCTGTCTTCTGCAGTTTCTACAGGCCTGTGCCAATTTTCTTGTGTTTTTTTTTGTTTTCCAAAAAAGGAATCCTTTATTGAACAGAACATACTAGAAGAAGAGTTCAAAAGGATTCATTTGTTACTTCTACAAGGCTCTAATTGGTTACACAAATACTCGTCGCTTTGTTCGCGTTGCCTTTGACCATAAAATAAAGACGGCTTCAATTGAGCTCAACTAGACTAATTGTCTGGCTGGTCATTAGTTTTTAACTGCCCTCTTTGCTCTCTTTTGTCTCTTTTCTCATACACATACAGAGAGAAAATTAATTTGAAATTTTAAATTAAAAAGTAATTTTCAATGGCCCTTTTGGTTGTTTTTGCCTGCTCAAGATTAATTGTTTCGAATTATTTTTTTACACGAAAATTAAATTAAAAATCAAAAGAAACAAAACCCCAGTAAGAAATTAATAGAGACAGCAAGTACAGCACGACTATAAGTTGCCCTTACAGCAGAATATATTTCATGGAATTGTGACAGCCGCTGACAAATATGCTTCGTGATCTATTAAACTCTGTTAGGAGATGTGAAGTGTAATATACCCGTAATACAAATTGTCGTATATGCTCCTCTAAATAGTGTAGAGCACCGCAAAGAAGCAACGAATAGAGTGATGAGAGATACTCGTTACACGATTACACATTCATAATGCTTTGTAAACTACACATATGCGTGTAACAATGATTGGTGGTGGTGGCGGCTGGTCAACTCCAGCCAGTCTGGCCAGTCTGTCTGTTTAATCGTAATAGAAATCAGCGTTGGTGTTCCCTAATAAATATCATTTCGTTTTGGCTCCCCCTTGTTGTTGTTTTCATAGTCATTTTCTGGGTTTCATTAAAGGCGAGTTGATGATTAAATTTAATCGCTTTACACTTTAATGTGTTGAGTTGAGTTGAGTTGAGTAGTAGTGTGTGTGGTGATCGTAATAGAAAATGTTCGCCTAGCATTTCAATGAGAAATGAGATCGAAATGTGCGTGTGATCACTGCTTTAATTAAATTAAAATGAAATGAAATAATTTACTCATATACGTACAAAAGGTGAAGAAAATTAAAAAAAAAAATAAAGAATCATAACGAATTGCCTCAGTAATTACATTCTCATTCTCTGTTAAAATAAAAAACTATAACACAGAAGTAGTTAGGATTCTAAGTTAGTAAGTGAATATCATCAGATTAGTTGAGGTTCGATAGGCAGCTCATACACCTCTATAAGGGGACCAAAAGCAGTCTATTATGGTTAGCTTCATAAGAGTGGATCAGAATATAAGTCGCTAATCAACAACAAATAACAAAGGGAATTTGTCTAAACGTAGACCAGAGAGGAAATAAAAAGAAAGTAAGGCAGAAAAGGAAACGAAGTCATCTCACTAATAACACAGTAATACCAAGGTAATCTGCAGCTAATAACAACCCCTTACTTAATGGATCATTAAAATCCTTCAGTCAGAATTACAACTTAGCTTTTCACACCACTTGTGTGGTGTGCAATAATTTTATACATGAGAGGTGAGAACTACAACTCAAAGTCGATTCCGAACGACAATGTTTTTGTTTGAGAAACTTTTCATGACACTTTTTTTCACTCTCAAGGCTTTTGCCAGACATCTGCGGAGAGGAAAATTTATTTTTTTCATATTCTTGAGATATCACATCTCAAAGCGGAGCTTTATTTATCCACTGAAGGCCGTTGAAGAAATCACGGCCAACATTCCTGGTTCTACGCCTCTCTATACTCCGGGCAAGAACACAGAATAACGGCTCCTTTATGTCACCATAAATAGAGCAGAAATAGTGGCGGCTCCTGTCGTAGATAGTGGAGTAATGCCCTGTGAAAAGCCCAAGAAGACCGTGATATATTCCCTTCTCCAGTTTTGGGGCCCATAACCTTGAGATTCTACAATCTCTCCTGTTTCGAAATAAAGACTTTTTATTGCTAATTCATCTGAAGCCTCATTACTCCGCACTTTACAATGCTGCGGAAACTAAAACAGACTAAATCTGGTTCAGAGCTATAGTGAGGGCCTTCCTGCAGACAGCAATCAATCTAGAACTAATATAGTACACAATCCGTGTCTTTAAGGTGGCTTGACTACTCACATAGATAGTCACCTTAAACATACATATGTTCTTGGTTTCGTGAAAAGATGGGCTAGGGAATTCATTGATCCTTATATAACTAGACTGCTATACATTTCACTTGTTAGACCTATTTTGGAGTATGCGTCTATTGTTTGGAATCCATACTATCGTTGTCATAGTGATTCAATAGAGTCTGTACAGAGGCAGTTTTTATTATTCTGTTTACGTGGCTTAGGATGGGATTATGCCAATGGGTTTCCGCCATATGAGGATAGATTAGGTTTGATAAAACTTCCAACTTTGGAACGTAGAAGAACTGTTTTAGGTGTTTGTTTTGTTTTTAATCTGCTTAAAGGTGATATAAATTCTGAGTTTTTGCTTTGTAACCTGAATTTCAGTATTCCTGCAAGATTTTCACGGCACTATCGCCCTCTTTCTTTAGATTTCTATAGAACGAACTATGGATGTAATTTTCCTTTTCGTAGATTATGTAAAGATTTTAACTTATATTATGATTTTATTGATTTTAATTGTAGTGTTTGTAATTTAAAACGTACCTTATATGCTAGCATTAATTTGTAAATTATTATATAAAAATGTATTTTCGTTCTTGTCATAGATAGTTCCTGTGGATTGTTAGTTTATTCAGCTTGTGATTAAGTTCTGTAGCTGATTTATGTTCTTGTTGCCATTACTTTTCCCTTACCCGCTATAGTCCGGACTGTAGTGTGTACGTGTCCCTTCGTAATGGGGACGAGCCCTCCGCGGTCGGGTGAGGGTGGGTTAGTGTGTGGCCGGGGACGTTCGATATGTTCATTACAATCCTCTAGTCAGAATTGGAATTTAAACCTTGGCTTCACGTCTAATAAGCCAACACACTACCTATCTAGAGTACGGCGACTACAGCCTGGAATACACTGCACTCAGCAAAGGGCCTATAGTTCAGCTTAATTTTAATTCATTGACCATTACAACGCTATACTCAGAATTATGATCTCGCACCACCCATAATATGTGAAAATTTGAGAAGCATTTTATTTAAATTTTATTTATTTTTGACAGACCACAACCGAGAAGAAGTCACCGAATGAAATACTTCGAAGTTGTGTGTTCGTGATGACAGAGCTGATGTTTGAACTCTTGTGCTCTCGTCTAATACAGCAAACATACTAGTAAACTACACCGACTACAGTTCTGTTTGATGGCATCACAGTTCCAGCCTTTGTCAGCATCATTAAATGGGTGTAAATGCTTATGATAACTCTGAACTCATCGAATACAATCCCATCTAAAAAAACTCGTTTACTGAGATTATTTAGAAAGCATGTCTTGACTGCCAACACGGAACACAAAAAAGCCTCAATCAATGTGACACGCTATACGAAGAGCTTTGCACACTGTGTGAGGCAAAAACTGTTGAAAAATTCTGTGGTTCTTGTAATCGGTACCGATAACAACTTCTGGAAAACGAAATGCTGCAAGAATTGAAACCTCAAAACAGGTGACGTTACAAATGATTTAATATTTTTCGCATGCGATAAAGTGTTGCGAAAACTAATTTATATTGTCATCCTAAGCTATGACGTTTAACGTCGTCATTCAAAAGCGGCGTATAATTACTTGAGAACGAAGAAAAACTCAATTTCCCAAATCATTCAAATAAAAACAATTTCGGCAATTAAGCATGGTTGTCTTCTTCAAAAACACCCCGGATTTAACAAGAAAATTAAAAAACGTAGACAAAGTCTTTCGCTCTCTCTCTCTCTCTCTCACTATCTCTGTGTTGGCAATAATTTAATGTCAAACGTTCAAAATTGAATTGCAAATTATTCTTAATAAACCTTCTTCTACGCCATGAGATTTCTGCAATTTCTGCTAACACAACCCAAGTCAAGTCAAGTCAAGACAGAGCAAATACCAGCAGAAAAACAACGTAAAATTATGTACAGCAACCCTACATTTAAAAGCAACTCAACCTTTACAACTCATTTTCTGTGTGTCTCTATTTGGCCGTCTGTCTGACTGTCGCCTGTGTGTCTGTCCGATTTGTCTGCCCACTATTACATGGGGGAAGTCAAATTTAAACAGATTGCGTCTGTCAAATAATGGCAAGAAAAACTGACCCCAGAGATGCGAAAAAACAAATATTTGTGGATGGCAATGGTGGTGGAGGGGGTCTTATATGGGCAAACAGACAAACAAACCAACAAACGTTTAGAGACGACAAATGTAAACTAATGGATTGATTTATAATGTTAAATCACCTGGAGTGCGAAAATTTATTTGTGTCACTGTAATAAATCACAACAACAGGAGACCAAAAAGTCAAACAAACACTCACACTCACACACTCACACACATACAAAGACACTCGCATACACAGACACTCTAATAACAGGATAATAAAGCAAAAAGAAAGAAAAAAAAAATTCCAATTTTTCTCATACACTTACACACGTAAACTCTGATGACAAGTGTTTATTTATTGGAGTCCGATAACAGCAAATGAGAGTGAGAGAGAGAGAGAGAGAGGGATTCAAAGGAAATTGGCAAGCAGAAGTGATACGAATTGTAGTCAAGAAAGTTTAACTTGAGGACAATTTGTGACGCCTGACTTTTCTTACTCATTGTCTGCTTAATTTCGTAACTGTCGCTTTCAGTGTGTGTGTGTGTGTGCCAAAGCAGTGTTGTCAACTTACAAATCTAAGAAATGCTAAAAGTAGAGAAAAAACGCTTAATTTCCCTAACATTTACTAGTTCATAATGAACTTTCATTCGATGAAGTTATTAAAATCCTGAAATCTCTTTAGCATAATCGATAAATAAAGTTAAAATAGAACCTGCGATCTTCATTTCTTTCCATCGGATATTACGTGTTTTTAGTGGAAATTCTTGGATTCTTTTAAAATGAATAAGAAAACTCAGGATCCTAGAACTTCGAGAATCATTCTTAACGATTAGTTTATCAACATTCCTTCCAACAAAAATAAAATTAATTGCAACAGTAATTCTCTACCATTTAGGAAAGAAAGCACTCAAATCAACAATATAACCATTAAGTTGACACCACTGTTAGCAAAGAGGATTTAAACTAAATTTGTGTGTATTAGAGCAGCAGCAGCAGCTGCATTAGAAAGAAGTGAACGAGTAAGTGACACGCCATGAATAATGTGAGTTTAGCTCTACTAAAGTGATAATGATGGCCCGTAATTTGTTTTCCATATTGGCTTTGCTTTTAAATGCTTTCTTTGCAGACATAGTATTTTACAAGCCAAGCACGAAGCGTTAGACAAATTAATCGATCCCCAAGGAATTGAAAGAAGACAGATTTTTCAATACAAATTTGTCAACAAGTTTCTCATTTTTTTGTTTTTGTTGTATGTACATGGAGTAGGGCTTAAATGGCATGAAACCAAACGCAAGGAGAAAAATTATGGTGGCAGAGTATTTTAATTGAAAATCAGCAATTAGCGACTCTGATAAGGAATTCATTTTGATTTTTTTTGGGGAACTGGGGGAATTATTTTTGTTTTATAACTTCCGCTGTTAAAAACAATTTCAATGTGAAAGTAAGAAATTGTTTGTAAATAATTTTGTTTTTGTTTTTGTAATTAATTAACAAAGTGAGAGAATAAAAGGGAAACCTTGATATAAATTACATATATACATAACGGGCATACAAGCACACTTGCATATACGCAATGAAACATAATCGAGTATCAAATTGTAATACTCAGCCGCCGTAGTAGGTAGTGTGTTAGCTTACTAGACGTGAAATCGTAGTTCAAGCTCCTACTCAGACATCTGGAACAAAGCGAAAATATAAAAAAAAAATTCTTTGGCGACTTCCTCTCAGCAGTCTTCTGGCAAAAACTGTGAGAGTAAAATAAAATTGCCATGAAAAGTGTCTGTGGTTCGAACTTGGTTGAAAAAATGAACAGACTAAACACGGGTGATGTGAAAAGCTAGGTCTGAGTTCTGACTGAAGGGTTGTAGTGATCAATTAAGTACCTACGTAAGTAAATATTTGTTGATATAGCAACGCTCTGTGGATTCGGAGTAAAAAGAGCTCGTTGCTATAACCACAAAGAGCATTAAAACAGTTTGTTGTTGTTCGATAATTCTTTTGGTCACTTGTTTAATGAAATTGTTCTTCTTAATGCATTCCTCATGTAATAAAAATGTATTCATTTGAATGAAAATTATGAATTGAAAACACATGTTGCAGAAGCAATTCATTACTCTTTGTTTTCCCTTTTTGAATATGAAAATCAATCAAAAATTACAAAAGATTTCCTGTCTAGCTAGCCACCTCATCTGATGATCCATTTATTATAAGAAAATAAACAATAACTACAGCAACAGCAACAACAACAACAACCGATGAAGAACAACAATAACATCAAACGTAAAACAATTGAACAACAACAACAACAAAAAATCAACAATAAAAAATTGCAATTGATTTACGACAACAACAACAATAATAATAACAACAAATATAAAACAACAACAACAACAAACAAATAAAAAAATAGAATTAAGTAGAAGCAAACAATTTAAAATATTTAAATGTTTCCCTTGATTTAAAATGGATTCGTTTTTATTACTTCCCATTGACATTAAAAACTGAATAAAAACGCCAAAACGGCATTCAAACGCCATTCATTATTCAAACGTTTTTTTTTAACTGAAAACGAATTTTTATCGCTTTTTGTTGTTGTTTTTTTTTTTAAGTTTTATTGTTATTTCGTTTTTATTTCTATTTTTTTATTTAAAGAAAACTAAAAAAAAAATAAAACGCACAATAATTTAATATTTAAAAACAAAATAAACAATACAGTACAGCACAGTACATTACATCAGTACATCGGATTAAAATTAAATCATCTGAAGGCAAATATGTGTACAACAAAGTCTTTTAATTTCGATTGATTTCTTGTTTAATTTTTTCTTTTAGCAAAAAGGCAAAAATAAAACGTACAATAATTTATTAAATTTCATTTAATATGACTTTATTTAAACGTATAAAAATAATTGAAAAAGATGAAAATAGTTCATTACAAAAGACAAATTTACCTTTTTGAATCCACCTCGTAGTGAATTTGATTTAAAGATTTCACTCCTATGCCTTCATGTTAAAGGACAGTGACTATCAAATTACTCACTTACTTAATTGCTCATTTAAAATCCTTTAGTCAGGAGTACGGCCTACATAGTTTCTCACATCACCCATGCTGTGTGTGTTAATTTTTGTCATAAGTGGCGGGACTTACAGTTTAAAATCGACGGTGACATTTTCAAAGAATTAGGCTGCGTTAACTTTCTGACCAAGTGTATGGTATCAAGGATGTGATTAAAAAAATTCCGGCGGATATCAATTACATACATGAAAATCGTATAATTAACCCTATGACCTTTTAACTATAACGACCAATATTCGTTTGAAAAAATAAACATAATAGTGATTTCGTCTTTAGGAGTATATGACTGTCACGAAACATATCCATCTCACACGAATTGTTGCTGTTTTTTTCGAGTCTTCCTAAGTTAGGACGCACTGTCCTAAATCTTGTAGTCGCCGTAGTCTAGTAGGTAGTGTGTTCGCTTCTTAGACGTAAAGCCTGGGTTCGAGCCCCAGGCCAGACAACAAAAACGAAATATGAAAAAAAAAATTATTTCTTCGGCGACTACTTCTCAGCAGATTTCTGGCAAAAACTCTGAGAGTAAATAAACCTGCCATGAAAAAGTTTCTCAAAATCTGTCGTTCGGAGTCGATGTTAAACTGTAGGTCCCGCCACTCATGGATATAATTAAGGCACACAACATGAGTGGTGTGAGGAGATAGGCTGTAATCCTGACTGAAAGTATTTTGCCCGACTTCGGTTTCTTGAGCCCTAAGGATTGTACTCGAGATCAATAGTTATTATACTAAGACGCTTTCATTCGATAACACTGATAACATTGATGATCGATCTATATTTTCAATCGTTTTTTATTTTATTGATGATGATTCAAAGATCCCTGATGATGGGTAACAATATCTTGCGTCAAACTAAGAGCGACTTATTGATAAATGCATTTATCTCTTGTCTGTTAGGAGTGGCATTCGATACTATCTGGATACTAACTGAGATGCTCCTACGTTAAATATAATATGTTATGTTATCTGGTTATTTATGAACTCCTCTATACTAATAGCCGCTTTCGATTTAATGAGCCAGCTGTTTGTATCTGTCTATACATGTCTGCGGAAGCTTTGTATGTACGTATGTATATGATAGGTGACCCTTATTGCATGATGTTATCTGAGCGATCATTGTTTATTCTCACGACTTTGATTCGTTTGATATTTTTTTCAAGAAGTACAAACTTTCCACAGCTCCAGACTTTCTTGATCTTCTAGTTTTACTTGAGTGTTAAAGGTTTTGAATGAGATTCTAAATATTAGAATTAAAATTCTCGAGTTGTAAATGTAAATCCTCTTTGCCAGTTTGCTTTGCTCTGAGGATCAGCCCAACTGTGCTATTCTTGCCTAGTGTTCTCATCATTCGAATCATTTCCTGGGGTACGTTAATTCAAGGCAATGCTTGCAATATATCAGTCCATGTACTGGTATCAAAGGCATCCTTTGAAAGCGATCAACATTAGATATACAGGTATTATAATGCTTAGGAAATCTATCTAATCTACGAGGATTCTATTTGGACGGAAATCTGGCAGATTTTGTTCTACTTTAGCTTGGAATATAGCTGAGAATATTATCGCAAATTCCCTATTTAGGTTTTTAAGTAAGTGCTCATTAATTATTGTAGCTTTGGTTACTTTACAATGATGTCTTTATATCCAGTTACATGCGGCTTTTATTCTATTCAATGCTCTCTGAGGCAGAAGAAGTTCAGTTCAGGACTATAATATCCGTGAGGCCAGACATTACGTGCCACGCATTTAGTAGAGTCCTTCAATACTTAATAAATCATGAAATAAATCTAAGCGTCTCTGCAAATTTAAGAGTTTTTATGAAGTCCTATTCGAGCTCATAAATATCACAATTTTTAATCACAGATCCATAAGAAATATCGTCATTTCATATTATGTTACCTTAATATAGTTTTTTAATTTTTTTCTAACATTTCATTTAAAAATAATTCATTAAAAAACAAAAACGAAATGAAAATCAATAAAATTCATAAAAAAAAAATCCAATAAAAATTGAAGAAAGTTGAAGGAAACATTTTCTAAAACATGTTCGCATAGCACAGTGTCTGAAGCATACTTTATGTAAACCTTTTGGTATGAGTTTGATAACAATTCACACTGTCTTATCGACTTTGAAATGTTGCTAAACATTAATACAGGCTTCTTAATAAGCCAACACTAACATCAACACCAACACCGCTTCACTTCAGTTGAGTTTGAAAATACCCTTGTGCGATGCTTGTGCCACATTATTTATGCTACACTAGTTGGTATGTTAGAAAGAGACAACATATGCTGTAAGTTATACTTTTAAATGATTTCCTTGCTTTCTTTTGTTTACTATTCATCTCTTTTGCTCTTATGACGTCATGAGTATTAAGTAAACCAATGAGAGGATGTTCTCGCTTTTTTCTCAAATTTGAAAACAGGAATTCCATGTTTATGGAATTTTTTTTTTCTTTCACTCTCCTTTATTTTCAGTATGTATGGGTAAGTGAGCGAGTAAATAAATAAACTGAGTGGTAGGGTAAGTGTAAGTGTGAGTGTATGGGTGGTAATAGTGTGTATATTGTTTATTCAAATAAAATATTTCATTCTATGTATTGTGTTGCTGATTGCTATGCTGCCTTTGCTGTTGCTGTTACTGCTGCTGTTGTTCTATATATAAACTGTATGTGTGTGTGTGTGTGTCGGTAATAAATTTTGCTTATCCTGCCTGCGTGCTGTTTTGTATTGCTTAACACGTCTACACTGTGTAGTTTTTTCATTCATTCCTTCATTCATTCAATTCAACAATATTTTCGAAATGCTTTTTAAAAATATTTGTTAAGAATTGTTGTTCTCATCTTATTTTCTTTCTGATTTTATGGATTTTTGTTTGTTTTTCGTTTAATAACTAGTGCGTCAGAAAATGTTGAAAAGTGTGTGGAAAGTTTTTTAAATTTTAAAAGTGAATCCTTCAGTAATATCGTCACAAATAGTGACACATTTGCGAGTAACAATTTGTTTTTCGCTTTAAAACATTTCATTTAACAATTTTATCAAGGATTACTTAAGGAATTTCAATATCGTTTCGATTTAATTTGAAAATTCAATTTAAATGCAACGATCTTAGCAATATGCAAGAAATCTCGGAGAGTAATACAATTCCCATGGAAATTTTCTCAAAAAAAAAAAAAATCTGTCGTTCGAAGACGACTTTAAACTGTAAGTCCCACCACTCATAGATAAAATTAACACACACAACATCAGTGGTGTGAGAAGCTGTGTTGTAATCGTAACTAAAGTGTAGTAATGTGCAGTTATGTATGTATGTAAGAGGAATACATATTTCGGCAACAGTCTGCCTGCTCTAGCAAGTATATCCGATTCACAGTTACTGGAGATATCCCTCGGAGTTGGAGTTTGATACAAAATTAAGGTGAATGCCAACCAGTTGACGACTAAAACTTACGATCGAAAGAGATCCATGATTCTCTCTTGGCAGTCAGTAAAGATAAAAAGCTTAGAAGTAGGAAATCCCTTACTTTGGATCAATTCCGCAGCGTAATTTATGGCCATTTTTTAACGCACTACAGTACTATGGAATAAGCTGTATGGAGAAAATTCTACAGCCTGTCTTATCTTTAAGTCAGGAACAGTCTGTTGAGGCTCACGTCTAATAAGCCAACACATTACCTACTAGACTACGGCTCGCTTTCACACCCCCTGACAATTGCTGAGACAATCTAAATTCTTGTTTAGTTGGCAGAGATTTGTGTTTTCCACCAGACCATCAAGCAGTAGCTTAAGAGTCCCAACCGGCCTTCTGTTCAGGCTTAATAGACTCGAAGAGTGTTTATACAGAAAGGTAGTAGCATCCATGCATTTGTGATTGCATCTGTCTTGAATAATTCTAGTAACACATCTAGGCTCAAGCTCAGATGCGTTGTCTTCAGGTCTTTGAAATCGCATCTATTATTTGAATTTATGAACCAAACTACGACGACTTCAATGTATTCCACTTACCTCTGACAAAAGCCAAACTCATATGGACTGGCTATTTAACTTGATCAATCGTTTCAGCGAATCGTAGCAACATCTCTGTAACTGGGGCGATTTTCCTGGATTAATATGTAATTGATAGGCATATGAAAAGGATCGTTTGAAGAGGAAGTATTGCTCAAACGATATGCTGATGAACATTTCTGTGGGAAACGAAAGACGATTCGGTAGGTAGGTGGGTTGAAGTGGCAGCTTCGATTACAAAAACTCACTTGAACACACATAGCGACCCGTAGTGACGCCACAGCACAGTCACTGTACGGACCGAATTCCCCCAAACTAATCGAGGAAGTTGTCCAGCGCGTGGTCTGCACAAGAGATCATGAACTCATGACTCATGAAATTTTGAATATAAGGGAGTATGAGTCAACAATATTGAAATTTAACTATGTACTCTCTGATTCATTCATACTCACTGCACTGCGTTGATTATAAGTACAGGTTGCAATGAGTATGCATACCATTCAAAATATGTTTGATTCATAAGCCCACTCATTTAGATTCATAACTTTAGAAAAATACTTATGATGTGTACTTATAAATGATTAGTGTGACTCGATTCATTCATCACAATTTACAGTCTTAGTTGTTGTTGAGTTTACAACAAAAGGAAACAGACCCACAAGCAAAAAAGACAGAACAGCAAGCAGAGCAAACACACAACCTTCTAGTAAGTATTTTAGTGTTCGTAAGCGATTCGTACTTATTTTGTGATTCGCGTGTATATGTTGAGTTATGGAGAGTAGATATCATCGAACATCATACGTGTTGTTAAGTATGAATATGATGAGTACTTCAAACTTTGAATATGAGTAGAGAGGTGACATTAAAATAAGTATGAATGCGTATAAGAATCAGAAATTATGAGTATGATTTGTTTCTACTCATCTTTTTTAATACTCATTGCTGATTTCTGGTCTACACATCAAAGCACGACTACCCTGAATGATGTAAGAAATATCCTCCCATTTATGTGTTTAGCACACGAATATGAAGCGTAAATATGGAAATCGAGTCACGTCTCATTTAAAACCATTTGGTTGAATATTTCAGTCCCCATAACCATTAATTTGAAAACATTGTTGCAGTCACCACCAAAAAAACACCGAATGAAGCAAGCCAATGGCTTCAGAAAACCAACCAACAACAGCACAGCACAGCCAACCAATGGTACCCATACCATACCAGTGGTATTTGGATATTAAATTGCATTTCATTTTATGGCATTCCCAGTCATTCATTCATTCATTCATTCATTCGATTTCATTTCATTTTATTTTGTAATTGGGAAAGCAATTCAATTTGAAAAATAATTGTCTTCCATAATTTCAAACGTAATTCGTTGTTGACTGCATATTGCCATGGGAGGGAGAGCGAGTGTACGGCTGCTACAACAACAGTGTGGTCGGTCGATGGCAGTTGACTTTTTGATCGAAATAAAAATGGAAACAACAACAACAACAACAATTTTTTTTGTTTTTAAATTAATGAATTGCGGTTTTATTTTGTTTTTATTTCGTATTGAAAAAAATTGTGGATAATAATGGCAAAACAACAACAACCACCATTAACGTTCAATTTAACCATAAACACTGGCATTAAACAATGAAAAAGAAAAAACAACAAATTTTTGTTTAAAAAGTAAACAAAATAAACCCAATTTATTTAAAAACAGAAAAAAGAGAGGAGTGGCATACAAAATTCCCTTTTTTTTTGCCTGATCTGATAGACAG
Organism: Sarcophaga rosellei; assembly: GCA_930367235.1. Taxonomy (NCBI): domain Eukaryota; kingdom Metazoa; phylum Arthropoda; class Insecta; order Diptera; family Sarcophagidae; genus Sarcophaga; species Sarcophaga rosellei. The sequence continues at coordinate 5,154,437 of OV884017.1, read as the reverse complement.
ACACCATCACCACCGCTAGCCTTCGATTTCTCTGAAAATTGTTATCGTACGTACATATTTGTTCAATAATTTGTATTTTATTGTTGTCAATAATTGTTAATTGCTTGCCTTTTGTTTTTGTTGTTTTAGTTGTTTAAATTCATTTTCAATTTGTCTGTCTGTCTGATAAACAAATTAATGAACGTCCGTCATGTCAATAGTTTTAAGGGTTAAAAGCCTCGTATACATACATACGTATGTATGTACAGCCACAACGAGGGGTTGTCCGTTGTTGTGATCGTTAAGACTATCAAATGTCATCATCATTATCATCATCATCATGATTTCAGAAATTCATATCGAAAATTAAAATTATAAACAAAAGAAATTTCTTTTCTGAATAATTCTAATGAAAGCCAATCCATTCGTCATTAATTTCTATTAAAAACATTTAAAAAGTTTTCATTTTATTGTTTCCATACCCCACCCCCCTGCAAACAGATATTTCATGGGAAATTTATCGATAATTATATGAATTGGAGAAATAAATTTCAATATGAGTGTTAAGTGAAGTTCGTGGAATGCATTCTTTCGTTCAAGTGTTTCTCTAGCATTGTTAGGTTCTATGCATAGCTCCCATAGGTCCTTTCAAAAGACACATTGCTGTACCATTTCGCTTCCTTTATGGATTGCTTGCTGAACAGAGATCAGAAAGAAGTATTCAAAAAGATGAGTAGAATCGAATCATACTCATAATTTCTGATACTTAGACGTATTCATACTTATTATTAAATATCATGGAACCCCTCTACTCATATTCAAAGTTTGAAGTACTCATCATATTCATATTTAACAACACATATGATGTCTACTCTTCATAACTCAACATATACATGCGAATTACAAAATAAGTATGATTCGCATACGAACACAAAAATACTTTCTAGAAGGTTGTGTGTTTGCTCTGCTTGCTGTTCTGTCTTTTGTGCTTATGTGTCTTTTTTCTTTTGTTGTAAACGCCTAACAACAACTAAGACGGTAAATTTTGATGAATGATTCGAGTCAATGGAATCATTTATATGTACATATTTTAAGTATTTTTCTAGGCTTATGAATCAAACATATTTCGAATGGTATGAGTTTGATGTCAACGCAGTGTAGTGAGTATGCATGAATCAGAGTATATAGTTAAATTTCAATATTGTTGACTCACACTCACTTATATTCAAAATTTCATGAGTTCTTATGAGTAGCGAAAAAACGATTCATTGCTGATCTCTGATGGGCAACCGTTCTAAGCATAGCTCTGCTGGGTTCATTCAAAAGACACAATGCAGTACCATTTCGCCTCTGCTATGGATTCCTTGCTGGCATGAGTTCTCAGCCATTCTGACAATTTTATGAAGGTTTTACTCCATAGTCTAGTAGGCAGTGTATTAGCTTGTTAGACAAGAGCTAGAACCAAAACAAATAAAAACAATTTTTTTTTCGGCAACTTCCTCTCAGTAGTTTTCTTGCAAAAACTCTGAGAGTGAAATATAATTGCCATGAAAAGTTTATCAAAAAATCTCTCGTTAGAAGTTGCATTCCAGCCATTCAGGAATAAAATTTACATACACGCAGCTAGGTTGTAAACCTGACTAAGCCATTGTAGGGACTAATCAAGTAAGTAAGAATGCATGGATTTTACTCAAATCATCAATTTCTAATAATTTCTGGATGACCAAAAACCTCCAATGAATTTGAGACGATCGAGGAGCTTGAACAGGAGCCAATATCTCGTTTAGCCGTTATGAAATTACTATCAGGGTCATTTTGAAGGTGGTGCTTTATCTGTTGGGTTACAGGATTTTTCTCTGATTTACTCGTTCGGTCAGGCTGAGATTAATCCGTAACGAACATATTTTTGTCGCTGGTTCTCTTCTACGAATGCTAAGGGTTTCTTAAGGAAACTTTTATATGAGTTACAGGACGTAAGGATGTCGTGAGGGCTGGCTTAGGTGGGACCTCGTTCCTCCTTTTGAGGAGAAAATCGTGTCCTTTGAATATCTACAGATTTGTCTGATATCGCTACAAGTGATTTCCTTTGCTTATCAAAAATGTTGTGAATTCTTATAAGTTCTTACGTTGATTGTTAAGAATATTTTAAGGTCAGTTCTGTTAATAATGAGGCCAGTATCTCTTATAATTGCATTTCCTTTCCCATTTTCATAATTTTTTCTTCTACTTGTTTGTATTTCGTTTTTGAGGTTGTGAATAATTTGTGATTTTTGGTTTAAAAAAAAATAAAAATTTCCATAATTTTTTGCACGAAAGACAACAGAAAATAAAAACGGAAAAGGGACGGAGAGAGAGAGAGAGAGACGCAATATCATCCATAATTCATGTGTCAAGTGTATGTCACTTCTGTGGCTACTGGTCCTTCTGCTTTGCTTTCGTGTGTGAAACTTAATTTGACATCAACCAGCAACCAACGTACGTATGTATCTCCGAAAAATGTTTTCATTTCTGGTTGCGGTTTTAACCCAAATTCTTTGTCTTCGTCTTCGTGTTCGTGTTCGTCTCCCTTATTTTTATTTTTTTTTTGCCAGTAATTTATGCATTTTAACAGAATAATTAGTCGAAATTATTTATTTCTTGTTTTGTTTGCGGTTTAAATCACTTGATTTACGTTTATTGAGAGACAATCTTTAACAGATACGGGCAGCAATGAGTTTAGCTAGAAGAGAAAGTTTTGTTGCATTTTCATTGATTAATTGCGGCTCAATTTTTTTAAAGAAAATACAGCCCAAAAGCACTAGACAGAAATTTAAATGAAATGAGAATTCGCAATCGAATCGAAGGCCACTTAAGCCAGTGCTTAGGTCCAGCGGATTAAGCATACCTAAGAGTCCAGAATAAATTTTGCTATTGGCAGCAATCTTTACAGTGCAGAGCTCGGTCAAGAAGCAGGGCATGGATTCTTAAAGTGAAAGAAGTCATTCAACGTAATGTCAATTTTATCGGAATGCTACTTATTCATGCTTAGCATAGAAGTCCATGTACTGGTTACCTTCTAATATTTGGAAAAAGCTCTCAAGAGTAGTAGTTCAGTATTCATAGCTTGATAACCTTAAGGATTTTCAGAGTGTTGGCGCGCAAAATCTCATAGGGATACTTTTCTAAACTTCATTGTGCTTACTGAAGAAATGGCAGTAATAGCGACTGGTAAGGCTCGAAATGTGCGACTTCCGGGTGATTGGAGATTCTATCGATTTCTTCTCTCAAGGAGGTTTAACAATCAAGCCTCATGGTGATTAAACTTTTTGGATCACATAGGAGGAATTTTTAATATTTGTGTGTAAGAAATCGACGTAGCCTAGTAGGCAGTGTGTTGGCTTATTACACGTAAAGGTCACTGTTCAAATCTCTGGGCAGGCATCAAAACGAAAATATGAAAATATGGCGGCTTCCTCTCAGCAAATTTCCTGCAACAACTCTGATAGTGAAATAAGATTACCATGAAAAGTTTCACAATTCTAGCGTTCGAAGTAGATGCCGCCACTCATGTATAAATTTAACGCACACAATATGAGTGGTGTAAGAAGCTAGGTTGTAATCCTGACTAAAGAGATGTAATGATCACTTAAGTGAGTAATTAAATAATTATTTTACTATCTTCGATGATGCGACAGATTGGCTTTGATACCGAATGATAGTATTTGGAGGCTATAAACAAACCCATGGAATAATTTGAGTATCAAGGTATGTGAAGAGGGATATACTAGCCGCAAAGTGTATAGTATAATAGTGCATTGGCTAACTAGACGAGAGCTTGCAGGTTCAAATACTCGCTTTAACATTTTGATACAGAGATAAGTGCAGCATTTTTCTGGTAAAATCTCTGAGGTTAAAATAATTTCTAATAAAAATCTTCTTAAATTTGTATTTGGATTTGACGTAAAACTGTATGTATGTCATATCACTCATGGGTAGCATAAAATGTACACGACAAGGATGGTGCGAGAAGTCAAACAATAATCTACACTAGAGATATTTAATGTGGCAAATAATGAATGTATGCATGTGTCTGTGAGGTAAAGTATTTCACACCATCTTCCGGTGAGCAGTCTTTTACTGATAACTAGAATTTCATAAAATGTTGGATCTCCAAACAAAGCTTCTTCTGTTGTTAGGGGACTTTTAGAATTGAAAATGATTAGAAAGGGTCCGCCTTTATAATTGAAAAAGAAAATCAATATATTAAGCAATTGTTTTCATTCTTTTAGACACTGTTTGCAATCGTTTTTTATTTTCTAAACACTGAGAAATAAACGTTTGTAAGGAAATAAAATGCCAAAAGTACTTGTCAGATAAAAAAATTAAATATAAACAGCGCACGAGAACAATAAAGACACAAAAAATAATGAAAAAAAAAATCAAATAAAACCTGAACCCTAAAATAGATTCTCTTAATTCTTAATCAACTTTAAAGGCATTTATAGGCTTTGTCTTCCTGGTGGTACCACTAAGCACAGCAGCAAAGGCCACAACAGAAGGCAGCGGCAACTAAAACCGGCAATAACAACTAATGGCTGCAACAATACGCAAAGTCATATACGTACATATGTACATGCACAGAAAACAAAGAAACAAAATTTCATTCTTTTAAGATGATCGCCAGAACTAACATGCGGCCACCAAAGGGGAACGGGGCTCACTAAATAACTACGACTACAACTACGACAAATGAACAGTAAAACTGATCATCAAGTTGAAGTAAGTTAAAGCTGAGCTTGAGTTGAGTGAGATCCAACCGTGAAAGGGGGAAGGGGCAAACTATAACCATACAGAAAGAGAGAAAGAGAGAGAGGGATAGAGAGAGAGTGAGACATAATTGCCATCTTAAAGAAGATGATTGTGGTTTTTCGCGTTCTTTTGATGTTTCGCCGACAATCAGTATAAATAGTTACGTTTTTAACGTTTTTGTTGAATTTTTTTGGTTTTTATTTCTCCTACCAACAGCATATTCATATACGATGCCACACTACAAGATACTTATGTATGTACATACAAATGTATGCATGTATGTATGTCTGTATGTTTGTGCCTTAATGTAAATACATGTTTAAATAATGGTTTTGATATTAAAAGTTTACAGCAAAAACAACAACTAAAGAAAAAGAAGAACTTCTTGCAGTTGTAGTGTTGAATTGTTCTACCACATCACATCAATTGCAGCAACAACAGTAGTTGTTAAAAAAAAAAGTTGCCAACAACAACAACACAAGTCTGTTGGTGGCAATAAGAAAATATTGCCAACAACCATCAGCCAATCTATCGATTTTTAACATGAAGCTGACATTAATGGCCTTAATGTCAGTCCATAATGAGTGAAATATTTAAAAATGAAAGAGAGACAAAGAGATACAAAAATATTAGGGAGGTTCACAGCAGAGATCAACAATGAATTGCTACTTTTTTCGCTACTCATAAGCACTCATGAAATTTTGAATATAAGTGAATCAACAATATTGAAATTTAACTATGTACTCTGATTCATTCATACTCACTACTCACTACATTAATTTATAACTACAAGGTTGCAATGAGTACAACGTTGACGTCAAACTCATACCAATCGAAATATGTTTGATTCATAAGCCTACTTATTTACATTCATAACTTTAGATAAATACTTATAAATGATTGATGAGTATTGTTACATTTACAACAAAAGAAAAAGGACGTATAAGCAAAAATAGACAGAGCAGCATGCAGAACAAACACACAACCTTCTAGTGAGTATTTCAGTGTTCGATTCACACTTATTTTGTGATTCGTATATATGTATGTTGAGTTATGGAGAATCGAAATCATCAAACATCATACGTGTTGTTAAGTATGAATATGATGAGTACTTCAAAATTTGAATATGAGTAGAGGTTCCATGGTATTGAAATAAGTATGAATGCGTATAAGTACCAGAAATTATGAGTATGATTCGATTCTACTCATCTTTTTAAATACTCATTGCTGATCACTGGTTCACAGCTCCTTAAAGGTGGCTACTCAAAAGGAAAACATTTTTTTTTAAATTAATTCGAACGATTGAAACTTGGACTTGAAGCTGCCTTTTTTCATTAAGGTTGTTGGGAAGGAAATTTGATTGTGGTTGTGCAGACTTGTTGTGAATCCAATTGAAACCAAATTGGGATAAAATTTGGTCCTAACCAAAGAACTTCAATACTGGATTTAGAACCAGACTTTCGTTGACTTTCGTATTAATAATCTGCACGTCTTGAACTGCCTTTTAATTTATTCCTTTATCTACAGAATTGCTTTCAGTGTCCAGAAGGTTTTAGTTCTGGTTTAGTTCTCATGTAGTCGTCGTAGTCTAGTAGGTAGTGTGTTGGCTTATTAGATGTGAGGCCTCGGTTCAAACCCCAGTTCCGCCAACTTTGATAAAACGAAATATGCACAAACATTTCTTCACGTTTCAGTTTTCTAGTAAAAACTCTGGGAGTAAATAAAAAAAGTTTTTCAAAAAATCTGTCGTTCGAAGCTGACTTTAGACTATAGGTCCCACCGCTCATGTATAAAATGAACACACCCAACATAAGTGCATGTATGAAGCTAGAACTAAAGGGTTGTAATGACCACTTATGTTCTCTATGTATGTATGTATGTATGTAATTGAGATTGTACAGAACTGTTCTGAATCAAATTGAAACCTGGGATTAAATTTGATTTAATTATCCAAAGAACTTGAATACAGAACCCAATTATATAGCCGTCTTTCGTCGAGTTTCGTATTGATAATCGACACTTCTTGAACTGCCTTATAACTTATCCGGTTGTCTGTAAAATTGTCTTCAATGTCCAGAAGGTTTAGCCCGCCGAGCCTTATAATTCCGTTCTTTACAAATGATCAATGAACTACATGGCATAGCTCCCATCCATGTAAACTGTATTGTATTGACGGAACAAAAATAGATTGTGGAGTGTAATAAGTTCGTGTTACGTTACGATGTGAATGCCCCTAATGCCATCAATGTACATATGTATAATGCTTGTAGGAATCCTTTGATACTTTAAATATCTTTTACATTAAATTCTCGCCAGTTAAAAGATATTCACTATAATTTTTATATTTATTAACGTATACGTCATGCATATTAAACTTTTACCACTCAAAGTGATGTTTGTTATAAACTGAGCTACACACTACACATCGGTATATCATGTTCAATATTACACAAGTAACAGATTCAAGTCCACAAGACTATTAGCAAGAAAAGAACATTTTCTGCAATTATCTGGAAAGATCAAAGGTCACTCATCCCACGCTATTGACTTATTAACAAAGAGTTGCAATGTGACTTGTGATTCACTGTTTTACAGGTAATGGAACGGATTGTGCTCAAGGAAATTGAAAAATCACTTATTTTTACGTAATATTCGTCTTTCTGAAGTCGCCGTAGTCTATTAAGTAGTGTCTTGGCTTATTAGATATGAGGTCACAGTTCAAGCCCCAGGTCAGACGTCACCAAAAAAGAAAGTCTGGAAAAATATTCCTTCCACTGTCTTCCTCTAAGCAGATTCCTGGCAAAAACTCGGAGAGCAAATACAATTGCCATGAAAAGCTTCCTAAAAATCTATCATTCAGAGTCGACTTTAAACTGTAGCTGCCACCACTCATGTATAAAACTTACACACACAACATGAGTGGTACAAGAAGCTAGGTTGTAAGCCTGACTGAAGACTTGTATGGACCAAGTATGATGTGTTATGTGTATGTATTGCACTTTCTCGTTGTGCATATCCGTTAGTGGTTGATTGGTCAATGTAACGCTTAATGCATTAGGGAGTATTCCTATGTGGATCGCCTTTTCTGCAGAATTCAGTCAGTCCTGTCGAACCTAACTTTCGTAAACACTACTTCCTCTCCGGTTTCTCCCACTACCTACTTTCATAGACGTTACACAATGCACGAAATATGTTGGTCAACATTGACATTTTCTTGAGAGGAAGTTTTTGAAGAAATACTTTTCTCTGGGCTGGGATTTGAATCAAGGCCTTTACGTTCAATTAGCCAACACACTACCTACTAGACTACAACGACTTCAAAAACTTACATCTTCTCAAAAAACGCTGCTCTACTGTAGCGTCATTATAAGAATTCTCCAATGCCACTACATCTGCCTAAGCCTGTGTCAGAGCCAGTGCCAGTGCCGGTTTTTTTTTTCTGTGCAAAAAACATTAAAAAATTAATGTTGTTGTAATTGCATAGTACGGGTTCTTTTTTACGGTCATTTGTTGGTTTGCCGAAATGGCTGGTTGGTTGCCTGGCTGGCAGTATGGCTAGTTGGTGCCGGTTTTTTTCATTTTTTTTCTTTTTGTATCGTTTTGTGCCTCCACAGTTTTTCTTCAACTTAAACTGTCTTTATTTTATTTGTTTTTCTTGTTTGTTTTCTTTGCCTGCAAGTTGGCGAAATATTACCGACCAAACGTAGCCTGTAATCTGCGGCAATTAGTCGTGTACGTATTTTGTAGGTTAAACGCGTGCTTAATATGATTTTAATACTCTCATCGTATGAAAATACACACGCTAATCATTATTAGAGTTCGATCGATAAGATCATATTATTTGCCAAACCTCATACTCGTACTCATATTTGTGTGTTCATACTCGTACTATTCATTAATTCATTACGTATATACATTGCTTTCTCGTTCATTAAATTTACATCGATAAACGTCAACTGGATAATATCGTTGATGGTAGCAGCTGTTTGGTTGGTTGAATGGTTGGTTGTAAGGTTGTTTGCTTGCTTGATTGGCTATTTGAGTGTTTGTTGATGATGATATCAATATTATAATGTTGATTTGCAGCATGCTGCAGTTGTGCATGCAACATTCATTATTGCTGCTCAAATAATGATAAACGCAACAACAACAAAAACAACACCATTCTCATTTATTTTACTCATCATGCTGTAAAATACATCAACAGTTTTATTTGTAACGAACATTACAGGATCACAGTCCATATTGTTAAGCATTCAAGTATATGTGAAGACATAATTTCACTTACTTCCATTCAAATATGCATAATGAACGGTTTTGCATTGATAATGAATGGATGCATGCCACACAAATGATGTACAAACATTTTTAATTATACGACAGACGGACGGACAGACACCGTAATTTAATTACAAAATTTAATTCATCACCATCATCATCATCAGATTGTGTATGAAATTAAACTTTTTCTTCTTCTGTAAATGCTTGTATTTATAGCTCCGTATCGGATCGTATCGTATCGTATCGCATATGATGTTAATGTTATGATGTGGCAAATATATAGGAAGGACCCATGGAAATTCATATTTAAACGCTACATTCAACAATTGAACATTAAGTGAAAAGGGGGGCACTAAAAAAACATTCAAAGAAAAAGACTGCAAATGAAACTACACATCCATTGCGATAATTCAATGCTGTAGGGTGAAGGGATCAGCAATGAATCGTTTATTCACTACTCATAAGCACTCATGAAATTTTTAATATAAGTGAGGGTGAGTCAACAATATTGAAATTTAACTATGTGCTCTGATCCATTTATACTCACAGCACTACATTAATTTATAACTACAGGTTGCAAGGAGTACAACGTTGACATCAAACTCATGCCATTTGAAATATGTTTGATTCATAAGCCTACTCATTTAGATTTAGTGACTCGAATCATTCATCATAATTTACAGAAAACAGACAGACAAGCAAAAAGGACTGACAGAGCAGCAAGCAGAGTAAACACACAACCTTCTAGTAAGTATTTTAGTGTTCGTACGCGATTCATACTTATTTTGCGATTCATGTATATGTATGTTGAGTTATGGAAAGTAGGAATTATCGAACATCATTCGTGTTGTTAAGTATGAATATGATGAGTACTTCAAACTTTGAATATAAGTAAAGAGGTTCCATGATATTAAAATAAGTATGAATGCGTATAAGTATCAGAAATTATGAGTATGATTCGATTCCACTTATCTTATTAAATACTCATTGCTGATCTCTTGTAGGTTGTGGCAAAACTAATTTCTTAAGTTTTTCTGATTGATGTCTTTAATAATTAGCTTTTATTCATGCTGTAATCGTTAAAAACATGTAATCGATAGAAACATGAAATTTTTGTATCAGAAAAGTATCTTGAAAATGTTGGCATGAATTGAAGCAGTATTGCTTAAACGCCCTTCAGGCAAACTTGGAAAAATTAAAAAAAATTTTTGGTTGTATTAGAGAATCACATAGATAGTATGGTTCCATTGATTTCATTCCGGTCTTTTTGATATCAGAGATACATTAAATTCTGAAAGGAAAATGTTCCAAATCACAATTCAATAATGATGACTATATTTTACTTAGATGACGTAATCTAGTAGGCAGCATGGCCGATTAAACCCCATATAAGATTTATTCTTCGACAACCTCCTCTTAGCAGTATTCTTTGAAAAACTATGGAAGTAAATAGAAAATTGCATGAAAAAGTTTCTCAAGAATCTGTCATTCGAATTCGAATTTAAACTGTTGGTCCTGTCCCAACATAAGGGGCGTGATAATCTCTATCGTAATCCTGACTGAAGTGTTGTAATGACCAATTATATGTGTAAGTACAGTGAGCGTCAAAAGAAACTGTAGAATGTACATTAAAAAATATACATGAATAAATTGCCGTTATTTTTATTTTAAAACTGTTTAATTGCCAGTTTTTCAAATTGAAACAAAAAAATTTACAAAAAATTTAGAAATTTTGTGAAATTTTTTCGGTCACTCTCCTTAAGTGGTAAAAGTTGAGTTTGGTGATAGATAGTCTACAGTTTCGTTTGACGCTCACTGTATGTAGGATTAAAAATTTTGGTCGTCAGGATGGCACTGCTAGGATTAATCAGAAGCTGAAAATTGCACAGAAATAAATAATTTTGACCAACTGAAGTGAGGCCGAATACAATAAGACAATCTTCGTACAACTCAATTGGAATCAATGCATGGAAACTATCCGAAACTGCGGACAGGTTCTAATTTTTTATCAATTTCGATTGATACTTTCAAGTGACTGATTTGATTAATTTGATTTAGAAAGTCAAACTTCATCAAGTCAATGTTGCATTTGATAAGGCCTGGTGACCAGAAGGTATTTTTCTTCTATAAAAACTCAATCTTCTTACGTTTTCATCCCAAAAAGGCAATTGAGAATAAATAATTAAAATAAATTACAATGCAAGGAGGAGCGGGTTCATCAACTGGAAAACAGGAATTTTCAATTTTTCTTACATGCCAGTGCACAGACTCAAATATATTGTGGCATGTCAAGGGAGAGAGGTAAAAACGTATGGACCACGTTAATGAATAATAAAACCAGCGAAATAAAAATAATCGCATTCGTTATGCGCACTTGTATGACACCAAAACGGCAACATTAACAATACAAGGGGACGAGCAGGAAAAGGACGTTCAAGAAAAGGGAAACTGTGTGGCTAGATATTCTGCAGATGATTGCATTGTTGTTGTTGTTGTTGCTGGGCAATAAATATTAGAAATGTTGGCAAATCGCCACACTTGACTTTAAGCCGGTGGAATGAGAGGGAGTGGGAAGACATGGAATTCAAAAGAGAAATGAAATTTTCTGCTCCACGCTTTCAATTCAAATGGTACACAAGGGTGGCAACGGAAACCGGAAAAACACTTGTAAACATGAAAAGGATGTTAAAACACAATTGCAGGTTTAGAGATGTGTAAGCCCTGATGTGCATAATAGCTTTGGATGATAATAAAAATCTCAAAGAGAGTGTAAAATTGTGAGAGAGAAAATTGCCATGACAGTCATTTATGACACTTGAATGATGTTAATGCGCGAGACATTACAACCTGAAACTGCCTGCCATGACTAGCTGGAATTAAATCGTGTTTCGTCACATTTACAAAGCCGTATTACGGCGGTAATTGTCGTTGCCATCGTCATACGTTGAATTTCTATAAAGTCAACCTAAGGTTGAAGGCACGCACACATTGTAATGCAATGGCGATGATGAGTTGACATTCACTGAAATTAATATGAAATCAAGTCGTTTTGTTGGTGGCCACCTAAACCCCCCCAAACTCTTCAAATAAATACCAGATGAGTTTGGCGTAGAGAAGTTCTTTACCAATGTTTGGTTGGTTGTTTGGTTGCGTATCATCAATTTGTCAATTTTACAGCTGACTACCTACCTCCACCCCCCTTCCATATAAAATAAGTGTCATTTATGGTGCTGATGTAGAAAAGCAGTATCGAGTGGCCTTAGAATGGGTGTGTTTATGTCTTCTCCAAAGTTTGTTTTCTTCTTTCTTTTGTTGGCTTCCATTGTTGGCCATTTATTTTTATTGCCTTCTGCCACATATATTTCGTTCGTTTGCCACAAGAGATAGGTAGATAGGTGGATGGATGAATGGATGAATAGATGCATCATGCATGTCAAATATTGTTTTTATTTTCGTTTTTGTTTTTTCAATTAATTTTTCATTTCTGTTCGTTTTCTTTTTTTTTCTTGTGTTCATTTAGTGGGTTTTTGTTTTTTTTTTATTTAATTTCGTCGTTAAACGTTTACAATAAAACGCCTAAAGAAGGCGTTTATTTTTCTGATGGCTTTTGTTGTTTTTGTTTTTTTTTCAAGATGATCATGTCACTGTCGTGTTTTTGTGTCACTCACTTCAATTAACATTTGTGACAGACAAACAATAAAACTTAATGATTATTAAACTGTGGCACGAGTTCATTCCTGTTTCTGTTTCTGTTTCTGTATTATTTTTTTTTATTTGTTTGGAAGGCGTGTAATTTCTGTATTTTTGAGGTAAATGTTTGGGATATAATGTTTTTACAAGGAATTTAGAATTTTATATTAAAAATTTCATGTTAAATTAATGCCATTGGAAGGCTAGAAAGTTTAAAACCAAGTGCCTTTTTCACACTGTTGACTGAGCCACAGATATACATCCGATTAGGATGTTATCTGTTCCTCAGGCAAAGCTTAGTTATGTTGAACCACCAGTTTCATCATTCGTTCATGGTTTTGTTTAATTAATAAAGCCTGGAAGATTTTACAGCGAACCACTTTTATACATACATACATAATTGGCCATTACAACCCTTCAGTCAGGATTACGGCCTAGCTTCTCAACACCACTCATGTTGTGTGCGTTAATTTTATACATGAGAGCGGGACCTTCAGTTTAAAGTCGATTCCGAACGACAGATTTTTTGAGAAGCTTTTTCATGGCAATTTTTACTCTCAGAGTTTTTGCCAGAAATCTGCTGAGAGAAAGTCGCCGAAGAAATATTTTTTCATATTTCATTTCGATGTCTGACCTGGGATTCGAACTCGGGCCTTTCGTCTAATAAGCCAACACACTACCTACTAGACCTCGGCGACTTGAACCACTTTTATACTTAGAGTTTATTTTTGCCCAAAAACAGCTGAATGGTATGGTGTTTGGCCAGATCCACTGAAAACCTTTAGGAAATAAGCAAGCAACCGTTTCCATATACATCTAAAAACCATCTTTGAAGGCAAAGCTTGCAATTCGGACACACCTGACACTTTAATCTTTTATCGAAACTATGGTATCGATCAATCAATTTATTAGTCTTTCTCTCCCTCTGTCTCTATCTCTCTCTCTTTCTTTCTTTCAAACCCATCAAAAATCTTGGTGGGTCGGTAACAGCCTCACCGTAAAAACAAATTAATGAACGTACAGAGAACATGCTACCGATCAACTTTTGAAGTAAACGATGTCCTAACGATAGGACATTAAGATCACTTAGACAAATTCAGTAGAAATAATAGATGCGCCGTCAAAGACCTGAAGACAAAGCATCTGAGGCTGACAATAGATACCTCACCAGAATTATTCAAGACAGATCCCATCACATGCATGACGTCTACTACCTGTCTAGAACAAAAATTCTTCGAGTCTATAATGACAGTTCAGCTTAAACTACTGCTTGATAGTCTGGTGTCTCAGCTACTCCTGGATCTCTCTCTCTTTGTATCTCTCTCTCTCTCTCTTTGCATCTCTCTCCCTCTCTCTGTCTCTTTCTCTCTCTTCCTTTTCGGCAATTATCAGCGGACGTGGAAGCTCCCCTCATGACGAGTGTGCTTGACCACAGGAGAATAATTTGTATTCCTACATGAACTTGTGTTCAACAAAAAGGTGGCCCTATTTTCCCTGGGTAGTTTGTTTAGCTCGCCCAGACAACCTAAAAATTATTTTGAATTGAGTCGTCTTCGATGGCATAATCTTACGCTTGAAAAATAGCCTCAAGTTACCACATGACTTCGATTATTCTGGTCTTAAATAAAAGCGTTAAGTTGTTTGCAAATTAGATGCTGATTATGAAGAATGTCGTCGGTACCATCTTCCAATAGCACTGATGTACGATATTGTCTCACCATATTTGTTAGGTTATGCTTCTCCTTTTAAAACCGCTCTGCTACATCTACCCTCAAATCCGTTAAAACTGTCGTTGTTTTGACGTTTTTATTGCTTTTTTATCGATAAGTGAGTACCCATTTGCACTTTGTAATCCAAGTCAATTCGCTTTTTCTCCGCAATTCCATGACAGACAAGTATTTTGAAAAGCGAATCTGTTTGCATATACCAATAATTTATTGTACGAAATATTGTTTATTAACTTAACAATTTACTCTCGTTACAAAGCTACAAAAACATTGTATGCTTTTTTGAAAACAAAAACACAAAAACAAAAACCGATAAATATGCAAAATAAGCTGATAAAAATTGATTTAAAATGTATGTAAATCGATGCTTAAAACTTAAAAACATATCGAACGAGAACGCAAGAAGCCGCAACAACTAATAAGAAGACAACAAATTAATTTTAAATATTGAAAACAGACAACAAAAACAAAAAACACGAACAGCAAAAAAAAATGAAATAAAAGATAACCCGACACATACAAAGTATTTAAAAAACGTTCGAAATGATTTTTAATCCTTATATTACCCTCTGGGTGAGTTAAAAACTCTGCCTTGTTTTGTTTTTTGTTACTCCTCTCTCTCTCTCTCTCTATCCTTCTTTGTGACTTCTTTTACTGTTTTTGTGTGTGTTTTAATCGCATTAATTAATGTGACGACCTACAGCAGACTTGTTTTAAGAAACCGAACGAAATATAAGGAAAACACATATGAAAGCAATAGAAAAAAAAAAACACGAAGGAAAGGCACGGTCAAGTAAGTCTTTATGATACCCTATGCCACCCTTGACTTAAAGCATCTTCCCCTGAAGGGAAGAATGGTGAAAGAAGTGGGATATTAATGGGTTATGGTACTGTAGTCTTCACAGATGAATCCAAAATAATATCTGGTATGGGGGCAGGTATTTCCTCAGAATCCGACATACATACATAATTGGTCATTATAACCCCAACTTCTCACACCACTTATGTTTACCTACAGTTTAAAGTCGACTCCGAACGACAGATGTTTTGAGAAATTATTCATGACAATTTGATTTCACTCTCCGAGAGTTTTTGCCAGAAATCTGTTGAGAGGAAGTTGCCGAAGAAATATTTTTTCACATTTTCGTTTTGATGTCTGACCTGGGGTTTGAACCGTGCCCTTACCTCTAATTAGCGAACACACTACCTACTAGACTACGGCAACTAAAGGGAACATTAAGGCGAATTTATTTCGAAAATACCCCTACTAGACAACGACGACTTCTTCAGAATCTGACAATTTTGCTTTGGAAACTCTGTGACATTTTACATGTGAGTAAAATGTGAAATCACTTGAGTTTTGTTGATAGGGTGAGAATGAGAATTTTGTCTGTTATCAGGGGCCTAGAGTAGCCTAGTAGCAGCACGATCTTATGATAGTTATCCTCACTACAGTGAAGTGTATATCATTAACTTAATATTGATCCAAGAACAAAGATATATCACTGGAAATGAAAGAGCTGATGTACAGATTAGGAGTTCCTGGCTTAGTATTGATTCTGACGGCAGTTTCGGTTCTATAACTATAGTCCGGGGTTTAATCTGTGAATTTTTCAGATAGAACAGATCAGTTGGAGTTCCATTTTCTTCTGTGCTGTTTCTTCAGCCCTCTGGCCTTTGTTTTCCAGCATTAGAAAGCTAAAACTTATGAAGGTCCCATGCCAATCCATACGCCCCCAACAAAACAGGATCTACATATTAATAACACTCATAGTCTGCTGTCTAAGACTTATTTTTCTTTATGTCCCCTTGCAAACATTACAATATGCCACCAGCAATATTGATGGTGCTGTAGGGTATACAAGCCAATCCAATAATTTTGAAAACAAAAAAGTTATCAATTGATTTCACGCCTTTAATGAACAACAACAGCAACAACAACAGCAACAACAACAATACTACCACCAATATATTAAGAAAATTAAATAATAAAAGCCTGCAGTTGCAAAGACCGCCAACAAATGGTCGCTTAGATGTGAGAGGATTTGGTAGTCCAAAGAATGTTTCAAAAACCCTTTCTAACCCGAATGTGGATGATAGAGTGAGTGTGACTCTTTCTTTCGTGTTTTTGTTTTTTGATGATGATGTCGGCATTTGAGGCAACGAACGGCTTAATTATAACGTGGCTGTGTGCATATGAGTGAGTTTATGTAATAAAGAATGAATGAATGAGCGACGTTCACATGGCCACTATCTTTTTGGCCAATAAATTTCAGTGTTTTTTGGATGTTTTTTGGTTAAAAGGATTCTACCACCACCAACATCGCCACCACTATTACTGTTAGTGGACAGCATCTAATTTTTGAATGCAATTCCATTAAGGTCATGGTAATTGCTGCACATACATATGTTGCCTTATCTTTGGCTTAAATGTGGCCACACAATTTCACAATTTTTGATGGATTTGAGTTTGTGATGAGCCCTTCTAATGATTGCCAAGCCAATGATGGCCAGCCAAACGCAATTAATTTCTCTGTTCGTTGTTGAATTCCTTTCACAGCTCGAATTAAAGACGACGACTTTAATGACTTTATTTTCCAAAAGATTTCTTAATTTAATAACAACAACAAAAACAACAAAAGAAGAAGGAAAGAAAAAATATTCAAACATTTAAAGGGTGTTGCATTCCATTAGTTTTTTATATATGGAGGCGTGATCTCTTTCTCACATACGTGCGTACTCACTACAGTTGTGGCGAACACACACCGTGATTTTCCTTTTTTTGGGAAGAATTTAAAAATAAAGTGAAGTGAAGTGAATGAAGACAAGAGGAATTTTTCAAAAATTATTTACACGTAATGGCCAATAAAAACCATTAAAATACATTGTGTGTCAAGATCAAGAATAATTATTTCATTTTATCAATTCCGAGGCGGATAATCGATAATTGTTATCGTAACTTGTAAGATGGGGGTATATTTACTCTTACATACGTATGTACTTATTTGTTCATTACAACCCTTTAGTCAGGATTACAACCTAACTTCTCACATCACTCATGTGGTGATGTGTTATTTATATACGGCGGAACCCACAGTTCAAAGTCGACTCCGAACGACAGTTTTTTTGAGAAACTTTTCATGGCAATTTTATTTACACTCAGAGTTCTTGCCAAAAATCCGCTGAGAGGATGTCGCCGAAGAAATATTTTTCGTTTTGATGTGTAACCTGGTATTTGAACCGAGGCTTCACGTCTAATAAGCAAACACACTTTCTAGTAGACTACGGCGGGTCTGGACATTACAAACCTTTTAGTCAGGATTAGGATCTAAATTCTTATACCATCTATGTATTGTGTGTTAATTTTATCAGCGAGTGGCAGGACGTACAGTTTAAGTCGACCCCAAATAACAGATTTTTTTGAGAAACTTTTCATGGCAATTTTATATATTCTCTATAGAGTTTTTTCCAAAAATCTGTTGAGAGGAAGCCGCCGACATTATATTTTTTTATTTTCATATTTGATTTTGTTTGAGATGTCTGGGCCAGGCTCTCATCTAACAAGCTAGCGCACTGCCAACTAAACTACAGCGACTACATGAGGGCTTTAAACATGATGAGACTTCCTGTCTTCTATCAAGAAATTAGAATTCAAATTAAAAGTCTTCCACAGGTTTAGCCTTTCACTCTAATAATATTTTTTTTGAGTAACATGTAATTCTTAATTGTTGTTGTTGTTGTTGTAACAGAGTCCTACAGCTGTCGTTTGGTTAACAATCTTTGGCCAACTGAATGCAGTATCATTATGGATCGAAGTGAAGAGATCATTAGTGTAATGCAATGTAAAATCAACAGATCTTGATAGTCTCGCTATGATTTTTCCGAGATCAAATTCATTCAAGTGCTTTTCTTTAAATGTAAGTAATTTCCGGGGACGTTTGGCTAACCGGGGCTTAATTAGCCGACCGCTTACGGAACATTACGTAACCGACTTTCGTTTTGAGCATGTTAGAGGCAATGAGAATGATTAGATCCTTAAATCAACATGTTCTGATGGTCTCGATATGATATTTAGATTTAGGTTCCCTGGATTTTTCCGAAAACAAATTCATTCAAGAGATGTCCTCTGAACGAACTTATGTTCCGTGGACGTTTGTCTAATCGGGGCTTAATGGTAGAATTAGTCGAACCATTACGTAACATAACGTATCGTACGTTCGTTTAAAGCATGTTAAAAGCAATTAGAACGATTACCGAACCGGAGAAGCATCCCGGTAAGCATTTGCATTATTTTCGAATTCTAGAAAGGAACGGATGTTCCGTAAACGTTCAGCTAATTTCAGCTTTACTCGCTCATCACTTTGAAATGGAATTTAAAAAAAAAAATTTTAAATAAATTTTAAAACTGAAAAGAACTCTTAAATGGTTTCTTAATAAAAAACTGTAAATATTTCTGTATTTTTTTTGTTAAATAGTTTTATTGTTGCTGTTGTTGTTGTTGTTGTATTTAAATCGTTAGTGTTAATGACTATATTTTGGATCTTTTTAATTAAAAAGAAAAATTGTTTTTTTTACTGTTAATTTCATCAAATCGTTTAACGAATATTTTCGCCAATTTTTAGTTTCTTAATCGATTTGATCACAATGTTCACAATAATCTTTCACTCTTTAACTCGTGACTAATTTGTGATGATTTTCTTTTGTTTTTTTTTTCTTTCTATTTTTGCTTAATTTAAATCACATTTTTTTCTGTGTGTATGTGTGTTTCTCTCCTCTAATTCCTCTTTATTATCGTCATTATCGTTTGGCACATTTTTGTTGTTGTTGTTGTGTGGTTTCCATCAAATGATTGAAAGCAAATGATTTTTTTAATTAAAGACCTTAATTTGTCCGAGGGTTTCTTCTAGAAATGCTCGTACGTGTAAACAAAATGATTAAAAACTTTTAAATATTTCTAAACGAAATACATTCTATTTTTAAATTAAATGTTTTTGTTTTTGTTTTTGTTTTTTTTAGCATTTAATCATTATAATTAATAATGACTAGGCATTGTTGAAATATTTGTTTAAAAATGTTGTTTTCAAATCGGAAATCTTAAGTAATTTGATGATGAATTTCAATTTGATTAGAAAACTTTTGAATTTGATTTCATAATTTATTGCGAAATCAAATGAACTTTAATTGTTAAATTAATTAATGATTAGCGGCGTACACTGTGTTGTGTTGAGGAGGGACTGTGGATATCTAAATGGTTTTAAATGATGTACTGGATGGAGTCAGGACTACATGGATTGAAGGATTGTGATACCCAAAATGGTTCATACGTGGCTTAACTGTATCTATCCTCTCGAGGTGATAGCCACATCTACTTACTTGTCTACTTACAGAATCTAAATCTTCGAAACTTTAGTAGTTATTAGGCCATGTCTGTCAGTAGTTACTAGGCCATCGTTTGATATTTTCTAGGCGTGTACTGGA
This sequence comes from Sarcophaga rosellei, assembly GCA_930367235.1. Classification (NCBI taxonomy): domain Eukaryota; kingdom Metazoa; phylum Arthropoda; class Insecta; order Diptera; family Sarcophagidae; genus Sarcophaga; species Sarcophaga rosellei. Next base: position 5,134,494 of record OV884017.1, on the reverse strand, counting down.
AATTGGAGGGAAAATACATATCTGACGTTTTGAGCTAATATAGAAAGTCATGGTTTATGCACAGGGAAGTAAAGCATGTTCGTCCACTGCCTGGACAGACTGAGCACATCTGTAAAACGGAAAAGATACATAGACTAGCAAATGCAACTTAAATAAAAGGTGCTAAGGGCGCACAGAAAAAAATATGAACACTTTTTTTCTTAACAATCGTTTGTTTAAAATTAAAATCTACTTTTAAAAACAATTTTATTTGGTTTTATAAATGTATTTGTTTGATTTTGACATTTCTACATTTTTTAGCTAAACATATGTATTTGTTTTTATAAATTTGTTCTGAAAGCAGAATAAAGAAAAAAAAATTGATAAAGTAACAAAGAGTGCCTTGACTTCTTCATTTAAGTAATTGTAATTGTTGTTGTTTTTTTATTGAAAAAGAGAAAGAGCCGGGGAAAAATATATAACAAGCTTGCCTATTTAAAAAGGCTTAAAAAGGACATGTTTAAGAAGGACGAATCTACATCTCCTGAAAGTATGGCGCCAGGTTCGTTTGAAATTTTACAACCAAATTAATAAATAAATATCATTCTTTTATTTATAGATTTAGAAGACGATTGTACTTTTCATATTCAGCAAATTAAAAGTGGCTCCATTACTGCCGATGAGTTCGATTTGTATTGGAGAAAATGTGCATCATTTCGATTTAAACAAATAATCGAATCTAAGAGCACATCACAAATATTTAATCTTTGGTCGGAATATATTAAACCTTCCGGATTTCTGCTGGTAAGTGTAAATTCAATTTTAAATTATATATTACTTTTTAAACATATAAATATTCATATATTTGCAGATCGATATTGATTTTTCATTAAAATTCCCAAATGCCAAATCGGAAAAATGCCAAATAGGAAATTTTTTTTATGATTCAAACACATCAAAAAAATATTCACAAGTGGTATGTATTTATAAATGCCAATTTTGTAATGAAATACATAATAGATTTTATTTATAAATAAAAATAATTTTGTAAATTTTATACTTATTTTCATCAATAAAAAATTTATTGAAAATAACAAAGCAACTTCTTACGTGTTTTATTAGATATTTTTAATAATTTTATTATTTGATTTTATAAAACAAATTGTTTGAATTATGGCTAATTCAAAAACAAATATTTGTCTGAATCAAAAAACAAGTTGTTTGAATATGAAAATGAAATCAATTACTTCTGTTCTTAGTTTTTAATAAAAATGTTGTTAAAATTTTTTGTAAACTTTTAACACAATTTTTAGTAAATAGTATATTATTTTAATAAGAAAAATTTTAAAATTTTTTCAATAAACAATTTACGAATTTGAGTAGTTGATTTTACGAATTTCGTGATAGGTCCTATTTTAGTTAAAAAAATACTTGACTTTGTGAATTTTTTGTTTGATTTTGAATTTCAGTTTTTTCTGTGCGGTACTTAGCAATATTATGTGACAGTCTGGTCGAGCACCCAGTCTTTATGATATTTAATCGAAGGTAGCATGAGACTGTCTCAGGAAGCTGAATTAGTTACTAAATGAAAGTACACTCAACGCAAGGGTAGGTAGAGAAAGGAAAAGTCTCAAAAGGATGAAACTTTTGTTGATAAATTACTCCAGTAGGAGAGACAGGGTACTGTAGACTAAAATTACACGTATTCAGAACCAACATGAAGATTTTGTGATAATGAGAATGTAGCACCCAAAAACATTCTTGAAGCCTGTGAAGTATTAATGCATCTCAAGAGGAAACACTCAGGTGCATATCAAGTGCCAATAATGGCAATGCTTCACCACTTCATACACTGCAGCAACATGATACCAAAGGGCTCTATTCGTACGTAAAGATAACGAGCATGGCAACTCTGTCATTCTAGAACAAGCAAATGATAACAGTATGGGCAAGATTTTTGGCGGATATCTCAAAGAAACTAAAGTTTCCAATTCAATAAATATAGATCTTGAATAGATCATGTCTCTCCAACAGTTTATTATCTGCACGCAATTGTATAAAATTACTAACAAACAAACACTAACAATTCTTTTAAGTTTTGCAATAAATTTCAGATTATGACCCAAGGAACTCAAGATTCTCATTAATTTTTATTAGTTTTTTCAAGCCCAAAATAGTACAATTCTAATTTTGATTTGTTTTTCTACACTTTCTACACTCAACAAAATGTGTTCCCAACTCTCAAGTGTTAATAAAGTTTTCTTTTAATTGTTGGGAACTTTTTGTTTTGTTTTTTGTAATGATTTATCAACAATCTATAGATTTAATAAAGTTATAATAGAATATAATGGCTCTTCAAATACAAACACCGGCTTATTTAATCAATAACGATTGCATCCCATCACACCACCTCACCCCACCACAGTAGGGTATTCCTCAAGTGATTGAAAATAAATTTCATTTTAAATATCGAAAAGAAACAAAAACCAATCAATACTCAACTAATTTCTACAACTTTGGAGGTCCAAAAAAAAAAACAAACAAACTATCATAACAACTACAGCAACAACAACAACATCAGATGTATGTACTACAAGAACGTCAATAATAATCCACCACAGTATTTATGTGGCTCTTAATGGCCTTTTCAGGTGTTTTATAGACGAAGAAGACGTGGCGCGTTTACAAACTTAAACAAACCAACAACCACACACACACACACATAACTAACACTCACACTCTATAAACGTAAGAAAACAAAGCGATCATAATAATGATCATAAAAAATAAGCAAAAGCAGCAAAAACAACAGAAAAATATGGAAAAATCATTAAAAAAAAAAATAAGCAATCGTGTGCCAACTCAATAACAAATCATATACAACATGCAACAGCAACAACAACAAAAGAAGCAATAAAATAGCACAGTTTGAAATTAGCTGCGCTCCACATTATTAACCCAAAACGATGATCATCAAGAAGACCACAATACAACATCACACAACACCACACAACACTACACAACCAACAAAATACTTACAAATAGTGGAGCCCACAAGCAATAGCTAAAGCAACAGCAATGGCAACACAAGCAAATAACAACAACAAAAACGCAACAAGAAGACAAACAATCAAAACAACATTGGCAACACACCACAGCATCACGTTTCCAATACAAAAAGAAAAAAAAAAAAAATTCCAAAAACGCTGCTGTAGGTATGGACAGCTTTGACTGGCAAATGTTGCAAGTATTCTTGAGAAGACCAAGGCTAAGTTTTTTGGTAGTGAAGAAAAGTACTCTTCTTTGTTGTTATTGTTGCTGTTGCTGTTGCTGTTGTTCCACAAGTAAATGCAAGTGAAGAGAAAAGTTGCTTTTAATGCAGCGTAGAAGATGCCGATAAAGTTCCAGATTGAAGGTGGTGTTTATGGTGTTTCTGGCGTTTTCTCCTGCTGAATATTTTGATTTGATTTGTTACTTAAACTTAGTAACACTCAGTAACGACCGAACTACGTTCAATACACTGAAAGAATCAGTAGGTATCCGGGGGAATAATGAATTGATTCATACGCCCGCTTATCCGCAACTTTAAATTAAATTCCACCGGTTGTCGGCTTGAGTGTACAGTAACTGAGTCCAGGGTTTACATACATATATACGTAATTGGTCATTACACCCCTTCAGTCAGGGTTACGGCATAGCTTCTCACACCACTGATGTTGTGTACGAGTTTTTTTCCAGAAATCTGCTGAGAGAAGTTCGTCGAATAAATATTTTTTTCATATGTTCGTTTTGGTGTCGGACCTGGGGTTTGAACCGAGGCCTCACGTCTAATAAGCCGACCGCCCTCATTGGTTTTTCTAAACAGGTTGCTAAGGTGTGGTGGAGATAGTTTATTTGACAGTTAAGTGAACTCTGTTTTGTAGATGGTATTAAGGCTTGCTGACGAATGCAGTGTATTCCGATCTGGTCCAGGAAAGTATTTCCTTGAGAGATACGATGATGGTTAACAATGTGGATATTAAAGCACTTACTAGAAGGCTCTGATTGAACAGTAGGTTAGCACGAAATTGGCTGCTGTCTGCAGAAAGTCTCCACTATGGTTCCGGACTGATTCTGAGACTTTTAGGTTTGCAGGGAAATGAAGCTGAAGTTCAAGTGGCAAAATAAAGCAGCATCGAAGGATGCAAACTTGATACTGACATAACTTGAAATGTTTTTCGAGTTGATCTCTTGGTGGAACAAGGAAAATTGCAAAGCTTTTATGGCTTGATTTAGGTTAAATTGGATTTGATAAAGAAAATGGATAACAGTCTATTCTTCCTCTGCGGACTTGCATCCACAGCAGAAGTCGTTAAATGGAAGCTACATCCTTTCTGCGTGTCTTCCCATAACGAAATGATCTAGATAATGTTACGACCAAGTCTGAGTAACAGGTTGGTGCAAGTCGATTGAAGAGGATTCCGGAAGGAGAACATCGGCCTTGGCGAGCTCGATGGCCCTGCAGCTTCCCGGAATGCTACTGTGCCCAGGATCCCAGACGAGTTAGACACTGAAGCGCCCAGAAAAAATGTCGAAAAAGCGCCGACATTCCCAAACGGTCTTGGAGTTATTAACAATTTTCGACAGAGACCTTGTGGCGCCCTGACTATCAGAGAAAATCGACTTGACCTGATTTAGAATCCGTTTTAAAACGGAATGGGTCCTGATACGTAGGATATTGCTTCTTGAAGGCGAGGACCATAAGTACTATTTCTTTCTGCGGTGTTTGTACCGACAGTGAAGAATAGGACTCTGCTGCGCACATACTGGGTTTCTGCCCTAGAGTACAGAGACAAAGACCCAAGATTCTTGGCTAGGGTTTCTTCGTCAAGAAGATTATTTGAATTATTTTCTATTGTTCTGTTTTTTTTTCAGTGTATTTCTTGCAAACATTATTTCCTATCTTCCATAATACACATTGGATGCGAGCATTTGAAGCGGGGCATTTATTTATTCATTCGTTCGTTCATTCGTTCATTCATTCATTCATGAATTACTATATTAGAGTAACAGAAATCAACATTGAAGGTGGTACAAAACACGTTTGTACGTGCGTTTTATTTGCTTGATCTTTAGCAAATAAATTGAACATGAACACCGGGCTGTGGCGCCTAATATTAGGCAATTATTTATGAAAGATCGGTGGCGGCAAGCATTAGTAAAACAAAGCGGCGAAGTTGGCAATTGTAAAATAAACTCCTTCCGCCTGCATGCCTGCCTGCTCTTACAATTTGGTATGGCATGAATTAAAGTTCGCTACACACCGGTGTTAAACAACACCGTGGGCATTTAAAACGGGGAGGGGAACAAAGAGAAAAGAAAAACAATACAAAGAAAGAAAGGAAGAATGGGAAAAAATAGTAAAATTGTGATTTGAAATGTTGTATTGCAGTGTCATTTGTCAAAATAAATTGATTACACACTCACTCGCACACATACAAAGACTGAGACTGACACTGTGGCCATTAAGCATGGAGTTAGGCACTGTAAAGCAATTAAATTTTGAGTTATTTGAGGCCAATTTCTATACCATTTTCTATGATTAAATGCGGTAATACACCCACTATTCCATTTTGGGTTTGCGCAAACGTAACCTAATGATTGTCTTCGCTTCAACACGTGTTCTAATCTTGAGCTCAATTTTATTTTTAGAGGGCAGGCACAGCACACTGCATATGTATGTAACCTGAGCAAATATTATCGCAAACATTATTTTGGTACAAAACATTTGCGGCTTTAATAAAAAAAAAATCGTAAAACTATCTTTCGGTTTTCTTTTTGAAATGTTTTCCTCCATTCATTCATCCATTCAATTATGATTTTGAGCTACACTGACCTTTCTTTCTTAACCTGGGCCCATGGAGTAAAGTAGTCCATTGTGTTATCGTTTTTTATTTCATTTTTCGATCATTCGATGCCTTACCGCATACATATCCGAGCACAAAAGATGAATTAGCCAACACAACAAAAGGCCAAATAATACGCCGCAAATTGTTTTAAAAGATTTTCATTTCAATTCTCTTGTCTGTCGGCCAATATTGAATTTCATTACCTTTCGACACACACACATTCTGACGTACACACACGCAGGCACACACACTCACTCACTTACTGGCACAAAGCGTTAAAGAGCAAAGAAATTGCGGAGATGCGTTTTGAAGACAAAGGCATCAAGCTGCGGCTTTCTCGTTTATTGGATAAGGTGTAATTATCCTTTGAAGCAAAGGCGCTAAAGAACAACACCTTCTTAGCACCTTAGATTATGTTGCAACACCAACAACAACAACAACATCGACAACATCTAAAGAATTTCTGCGTCTCTAGATTTACGCAAAAAAAAGGAAGAAAAAAAAAGCCGAAATTCACACAGTGGATTTGCAACTATGCAGAGAATGACTAATAGGGAATGAGTGTGCGACTGAGTGAGTCAGTAATGCAGGTAAAGCATTTCATTTTCATTCGTTATTGATTCGTATTCTGCGGCTCCGTAAATAGTTTCTAAGCCGGGGTTTAAGTTCAGTTTAAAATTTTTAATTGATGTCGGCTAAGCGTTGCAAACAAATTGTCAATTGATGTATGAAACGTACCGCAGGATTAATTCTCAATTTGTTGCAATAATTTTGCTTAAAAATTACAAGAAAATTAAAATTAAATTACGATTAAGCCGCCTTCTATTCTATCGACTATTAGACAATAAGACATAGAGAATGTTATATCGACTACTCACAGATCAATGTTTATTGTTTAGAATAGTAAGGCGGCTAACTCATATACGTGGGGTAGTAGAAAGGCCAGCCTGAAAGGTTAATGAATCTCCTGATCGATTCAAGCACTGGCCAGGCTGGAAAGTCTGTTCGCATGCCTTTAAATTTATATGCTTGGTCATTACAACCACCATAAAGGTGACTTTAATGATGTAGGCTTAGTGTAGGCAGGACGAATCCTATAAAGCTCCTCCATCTGGTATAGAAGTGGACAAAAGTTTTTATTACTACTTGGAGAGACTATTAAATTCGATTGAATAAATAGAAATTTAAAGTCGATTCCGAACGAGAGAAGCTTTCCAAGACAATTTTTTTTTCTTTCAGAGTTTTTGTCAGGAATCTGCTGAGAGGCAGACGCCTCGCTTTGTTCGAGATGTATTATCTGGGATTTGAACCCAGGCTAATAAGCCAAAACACTACTTACTTAATCTGAAATCCGGATAAGACAGACCTCGTCTTGTTCTCGCGTAGGTACAAAATTGAAACCTTCAGGTTGCCGAGGTTAGCTGGTAGGGAGCTTCCGTTGTCTTCTGAGGTCAAGTACTTGGGTGTTGTCCTGGACAGCAAGCTGAACTGGAAACGAAACAACGAGGAAAGAATGAAGAAGGGACTGAATGCTTTCTACCAGTGTAGGAACTCCATAGGTAAGAGCTGGGGTCTTCCGCCTAGGGCCATTCGCTGGATATATGTGGCGATTGTTAGACCGGTTATTACTTATGGCTGCGTTGTTTGGTGGTGTGCCTTAGATAAGAGTTTTCAGCGGATTGTCTCCTTGAGTATCACTGGAGTGAGGAAGAGTTGCCCTCAGGCTGCTCTTGACACTGGTTAGGTTCGCTTTCTGCGGGCGATTTAATAGTTGGTCCTGACCCCCCGGTCTGCCACCTCTACGGTCTCATCAATGGATGGGTCGGGGAGGAAGAGCAGAGACGTTGGGGGAACGGATCGGGTTGTTTTGTCTCTAGATGTCTATGGCCTGCTGTGGACAGTAAGAGAACAGGTTGGCTGCTGGGCTTAGCTAAGGCCAGCTTAAGTTTGGTTGTCGATTTTATCACGGGGCACTGCGAGATTTGGTCGCTGACGGACTATTGCAGAGCATGTTGCGATGAGGAGGAGTTGGAGACTATCGAACACCTCCTCTGTAACTGCCCAGCCCTTGGTAGATTGAAGTTGAGGACCCTTGGCAGGGCCTCCTTTGAGAGTTTGAACTCTGTGTCGAGAGCCGACATCAAGGCTCTCCACAGATTCATTAGTGGCTTAGGCTGGTTGAGATGCGCTAGGGCTTCATCAGGGTAGTCGCGCTCTCTCTTCTTTATTGTGTCTGGTCTGTGTGACCCCTCCGCTTCCCATTCTCCCTTTTATATCTCCTCTCCTTTATATCCTATTCCCTCTATTATCCTTCCTCTTTAAGGACGTTGTACAATGGGTCAATTCGATCTCCGGGTACTGTACTTGTCTTAATTGACACGTCCTCTAACCTAACCTAATCTGAAACATACAAACCGAAGATTTACATTTTACTGTTTCCATTAAAACGTAACATTTTCATTGGAAAAATTATTATTTAAACTGCGTGTTTAAAGGAAATAAAAAAAAACCGTCTGTCAATTCAATCATACCACCATTTGACCTGGTATAACAAATTACTGAAAAACATACAAGAAAATAATAAAAAAATTAAAAAAAAAGAAAACAAAAAATATTCTTACATTAGAAGCGAGAAAATAAATGTAAACGATTAAATTTAATTAAAGTATGACTAAATCTCTAATGATTGAAACCTAAAAACATACGTATGATGTCAGTAGTAACCCAAAAAAAAAGCAGCAGCAGCAGCCGTCGTCGGACATTAGGAAACTCAATCCGTTTTAACAAATAAACTCCGAACGTATGGTGCAGACAGAGAGCATCTCAGCAAAACAAAAACGTTCTCATACTCTATTGTACAAGAACAATTTTCCATTTGTTATGGTATTTTGTTGTTGTTGTTGTTGTTCTTATTTTATAACTTAATTAAAAACAAGAACAACTAAAGAATAAAATATGAAAACAATGAGAATGTTTTTGTGTCGTGTTTTGATAAAACGGGGAACACCCAGAAGCCAAATTCGCCATGTGAGTGTTATTGCCCAAGAGATCTTCACACAAATGAAGAAGACACTTCGATGCTGATACAATAGTAAGATGAAGAACCATTATCTGTATGACTTTATTTTCGAAAATATTTCAATTAAAAAAACAACAAAGCCAACAAAGGCAATGCCAATAACAATACCAACACCAAAGCCAGCCAGTCAATGTCAGCAGCCATCAATATGAAGTTATGAAAAGAAAGAGAAAAAAAAACAAAATTTTCTTTATTTTCTTTACGTTTTCTTTCTGTTTTCTTTATAACAGGGATTTAAGGGGTAAAATTGTAACAAATTTGTTCATTATTTCGAAATGATGATGATGATTATTTCCACTGGCTGGCTATGAATACACAAAGCAATTAAAAATCCTATGTAAAGAATTGTTTAACAATAAAAATGGAATTTGAAACAATTAAGCTGGTAAATTAACACACCAGAAATGGTGTTCGTTCGCACTCTATTGTCTCCTAATAAAAATCGAAATTTTCGTACGTATAAAACGAAACAAATTGCAGAAAAAAATTGGAGGAAGAAATTCGTATAACAAAAGCACACGTTCGTTCAACGATTAAAAATAAATTTCCTTCATTTTTAAGGTCATTAAGTAAGTATTACATGCCCCTTGTATATCGTCTGTACAGTGAGCATCAAAAGAAATTGTACCTTAAAAATATATATTTTAATAATTTACTGTTATTTTCATTTTAAAATTGTTTAAGTGGTAAGAGTTGAGTTTGATGATTGTTAGAATTTTATCCATAGTGTACATTTTCTTTTGACGTTCACTGTACATATCTATTATATTCGATCCTGACACATTTCTGAGGCAGACCGTTTTCAAGACACTGCCTGCAAAGAGGGCTTTAAACAGCTTTCGAACAGCTTCCCATGGCACAAACAATAAACGTGGAAATTGGTGTACCCACACACTTTTTTCTCATTTAAAACTTTTGCAACTTTTGGCTTTCACTGTATGTATTCTCTTTCAAAACACTAACTTAAGAAGGAACACCAAAAAAAGCAAACAAACAACAAACAAAAAAATAATAATAAAGTATTGGAAATTAGACTCCATTATTTTGCTCTCGCTTGTATTTTCAGGGGGTTAAAATAACGGTTATTATTAATAATATTAAAATAATAATTTCCTAGTAATTAGCGCAATCAATTAGAATACTACCGTATCTAATATCTCCGAATAATCTGCAATCAATAGACGACAATTCTATGAAATGATACACTGACATACAGGGTGCTTTAACAGGATGTTTTCTGTTAATGAACTTATCTCTATAAAGTAAAATCTTTCGAAAATCTAACGCTTACAAGTTTTTTTTCATTTAAGACAGAAATTGATCATCTTACTGTGGACATAGTACATAACACAATAGGTCGTTGCAACCAGAGTTCAGCAATGAGTATTCAAAAAAATGAGTAGAATTTAATCATATTCATAATTTCAGATACTTATACGCATTCATACTTATTTTAATATCATGTATTCTAGGACCTCTACATTCACTAGTCTGCTTTACATAACAACTGGCCTTCTTCTTCTGCGACTACTCTGTGGATTCAAGGTGTTACACATGTATCAATCAATTATCACAGCGCTTCCTTGGACAACCACGACCAGTAGAGGTATCGGATTTCTAAAGATAGAATTAGCCAAACGTTTACACAACGTAAGGCAACGTACGTTCCCTTGTACATTCATAACATAACACAACTTACGTTCCCTTGTATATTCGTAACGTAACGCAACGTACGTTCCTTTGTGTATTCGTAACATAATGGAACCTTTGTATTAATGTGAGCACTAAGAGGACAAAGGAAATATGTTCTATGAGCGGCACGAAACAGTCACTTGACTTAATGATTTTGATAAGGTTATGTAAGATAAATAATAAGTCCCTAAACGCACGAAATAATGGCAGGATATTGTTACGTTTTTAAAAACATTTAAAATATGAGTTCGTTGATTGCAAACTAAATAAAAATAAATTGGTGTTTAGTTTCAATTAAATACTTTTTTGTTCGTACTACTTTTATGTGCCACCGTTTACAACTTGACGAATACAACAATAATTGCTTGTTCGCTATTCTTTTTTATAACGGCGATTTTCAAACCATGACTGTTCTCTTCACACGCAACGCATCTTCACACAAGGCTGACTGAGAAATTTTACTACTCGTTGCCTACTTTGTCTTGCCTTTTTATATGCCCACGTAAACAGTCTGATGAAGGCTCTTGAAGTCGAACGTTCGTGGTTTCGCTTTCTCGGGAACTCTATCACGACTTCATAGTTGTTTGTGTATTTTGTTTACGTTGCTTTTTGTTGCCTTCTCGCTTACTTGTCTATCCCCTTTTCTTTCGCACTCATGGTATTTGTTTTTGTAGCTTTTATTTATCATTTTAATGTTAAACGATGTTACACCGTTTCCATTTTCGTAACAATAAAATGAATTCATTATTATTACATACATATGTACATACATTTAGCCAGGATTACGATCCAGTTTTGTATTCATTTTATACATGAGCGGCGGGACCTACAGTTTAGCGTCGACAGATTTTTGAGAAACATTTCCATGGCATTTTCTTTTGCCTTCCGAGTATTACCAAAAATCTGCTGAGAGGAAGTCGCCGAAGAAAGAAGAAATATTTTAGTGGTTTAGTTTAGATGTCTGACCTAGGGTTTGACCCGAAGCCTCACGTCTAATAAGCCAATATACTAACTACTAGATTACGCCGACTACATTAAACCATTCAATGGTAGTCTACTCCTTTGATAAGCAGAATTCTAGAATATTTTTTCTTACAGAAAGGAATCCCAAACAAAAACACATGGTTTTGAAAAACCCTTCTATGCTTTGCCTAGAATTGCCATTAGGCAACCTCTAATGCTTCTAATCTATTGTATATGGTATATGTATGTGGCTGTATTATTTTTTTTTGAATTTAATTGTTCCTAATGTGCCTTTTTATTCACATACATACAGACATATATACGTGCATATGCTATAGAATTGTTTGATAAATTAATTTCCCATTTGTTACCACCATTCCATTCCATTCCTTTCTTTTCCTTTCTATTCTTTTTTTTCGTGGCAAAACTAATAAAATATGGTTAAAATGGTGTAACGTTTCGTTGGCCTTATTTTTAGTAAAAAAAATGGAAAACATTACAACAATAAAACCACAGAATTAGTTATAAAAAAAAATGGTCGCTTACTTAATTGTCAATAATTCTGTTAAAGCCGTGATTTTCTAATTATTTTTTCTACTTCTAATGTGTTGTGTTGTGTTGTGTTTTGTGGCAATTACCATCAAAGTTTTATTAAATTGACTCACTCACACCTCTTTAAATTTGTGTGTGGCATTTTTGTTACATTTTACCAGCAAATCATGGATTGATTATCCTTAATTAGTAAATAATTGAAAAATAAAAGCAAAATTGAAATGAAATAGACGATCAAAATATGACCACGATTTAATGAAACTGAAATTATATCCCAGAGGTGACTTCACTTTACATGAATGACTAAATGTTGCACGCCTTTATTACTGCAGATTTTTAAAATGAATTCCATTGAATAACAAATCATTGTTTCACATTTATACTCATATTCATACTCTATTTGCTCCTAAATGATCAGTTCGATGAGATAGGGTGTGGCATGGTTAACTTTTGTAGAAATAGTTTGCTTGTGATATTTGTATTGATTTCTCAAATTTTGTATTCAGTTCTCTTAGCAGCGCTATTGTTCTTATTAACTGGATTCTATATGTGTAACTCAACATAAAGTCATGAATACTATAAGATTTTCTATCATTTGTTTTGCTTCTTATATATCGTAGAAATCTGCTTTCCCTAGCTTTCAATTCTACTCTTTTCCAGATGCAAATAATATTTGAAATCTATTTATATGTTTAGTATTTTAAAAATTACGTATTTATGTAAACTGTAACGTATGTATCAGAGATCAGCAATGAGTATTCAAAAAGATGAGTAGAATCGAATCATACTTATCGAATCATACATTTTAATATCATGGAACCTCTGTACTCGCATTCAAAGTTTGAAATACTCATCATATTCATACTTAATAAAAACTCAACGTAAGTATACACGAATCACAAAACAAGTATGAATCGCGTACGAACACTAAGGGACTGTGTGTTTACTCGTCTGGCTGTGTTTTTGCTCATGTCTCTGTTTTCTTTTTTTATAAATGCAACAACAACTAAGACTAAATTTTGATTAATTATTCGAGTCACTCGAAGCTTTGAATCTAAATGAGTAGACCTATGAATCCAACATATTTCGAATGGTATGAGTTGGATGTCAACATTGTACGCATACTCATGGCATTACTGTACTTATAAATCAACGTAGTGTAGTGAGTATGAATGAATCAGAGTACAATGTTAAATTTCAATATTGTTGACTCACACCCACTTATATTCAAAATTTGATGAGTGCTTATTAGTAGCGAAAAAACGATTCATTACAGATCTCTGGTATGTATGCATGTGGTGTCATGCAAATATTTAAATGTTACTAAGACCTAATACTGAGGATTTATGGTAGCCCTTACTTGATATCTTTTCACACTGTTGTCATCTATAAACGACCAATTGATTGACTCTTGCAATAGTTTTGAGTCAATACCCAATTCTATGATCAGATCTCTTTTCAAGCATGTTGTCATCTACAACTGGTACAATCCCATCGTATGACGTCTTACTATCGACAGAACTATCCATCAGATGATGGTAACAAATACTGGGTGGAGGATGAATTTTGCCAGACTCACTTGGCCTAAATTGAACAAGAAGTATACCAGTAAACTATTTAAATTGGTGCGTGAGGATATTTTAGTCGTTGCATCTATTCACACGTAATTACGTAATGAGTTGGCTTTTGAAGAGGCTTTACTTACGTGGTAATAATTGTAGAGATTGTGGGAGGTTAAAATAAAGCCCAATTCTTATGGCAAAGTATGAATATGATTCACCCTATTGTGCTCACCTTTGTCAATTACTTAAAGGAGTAACGTTTGCTTCAAACGCGTTTTTTACTACAATGTTAACCCACTGAAGTATCCTTAAGGAAACTGCAGAAGACATCAGGATTACAGTTATTTTGTTCATATGATGTGAGTCTGTCGCTGTTGTCGTGTTTAACGGTGTGAGGTTTTCTAGTCGAGGCACCGTGATTCAACTCTTGGCTCAGACATTACAAAAAAAAAACGATATATTGCTGTTCGGAGTCGTCTTTAAACTGTAGGTCCTTCCACTCGTAGTTAAAATTAATACACACAACATGAGTGGTGTAGAAGCTGGTTGTAAACTTAGCAAGAATGTTTACTTTACTAGACGCTATCCTATATATCCTATTCGGATATGATTGACATTTGAATTCTCTTCTTACTGCAAATATGCGCTTTGAACGATCTGGCACACAAGGCCCATTACCAAGGTAGTAAGATGAGCTGGCTAATCTTCGAGCCTTTTATTCCTAAATTGCCTGTCTTATTAAGGAAAGTTTCAGCTATTTTCTCTTTATTGTGGGAAGAACTTTGACTTTCAAAGAAATGGTGGTAGAAACGTCCTATTATGAGTATATTTACAGGATATCGAAATTCTTGTATTAATTCTGTTGTAGGTATTCGTTTGACAGAAAGCACTGTATAGTTTTTCGATTCAAATTTAATTTTTTAAGTAACAGCCGGAGAAAATTTTCAAACTCCTTTTCCTATTACTTTTCATACAACCCCGGTGTCTTAATGTTTATTTTGAAGGTATCCGCCTTAATGATGTCTTTATAATGACTTCCTTTGTCTGGTTTTTAGGCAAGAGAAATCGAAATTAAAGGATTTTCCGCAATATTAAAAGTAATTTTCATGTTCTGTATGCCCCTGAAATATAACAATAAACTAGAAATTGTTTTCAAAATTTATTTGTCTTTTAACCGCAAAATTTGTTGCATCCACACCACAACATACCACAATTGCAATGCAATGCAGCGTATCCACACATATCATGTGTTACAACATTTAGGAGCGTTTAAAATTATTTGTTTTACCAAATGGTTCTCATTTACCCAAAAAAAAAAAAAAACAACAAAAACATAATGATGATGAGCCTGACACTGGCAGTGTGTTTGTGGTTTTTTCTTCTTCTTCAAATGACCAAATGCTACATGAAATAAAATCCTTCAACATGTGGAACATACTCGTAATTTATACGGGGAAAAAAAGAGTTTCAAATTAATCAGAGTCCATAAAATAATTGATGAAATTAAAATTGAATTAAAAGTGAATCGAATTAATGAGGCAGTCCTGTAATGCTGGTCGTTTGAACGCCCCTATCAGTCTATGGTATCCTAGTTTTTGTTTCAAAGCTAAGTAGGTGGCCTTAAATACAAAAGATTTTCTGTTAATTTGTCCATGATGGTGTCGACAATTTCTCTGTTATTTCCTCGCAATTCGTTAACAACTCCTTTTGTAAAATTCCCTCCAATTTTTTGTCACTTTAGTTGCCAGAATTTTTCGTTTTCATTTAAAAACCAATTTATTATTGACCAATTACATATGAAATCTTTATTGGATTTCTTTTATGGTGGTTTTTAAAATCATAAAGAGAAAGACAGAAAAAAAATCTCATCATTATGAGTCAAAAATATTTGGTAAAAAAATTTAAAATTCTCATCAAAAAACGACCGAAAAAAAAG
This sequence comes from Sarcophaga rosellei, assembly GCA_930367235.1. Lineage (NCBI taxonomy): Eukaryota > Metazoa > Arthropoda > Insecta > Diptera > Sarcophagidae > Sarcophaga > Sarcophaga rosellei. The sequence continues at coordinate 5,118,843 of OV884017.1, read as the reverse complement.
ACGACGGACTAAAAATTTAGCATATGGCAGCGAAGCGTTACAATTTCAGTCACCAACCCAAAAAATATACATATATGAAGACCGACCAGTCGCCAGACCGTGGCGAAATAAATAAATAAATAAGCAAATAAGAAGAAGCAGAAGAATCATCATAATAAGTGGGGAATTCTAAGAAATGCGTCACAAAAAAGTAATTTTTTTTATTAAAAATTGACAGACAAAAATATGAAATAAAAGCACTTAAGTTCAGAAGTGATACCAATAAAAGTTTAAAGTTTTCTGTTAATTTATTAATATGATGATTATTTTCTACAGTAGAATATGGGTTTGATGAATATTATTTGGAAAATATCATATTTCTCCATCAAAATTGAAACTCCATTACATGAAATAATTCTGTCTTGCAACTTATCACTCAACAATGTCATAAATCGGTCGTAATGTGTAGTTCGTAGAGTAGCTTGTTGAAACCACATACCGTTCAGATCAAAAATTTCAGTTTTCATACGCCTTGATAGCTCTTAACCGATAATAACCTTTCAATCAAAGTCATTTTAGAAAAAATACGACAGAATGACACTTTCAGACCATAAAGTGAATTTTCCAAGCTCCTTCTGCGACAATATTGATTCATAGTGTAATGTTAGCATTGAAAATCTATTGCTCTAGCACCAAATCAGGGTAAATACAGAGTTATGAATGGCCAGCCGGCTTCAATTATTGTGTAATTTGAATATTGCAGGAATGGATGTGAAAATTCAAATGAAAAATATGCTTTAACGTTCCGTAAAATGGGAGTAATTGCTGTGGAGGCCGAGGAATTGCCAAATTCGTATCGTATATTCGTTAAAGAAAGTGTGCCAAACTTTGACAAAAGTGACATTTTCGGCAGTTCTTACATTGCGATGTTGTGTATAGACCTATATAAGCTGTAACTCTTTCTCTTTAATTTTCTTTATACTCGTACCATGTCATGACGACCATAATCACCTCTCAATACCCGAAAAGTGGCCTCCGTTGAATCACCACTTTGGTAGTACAGTTCAGATCGAGCTACCAAGGCGAACACCATTACTTACATAAAATCCCGCAAAATGATGTTGACTGTTAATGGGGCACAGTGCTTGATCACAATTGTTTTATGTTCTGAAGACGTATGTTCACAATGTTCAGAATAGAGTGCTTAAGAATGTTTTAGCACAATAAATCCAATTCCTAATTATGTATGACAACTGAAAAAATGTCAAAGCGGTGCAGTGAATATGGGTTGTATCGTAGGCAGAGGATCGACGCTATTTAGGAGAAGCTTTTCACTGTGTTCAAAGATGGCGAAGATAGTTTCATATGCAAGCATGGCTTGGACGTCTATTTTTTATTTTTTTTACAGATTTTGGCGGAATACTGCTGTGAGGAAATGACCAAAAGAAATTCTTTTTTTCATGTTTAGTTTTAGTGTCTGAGCTAAAATTTGAGCCACGGGCTGTTTCTAATACACACTACATAGCATTAATTGAGTGACACGGCATTTGAGGGAAAATAATGTGTTTTGCTATCGCGGCAATGGAACAATTTACACACACATGCACTATTTCAACGGCCAACCTTAATCAAGCAACTTATTTGTCTCTCCTCGGGTGCTAAGGAATGTTTAAATAATGAAACCTAGAAATAGGGTTGAGGCGTTGAAAGCTAGTTGAAGACAGTAGATTGGAGCGGAGATTACTGGCTATATATAGGATATCCAAGCTATTGCATATCACTGGTCAAAGTATGTGGAACTAAATTTCTGTTAAGAAAGCGAACAAATATTAATTTTTGGAGCGCCTTAAGCCATAACTAGTCCTCCCATAGCTTAGCTTAACTTTTTGTTTTTGTAATGTTATAAATTGATGGGAATTAAATTAATCGATCCGAGTATTTTGTTTTTTTTTCTTTCATTTCTTTTTTGTTTTCTGGCATTTTGTCACATGTTTTATAAACGACGTCATTCATATTTTCCACGAAATTCGACGGCTTTATCAAGGTTCTATCATATGTTAAAGACACTTTATTAAGGCGTTGCATAAAATAAAGTGAAATTTATTTCGTTTTTAAGAAAAAATATAATAATAAAAGAATACCATGCGATGAAACGTTTCATTTATTAGTGACAAGCCAATTAGTAACAAAACATTTTTAAATTCCCACCAAAAAATATTTCCCGGATGTGCCGAAAACAATGCAGAGTGTATACCAAACATATATTTATGAATTCATTGTTATTATGAAACATGGCGTATGTATGCATGTACATAGAGATAATGGATGACGATTTAAATAATCAAAAAAATAAAAAAATTAATTCAGAAAATTAATAAAAAAAAGAGGAGGAATCTCCGACCATGTCTGATGACGACAAGCACTTTTTGGTAGAGTGGCTAAGGCCTGGCATAACCAACAAAACAACATTTTATGATCCGTTAAATTTTATTAGGGTTTCCCATTAAGTTCGTTTTTTCAAATCAAAAATGTAAGTGTGTGAGTGTGAGTGAATGTGTTATAAATTTAAGCACATGATCAATTAAGGCAAACGATTTTTGCTTAAGATTTTGCATCAATTTTTAAAAGAATTTTAAATTGATTTGAATTAAAATTTCTTGTTATTGTTGTTGCTACAGCTGTTGTACACTCTCTCTCTCTCTAGTTAGTTTAATTTGGCTTTAACAAGTTTTGTTTTTTTGTGAAATAAAAAATTTTCTTAATTGATGTTAATTGCTTATGAGGCCTGGACTTGTTTGCAAAGCTTATCAAAGTTACCAGGCTTAATAGGGATTTTATCACAATGTTTTGTTGTTTTAATTCTTAAATATTTTAATTTTATTGTGTTTAATTAATAAAATCGTGTATCTATTTGTGATATTTTCATTAGTTGAATGCTGCTAAATGATTTCATATGATTAACAAAAAAAAAGAAAAATAATTAACAATATTCTCGGGTTTATACTCGTACTTGAGTTTAGTTAGTCTAAATTGGTTTGTTAATGATTTTCATTGGAAAAGAGAAAATCTTTGTCTAGTTAAATCACCATAAGTTTAGTTCAAACCAATAAAAACCACAATAAAGCTGATCAACAATACACATGGACATGCTAAAATGCTAGAAAATTAACAAGAAATTCTTCTTCAAAACCCTTAAAAACTAAAATAACAACAGAAGCCTTCTAAATTAAATACAGCATTAATTTGGAAAATCTTTGTTAATTAAAACATAATTCTCACTGGCATATCCATCACACTCTCACTCACACACTCACTTACAAAAGTACATATTGCACTTATGATGGCAAAGTAACGCCCCAATTGTGTTGTCGCTCAACACGCGTTCTTTAAAATGTTTTAAGGCTGTTTTCTAGCTAAAAACAAAAAACGAAAAGAAATTGAAATCTTTTTCGATTTAATTTGCAAAACAATTTAAATCTTAAATACTCCACCACCACCACCACCCCAACCATCACCATTAAAAGTCATCAACTCAAGGATGTAAAGGCAATTAGCGCCCTAAATTAAATACACATACATACATACATACTCGTAGACATTGAAATGCAGCCCGTAAAAGAGAAAAACTTTGCTGCAAGAAAACTGATTCTGTGTGTCATTGCTGATGGAGTGTAACGTTTAAAACAAATATTTGCTAATTATTCAAAACAACATGTTGCCACAAAAAAAAACTAAAAACAAAAAAACAATTTGTTTTTGTGGAGAGAAAAAAGCGAATTTCTTCTCGATTGACACTAAAAACGGAGTCTCATTAAATTGTCACGCATGTTGTAGAAGCGAATTTTTTTTAATCGTTTCTGCTGCTGTTGCTGTTTCATTTACAAGACATTGAGCACTTTGAAGTTCGTAGAAGAAATAATTAAGATTGTATCTGCGTTAAGAAATCTAAGAGATATCGGAGAAAAAACAGCACAGTGGGGTACAAAAGACTGTAGATATTTTATATAAATTCAATTTATTTATATTTTTTCTAAAGAAATTTGAATATTTAAAACAGCATTTAAAATTAAATTAAAATTCGTAACATACATACATAATCAGTCATTACAACTCTTCAATGAGAATTGGGACCTAGCTTCCCAACCACTTATGTTCTGTGTGTTAATTTTATACATGAATAGCGGGCCTACAGTTTAAAAACGACTCCGACTGACAGATTAATTGAAAAAATTTACATGGCAATATTATTTACTCTCCGAGAGTTTTTGCCAGGAATCTGTTGAGATCCGTTTCATATTTTCGTTTTAATGTCTGACCTGGGGTTTGCACAGTGGTCTTACGTCTAATAAGCCAACACACTACCTACTAGTCAAATTAATAAACATAATGAAATTGTAATATGTCTAGTGTAACGCATTGTACTACAATAAAATTAAATTTCATTTTAAAAAAGGGTTTTTGGTTTTAATTTAAATTCAAATTATCATCTTATACTTGTGGGATCAGGCAACCATTTCTTTCGAATTTTCCGAATTGGTTTGTGATTTTTTTCTTACAAATCTGTTCAGATTCAATTGAAATCAACACAATTTCCATGATTTATTCAAACAATACACGATTTTATTGAAATCCTCAATGTGCAGCATTTGTTTTAAAGGCATTAAAGCGCTTTAGAACAAATGAATGCGAATGTAATTTGATTTCATTGTTGATTTAAAATTTAATTTTTCCTTCTTAAATCTGTTATTGTGTTGCAACATTACGTATGTACGTAATTGCAACAACATTTATTCGCATTAAACGCGTTTAAGCGTAAGGATAATAGACTCCATCCATCTGTACCAACCAACCACCATGATCTCAAATCACCACACCACACCACACTTCGACTATAAAATAAAATTGCTAATAACAGTAAATGTTTATACAGAATGAGTGTATGTAAGTGTGTATGTATGTATGTACGTAATCGTTCAAAAGGATATAAAAATCCTTAATATAAATAAACATTTAAACGAAAGCATTCATTCATCCCTGGAAGAACATTATTTTTGCGGTTATTTTCCACTTGCCTTCCTTTAACAGTGACACACGCATTGTGGCATCATTTCTTTTTTTGGTTTTTTTTTTGGGTGATTTTTGGGTGAGAATGCCTTTAAAAGAGTGAAATCGTATTGCAAAAGAATAATATGATAAACTAAGAAAAGTTATTCTACGGTGAAATGGCAATTAAGACAGTGATGTTTAGGAAGACATGGCCTATCAGTTTTTTAAAGTTTCAAAGAGTTATTAACAATACCTAAGTGGCTAAAAATGAAAAGAATAACGATCTTCAATGCTAATTTAAGGCTAAACTGGACCATTGAACACTAGGGAACAATGGCGCAGAGGGTTCTCTGGAGGGATCCAGATATGAGAAACACCATTGATTGTAAATTGTAGATAAAAGTGAGCACAGGAAAAGTTTATTTACGGGATAGTCAGCTTATCAGAAGCATTTGAGCTTTATAGGTGACCAAATAACAGCGAAAACAGTGCACGCAGAGACAACACCAACACGATGGTAAACTTTTGAACACCTGGAATCTCAATACTTAATGGATGGCACTTTACCAGACATTAATCATGAGTAAATTCGAAGAAACTGGGGAATATTCTATGAATTTTTAAGTGGCTAGTAAAAGCGCATTAGAGCCCAAAATGTTAGCTTAAATGTATACTGCCAAGGCATGGTAAAGAACATTTGAATGATTGTCCCCTGCTATCAAGCATTTTAAGCTTTCAACACATATTTGCATTAAATGAGATCATTCTAGGTTAGGTTTGGTTAGGTAAGCCTGTGTAGGCCTATTTATTGATACCACAATCAATATCCAAGCTGGGTATAAAACATTCTCTAAAGAAAACCGAAATAGAATATTTCTTTCCCTTGGAATATTTCTTCATAGCAAAGAGCATGACCTTGGCACATTAGGGGATATATTGCCGCTTTGTTCACTCCAGACTCTAAGATTATAAGGAAGACGTTTCAGTAAATTTCAAGTCTATCGGCATGACAGTGTCCTGCGGGAATTAGTTTTAAAAAATAGATAACGAATTACAAGACATGCTCTTAGAAATTTTAGTTTTTAAGAAGTTTAACAAGTTATATCTTCAGAAAGTTGTGCCTGTATAGAGTAATTTAATTTTGAAATTGCAGAGCCTAGGCACACTTTCAACAACGAATTCATCGTTTTCCAACTCTGCACTATCAAAAGAGGATTTTTTGAATTTTTGTTAATGCCAGTCAGGTTTCTCTATTTGTTTGACATTTTATTATTTGTTGTCATTGTTATTGTTGCTGCTGTTGCTGTTGGTGTTTGGCAATACAATACAAACAAATGTCAAACGCCAACAGCACAGCACCGCCATTTTTTATTTCATTTGATGACAGCGACCAACTTTGTTGACGATTATGGTGTGAAGATAACACCCAACAGCTACGACGATGACAATAATGTTGACACATGAAGTGGAAGTGGAAGTGGATGTGGTAGAAATTTTGATCATGGATTTAAAAATTCGAATATTAGTATGTCTGTGTATATCAAGCAGCAAATAAAACGTTTTTAAGGATATCAAACGCTTGAATAAATTGTATTAAAAATTAACAGGGAACAGACATGCAAACATTTATTGATGGTTTGTGCTCGCGTACAGTATGAGTCTAAAAGGCAAGGTTCTACTGCCACCACCATTGACACTTTCGTTCACACCTCTATTCCGGGTGGTAGTTTTCTATGAAAAAAAAAATTGTTTTTTGTTTTCTTTCTTGTTTATTTTTCTACTTAAAATTGTTGTTGTTGTTGTTGCTGCAATGTTTTGACAACAATTTTAATTGGATCAAAAATAACAAAAAACAGGGAAAGTCTTATTAAAAGCAGGCAAACAGAAACAGAAAATAAAAACAAAAGCCGTCTAAACAAATATGGCCGAAATGGTGTGTTTAATGGTGTCAAAACAAATGTTTGTAAGTATTTACTGGAGACTACTAGGGAAGGGGTAGGAATACAGGATGAGTGGAAAAGGAAATTCAAATTTAATTTCAGTTTTACGTTTACCCACCTACTTTTGTGAAATATTTTTTAAAAGAATTTCTCTTCCTAAGAAGGTATGAGTGCTTAAATTTAAAATATCGACGGAATTTAAAGGATTTTAATAAAGTTTTACAGGAGTAAAATTGTAATCCTTAAGGCCACCATTATTATAAAAGAAAGCACTTCGATTGTGTGAAAATGGATTGGTAAATATGGATTGCTGATTTGTTGCTGCAAAGCAAATAAAATAAAAGCACTTGGACCGAGGGCCTCTGGACCATTTAAAGACCATTCTCAGCGAATAATCACGAACTAACCAAAGCAGTGGACAGATTTTTCAATTGAATCAGTTAAAATAGGTATCCTGCAGCTACAGCAGGGATTTAACTTTCTTGGAGTGATCTGTATAATAAGAGGAATAATTGTCTTTTTTCCTCTCACAGAGTATTGTTCCATTGGTAGGTATGGCTGTAGATTAGGCATTCCCTCGCAAGAATGCAAGAGCTGTTGCTCTGAACAGGACACTATCGTTCATCTTCATTAATGTCCATGAAAAGGCGAAAAGTTTCTTGCTTGTCCTCGTATTTTCTGAAACCTTTAATTCACATATACAAAATGAAGATTGAGTGAACGAGATTAATAAGTAAAATTACAATTGAATCTTCAATTGCTAAGAATAATTTTCAAATTGCAAAACATACTCTAGCCATTAGGTTGTAGTCGAAATGATTTTCTGTAGAGACTATTTGATGCTAGTGTTGGATATTTTGTTTTGCTATCCAAATTCGAGGAAATTCTGGCTTAATTAGATTGATATAAACCTTTAGGGACTTTGAAGTCGCCGTAATCTAGTAGGTTGTGTGTTGACTTATTAAGCGTGAGGCCATGGTTCAAACCCCAGGTCAGACATCTGCCACAAAACGAAAAATGAGGAAATATTTTTTTGACTTCTTCGGCGACTTCCTCACAGTAGATCTCTGGCAAAAACACTGAGAGTAAAAAAAATACCATGAAAAGTTTCCCAAAAATCTGTCTTTCGGAGTCGAACTTAAACTGTAGGCACCATACTGTAGGTAGGTCATAATCCTGACTGAAGGGTTGTAATGACCATTTATGAATGTAAACCTTTAAGGTACACAATATTATCGAACATAACTAAAGCTTGGGTGCTAGATAGGATTTATTTTTTATAGTCTGTCAAGTATCGAATATATGGAGCAAACCCACAGATTATCAATAGGAATTTGAAACCTTCGCTGCTATAGTTCTTTACACAGAATCTCCATATTTTTCTGTCAACTGCAATGTGTGTGAACTTATTCAATATCTTACCGATTTCAGTTGGGAAGATTCCTTCTTCAACTGATTTTCCATTATTGTACAGATATCCTATTGGGGAGCTATTTGTAGACATGTTGTTCTTCTTGTCCGCCATGTATTCAAAATATTATGCAGACTTCCATTCGCTAATCACTACTTGGACACTGGGAGTTAAAAAAAAACTACTATAAATAATCAAACCTATGTAGGTATATATTTTGATTAGCGAGAGCAAAAGCTAGAAAGCGCAAAGAATATAACAGATATATAATCCTTTAGATTGCTCTTTAAATTTCCTAATTTTCTACCCCTCTTGGTGTTCCATCCATTGTGAATATTCATATCTGACAATATATTCTGATTTATTTTAGAATTGCAAACGAATGAATCACAAAATATATACATATGCTTTGAAATCCGTCATGGATCGCAATTACTCATGTCAGCTCATTTAAATAAAGTAAAGGAAAAAAACAAAAACCGAAAATAAATCTTCAAATAAATTCAAATAAAATTAACAAAAAAAAAAAACTGAATAAATTAAACACCTTTTTAAATATAAATTTAACACTTTTAAGACAACAACAATAGCAACAGCAGCATCGTCAACAATAATGGCAGTTTTAAATAATTAATTATTAAAAAATTTATTTGATTTTTTGTTTTCCTCTCTCTCTCTTTCTCGCTCTTTAATAATTTGGGTCACAAGTGTTAAATCACACTTCAAAAAATGGAAAAAAATTGAAAAAAAATTCACAATTAACGTCATAACATATTAAATTGATTACAAATACAACAATAAATAAAAATCGATAAATAAATATCGAATTTATAAACACTAAATTATAATGATGATTGAAGGCACATGCACATGCAGCAGCAGCAGCAGCATGAATACAATAATTGAGGCTGATTAATCGGAGACACATGCATACAATGCTACATACTCTCCTCTCAGATTGAAATGAATTTCAAATTAAACACCTAAACACCACCAATCTGAATTAAAATGTATTTTTTTTGTTCCATTTTTATTTTATAAATATTTAAACAAGTTTTACATTGTATTTGAAAGAAAAAAAATAATTTTTTTTATTAAAAAAACGAAACGAATGAAACGAACGTAACGACAATTTTATGTGAATCGATAATAAATTTAAATAAAGTGTTAAACGATGTTGACTGCTGATGATGTTGAATGTTTTAAATCAAATAAATTTTCTTTTAATTACAGGTTTTGTAATTATTTTTAATCATTTTTTTTTTTCATTATTAGTTGTTGTTGTTGTTTTTATTGTTTATTGTTTTTCTATCATCAACATTGTATGAAAATATAAAATAAACGACAATTAATTGTTATTGCCGCTGCTGCAGCTGCTGCTGTTGCTGTTATTGTTGGCAATGTTATTGGCGTTGCTGGATTAGCTTCAAGGAAATTAAAATTCATGTCAATCGTTACAGTGGTTAACAAAAACAGAAAACAGACAAACTTAAATTAAAAGGAAGATTTAAAGTAGAAGAGCGCCTTTGCGAAGGGATGACACCAGTAAGCGTTCCACATTGTTTCCAAAGTCGCCGCAGTCCAGAAGGTCGTGTGTTGGCTTTTTAGACGTAAAGCCACGTTTCAAACGCCAGGTCAGATATCTCGAACCAAAGGCCACCTGGAAAAATATTTCTTCGGGCGACTTCCTCTCAGCAGATTTCTGGAAAAACCTTTGAGAGTAAAATAAAATTCCAGAAAAGGTTTCTCAAAAATCTGGCCCTTGGAGTCAACATTAAAATGAACACACAGAACATGGGTGCTGTGAGAAGCTAGGTTGTAGTTGTGTAATGACCAATTAAGTAAATAAAAAAGGATTATGCATGCTCTAGAATGTCAATTAGCTTTTCGATCCAGGGAGTTTCTAAACAGTTTCCGCCTTGCTAACATAGGGGATAGAAATTTTAGCAGTTGGAGATCTCTTACTCAGGATCAAATCCGCAATGTGATTCACGGTTATTTAATAGGTATGAAACACACTTCTGTAGTCAGGCAACCAGATAGATATTCAGACGAAGTACAATTAATTAAACTCAGAACCTATGGATACTTGGAAGGTTTAGGGGTTAAAGAGTGAAGTTTTAAGAGTGAAGCACAATTATGCAGAAAATTGTAGCGTAGTAAGTTACAGTAAACGCTTAGCAGTATAGAAGCATGTCCCTTAACTTTTCCTTGGCTTAATTTGATTGGAATAAAGCTGCACAAGAAAAAAGAAGATATATCTTGACAAATTTCCTCAATTCTACTCAAACCAATCGTTGTCAAGTCTTACGTTCAGCAGTGGTGTTGTGCTAGTTTTTTTTTTTACCGCGTATATATAATTATATAGAAAGGGCCGATCCTGGGCAGGCGGCCGCTCTGTGCGGTCTCATGTGCCAAATTTAATGACAGGGGTGATTTTCCATGATAATCCTGGCGGCGGCGTTTTTTTTAGGTCTCATGTCCCAAATTTGACGACAGCGGGGAGGGAGATTTTACCCAGAAATCATCTTTAACCACTGACGTTCAGATTCGATGTTATACTGAAAGTCTTTGCAATTTATGGAGCAAATTGGCACACTCAACATATCTTGTAATTCTATTCCAAGGTGTTGTGATGTTCAATGTAATGTTTTGATATCAGCTTACTTTCAGATTGCACTGTAAATGTCACAAATGTTGTTTACAATGTGGTAATTGATAGAAATTAAAATAATTATTGTTTGTCATTACAATTAACACACCAACACACCATCATGTATGTACATACGTGTGGACGTATGAACGTCTCTTGCGTCAATGTTATTAAAAACGTCAAATTGAAAATTAAAAGTTTTTTTTCTTGTTTTTGTTTTTTTTTAATTTTTTATATCCTGAGTTATTAGAAACAAACAAACAAAAAAGAAAAAAAAAAGAAAACCTATGAAGAACGTGAGCCAAACAAGGAAAATCTAATCATATGACAACGGCTTTCGCTAATTATGGCCACGAAACAAAGTGTGTTCAATTAACACTTCATCACACAGATGGTCAGATGGGCGGATGAACGTATTAAAAGTTATTAAAAAATATATTCATTTATCGGCCAATAAAATCATATTTTCGTTTTCAATTTTAATAATTCAACAGACATGTCACGTATTTCTAATGGTTTTTGTTAGAAAACGAAAAAATGTAACAGAATTGAAGGCTTTTTTTGGTCTTTGGCAGTTGTAAACCCACAGGGTAAAGGCTTTAATTTATTTGATGAACGAACAAATTTGAACGTGTTAAATTTTTGTTGTTTTAATTGATTTGATTTGATTAGCATCAGTGTTTATGGCCTGGTTTGTAATTAACGTTTAACAAATTGTTTAACGAATGAAACAGCCACGTCAACATGACCAAAGACAGACTAACGGCTTCAATTGTAGAAGAAGAAAATGGCTGCTGACTATATAATCAAATGCAGCTGCCTTAACTGCATCTTTGTCTTCTTCTTCTTATTTTTCTGCTACCACTTTAACTTAAAGGTTGGTTGGTGAAGGTATTCAAACATTTCATTGTATTCCCTTACATTCTCATTGTACCGGTTATTTATTTTTCTTTTTCTGTTAGTTTTTCGTTTTTTTTTTGGTTTTTAGTGGCCAATACCACCACCATCATACCTAGAGACGCTTACATTTGGTAAGTCAAGCACAAAGATGGCGTGGCATAAGCAACTTGAAGCAAGTTTAACTTCTTTGTACGAATGCCACACCACACCACACCACACTACACCATAACGAATAACATCACATAACAACAACAAAAACCAACTTTTTTTTATTATGTTTGTTGCTTTTTAGTTGCCTTTTCTGGCATCTTTAAGCCACTGTCGTGGCAACTGAAAGTATCTTTTGATGTTTTACCGGAATCTCTTACTAACAACCGGTCATCTTTGCCTTTTGACCAATCACACGACGTATTTTAGCCAGCAACAGCAACAGCATCATCACCACCAGTAAGTACTACAACAACCACTTTAAGATGAAAGAAAAAACCAGTCAAACAATCATACAGTTAGGCAAGCATTTTAACAGTAACTGTGAAGAAGGCCTCAACACACAATAATTTTTTAAAATTTATGCATTGACAGTAAAATTGTTAAAGGTTTTGTAAAGGTTAAGCCTCTTAATAGAGAGAGGAGATCTTTATCAATTACACTGCATTATAAAATTAAACAACACTATCTTTTTATTATGCCTCTTGGGAGTATAAGGTCCACGCAAAGGCTTTGCATCTTTCCGTCTTCCTATGTAAGATTCCACTGTTCTAGATCTTGGTATATCAAACGTCTCCACGTGTTCTTGGCCGGGCAAATAACAACCAAAGCATCCATTATAACTCTTTGTATTTATTGAGACAAAGCTTACATAACAATAAATAATCCGCTCAACTAAGCCTATATTACTAAGTTCACCCAGTTGATTCTACAGTGATAGCCTCAATGTTGATCACGGCAGTATATTCGAGATCATAAAATAGATGATTACTCAAGTAGTTTTCTTTGTGTTGACCCTGGGAAAGTTTTACAAGCCATCCTATTAAGTCTTCTCTCTGTTACTTCATTAAAATTCCGGAATCCATTTACCGACTTCCTTTCCGTTCATGCAGTGTTCTGCAATTATTTCAGTATCTTTCATTTGTTCTCGTTGTGGCCCTGCTTAAGCTGTAGAGGCTTGAGAATCGTACAGATGATGATTTATGTTTACTACCTCTGCTACAATTTGTTGTCAACTTCTAGAACATTTGTCAACTATTTCAATGCCATGATAATCTGAGTGTCCGTATTTCAAAATGAATCTCATACGAATCCTGGTACCTACAGAGACGAAATACAAATGTTTGTGGAATTTGACCTCACTGACCGCATCAATTTCTTTTGCGTTCAAAACAAAATTGAGAAATAATGAAGTCCACATCTAGGTTGGATTGTGCAAATATTCTGCTAGTTTTGGTAATGATTCGTCACTTGAGCATCGCCCAAAAACTACAGAATGCTATGCTTCAAAAAACCATAATTGGTGACTAATCATGATGGTGTACGGCTGTTGCAGATATCTTAACGAGATAGCGGAACGATATGATGTCCATATCATATGGGTACCGAGGTACAGTGGCATTCCGGATAACTGCAAAGCTCATGAACTGGCCAGGCGGCGCACGACCATCGAACTCTTCGATGAATTCTCGACTCTGGACATCTCTATGAGAACCTGTGGGCTCATAATTGAGAATGTAATAGTCGATTCCGTTAACGACATATGAGCGGCTTCGGACACGTGTAGAATGGCGCGTAAAATCTGTACAAGGCTGGATGAAGGGCGCAAAAAAGCGCACTCACTGTAGTTGTCGGGATCATTACGGAGCATTACATAATAGGTACGCTTGCGAGGTGCATTGGTCTTGGGCACCTTCCTAATGATTTCTGCAGAAGCTGCAAGGATGAAGAAGAGGAGGACACTGTCCTTCACTTACTGGCTACATCCCCGACTCTTTGTCAAATGCTTACTGTATGGATGATCTAGAGTAGCTGGCAAGGATTGACATATGATCTGTTTCAGCTCTAAAAAGGCATGCCAAATACCTTTCTTGTCGCTCAATTAAGACTCTTTTTGCATGAAATAATTTTGAACTGATTTCACTTCATTTCAGGATTTACCCAACAAATTTTAAAATACTTTAACAGCAGAAATGATTGATGATATCATTTAAGATTTTAAAAGAGGCTTTATTGAAATGCCTTTATATATTAAATATTGAAACAATTTTTGTATATAATAAGTATGGATGCTTTCCATCTCTACCATTCCAAACTATTGTATTCATTTCCTGGAATCCAATGGTAAGTGAGTGGCCTCTCCTTAATTCTTGTAACAGAAACAATCGATGCAAACATTTCATTCCGTTAATTGCCAGCTGCATTGTAACAAATCTGTGACTTGTCTTACGAAAGTCGTGTTTATTATGACAAGATTGAAGAGCGCTTTTGTGTTTGTTTTTGTTTTTGTTTTTCATAATCAATCTGTCATCATTACAATTGTCAAAATACATGGCTTTTTATCTGTTTTCGGATTTTCGTAATTTAGTCGGGTTTTATTGTATTTTTCTTGCTGATTGTTGTTATTGTCGTTGTTGTTGTGTTAATAACATTCATATTTGGCTTAATCATCATACAGTCAACAAACAGCATCGTCTTTGCCATTTCGATATCATTCAGTCAGTTAGTCAGTCATTCTTTCATTTATTGCCGTCATGTTGTTTTTGAATATGACACGATGCCTGTTATTTACCACCGATACCGTCATATACAATAAAATCAAGTCACACACACACACAATCTCTCTTTTAATATGAATTTGTTTCTTTGTTTTGTTGTTTTTGTTATTGTAAATCCTTTTACGATATGATGATTTATGTGCCACAACACGATGATTGTCATTTTGACAATAACGACAACGACTTAAGGCGGCAAAAGCCGCTTTTTAAATGGCAAAAAAAAAAACAAAAACAAACAAAACAGAAAAAAATCTACGACAAATTACTCAGTTTGTAGGGGTTTTCTTGTATCTGTTGCAAGTTGTTTTCTTTCTTTGTTTATTTGTTGTTGTTTTTGTATCATTATAGTGGATAATGGCATAATATGGCGGCATTTTGGGGATAAAAAAGAAAATTATACAGTGATTATGAATAAATTTTCCATTGTCGTTGAAAAAAATGCAACAAAAAAACAAACAGTCAAGTATTTGCATAAATTTTCACCTCAAATATTGGTGAGAGGAGAAAGTAATTTTTCGCTCAGATATATATTATCTTAGTTGGAATAACTGGGCAATACATACACACACTTATGTTGCGTGTGATAAATTTATACTTGAGTTGCGGGGAACTACAGTTTAAACTCGACTCCGAACGTCAGATTTTTGAGAAACTTTTAACGGCAATTTTCTATTGACTCTCAAGATTTTTGCTAGAAATCTGCTGAGAGAAAGTCGCCGAAGAAATATTTTTTTCATATTTCGTTTATGTTTGAACTGGGGTTTGAACCGAGGCTTTAAGTCTAATAAGCCGACACACCACTACTAGACTACGGCGACTACTGGCTAATAAATTTAAAAAATGTTTTATTTCGAAGCATTTAATTGTTAAACATTTTACATTAGGAATGTTCAATTCTGAGTTTTGTTGGGACCTGTTTTGTAGAATTTAATAACATACGCAGTTACTAATTGCAGAAGTAAAGGCAACAATTCTCTACGCTACTACAAGGCGGTCAAAACACTAATTCCAACTTTTGCGGAAGATGATGGACCATATCCGATCAATACCGCCGCCGAGCTATGATGAGTTCAAGCACGCCGTTCGGCTTCTAATGAAGGACTGCTTGCTAAATTATTTAAGACCTGACATTACAGCTGGAACGCACCCTACCAGATTTTTTACATAATATTACCGAGAGAAACCATGTCCAACAATTGGAAAGCCTTGTCAAGGTCCTGATTGAACCTTAATAGTATATCTTTAGATCTGGAAAGTTCAACATCGGTCATTAAGCTAAATCCTGGAGAAAAGCCATAAAAATTGAATCGGGCTTACGTCGCAATGTCTGTCATTGGTATTCCTAAGAAACTGTAAAGGTTGTACGGTATGATGTTGAACAACGCTTTCAAGTCCATCAAGGCAGAAAAGGCTTCTCTAAATCGTCGACACAATGCAACATCTTCGATTTCGTCACGGAAAATAATAATAGTGGATCGCAATGGCATTATCTTTAACCAATTGAAAAGGAAATTCGCCGTAGTGCAGCAGGTAGCTTGTTGGCTTATTGGACGAGAACCTATGGATCAAACCTCATCTCAGACATTTTGAACAGAACGAATTATGAACAACATGAGTGGCATGTGACTCTAGGTTGCAATCCTGGCTAAAAAGTTGTAATGTACAATTAAGTAAGTAAATATGACGTTGATCAACTCATTTAACTCCGTCATGCCAGCCAATCTCTTTAATTTCGTCATGGAAAGTATTTTGCGGGAGATGGAGGAACTTACAAAGTCATTCGGATTCATTCAAGCTGGATTTCACATGCTTTGGATCGGAGTGATGTCAAAAGACGATTTTAAATATACGACCGAACGCTTTAAGGCAATGATCAAGTAATATTTGCATCGAATCGTTACATGAAACCAAAAATTGATCCATTACCTTAAGTGTGTCCCTGTAGTCTACAAAGTAGCTTGCTAATCTGTGAGTGTGGAAGTTGTGGCTTCAATTTACACCCAAGACTCCAAATTGTTAAATTTTTATTAAACTTTCTGTATGTTTATGTCAGTTAAAGAAAGCTTAAAACTTTTCTTTGCATACACTGATTCTAGATCCATGTCTAATAGAATGCCAAATTCTGAATTGCTGTGCCTATTAAAGAGTCTCTCCATCTTTCCAATTTTCCTGTCAATAGCATGTAAATTTCCAATGAAAATATTGTAAAATATGGCCTATAAATGGCACTGCCAACAACTAATTGAGCTTGCCAAAACAATAATAACCAGTTGCCATCGAAAGAAATGACGTGAGTCCAATTACAATTCACAATTGCTAGTCTCTGGCTCTGTAATTAAAATTGAAATTTAAATTTGCCATCATCAAACAATAAATTGTACACAGTCAAACAAATAGAAATAATAGGAAATAAAATGGAGCAGAAGCTTTTACAAACAATACATAGAGGTGTACATAGAGAGGCTACTTTAGGTTTTAGTTTCAAAGTTGAAACATGACGAAGAAAAATAAACTTTTTCAAGTGAAATGAATAAATTATGACGCAACACCTCTTTGCAGTAGTAAAATCATAATTCACTTGCAACAAAACGAATAACAAAAAAGTGAAGTGAAATGAAATGAAATAATTAAAGTTTGTTTTGTTGCAGTATCCCACCCACGGCTGCCATAATTATTCATTCATTCGTTCATACATTCGTTCATTATTGCATTCATTTTCATTACAATGTTTTCTTAACAATTTAAAACAAAAATTTGTTGTTGTTTAGCTTTTCGAAAAACAAACAAAAGTGCGTGTTATCGGCGGACGACGGACGGGGAACGTTTAATTAAAAATATTAATTTTTTTTTTAACGACTACTACTAGACGGGGCCCTCTAATTAAACATTATGTTACGTTTGTTAAGTGCACCCTGCCTGCCAACGTAGGTGTTGTTACCATTTTAAGTACTGCTGATGACGCTGGAACTGATTTTTCATTCTCTCAACCACTTTTTTCGTTGAGTAGCAGAGTAGAGCTGCATAATTCGCCCAAGTTGCAATTTGCATTTTTCATTCTTTTTTTATTTGATTTTAAGAGGTTTCATGACGATGATTTAAGAACATGATTTAAACGTGTTGAATGTGTCGGTGGCATGACTGTTTATCAATCAAATAAATGCAATCAGTAAACTTATTCAGTCTTTAAATAGGGCCCCATGTAATGCAGAGGTCTACACTGTTTCCTTTGGAGAAACCTAAAACACCATAGAAGAATTAAAAAACTTACAAAACTTCAGTTATTAAGGAAGGAAGGGATCCAAGTACATTAGAATTGAAGCAATCGGGAGTGAAATGTAGAATAACAATTTTTGTAAAACAGCAGTAATGTATGAGAAATTCAACCATAACCTGTTAACCACAATTGTTACGTTTTTACCTTTTAAAAGCGTTTTAAATATGAGCTCATGGATTGCAAATAAAATAAAAATAACTTCGTGTTTCTCGCACAGTTCTGTGTGCCACTGTTCACAACTTTATGTAAACAACAACAATTGCTTTGTTTGTTATTCCTCTGTTTACAACCTTTGCATAAACAACAGCAATTACTAGACAATTGTTCGACAGATCTTTGTAACGGAGATCTTCAAACCATGATTACTCTCTTCAAACACACGACGTCTGCTCAAAAGACTGACTGAACTCCACGAAATCGTAAAAATGGTAAAATGTCATTGTATTTCAATAATTATTTTTAATTTAATCCGTTGTAGGGTTAACAGGTATAGATTTCTTACCAGACAACATACAGCACTTATCTCGATGCGACTTAAGGCCCGTAATGTTGGTACAATATTCCATATGGCCACTCCTCTATCCTATCTCAAGATACACAGACTCTAAGTAAAATTGATTATACAACGTCTGAAACTAGTCTTAAAAAAGATTTCATCTTAGAATCCTTAACAGTGAACTTTGGTTCTCTGACATGATCTGCTCGAGGATTCTTGTAAAAGTCTAAACTTACGACTGTTGAATTTTCTTAGAAGGTCTTAAACTTAAAATATCTCTTCGTCTCCCTCACTACTGCAAAGTATTTCACTCCGAAGAAATTACAATAAAACCACATTGCAGAACTGGTTCTGAATAGGGCATATCCAATTACTAACATTTATATTCTCGGGTGCATCTTTTTGACATTAATTGGCTTGAATATGTTGCAACTTAATCAACTCTCGCAGCAGTTTAGTGTCAAATTAATATGAATTTCTGATTACAGGGACATCTGCGGCAACTGTGTACCTTCTGAATTTGCTATAGCAAAATCACAGATATGCCGCTAACAACGTCTGGACTGAAAAGACCACGAAATATGATGGGGGCTCCTCAATTAGTCCGTTTATAGACAAGGAGACTTCCCTTACCTGCAAATAACTTTTGCAGAGGTTGTAAAGCGTTCTGAAAGGTAAAACAGTTTCGTCTATTTTGTGTTCCAATTTCCTGTATCTGGCCCTACACAGACAACTCTTAATGAGCCCACTCTTTTTTGTTAGGAAAGCTATGGTTACTATATATCAGACAGATCACGAAATACATTTTACAAGTTTTTGGGTTGGTTGTCAGCCTGAATCTAAGGGACCGGCTCCAATTACCAAGACCAATTAATCAGGAATTTTCAGTCAGTCGCTGTGACATTGCTTCCTGTGTTTTCACAAAAGACCGCCATGTGTGAGAAACTGAACATTTTTATGACGACTGCTTCTAAAATATCTTCAATATCAAGTTAATATCTTCAAATTTATACAAGTAGTTGTAGCTCTTCTAAGGCAACCTAAAAGACGATTATGATGAAATTCGATTTTGTAACTTCGTCTTGACCTTTTAAATACGGATTTTAAAAGTAACAAAACTTTTTCATTTTCGTTGTTATGGTGGTGGCTTAAACAATATCTCATAGCAACCTTTCTAGTAATATGAGAATCAGTGAGAAACAGTGTAATTAAAAAGAACAAAAAAAAAGTTTTTCGCATTACAGACTTGCGTGTCAGATTTTTTAACATTCATCCGCGTAAGTATTGCGGGCAACAACAACAACGTATATTTTTTGAATTTGAATGAATTACAGAATCATTATCATTATCAACTACATATAGAATACAACATACTCTCATACAATCATTATAATTATCGTTATCGTTAACGTTATCGTTGTTATAGCTGTAGTTGCAGGCTTATAAGCCGCATAAATTACCATGGCATGGCATGGCATGGCCTCTATTAAACATCAGATATTGTAAACAATTACTAAAGAGATGTGATTATAAATTTAAAACAATTCCTATATTTTTTTTAGCTTTTTGTTATTATTAGAATGAAATACAACACAATGCAATACAATACATATGGTAAAATCCATTAAACATTTGTTCCAATACATTAAACAAATAATTTTTAATTACAATCACCCGAAGTTAATGAAATTTATTTTAAAAAAAGTGCTGGGAAAAGCGGCCAAATGTTGAAATAATTCACTTCAAAGTCGCCCTAGACTACGGCGATAGTGTATTGGTAGTGTAATGTGTTGATTTTTTAGGCGTAAGGCCCCGGTTCAAACCCCAGGTCAGACATCAAAACGAAAATATTAAGAAAATATTTCTTCAGCGACTTCCTCGCTCAGCAGAATTCTGGCAAAAACTCTCGGAGAGTAAATAAAACCGCCGTGGAAAGTATCTCAAAAAATGTGTCGTTCGGAGTCGACTTTAAACTGTAGGTCCCACCGGTCATATATAAAATTAACACACACAACATAGGTGGTGTGACATACTAGGTCGTAATCCTGATTGAAGTTTTGTAATGACCAATTATGTACGTACGTTAACCATGACACCTAAGGGTCCCGATAACCAAACTAGCATCATCCAATCCTATCTAGTTGATGCAGTGAAAATGCCACAAACATGTCAGTCAGTCTTGCACAGACCAGATCGAATTAGAAAAACACATTGATTCAGACGTTTTCAGAGGACTTGTCAGCAGACGAAATATCCATTAGGATTGACTCAGCATAACCCAAATTGTTCCTTTTCTGTACAGCTTTCTCAGCAGCCTACCACTATCTCTGGATCTCAGTATTGATTTGGATAGAACGCACTAATCTTAAATAATTGGTAGCACTGAAGATAACATTGTCTCCCAACTAGCTTATGTAGTAAATTTCAGTGTCTCCGCTAAGGGAAGATGAGATATTCTTTAGAAATTATCTTGATTGGAAACATTGGCGATCTTATACGCTAAAAACATGTCCAATATGGGCCCCTATATTCACCGATTGTGGTTTTAATAATAAACTTTTTTGTTGTTAATTCATCGCAATTCCAGTTCATGGTTCTAACCTTACTTT
The DNA here is from genome assembly GCA_930367235.1 of Sarcophaga rosellei. NCBI lineage: Eukaryota > Metazoa > Arthropoda > Insecta > Diptera > Sarcophagidae > Sarcophaga > Sarcophaga rosellei. The sequence continues at coordinate 5,097,770 of OV884017.1, read as the reverse complement.
TTCGCTTTACAGGTATCATGTTGGTTGCATTTTTTAACCATCAGCCAACAACACCTCATTTCTAAAACAAGAATAAAACATAGAAATACAGAAACAGTCACAAATGAATGAAAGAAAACAACTCTAAGAAACCATAGCGAAAATGTTAAAATTATTTAGACACCTGCAGTCGGAAATATTGACTTTGGCACAATGCCGGCCAACCAAGCAAGAAGCATTTAGCAGGAATGGCTAAAAGAAACCACTTCCTTTTCTTTTTTAAGTATTAAATTCGTTACATGTTGTTGTTGTTGTTGTTGGCGGTGTTGGTTTTCTGTTTCTTGTTTCTCTAATGAAACATGAGACACGGGAGAATGAGAATGGGACTGAGAAATTGACGCCCTCATAATTGGCCATTAAATTATTGTGTATGTATGTTTGTGTGTTACAAATTTGTTACGTTTTCTTAGCGTTATTATGCCCTCATATTGCAACTACAGCTACGGGTTCTATTAAGCGTTCTGTGATGTCATATTGTTGAGCGTTTGAAAGTCTTTTATTATCCTTGCAAACCGACCAGCAAAACAAGACCTTTGTGTGTTCATTTGTTGTTAGAGAGCAGAAGAGGAGAGCCAAAGAGGAAGACACCAAATTTAAAAGAGATCATGTTTGTGGTCCTACCACCATGCTACTACCAACATTCCTCAATTGTTGGTGTTGCTTTCAAACATATCCAACAAATTGCTTGCAATTATTCAAACATTTATAAACTCTAATGGGCAATTTAGTTTATTTTTTCTTTCTCCCTTTCACCCTCTTTCTCTCTCTCTTTCTCTTCCCGTTTAAAACAGTAGAAATTTGAGCAGACTATTTACATTGGCAAAAATGAGTTTGTTTAACAAACACCAGCAATTATCAAACGGTGCACCGCCACAAATAATTCAGTTTTGGAACAAATTATAAATGACACCAGATGTTTGAAGGAATGAAATCATGCACGGGGTATTGAAGTTTGAAAATGAAGCAGCTGCTTTAGGAGAGAAGATCGAGATTTTTTTAATGATATTCAGCGTAGTTATAATGAGGTTCGCAATTGAGTTCTTATGATTATTCTACAGTTTTCGTTTGAACCATAGATGGGCACTTTGCAGTACCAGTAAAATTTCAGTAAAAATTGATTTTTACTGATTACTGAAAAAAATTTCAGTATTCAGTAAAATTTTACTGTTAATGCAATCTAAATTTGAATGAAATTTAAATAAAATTTAAATGAAAAAAAGTAAAATTTTACTGTTAATGCAATCTAAATTTAAATGACATTTAAATGAAATTTAAATGAAATTTAGATTGCATTACCAGTAAAATTTTACTGAATACTGAAATTTTTTTCAGTAATCAGTAAAAATCAATTTTTACTGAAATTTTACTGGTACTGCAAAGTGCCCATCTATGGTTTGAACTAAGTAAAGAGTGTTATAATGAAACTTTTCAAGTATGTATACAAATTGCAAAGAGCACATACAAAGTGCAGAAGTGTCAGCCCAAAATAATATACAAAGGACCTGTCGTCCTCACTCTGGGTCTGTATAGCCAAGTCTGTATATCTCCTACATATCATCTAATCTTTATCGGTTTTAAATCTCTTCAACATCAATCGATCTGGTGTTCCAATTAACTTAAGCGACTTAATGGTCTCCGTGATATTTTCCTGAGTTAATGGAGGCCGTCACGAACGTATTCTCTTACCGCTGCCATTAAATATTGCATTCAACTCGATTGTACAATAAGTTATGCTTGTTAGAATGACCATCACATTGGCTACGAATCTGAGATCAGCAATGCGTATTCAAAAAGATGATTAGATTCGAATCATACTCATAATTTCTGATAATTATACGCATTCATACTTATTTTAATACCATGGAACGTCTCTACTCATATTCAAAGTTTGAAGTACTCATCATATTCATACTTAACAACACGTATGCTGTTTGATGATTTCGACAAAATAAGTATGAATCGCGTACGAACACTAAAATACTTACTAGAAGGTTGTGAGTGTACGCTCTGCTTGTTGGTCTGTCTTTGTTGCTTATGTGTCTGTTTTCTTTTGTTGTGAATGCAACAACAACTAAGACTGTACATTTTGATGAATGATTCGAGTGACTCGAATATACATAAGTATTATAAGTATTTTTCTAAAGTTATGAATCAAACATATTTCAAAATGTATAAATGACTTTGTTGTTAACGTTCTACGCATACTCATTGCAACGTTCTACATATAAATCAACTTTGAAGTGAGTAGGTATGAATCAGAGTAATTAAATTTCAATATTGTTGAGTCTCACTTATGTTCAAAATTTTCACGAGTGCTTATGAGTAGCGAAAAAACGACTCATTGCTGATCTCTGCTACGAATGATCGACTGGATACTGTAGACTTCACCGATGGCAGTTTGTCCGGTCACTCATAACTTTTGAAATGTTTCAACCAAATGGCAGACTAACACTCCACTTTGATTCACTCATAGCTGCTGGTTTTAATATTCTAATTCACGCATAAAACATTCATTCAAATGCCTGCATAGGGGCACACTTTTTTATTTGATTGGCTTTAAAACGCCAACAAAACCAAAAAAAAGTACCACTTTGTGTTGGATCCTGGTAAAGCCTCTGTTGGCGTGTTTGTTCAAAAGTGCCATTAAATAACACAATAATTGTTCAAATATTTGTTATTTTATGTGAGTATTTTATGTGTGTTTTTCTGTGTATAATTTGATCTAAAAATTCACGCCTTCAACATATAATCACACAACACATGCACTCACTCGTTCGCAAGGTGTTAGACTGAATAACCGAAGGATACACTGACGATGACATCTAATGAATGTGCAGTCAGATCCAATAGGCAGTTGTTGGAACCCGCATCTTAAAAGTTTTCATATTAAGTTGTCTGAATATTCATTTTCTCGGTCTGTCTGCCTATCATTCTGCCTTAATTATTATCCATTAGAGACGGGGAGAGACAGAGTGGCAGAGAGAGGGAGGATGTTAAATATTTATTTGTTTGTTGCTCTTCTCTAATATCCTTCATTTGATTTTAATGCTCACAATTACTTGCTTTAGTGATGCATACAACAGGTGTTGCACGTCCCGACGCTTAGAAATAATGACACACAAAAAAGAAAGAGAAAAAGGATTGAAAAAATAAAAAGGGTTTCATTCCTAAACGCCATTAGAGACGACAGGTGCGCCTAAAAGGATGTAATTTTGAACAATGAAGCGTTTTTTCAATTTTAATTGATTAAAGCCATTAGGAAAGCCATTTGAAGTGATGAAGAAATTGTTTGGAAAGAAAATAGAAATCGAATATTCGGTTTAATTTTACTTTATTTTTCAATTGGTATTCTTTTAAAATGTGTTTGACTCTCTGCGGCTAATAATAAAAATTGAGAGAGAGTCGAAATCCATAACATCATACTTGTTGATAAGTACGAATACGATGAGTACTTCAAACTTTGAATATGAGTAGAGGTTCCATGATATTAAAACAAGTATGAATACGTAAGTATCAGAAATTATGAGTATAATTCGATTCTACTCATCTTTTTGAATACTTCTGGTGTGCACCAAAGCAATATAAAAAAAGAAAGCCTTTCGAAATTCTCTCCTGGGGTAGTAGGCTAGACGCTGTTTGTTATATATCGTAATTAGATTTTTTTTACAAAACAAAATAATAATTTTCAAAACATTGTGAAAAAACAAAGTTATTTGACCTATACTACAGGCAAATGAAAGAAATTTACAAACCATTTAAGCCTTCACGGCAACCCATAAAGGAAATGAAAGGCCAGGAGAGAGTGAGTCTTTTAAAACCGCAACGAATTGAATGCAATTGAAGACGTCTGCCATTATGTTTTAAATTATTAGTGTGTTTGTACTCACTCATACACCCATACTAATAGTCATTCACAATTACATATTTATAAAGACCATTTTTCTAATGGGAATATGTACATACATACATATTACAATTGTAATGCGGTTGGGTTCAGTTCAGTTTAGTTTCGTTTGGTTAGGTGGTAACAATCAATCATTTGTTGTAGTTTTTATGGCCAACAAACAAATGAAACTCAATTTAGTTTTTCACAAAAACAACAACGGCAACAACAACTAAAACAATTTTATATAAAAAAAGTGTGAGAGAGCGAGGGATAAAGAGTCAAAAGAGAGAAAAAGGGGAATATTTATAATGGATAACAATCGTAAAACAGGGCAATTGGCATAAAAATGAAATGCCATTTAATTTACACAAACACACATACTTACGTTTACATTACAATACGTGTAAATGAGAAAGAAGAGACAGACGGTGGAGTAGAAAATGGAAATAGAAATGCTAATGGAAACTTTATTGAAATTAATTAAAGAGACTAAAAACAGAAACTATTTGATAAATAAAAACATGAAAAATATGGCCATTTCTTAGAAATCTAAAGAAAAGAAAAGATCGGCAAAATAGACGTATTTAATACCGTTTAACAGAATACTGTCGTACTCTAGTAGTCTGGCTTGTTAGACGTAAGACCTCGGTTCAAACCCCAGGTCAAACATTTCCAAATAAACGAAATATGACAAAATATTTGGGCAATTCACACAACTTTGTATCGTGTATGTTGTATTGAATACATTTGTTTGTTTGTGAACGCTCAATGCTATGCTATATTGTGTATTTCGTGGCATTCAAACAATTTGATAGCCCGAAACCAACACAACATATAAAAACATACACACATTTTTTTCATTCACACAATTTGATAGCATGAAACCAATACAACTTCCAAAAACATAGGAAAAAAAGTGTGAGTGTATCGGATTTTTATATGAAAATTATCAACAACAATCATACACTGTTGTATGTTTTTCCAACAATACAATGAATACAACGATACAAAGGCTTGTGTGAATTGACCAATTATGTTGGCGGCTTCCTCTCAGCTGATTTCTGCCAAGAACTCTAGGAGTGAAATAAAATTGCCAAGCAAAGTTTCTTAAAAATCTGTCGTACGGAGTCGATTTGAATCTGTAGATCCCGCCACCCATGTATAAAAATTAACACACAACAACATAAGTAATGTGAGAAACTAGGTCGCTGAGTAAATGGCTGTAATCGCCAATTATGTTATGTAACAGAATACAACAGATTCTCCTTAATCAGGAGATGTATTGATGTCTGAAATACATTACTACAAGGTTGGAAAAAGGAGGCCTCACTAGGTATTAATTCTTTCAACGTTAGTCGTGAATTTCAAACATAGTAGAAGAGGGAGCTATCTTTTTGAGTGTATCACCATACATCAAATAACATCTAAGTATACTTGCTGCCTTGCCGTCTACCCATATATTTGCTTGTAACATATGAGTTCAAAAAATCTGTCGTTCAGGGTTGACTTTAACCTGTATGTTCCGCCACTCATGTATAACATTAACACACACAACATAAGTGGTGTGAGAAGCTAGGTCGTAACTCTATGTATCTATGTATGTATGTATAGGTTCATAAGAGTTATTAAATCGTTCCATTGTCAGTTAAAATCAATAGTAAATCAGTTTAAAACAGCTTTTATTTCTCTTACTGTTACAACAATGATAAGAATGCATACATATCGAATCAAACACGGACTTTAGCCTGCTGCAACGGCCTAATTAAAGATCCATAGCAAATCCAATGTATTGCAATCATTTATTGTCATGAATAAATACTACGTTTAAAACTACTGCAATGCCACTGTAAGAATTATACGAATGCCTCTTGTTCTATGGTTGTTCACATTGTTAGTGTTGTAAGGAAACAATTTTCTAGGATGTATATACGTATGTGTTCAATTGTACGACGAATATAAATCTCTTGTCGTATTACAGCTCTATGCGCTCGCTTAATAATGTTTTCACTTTAAATAACTACCTTAGCTCCACAAGAACGCACACACATGCAAATAACTCATGTATGAATTGTGAAAAGGAGAATAAAATATGTATTTGATTTTGTGGTTGTGTTGCTGTTGTTATTGTTATAACAGAAAATATAAGTCAATTTGAGAAAATAACAAAATTATTAAAAGAAAACGAAACAAAAAAAAAACGTTGTTGTTGTTATTGCCAACACCAGCAACATACGAGTGAGTACATTTAAATGTAATGGGAAATTCAAAAGAAAATAAAAAGAGGAAGCTAAAGGGGAGAGAGTAAGTGAGAGAGAAATGAAATCCATTTAAATATTAATGATATGAGAGTTGATATTCCATACACACACACACATACATACACATTCATATAAATACGTCGCAGTACATGTGGAGTAAATTTTAATAAACCATCCATCCATTCATCCATCCATCCATTTGAAGTATTAAATTTCATTGCAATACAATACCCCATGAGTATACATTCTTTTTTTAATTTTTTGTGAACAATAATTATGATAATTGGCAGCCATATTTAATGTCAGAGCTCTGTATGCATACATACATACATACATACATACATACATACACTGTGTATAGACAATTAAATTACATGTTCTTTTATTGTTATTATTATTGTTTGTTTGTATTTCATTCATTTCATTTGAATTCTTATTTGTTGTTGTTGTTGCTGATTTTATTATATGAAAATATAATATCGCATACAATAAATTATATTTATTGTAAACAATTGTACTCTATAATAGATGTATGTATGTATGTGTACATGTGTACATGTGTGTATGTGTTGTATTATTTTCTTTTTTAAATTAATTTGAAACATTTTCTGTTGAACGACTGACTGACTGACTGACTGAATAATGATTTGAATATTCAAACAATTCAGACAATAACAATTTAATTTGCCTTCCCCTCTTCCGTCTCCACGTTTCTCTTTTTTGCTCTTGAATGTTGGCAACAAAACGAGGAATTAAAAAAATTTAAAGGAATTTAATTAAAAGCGTTTTTTATTTGTTTTTAATTTTATTTCTCAAATTTGCATTTCAAATGTTTTCGTTTAAAAGAAAATTTAAACGTAAGAGTGGTATTTAAAGCACATTTGTTATACATTTTAATTGCTAAGAAGAAACACGGAAATAATTAAAGTGTGCTTCACTAAGAGCCCCTTACATAACTGGTTCACACTGAGTAGAATACAAAAAAAAATGCTTCATAATGTTTATTATGAATTTTAAAATGCTTAGAGGCTTCATTTCCTTTACAAATAATCCATCCAGAAAGCCCTGTGACGTCACAAAGACAAAAATCGTATAGATTCCATATCTTATGGATACCGACGCACAGGAACAGAGGAAAATCAGAAAGGCTTTGCCAACGGATTTGGCAAACGTGTAAGTGCCAATGCTCTCCTGCAAACTCAGAATACCTAGTTATACTATGTAGATGTCGGGAATAGTGGAACAGGTAAGACCCTATGTTGGCAGGAGACGTCAAAATTCTCTGATTAAAGTAATTAGAAGTGATGATCTAAAGTATCTGTGATTACTAGATTCCATAGGAAAAAAGGACGCAAGGCTTTCGTTGATAGATATCCGTTGAAAATAAGAGGAGCTATTTGACGTTCGGGATTTCAAACTGAAAAGCAATTTAGGGCTTTGTTAACAGTGCAGGTTAGAGACTCTGCTCAATTAGAGTCCTGTGGTGGTCTGGCAGAACATAAAATGGAATTGGAAGAATAAAATGTTTAAGAGTTGGTAAAATCTATACAAACCGTTCAGAGTTCATCAAAAATATGCACAAAATGATCAAATCATTTAGAGATTTTATAAATTTATAAATCCTAGAAACATTTAAGATGAGTACATTTATCGATAAAGGAGCCAGCTTACTCACATCTATAAAACAATGACTACTAATTCAATGTTAATCGGGCCATCTGATTCTCTGACCATATCTGACACTCGGTCAAGCTCAATCATATGATTGACAATCATAACTGGCAGTTGAGTATATTCCTTAGAAAGCCTGTCATTGTGATTAACATATACAGGCTAAGGTAACAGATCAATGACATACTATTTATGGTATTTAAGATATGCCCCTATTTTGCTTAAGACATGCCGCATTTAATTGTTTTCCAACTGGTGTATGTTTAAGTCTGATTGACGATTTGTAAGGATCCAAATACTATTTTCCTTATGAGATAGTAAGTCGGCAAGCTCATATATTTATAAACAGCAGATCCTTCGGTTGAGAGGATACTACAATTATCAGGGAATTCATTTTCTGTGATTTGCATAGAAAATTTAAAGATAAAGATACAAATGATATTGAATTTTTAAAACTTTTGGAAAACGCCTTTTTTATCTATTCAGTTTAGAATTTCTCATACGAAAAGCAAAAACTTTATCATCATTTCGTAAATCAATTGCATTTTTTAATGTTATTTGAAGGCAGAATAAAATTATCGATTGACACCAAAACATTTTCTCCTCCTCTACATTAAGACTCAGCAGAATTTAAATTGAATTCAATGAAAATTAAATGCGAATTACATTTTTTTTATTGTTGTTATTATTGTTGCTATTATATCCAGCATCTGTTCGCATTAATGGACCAATTTTCTGTACGTTTTGATTAGAAAACTTTAATTATTTTCAACAAATTCTACCATAAGAATGAAATAAAACATGTCAACATAAATATTATGAATTATGAGCAGTTGTGTGGTTTTGTCGTTATTATTGCGTGTGTGTGTAATGCCAGCACAATACTGATCAATACCATCACAATTACCATCATCGTTAATACCTTTGGAGAACACATCAAACATCAAACACACCATACTCCACACACACCAACGAAAAACTGAATTCTTAAACGAAAACGGAATTAATTTTTTTTCAGTTTCTTTTCTTCGGGTTTATTATGGTTCATCGTGGATGATTACGAAGAAAAGCAACACCAATAACACGAATAACAATAACAAGTAATAATAACAAGTAATGATGGCATGTATAATAAGAACACATGTAAATATTGTTGTTTGTGATGTTGTGTGGTGTGTTGTGGTGTTGAGCTGTTTTTTTTGTTGATTGAAAATGCAAAAACTCTTGGCAGGAACAAAAAAGTTGTCATGTTGACAACATTTTGCAACGAGCTTGTAATTTGCGGTTTTCCAAACATGATTACATTTTGCAACACCCTACAGTCGGGACAATAGGGAAATAAAATTTTTGAAATTCTTTGACCATTAACGAGAAATAATTAGAATGATAAATTAAGCCTCTAAAACTCCAAAGACGACTGTCTAAAGCCGCTGGTTTTAGTAAGTTTTGGTTTAAAAAACTTTTATTGAATAATAGTAATGGAACCATGTTTGTATCAAATTTATTTGATTCATGTATAGGCGAACAGTGGCGTAGGGCGCAAATAACGTTATTAAGCTGAGCTTAAGATATTAAACTTTTGAACTGCTTAAAAAGCATATTTTGTTACTGAAGCACCTTTGATTGTTTATCGTTGCTTTAGCCGCAACCAACCAACCAAGTAAGTAACAAGACGCTGCTTCTCTATTAAACTCAATTGACTTTTGTCGACAAACAGAACAACAAAACACATCAAGACAAGAGAAAAATACCGCATTTGTTCGTCTACTTTTTTTCGCCAGTGTTTATGATGATGAGATGTCTCGCTTTACGTTGCATCGCGTTTTAAATTTGTGTCGTTCGTTCGTTTTTTTCTGTTGTTTTTTAATGGATTTTCCATTGTGAAACTCATTAGCACTTATTAAATTAAATGTTGCATGCACCACCGCATTGTAACAAACAAAAAAGCGATGACAACAACAAAATTTTTGCGATACAAAATAAATAACAAGCAGCAGCATAAACTGTATTACTTGCCGTGTTTTTTTCATTTCTTCTGCTTTTGTATTGTTGTTGTTGTTGCTGTTGTTCATTTTAACGTCTTCTTTTCTTGTGGTTTTCTTGCCAATTCATTGCCAATTATTTTATGGATCATCGCGCTATATTGACTGTTTTAAAACTGAAATTTACAACAACAACAACAATAACAGCAACAAAACCCCGAAATTAAAGTCGAAAATTAATTGGAAAACAACAATGTTGTGTCGAAACAATAATTTCTTAACATTTCCACAGGAGATCGTTGGCAACAGAGTTGGTGAGACATTTTTGTCAAACAGTTTACATACATAATTGGCCATTACAACCCTTCAGTCAGTATTATGGCCTAGCTTCTCAACACCACTCATGTTGTGTGCGTTAATTTTATACATGAGTGGCGGGACCTACAGTTTAAAGTCGACTCCGAACGACAGATTTTTTGAGAAGCTTTTCATGGCAATTTTTACTCTCAGAGTTTTTGCCAGAAATCTGCTGAGAGGAAGTCGCCGAAGAAATATTTTCATATTTTCGTTTTGATGTCTGACCTGGGATTCGAACTCGGGCCTTTCGTCTAATAAGCCAACACACTACCTACTAGACCACGGCGACTTCAAACAAAAAAATCCGCATGAATTTGAATTATTTTCATAATTCGTCTTGATTATGGGAGTCTTAAAAATATGGCAAGTTTTGATTTATTGACGAGATTAATTTTTTATGAGCGACCAACATGCAAGAGTTAAATCCTCTACTCACTCATACAAAAGTTGAGGAGAAATAGAGTGCAAATTCGATTTGAATCTGTTGACACTGTAGAAGCCTAGGCAGATAGATTGCAGAAATTCGCCTTTTTATCCGCCTCACTTTTTCTAATAGATACATTATTTTTGACCGTGAGTGTACGTTGTAACTATGCGCAGTGGTTTATCGTTTTTGCTTAAATAATTTTGTGTTTTAAAACCTTTTCAAAAGTACAATTAATATAAGAAATTAAATGTTTTTTCTCTCTGTCTCTCCCTCACTCCCACTCTGGTAATACAATAACTTTGCTCGTTAAAGGGTTAATTTGTTGAACGCAATTAGAAGAAAAGCAACCGTTAGAACAGTCATACACTGTAATTACCAAAAATGGCAACCCAAATTTAAAACAACAACAAAAACAATTGCAACAACATAATCATAACGAAACTAAACGACAAAACTCATTAAAGCCAATTAATATAGAGGAGAAGAGAAAAACTAACAACCGAAATGAAAATGAAATGAAAATGGGAACGATAATGATTCACAAACAAAAACGAGAAAGAAAAACCACACCAAAAAAAACGCAAGAAAATAAATATACGATGTATGTACATATGTATGCACACACACATACATAAGAGAGAGAGCGAGAGAGAGAAAGCAAGCGAAAGGAAAAAAAAAAACCGGCAACCATTTGATAATTAGTTGCGCCTCATGAAATTCATGTCTCATAAAATGACAAATAAATACGAAATACAACAACAACAACAATAATAAGTCAAAATATAGGAAAAACTGTAATAATAAGTGACAGCCATATTAAAGTGTAAAACATAAACACAATTATATACACATACCAATGCAAACAAGCACGCATATTCCATAAACATAAACGTGAAAGGGCATATACTAATTAGAAGGAAAACAAAATAAAAAATTAAAAAGAGCAAGAGGTGTCATAAGAACACCCAACGCAGACGAAAATTGTAATTTTCCATCTAATGATGTGCTACACAGACTATGTTAGTACCAATACTGGAGAGCTATTCCATTTGGAGGTCTAACCTAGAAGAAGCCTGGTTGTAATCCAGACTACAGGGTTATAATGGCCAAATATGAATGCATGTATGTCGCCGTAGTACAGTAAGTAGTGTGTTGGCTTATTAGACGTAAGGCCACGGTTCAAACGCCAAGTCAGACATTAAAATGAAATACAAAAAAGTATTTCTTCAGTAACTTCCTCTCAGCAGATTTCTGGCAAAAACTCTCGGAGTGTAAATAAAGTTGCCATGAAAAGTTTCTCTAAAAAATCAATCTTTCGTAGTCGGCTATAAGCTGTGGATTCCACCTCTCATAGATAAAATTAGTACACCCAACTTAAGTAGCGTAGGAAGCTGGGTTGTAGTCCTGACTAGAGGGTTATAAAGACCAATTAAGTAAATCGATAAATAAGCACAGCACAACGTGGCACAATACAGTGTCATTTCTTGCATTCTCTAATTATTGCCCTCAATCTGATAACGCGTGATAAGAAACTTTGTTGGAACTAAAAATAAAATACAATTTAATTAGAAAAATAAACAACAACAACACGAACAATAACAAACTGACTCAAATTAGATGGCGGTAAAGAGACAGAAAATATTTTGAAAAAAAAAATTGTTTTCTCTTAACAATATCGCAAACAGTGTCGAACATTTAGTGCTTTTTTTAATATTTGGCGTTTAAAAAAAGTAGAATTAATAGTACGATTTGATCGTTTTTTTTTTAAGGTTTTGTACTGTGGGGTTTCATCAGAGATGTTGCAAGAATTTTTTGAAGAAAATTTGTACAGAAATTGGTCATTTCTGGCACGGGTTTATCACTGAAGTGTTTTGTAATTGAAAGTCGAATAAAAATATTTTAAAATAGCTACCACGAAGAGATGAATGAGTAGCATGAAGCCTCTTCAATCGATTTGGAGATGCCATTTACCTTAGTCAAGCTGGCCATCGCGCAAAAATTCTTTCGAGACGTCAAGCTATTGTGGATCAATGAGGAGTCCTTCTCCACCGCTAGGCTCACTTGGCCCTCGATGAATAGAAGGCGCACCAACCAGTTACTTGGACTTGGTCGTACCGCCATCTCGATAATAGTGACCATGCTTACAGATCATTGTGTAAAGGGAAGACACAAGGAAAGAATGTAGCTCCCATCTAACGACTTCTGCCGTAAGGCAGATTCGCTAAGGAAGAGGAGACTGTGTTATCCACTTTCTTTGTCAATGCCCATCTCTTGCTAGGTGTAGATTATGTGGCTCTCCAATCCTTATCAGCTTGACGGAGCTATCATCCATTGATGTCAAACATATATCTTCGTTTATCAAACTTTCGGGCTGGTTTTCCAGCGCAGTGTATGTGAAGCCCTTGCTTGTTCTTCCATGATTTGGAGGAGATTGGTCAGTACAGGGACTGCGTTCGCCTGTGGCTTCACAACGGGTCGCTATGCGTGCTCAAGTGAACTTTTGGTATCAAAGCTAACACACCAACCTGCCTACTTACCTACCATGAAGAGAAAACAATGCAATGGGCACTTGACCATCGAAAAAAAGTGATTCAAGCACTTTGAACTTCGTGTTAAGAATATATGCGTGCATATGTATTTCAATAATTTCAAATATTTCATATAAGAAGAGTTTTTTCCCACTCTTTCTGAAATCATCGTTTTTTTTATTTTCTTCTTTAAATTGACAACATTGATTATGATTTCACACAAACTGACGAGAACTGACAATTCAAGCTCTATTACTTGTTGTAGATGTGTTAGAGTAGTGTGTCGGCATGTAAGTATGTATGCGCGCACATGTTCCCTGTTTAATTAAATGTATTACCGAAACAAATTTATGCTGTTTAAAACAAAACAACAACAACTACAACAATAGCAATAGCAAGCAAGCAACAATTCATTTGTCACACAAAATTTGTTTCAATTCATTTGTTTAAAACTTACAATTCCAATAATGACTACGACCGAACAAACTACGAGCGAAGGAAACGAACATAAGACGAAAACAAACGAGAGTGGGAGAAAATCGAAATGAAAATTCATAAGCAAAGTTCAGGTCTCATTAGTCGTCGTTGTTATTATGAAGGCAACAACAGCAAATATAATCACATGTAAACTGTAAATGGCATACAAATACACTTATGCACATACATACACAGTTGCTCGCACTTACAAAACGTGTGAGTGATTGTAGTAAAAACGTCGTTTACAATTAAAAATGCAGCACCATTTACTTGTCAAAATATTTTCTTCATTTAATGAGAATTTCTTTTAAATTTTTTTTATTTATTTTTTTTCGAGTTGTTGTTGTTGTTTTTAGCTATTTTTGGTAAAATTCCAAAAAATAATTATCATTTCCTTTAAGGCAATTATTCATCATGTATGTAGGGAACGCTACAACAACCTCATCATCCAACATGTTGTTGCATTTACATCTACAGATCATATCGTAGTGAGAAGTAAGTTCTTGCGAATATATTTCCATTAAAACAGAAGAAGAAGACGTAGGAGACGAAGAAGAGCAGGAGGATGGAAGATTTAAAGTTCTGCGTTACAATCGTTTGACAATCGTTATGCTTGAATTCTAACCGGCAGCATTAATTTAATCATTTTCTTCATGATTTTTAGGGCAAAATAGTGAAATTCACTGGTAATTTACAGCAGCCAGTGTTGCCACAATTTCACAAAGGCAAAGAGAAATTGAAAAGAATTGCGCATCTTCTGCTAGAGTGAAAATCAAGAACATAATGATAAAAAAGAAAACTAAGTGAAGGCAGTTTTTTGAGGCATTATGTGGCCCATATAGGATCGTAGACGTTGCTAATTGATGTACTCTCCCCCAAGTAAGCTGTATCTTCTGATTGCCAACCTTTCGGAGGACTGAAGAATCCATATCCATATTATTGCCTTTCTGTATTTCAAGTTGCCGTACAGGCTCAACCTTGCCCCTTTTGAATAGCAGACTATATATTACCCGTATTCATAGATGACATTGATTTCATTAGGAGCACTAACAGAAATGTTACGCTGCTACAGCATAGCTGCGACAGCTATTTCTCCAACACTGTCAATGAATTTTGATTTACCTTGACTTTGCCATTACCATCCAAAATGGAGTCAGTCTCGAGATTATTCACTCACAATAAGCAATTGAGTAGTCGCAGAGACCATACTCATGCGACGAAATTGATGACGAATCTACAAGTCGCTCATGCCACACTGTTTCTCTATAGCATGGTCACTTCTTAGCACCGACCGAAGCAGTTGCCTTGGGAGTAGTCGAGAGAAGAGTTTTTAGCAATATCTTCGCTTCAGTCTGACGATGATTTTGACATCCAATCTCAATTTTTTAATTCCTCAGTGTCCTGGATAATAACATTCAGCGGGTTAGACTGTATCTTGAGGTGGAAGCTGTTGTTGAGGTGGATGGAAATGCTAAAGCGAGACGAATATTTGATGTGATGCGTAACTACACCATTAATTCCATTCCTTTGCCGTGTCCGACTTGTATAAATAAAAATTAAGATGCCCTTCCTTTTGTTTTACAAAATTAGTAGACGTGTGTAGGATTTGAAACATATGAATTGAATGTGATGTGTGTGTGTGTGTTCTATCTATCGTGGTTTGGTTTGGTTGTATGTTTGTCCCCCTAAGGGATGAGCGGACGAAGGTGTTGGAGTAGAAGAAATGAGTTCCCATTACTTAACATCTAAATCCTGCGGCCATACGAAAAAAATGTCATTTTAAATTTTGTTTAGAAAATGTGGTGAATTAAAGTGAAATTCACCACAATTACTGTAATTTCAAAAAATGCACGATAATACCATCAAACTTGTAAAACTATAGTCGCTCCATATTAACAATGATAACTGTGAGGTTGATGTCTGGAATAAATAAATTTCAACTCGATTGGTGGAGTCATTGGGGTGAGTACCTCTGTGGTGTATTTATCTACCATAAACAAGATTTTGAGGAGAAATTTAAAATTTAAAAATCTAAACTTAAAAAGTGTCTGACAGCACACAACACTGTTAGGCAAACTCATGTAAACATAAAGCAAACTGTAGATCTTTACTTACCAGTGTTGTAAAACGTTTGCAATACGTTGTTTTTAGTTCCGTTTGATATATTTCCATATCCTTTTTCCGCAGCACCATCTTTAGCACAGCAAATGCATACAAGTTAACATAGGTTGATGTCTACGGTGGTACTGCAATAGTATTTATCACATATAGATGGCGCCAAGCATCATTGTTTCTTAATAGTGAAGATATTAATCTTTACTTGAAAATTGTGAACCAATGACTCTCAAACTATTTGATGGGTTGAAATATATGATTTAAGGATTATTGAGCAAAGTTATTATGGAGAAATTCTCTTTTATATACGCTATTGCCTAAACAGGATACCTTTAAATAAAAATAAAGTTAAATGAAATGCTGTTTATAACTACAGGTGATTTTAGATTGAAAATTTATAAAGGAAAGCTGTCGAAGCATTGGAAGTATGAATGAAATATTTATTTGGGGCGATGAAGTACTTGAAGAGGAACTAAGTTTCGATGGTGAAACCGAATCACTGACGTCCTCATGGACATGATTGCAACCCGGCTGACCGAGAAATTTTAGGAAAAAATTCCATCATCAAACACTATCTTACGATATGGCCAACACTTTACTTAATTGATCATTCCAAGCCGTTAGTGAGGATTAAAACCCAGCTTTTCAAACCACCCCCGTTGCATGTGTGATCATTTTATACATAAGTGGTCCCACCACCGATTTGATAAACTTCATTTTACTTTCAGAGTAATTGCCAGAAGACTTCTGAGAGGAAATCGCCGAAAGAAAGGTTTCTCATACTTTTGTTTTAGTTCTGGACTAGGCCTTATGCCTAATAAGCCAGCACACTACTTACTGATCTACGGCGATTTCAATGGCCATGACTTTGCCTAGAAAACACACTGTAGTCAGGTCAGGCAGCTTATACGGAAGTCTAATGTTAGAAACCTTAGTTTGTATTCCTTTGCCTATCCTGTCCAAGCTTTGGCGTGTGCTGACCTATCTTTAGAATCCCAAGATCACTTATCCATGTAGTTGACGTGATTTTGTTCATGGCTTCTTGGAATTAAAATACGCCCATGGTTCAGTTGGGTCCGGATTTCACTGGATTGGGGCTTACTGTCACCAGCTTAGCTCTCTATTTTAATAAAATAACACAAGGTAGCCAATTGATCACAGCAAATAATGCCTGAGTTGCCATATATCCCAACTGCCCTTTTAAAAACGAAATTATTTAATGAGTATGTCTCCAAATGCTCATCCGAAATGTCAAATAAAATTAGAGTTTCAAACCAAAAAAAAATTCGATGAATTGCGAAATGTATTGTGGATGTAAGTGATTACAACGAATTGTAAGCGTTTATTGTTGTTGCTTTAACAACCGCATGCTGTGTGATGCACCGACCATAATCACAATGATGAGGATGATGATGTAGGAATTGCTGACTGATTATGGGAATTAACAACAACAACAACAACCACAATAACGATGAAATCATTAATTTGAACAATTTAATGACAAATTCAACAACAAAATGCCATCAAAACTATTTGCAGGTCTTTTTCCAACGATCAACTGTAGTAAAATTGCTTGTCTCGTCTAATGATTTGCCTTCCATTTAAAATAAACGAACGAACGAACAAACAACCAAACCCAAACATACGCCACGAACTAGCAAACAATCACATTTTCAAATAAAGAAGAAGAAGAAGAAGAAGAGAAAAAGGTTCACATGGAAATTTGCATCATTTCCGTCAAAAGACAACTGCGGTTGTCAAATCCATTCAAGCGATTTGTTGCAATGAACACGTTTCATATTAAAACAACAACAACAAAAGCAACAATTTTAAAAAGATTTTTTTTTGTTTTTTGTTTTGGTTTCTTTAATAGGGGCTATGATGGCAACAACTTACCAACACACACAAACACACACACACACATGTACACAGTGTTTACAGCTCTGGTCTTTAACTCTCGTAGCTTTGCTTGTTTGCAGCGACAGGATTTGCCAAAAGAATCACCACAACCAATGCTTTATATTCGTTATTCAACGAAATGAAAACTTTTTTTCGCTTTTTCATGCCAAATGGCAAATTGTTAAGAAAATGGCTGTTTGGCTCCGGCTGAGTGACTGACAAACTGACTTGAATTGTTGCTAGTGTTGTTGTTGTTGTAAATGAATGGCTAAATGCATGCATGGCTGACTGGATGAATGGTTACATGGTTGGTTGACTGAATGTGCTTCATGTCTTATTTGTTTGCCACAATATGGTGCTGCTGCAGCAGCAGCAGAGAAACAAAACTTGAAATGGCTTTAAGTGCCAATGCAAATGCAATGCGAGGCAATGCAAATCGAATGCGAGGCAATGGCAGCAATTGTTTGTTGCCAGTATGTCGTGAGTGTAAGTAACGCTCGCTCTTTAAAATGCATTTCAATTCAAATGCAGCAGAGCAGCAACAGCAACAACAGCAACAACAGCAACAAATCAATTTTAAATCGCAATCAACTATGAAATGTGCAACAAAAACTAAAACAACAACAATACTTAATACAATATTATCATGTATAGGCCATCATTAGTATTTTTATTATTTTTAATTCTGTTGCTATTGTTGTTGTTGTTGTACATTATTATTGAGGCTGCTGCTGCTGCTGCTAAACTATAATTCAAGTATTCAACATCAATAATGTTTAAATGAAAATGGAAGAAAACGAAAAAAAACGAATGAAAAGAAGAAAAAATGAAACGTTTTTAAAGAAAACAAAATGAAAAATATTTTAAACTTACAGAGATGGGAGGTATGCAACAGACATCAGCCAGCAATGAATCGTTTCTTCGCTATTCATAAACACTCGTGAAATTTTGAATATAAGTGAGTGTGAGTGAACAATATTGAAATTTAACTATGTACTCTGATTCATTCATACTTACTACACGCAATCTACTAGTAGGTATTTTGGTGTTGGTACTCGACTCATACTTATTTTGTTCTTCGTGTATATATGTTGAGTTATGGAGAGTCGAAATCATTAAACATCATACGTGTTGTTAAGTATGAATATTATGAATACTTCAAACTTTGAATATGAGTAGAGAGGTTCCATTATATTAAAATAAATACGAATGCGTATAAGTATCAGAAATTATGAGTATGATTCGATTCTATTAATCTATTTGAATACTCATTGCTAATCTCTGGTATGAAAATGCAACCCCACCCCGGGGTAAAGATACAGTTGCAGGCTTCCGCATGATGGCATCGTTAGTATGTAAGGTAAACTCGGAGAATACTGAGCGTAAACACCAGACCCTGGTGTGGTTTAATCGTTTCCTTTTCTAAAATCTCGATGTCAAGATTCTTCTCAACTGATTGTTCAATTACTAGTCAAGACAACAGAGGTGCCTAGACCAGGCTTTTAGCAGAATGCTTCGGAATTATTGAATGCAACTTAAAATAATGGTTTGGACGCTATGGGAGGTTCAATAATAGGGTGCCACAGGCCACACAACTTAACTGATTTTGTGTAAGCAGATAAGGTTGCTAAGAGGGAAGCTTCTAGCTCTAATCGAGTTAAAATCTTTTTGCGCAGTGGGGGCAGAGGTAGATAATTGGGCCATTACAACAAAGTTTCTTATATCACCCATGTTCACCCTTCAGTCAGAAATTCCACCTAGCCTCTCACACCACTTATGTTGTGTGTGTTAATTTTATACATGAGTGGCGTGACCTACAGTTTAACGTCGACTCACAATGACAGATTTTTGAGAAATTTTTCATGGCAATTTTATTTTTACTCTCCGAGAGTTTTTGCCAGAAATCTGCTGAGAGGAAGTCGCCGAAGAAATATTTTTTCATATTTTCGTTTTGATGTCTGACCTGGGGTTTGAACCGTGGCCTACGGCGACTACAGTTTAAAGTCGCCTGCAAACGACAAATTTTTGAGAAACTTCTCATGACAAATTTTATATACCCTTAGAATATTGCGGAGAGGAAGACGCCGACGAAATATATTTTCTAGATTCGCTTTGTTTGTTATGCCTGAGCTAGGGGTTGAACCTCGGACACGCGTCTGATAAGTCAATACACTACCAACTAGAATGCGGCGACAACAACTATCCATAAATAAACCGGCAGTATTCTAATGTTTATCACGGCAATGGGCATAGTGGCGACATTATAGGGATGCTCTATATAGACCATATGGTAGCAGCACAATGGCGTTTAAAATATCCCATCTCTGTTAAGTTTTAATACAACAACAACAACAGCAACAATAAAACAAAAACAAATCAAATCAATTTAAAACTCTTCTATATAATCGTACAACAATCACAACAACAAATAATTTAAACCACTTGCAATGGCAAAAGAAGAAGAAGACGATAAAGAAGTAGAAGAAGAAGTATATCTTTGAGTTGATGAAAACGTTTTTAAATTGTTTTTTATTAAAAAAATATTTGTTGTTATTGGCCAAAGAAAATGATGATGATGATTACGATTACGATGTTAATAATAATATTTGATGTTGTTGTTATTGCAGTTGTTGTTTTACAATTCAATTCAATTCAATTGTTTTGTGGTTAAATTTTTCACTGTTTTGTTGTTGTTGTTGTTGACTTCAATCATAAGCAACAATATTTATTTACAACAATTACAATAATAACAACAACAACAATGAAAATAAAAATAAAATATAAATAAAAAAATATTGATTATTAATGTTATAGCCATCATTGCTATGATGTATAGTCAGCCATCATCATTATTATTACCATTATTGTTGTTGGCATTTTATTGTTGCTGGCAGTTTTTGTTGCTGTTGTACGGCTATTATATTACAAGTTGATTGAATTATTGAAAACCAAAGATAACAACAACAACAACAAATACTTTGAAAATAAAATGGAAAACGATAAGAAAAGGAAACCGAAATTTAAATTTAAAACTCCCGATTAAAAGTGGAAAGAAACGTTTTAAAAGAAAAGCGTACAGGCAAGCAAGCAGACAGGCAGGCAGTTAGGCAGGCAGTTAGGCAGGCTGCAGCGGTCACTTTGAAAATCGTTTTAAAAAATAAATTGAACCATAACGACGTGAATTCGTCATCATCGACAACAATGTTGCAAAGCGAAAAGATAAAAGACAACAACAATATGGCAACAAGCAAGGGTACGAATTGATTGCGTTGCAATTGAATTGAATTGAATTTTGGTCTCTCTTTTTGCTTTGCATAGAAAATGAAAATAAAAAATAAATTTCCTTCTTCTTATGTTTCTTCAATACATATCAGAAACGCTAAAAATAATAGAAAATGCATGGAGATGAGATTGTTTAATTAATTATCGCGTACAAGTATGTATGAACACAATGAAAATTAAATTTAATTAAGCTTTTACAAGTATTTTAGTGAGCACACTTGTTTAATTACGACGTTCGAGAATTTTTGGTATAGGCTGGGGTAGCAGCTATTTAAGTCATAAAGAGATTTAATAAGTGTTTCATTATATTTTATCATCTGGTTTCGGTTACAGCTTCGGTTACAGCATTACAACTAAATTGTTAACAAAAAAGAGAAAAACAGAATCCCTGCTTCATTTAAAATTCATGAACACAGGCATTTTAAATGAACAATAACGAGCATAAAAACAAAAGCAATCATCCTACTTTGGGGTCCCCCTTCCGCCTTCTCCTACCAGCAACCCACACAATTTGGCGCGTTATTACACCAAAAAATCTCAATTTAATGAATTAAATATGCGATCCCCATACACAGTAAACGCGCATAATATTCCTGCGTCCTCCATCTCTTGTTTGCGTATCAGAGGAGTTCTTCTATTGATGCCATGGTACCAAACCACCACAATTTGGTGTTCTGATTGTGATGTAGAGAGTGAGCGAGTTAGTGAGTGAGTGAGTGAGTGAGTATGTGAATGTGTTATGGTTGTTAGACAATGATTCGACACCCTTTCAAACACTTCGTTTATGGGTAATTGGCATGCAGTTAGTGGGCTGTTTACCAGTGTATCTCTACACATTATATTCCAATAATACCAAACAACAACAAGAGAAGAAGAAGAAATGAAAAATAAAATTCGTTCATTTATTTGTTTCGTACGTACGAATTAAATTGAGTCTGCAAGAGAAGTACAGTGGTTCGAAAGGAGTTTTGTTTACACGCGCAACGAAAGAAGGAAACGATCCATTAAGTTACGTTTTGAAAAAGTGTGGTTCAAACCAGACAAAGAAACAATGAAAATAGACGATCTAGAAGTGATGGTGGCACGGAAATGGAAAGAAAGGAGAGAGAGAGAGAGGTAAGCAAAGTCTATTCTTAAACCAATCTAATGCTAGAGATGAAAACTCGCTCAGAAACTTACTAAAAAACGCCGACCAAGAATCTTGGGTCTGCACAGGGCTAGGGTAGAGATGTAGAATGTGCTCGGACCCACCCATGTTTCAACAAACTCTGTAGAATGTAGGAGTTACACTGTCCCACATATTAATCGTTGTCCTTAACGTCTAATGGCCCATCAAAAAACCTTTCAATACCTTAATAGGTTCGTCCCTCGAAGAAATCTATTCTATCGTTCCACAAGGTTCTAGTTCATAGGCCCATCTTCCCTTGCTAGGTCATCTGCAGCCTTATTACCCCTTGTGTATATGTATGTAATGTCTCCGATCCAACACAGTACCACCCTGTGCATGTCTAAGAGCACACTGAGGTCCTTCCTGCAGACTGCAACCAACATAATAATGTTTCCTTCTGAGATGAAGAATAGCAGAAGATTCAGAAGAAGACAATCAAGGAAGTAAGTCGCCTACACAATGCATTAAAAGGTACAACGCTTTTAACCAACATACATCTGAGATAAGTTGGTGTGGCTTATTAGCCATTAGAAACAATAAATACAATACTACATGTCCAATCAATATTCAGCACTGAAGCAATACAGACTCAAGATTTAGAGACAACGTAGTATTTAAGCATCTCGATTGTACAGCAGCCCTGAGGTTAGAAAGCCTTACCGATATACTGTTCTGATTTAAAAAAAAGTGGGCCTGAAAAAATTATTTCGTATTAGACCCTCCAAAAAACGATATTTTTCACTGATATTTGAAATAAAAATTGTTTTCGATTCGATATTCTTGACGAATCTAGTAGGTAGTCGACGTAGTCTAGCAGGTAGTGTGTTCACTTATTAGACGTAAGGCCACGGTTCAAACCCAAGGTCAGGCAAAATATTTCTTCGGTGACTTCCTATTAGTATGGCCATGAAAAGCTTCTCAAAAAATCTGTCGTTCGGAGACTACTTTAAAAATGAAGGTCCAGCCTTTTATGGATAAAATTAACACCCACAACATACGTGGTGTGAGAAACTATCGGGTTCGCCATCTAACGTTTTTTTTCAACTAGTGCTTATTTCGTGAGTGGTAACACTTAGCTCATGTCTGATTTGACAGATAATTAGTTTTATCCTTCCGCTGAACGAATATGGTTGTGTATACGCTTGAACAACGCTGGGAAATATTGCGACATTACTTTGAAAATCATGGTAATGTTGCAGAATGTGTGCGAAAATTGCGTACGGATTTTTGAAGAAGTGAAGCACCGTCATCTCCATATGTTCGTTATCTTGTGAAAAAAGTGAAAGAAACTGGCATCCTCATCGATAAACCAAAGCGTGAAAAGCCAAAAACAGTGCGTATACCCGAGAATATTGCTGCTGTGGCATAAAGTGTGCGTGAAGCGCCATCAACATCAATTCACCGTCGTTCTCAACAATTGAACATTTCGGAGACATCATTGAGACGAATTTTGCATAAAGACCTTGGTATGACGCCATACAAAGTCCAATTGGTTCAGGAGTTGAAGCCAATTGACCATCCAATGCGTTTTCGCTTCGCTAAGTGGGCCTGCGATCGACTTACAGAAGATGCCGATTTTGGCAAAAAAATCATCTTTTCACATGAAGCTCATTTTGATCTTGGCGGGTATGTAAACAAGCAAAATTGTAGCATTTGGGGCACAGAAAACCCGCACCCATACATTGACAAGCCAACGCACCCAAAACGAGTCACTGTTTGGTGCGGATTTTG
The DNA here is from genome assembly GCA_930367235.1 of Sarcophaga rosellei. NCBI lineage: Eukaryota > Metazoa > Arthropoda > Insecta > Diptera > Sarcophagidae > Sarcophaga > Sarcophaga rosellei. The sequence continues at coordinate 5,073,950 of OV884017.1, read as the reverse complement.
GTCCAAAGGCATAATTGGGCCATTTTTCGAAAATGAGAAAAATAAGAAAGGAGTGGCCGTTACAGTCAATGGCGATCGTTATCGGGCCATGTTGAACAAATTTTTGTTCACAAAAATTGAAGAGGAGGATATTGGCAACATTTGGGTTCAACAGGTCGGCGCTACGTGTCACACAGCCGAAGCTACACTCGATGTTTTGCGCCCTGTTTTTGAAGATCGCATCATCAGCCGCAGAGCTGATGTCGTTTGGCCACCTCGGAGCTGCGATTTGACACCGTTGGACTATTATTTGTGGGGTGCCGTCAAAGATAAGTGTTACGCCGACAAGTCAGAGACAATTGGCGCTTTAAAGGACAATATTCGTGAAGCCATTGGTGAAATACAGCTGCACACAATCGATAATGTGCTTTAAAATTGGACCGATCGTGTAGGCTACTGCATGGTCAGCCGAGGCAGCCATTTGAATGAAATTATTTTCCATTATTAACCGGAAGAATTGTACTTTCAAATAAAAAAGAAATTTGAGAAAATCCTCAGTAGTTTTTTTAAAGCATTTTCAAAAAAAAAAGTTATTTGGCGGACCCTTTAGGTCCAGAATCCCTTCAGTCAGGATTGTAATGACCAATTATGTATGTATTCAAGAAAAAGAATTTCATGGCAAGTAATTATTCGAGAGTTTTTTCCATAAGACTGCTTCGAGGAAAACGCCGGAAGAAGTCAGTTTTAACACGGGAAGTAAGACCTGGTGGATATGGTACTAGTCGATTTATTAACCATTAGACGATGTTGCTTTGTGTATCAGTGGATACCACTGTACCTGAACTGAATTACAAAATAACAACAACGCCATTAAATTGGAAATTTATGACAACATTAGATGGAGACTCCTCTACATTTGATTCCCATACGTACAACAAATAACAAGAACAATAACGACAATTGCCAATAACATGTACAACAACAATAGCAATAATGGCAATGGAATTGTGAAATTGTGGTATTTATGAAAACAATTTGCCATGATTTTTATGTTCAAATTTTCATTTGTTTTCCAACAAATGATCACAATAAACATGAGCTCTCTGTCCTCCTTTCCCCTACTGAAACCATTTAAGACAGAGTCAGTAGAAGTGGTAGATGTGTTGGAAGTGGCAGAAGGAGAAGAAGATGAAGATGATGTTCGTTTTTATTTATAAAAAATTAATTTTGAAAAGGCAAGGAAATTAAATTTTCTCATCATGGCTGTTATGCGATGATGAAAATAATTTACGAACGCCATTTACGCCAATAAATGCAATAAAAACGGCATAAAAACGTTTAAATTCTACTTGAACAAGTGGTAGAAGAAGACCAGAAGAAAAAGAAGAAGAAACAATTGGTCAGATTCTTATGTTTTTTTTTTCTTGCAAATCTTCAGGTGAATCCAAAACAGCCCCAGCTATATAGTCAGCTAGCCTCAGCCAGCCAGTTTAAAAACTTGATTTTTTTATTGATTGTTTTAGATTTGACTTAAAGGTGCCGCGCGTATATTTTCTGAACTCATGTACGTTTGATTGAAGTATTAATCACATCCCTCTATTACTGCGTAAAATATCCTCATCTCATCTGATTGGCCACTCTGGTCGTACAGTAATGATCGTCGTTGTTGTTGTCATGATTTGATCTGCACCGCAATGATGCAACCGACACGTCCGTAACGTAATTTACTAAAAAAAAAAAGAAGAGTGATGAATGAAGTACAGCGCGAAGAGAAGAAGAGAAGTGAAGTGAAAAAAAAGAACGCCATTTATTTGAAATTGAAATTGGATTTCAAAACGTTAAATGCTTTTTAAAGTTTTATTTGCTATTAAGCTATGTATGGCTATAGCTGTTGTTGTAGCCACACAACACAGCTATTGTATCTTTGGCATTAACAACAACAACAACAATATGATTTATACGTTCATCTTCATCATTGTTAAAAAGCCCCTCAAACAAGCCAGCAAGCTAGCAAGCCAGAGCGATCAAATAAATTTTAATCATCAATTCAACAACCGCAAAATCATTCAAATCAAAATGCTCATTCACCAAAAAAAACCTCCATTAAATTTAACTAAAAAATAATAAAACATCTTATAATTCATGTTCAATCAAAACGAAAATAATACCCTCAACCAACCACCAACAACAACAACAACAACAACACAGTAATAATAATAACACCAACCGACCACCACCAGCACCGTCAATCATTCAGTATTCGTTCAGTCAATCACTCAGCCAAATGAAACGGCCAAGTTAATACATCTTATAAACAACAAAAACAAAACAATAGCCACAACAACAACAACAACAGCAACAATAATATCAATAATATCAGTATTAAATATGCAAAAATACAAGAAGAAAAAATAAAAATTTTAATTAATGATTGAATAAGTGAGTGAATGATTGAATGTATGAGTGTGTGATTGAATGTTTGAGAAATAAATTCCCAAGAAATTGTACATCCGTACATACATACGTACGTTCTTGGAAATTCACTTGAATTAAACGCAACCTTAAAGGGAATACAAAAATAGTAGAAGAAAATCATTTCCATCTGTACCAAACAGTAATTTTTAGATTCACAGACTATGATTCACTGTGAAACACATTGAATTTCAATTGGAAAAATTCTTAGCTTTTCTCAGTCCCCATAGTTATACAGAAACGTTAGACCTCTTAAACGTATTGAAATTATTCTCAGTTTAGTATGAGAGATAAGCAATGAGTATACAAAAGGAGGAATCATACTCCTAATTTCTGATACTTATACGTACGCATTCATACTTATTTTAATATCATGGATCTTTGCAGCATATACAAAAAGAATGTATTGACGACATCGACTAAAGTAATGATAGTAAATGATGACCATATAATGCCCTAATGTCTCTTAACGTAATAGCAGGGGCGGTACAATAATCACATTATATGTAACACCGGGAGGGTGGATGGGATGCATGCAAACAAGGTAACATTTCTGACTGTGGTCAACGTGACGACCTCCAGGACAATCCTTGTCTTGATATATTCAAGTTGACACCTAGACTCCACGCTGCCCCTCCTGGATGGCATACCATCACGTAAAAATATTAAAAATATCCAGTGAATACCAAACACAAGCATCTTTGAAGATCCCCTTAAAGGTCGACCTAGTGCGAGTTAGCGATAGTTTCCGCATCCGATCCAAGAGTAAGCTGTATGAGCTCCTTAACAACAACGACGTTGTACAGCGTATTAACATCTAGCGGCTGCGCTGGCTCGACCATGTCGTTCGAATGGAAGAGGATGCTTCGTCGAGACGGGTATTTGATACAGAAATCTGAAGAAGTCGGCGAAGAGGATGACTATATTGGCGTTGGCAGGACCAGGTCGAAGAAGCTCTGTCATCGATTGGTGTGACCAACTGGCGTATGCGCGCAAGGAGCAGAAGCGCCTAGAAGGAAGTGTTAAGGCAGGCCGAAATTCGTTAATCGGGTTGTTAATGGCCAATTAAGTAAGTAAGTATGTAACACCGTTGTTCCGGTTCCATTGTGTTCCTAGTGAAATTTAAAACGGATGTATTGGCGACATGTGGCACGAAATCGCTACGTTGGAAATCCCATTGAGGACCTGCAAGCTTAGAATATATGCAGTAACGATTTCCTTAACTTCCCAGAACTTGACATGTTTTCAGTCAATTTAAACAATTTTAATATGATTTTTTAATGTGTAATTTTCTTCTTAGAATTGTTTATAAAAAGAAATGAAAAAAGAAAATCGCATAAATTGTTTTCTCCACGAGTAAATTAATGATTTTAAGTAAAATATGCCAGCAAGCTGCCTTAGGCAACTAACTGCCTTATTCCTGTACTTGATTTTAAAAAAGTGCAGCATTTTTTAAATGAAAATTCATTCTGAGATAAATTATGTAGAGCCGGAAAAACAAGATCCCCCAAAGGATAAAAAATGTGTATGTATGAATGTAGTCTGTCTAGTGTATATACTTTTCATTCATTCATTCATTTATTTGTTTTTATTTTTATTTTTTCCAAACATTATTCATAATTTTAATTGCAATTTTTTTTTTTTCATTATTTTTCTACATAGAATTTCTTCCATCTTCCATCTCCATCTTCAATTTTCATTTTTTTTTGTTTATAATAAATGAAGATAAGAAATAAAACAAACAAACAAACAAAGAGCAACAATAACAACGAGTATATATAAAAAACAGATTAAAAATAACAGATTCATTCTGTCTTTATTCATTCATTTATTATGCTCGTAAAAGGCAATAAAAAATTAAAAAAAAATATTTTTTTTAAAAAAATTGTGATTTGAAAAATGAAAAATTATCAGAGAATGCAAATTTGCAAAATAAAAAATGAAATGAAAAAAAATGCAAAAGAAAATCTCAATTTATTTAAAAGCAATTGCAACTTAATGGCAATGAGAACAACAATTTTATGGAATACATATTTATGAATTCATTAATTAATTACAAAAAAATATTCCAACTTTATAGTCAGTCTAGTAGAGTCTTGAATCGAAATTTTTTATTGCAGGAATGTACAAAGCGTTTTCAAAAAGATGAGTAGGATCGAATCATACTCATAATGTCTGATAGTTATATGCATTCATATTTATTTTAATATCGTGGAACCTGTGCTCATATTCAAAGTTTGAAGTACATACTCATCATATTCACACTTAACAACATGTATGACGTTGTTGATTTCTACTCCCCATAATTCAACACACACACAGAGCGAAAACTGCCTAATAAAATCAAGAAGATTTTCTCTACGAAATGTTTTTGGAGTGAGGGGTATTACAGCAGAAAGAAACGAAGATTTTTTCGTAGAGATTTCTTATTATTTTTATGTGATAAATCTTTTCAATTTTTTCAAAAAGTAAAACACATACATTTAAGAAGAAAACTTGTTATTTACCATTTTTTTACTCAAATTCCGTCACTTTTGCCACAAAAAATACAAGCCATAGAGAAAAACTTATTGATTCTATTATGTTTTCTTCTAAATTGTTAAAAACAAGAATTTCTTATTAATTTCATTGGGCTACCTAATCAATTTTTTCAAAAAGGTTTTTCTTATAGATTTCATTAGGCTACTTAATAATTTTTTTTAAGGAGTATTCCTTATTGATTTCATTAGGTTTCTATTTGATCATGTGTAAATTATCTTATTAATGTTTTAATAAGTGGCAAGTATAGAAGTGAAAAAAAAGTAATAAAAATATTTCTTCTTAAAAAAGCAAAGTAACAAAGTAAACAAAGTTCAAATAAAAATATTGAATTGTTTTAATTTCAACAAAAAAAAAGTGTTATAAAAGACGGGAAGAAAAATCTAACAGGAAAGTTATTTTCTCGTTGGACTAATGTTGAAAGAGAAAAATCGATGATTATCCTGTCACTGCGGACGAATCTTTTAAAGATTTGCATAATGGTAATACTCCTTAAATTAATATATGTACATCTTTATACCTCTATCTTTCTCTTTCAAAGATAAATATTTCGAGCAAAAGTGCTGGTTGCAGCACAATTGCAGTCATGGGAACAGGTGCTTTCTTTTTGGAGGGAAACAAAGAAAAATAGAATTGATGAGATACAAAATGCCGAATCTTTGACGAAAATTTTCAAGAGTGGCCATGATATAATGATTTCTTAGGTTATGTAAAAAGCAAAATCAATAAATATTATTTGAAAAAATAAAGGGATAGTCTTATAAAATTAAGAAGAAAATCTTTTTGAAAAAAACAAAAAGAGGGCCTAATAAAATCTAGAAGAAAATCCTTTTGAAAAAATCAAAAAGAAAGCCTAATAAAATTAAGGAGAAAACCTTTTTAAAAAAATCAAGAAGACTGTCTAGTAAAATCCCTAAGTTTTCTTCTTGATTTTTTCAAAAAGGTTTTCCTTATAAAAATAATAAGAATCTCTTCTTGAAAAAAAACCATAGAGAAATCTTATAAACTTTGTTCTAATTTACTATGTATTTATTAGGTTCAGTTTTCTCTGTGCATACACGAATTACAACACTAAAATACTTACTAGAACGTTGTGTGTTTGCTCTGCTTGCTGCCGCTGTCTTTTTTGCTTAGGTGTCTCTTTTCTTTTGTTGTAAATGCAACAACAACTACGACTATAAATTTTGATGAATGATTTGAGTCACTTGAATCATTTATATGTAAGTATTATAAGTATTTTTCTAAAGTTATGAATCTAAATGAGTAGGCTTATGAATCAAACATATTTCGAATGGTATGAGTTTGATGTCAACATTGTACGCATGCCTGAACTTATATTGCTCTGTTAACGCTAAATGTGGCGCTGCTGAAATTTAGAGATTGCGTCTTCGATTTTCAAATTCGAATTTATCTTCAAAAAGGTCCTTAGGAAGTATAGCAACCTCTTATACTATGTTCAGATATGCACATTAATTGAGCTAATATTCGGTTTACTGAGTAAAATATTTTTTTTAGTGTTCAGACATAATAATATACGCAGTTCAGCTGCTTATTCAATATTAATTTGACAGCTGGTTGTTTCAACAACATTGTTTTTATTTTTTGTTTGTTTTTTTTTGTCGTTGTTGACATTTGAGTTGTCAAATATCAACAGAAAATGTTCGGTTAATTGTAATATGCTCACTAAACACACTTATGGCAGCGCTGCATTTTAAGTTTTACTCAATATTATAACAATTTCGTATTTATTGCGCAATAATTAATTGAAACTTTATATGAAATATTGAGCTCAATAATAGTCTTTATTGCCATTTACGCAATAAAGGTGCATATCTGAACACCATATTAAAAATAAAGTTTTTTAAACGCTTTCCAATAATAAATTTATTTTTTATGTTTAACTAATTTATTAGTTTTTTTTTATAAAAAATAAAATAAATTAATTTTTTTCAATTCAGTTTTACAAATTGACTCACAAATATTAAAATTGATTCGTTATATTTTCTAAGAATATATTGCCAAATTCAGAAAATATATTTCAAATTGAAAATTAAACAAAAACTTAATAAAATACTCGTAAAATAAAAAAGAAATAAAAATAAATCGTAATGAAAAAATAAAAAAATAACAACCGCTATAATGGCAAATTAAATACAATTTTTTTATATGTTTTTAATTCGAAGACATAAAACAACGATAATCAGCGATCGTTAAACTATTCTTCAACACTTAAATGCGAATATAAATGGAAATGAAAATAAAAATTGAAATTCAAATTTAAACGTTATGATGGTTTTTAGTAGTTTATCAGTTTAAATGCTATAAAAAAGTTGGAATGTTGTTGTTGTTGTAATTTGATTAATTTGCAATAGTAGTACATGATATCCTCTATAAAGCGTATGTTTTTGTAATTCAATTACTGGATCACTAAAGCAATCTCAGATATTTACATACTTACTTCCTTACTCCCTTCATTTTATTTACAGTTTAAAGTTGATTCCGTTGATTGATTTTCATGGCAGTTTTATTTTACTTTCAGAGTTATTGCCAGAAGACTTCTAAAAGGAAGTTGTCGATATTTCATTTTATTTGAGACATTTAAGATGGGCTTTCAACCTTGGCCTCACATCTAATAAGCCAACACACTACCTTCTACAATTTATACTCCATTCAAAATATGACGAGGAAATGTTACAACCATTGTAACCACTGTCTTGAGTTGTTCGTAAAATGGATATGAAAAACGAGGATTTATACTGGAACATATATATACATAGTATACAAGTCGCCGTCGTCTAGTAGGTAGTGTGTTGGCTTATTAGACGAAAGGCCCGAGTTCGAATCCCAGGTCAGACATCAAAACGAAAATATGAAAATATTTCTTCGGCGACTTCCTCTCAGCAGATTTCTGGCAAAAACTCTGAGAGTAAAAATTGCCATGAAAAGCTTCTCAAAAAATCTGTCGTTCGGAGTCGACTTTAAAACTGTAGGTCCCGCCACTCATGTATAAAATTAACGCACACAACATGAGTGGTGTTGAGAAGCTAGGCCGTAACCCTGACGAAGGGTTGGAATGGCCAATTATGTATGTATATATACATACATATACATAGCAATGAGTTTGGATATGTTGTGGAGAGATATCTGTTGAAGTTTCACAGTAATGTCCCTACCATGCTGTTGCCAATGGCCTCTTGATATAATATAGTCCTGCACTTTCCTACTGTTAAAACTACAGATTTTATCCTTGACGACTGTTATAGGATAGCATAGTAAGAGTAGAATGTGACTGATTGCCAAATTCATTCATTTCCGATAATGTTACCAAGTCTCGGTACCCAGCCTAAAGGCATACGACATACATTGAGGCAAACTGCGCAATTTATACAACCATATTGTTACGAAAAAGAATAATCAAGATGCTGGTGTTTTGCTTTTACACCGCTTAACATTAAAAATTATAAACGAACATACAACAACAAACACCAGCATAAAAAATGATAGACAAGTAAACAAAAAGACAACAACAACACTACAAGAATAAATGAAAACAAAGATGTTTATACTAACACAGATTTCGTGAGGAAAAATCACGAACATTCTTTAAGAACATTCATCACACAGTTTATCCTGCCATATAAAAGGCAAGGTGAAGCAGGCGAGTGTGTTAGTAAAAGTTCAGTCAGTCTTGTGTAAAGATGCGGTGTGTTTGAAGAGAGTAATCGTGCTTTGAAGATCTCCGTTATAAAGATCTGTCGAACAATTGCCTAGTAATTGTTATTGTTTATGCAAAAGGGTGTAAACAAAGGAATAACAAAAAAAAGGCAATTATTGTTGTTTACATCAAGTTGTGAACAGTGGCACACAGAATTCTACGAATAATAAAGAAATTTAATTAAAACTAAACACAAAGTTATTTTTATTTTATTAGCAATCAGCGAGCTCATATTTTAAGCGTTTTTATAAGGTAGAAACGTAACAATATTTATTGGAGTGTAAAGTGATAACATTCTCAGAACACTAAAGTCTATTCATTATGAAATGCCACAAAGCACCTGCCAAAGGTGGCGAATATAATTTGATTGTTTTTGAAACCATAAGTTTAATATTCTAGAAGTTGTACTTCAATTGCGTTTTTAGTTGGCATATGCCTTCTTAAATCAATTCTATCGCAAGTAGCTCAACGCCATCGTATAATAAGTTGATGAATTTAAATTTAAAACCTTAATACCAGTTTAGCTTTACATTTTTACGACTGACATGACAAAACAAAAAACAGAACATTAAAGTGACACCTTTTCAAATGACTTTAAACACAAACGCACACCAAAAAAATTTAAATTTGAATTTAATTTTCAATTTGGGTTTGAGTTGAAATTGGAATTTTTATTTTCATTTCAGTTCGAACTGAAATGTTTGTTTTTATCTTAAATGTGCACATTAATCGCTTAATTTGTTTTTGTGAATGACTTGACTCAACTTGACTTGACTTGACTTGACTGATACTCGCATATCACTTGGATGGCCCTAATTAGGTTTAGTCGGTCGGTATCCAGCAATTTGTTTCGTCTTTTTTTTATTTTATTTTTGTGGATGATAGTCGGGGGTATTTAAAATTAATATTTCGGCAGTTTCAATTTCAGTTTCTAATACTTGAAATACAAAGGGAAAAACCGATAAGAATACTCGTATATGCCGGGTCTTTTAAATGAACGAGCAATTGATGGAATGAATGAATGAATGAAACCACTTTAAGAGCACAATTTGTTACCTGTTACAACAAATTTTTATAAGATAATTTAGATGGAAAAGCAAAGGAAGTTGAGTGAAACACTGACACTGATATGAGGTATACTGGGACACTCTTATTCAAAATAGGCAGTAAAACTATATGGCGTCAGCTCTTAAGCAATGAGTCATTAAAACGGCATCATATCAATACCTTTCAAACAGGGTTAAATTGGACGGACAGGGTGACATACAGACAGACAAATAGTCAATAAGTCAGTCGTTTAGTAAGTCATTACGTTTCGTGTCACTAATTTCTTATCGCCCGAAAAGGAGAACAAAACAAAACGTACGAATTAAATAAATATTGTGGCTGTTTGCCGTTAAAAGCCAAGCTTCAACAGTTTTTTTTTTGTCATTTTAATATCGAATTTATCAGTCGACAGACGAGTTGTGTTGTGTTGAGTGGCTGAGTGAATGCATGATTTGTGTAGATGATGATGACTGGGGTCTGTTTTGTTCTGTTCTGATCTGATCTGCTGGTGGTGTTATTCCAATCAATTAGCTTCTCATTTTCATTCGTTACCGTTGATGTTCTTGCATTAATTGTTGCTTCTTTGAGTTATTTTTAGTTGTCATTCACTAAATACCAGTTTCATTTCATTTCATTTTACTTCAGTTCAGTTCACTTCATTCGTTTTTTATTGTCATTCCAAATCATTACGTTTCGTTTCAAATTTTTTTTTTTTTTTTTTATTTTTTTTTATTTTAAATAAAATCATAAAAATTTTAAAAGGTTTTTAATTTGTTTCTCGGTCCCCATTACCATTCGTTTTTTATTTATTTTTTAACTGGCATTTTAAATGTTTAATTAATTTGTTTTAATTTCTCTGTTTCTTTTTTTTTTTGTTTCGAGCATTTAAAACCCCCACCCAAAAGAGAAAAAAATAAATAAATACATCGCCTTCTTCTTTCTTTTGTGGGTTAATTTGCAAAAAACCAACAACAAAAATATTTAATTAAAATAAAAACCAATTTTTAATAACAATTAAAACAAAAAAAATATGCAAATCTTAAATGTCTCAATAAAATTTACGACAATCGAAACGAAATTGATGACCTCAGTTATCATTTAAGATATTGTCAGTCCAGTCCACTCCAAGTCAGTCCAGCTCAACCAACCCGTCATTAAAATTTTGTGTGAAAAACTCACACACATACACACACACTCAGAAGAATTAAATAAGAGTGAGAATCTTGTTAATTAAATTGTGTTCAAAATTAAATATTTATTTCGTTTTAATTGTAATTAAAATATTTTGTTTAAATTTTTGTTTCTTCTTTTTTTAATTTAATACTGTCAACCATAAATTTTATTTTAAAACAAATAAAATAACACAACAGAAAACAATAAAAACATATTGCATTTGAAACCATTGAAAGAATTGATTTATTGTGACAAGCATTTGCAATCAAATCGCAATTAATTAGAATTCCCAGAAATAAATTCACAAGAACGAAGGCGGCCACAAAACGCTACAGACGACTTGACATAGATTTGATTGAGTCCCACTTTTTCGTCTTTACTGGTGAAATTAACGAACGTTTACAAGAAAATCGTAATTTATTTGGAAGAGTCTGTTCCTTCGTTTACGATGATAAAATATTGGATGGCAGAAGACCGTAGAGTTCGCCAAATGAAGGTACCCATGCCAGAAGCGGTTAAGAAAGGGGGTTGTTTTTCAAAAATAAGAAAGAAATTTTCCGTGCCTGATCGACACCAGGAATACATTCAGATAACTTGGTTGTATATCGGTATTCATTCTATATGGACTTCCCAACTTTGACAGTTGATAACAGCTATCTTGTTGAAGCCGTATCTGTTAAATTACTAGTCATTTGTTCAGTCTGTTTTGCTAAATCCCCATGAATAAGTACAGACAAGAACTGAATAGGCTCTAGAGCAGTTGGCAACTGACCCTTAATTTTCATCGAAAAATCATCTTCAGCGATGAGGCTCATTTCTGAATAAATAAGTAGTAAAATAAGAACGTTGAATACATCCTGAAAAAAATCGCTGTTTAATGAGGATTTTAGGCTCCTTTGAGAGGATGGCGGGCACTTAGGTCGTTCATTTTCATGTGGTTTTAATAGGACTGCGATATGTCCCACACATCTTATGTCACATTGGATATTCTGCATGAAACGTTTGAGAGCATCGTTATCCCAGATCGTGCGATTTAACACTATTAAATTTTTTTTTGCACGATTTTCTCAAGTCTTCTCAAGTGTACGAATAAGCCACAAACTACAGAGATGCCAAAATCAGACATAACCCACATGACATCAAATTGTCAAATTCGACCCAATTTTTTCCGTCAGAGTCAAGAAATATTTGACATTTCGGAAGCGCTTCTTTCATGACAGACATTTGAATGAATTTATATTCTACACGTAATGTCATCAGCGTTTAATCTTTCTTTTCAAAAATTTCGATCACACCTGAGACGCCAATAAACACTACTACCCGCATCTCTCCTGCAACCTAATTTCTTTCCTAGATCCAACGCAATGCACTGCACGAGTAGGGCCGTCCCCTGAGAGTTTTTAGTACAAAAAAAAAATAATAATGGAACATGAATAGGCTTGCCTTAACAGTAGACTTTAGTAAGAGTTTTGAAAAGAATCCACCCTGAAGTGCAACTTCTGCAATATTTTTCCCTATCGTTTAATGGCCTCGAGTATGCGTTTAGTTTTAGAAATTTTCATCTTTATTTCATTTAAACATCCAAATTGGTTTTGTAGCGCTTTGCTCTTGCTCTATTAGGAATATCAGACTAGAATGATGTTTAGAGTTCTGGATGTAAGACTAAGTTTTTAATGAATTACAGCAGCAGCATAAACACAATATGTATGTACATATGTACTCTTTAAACATTAAGGTTTGTTTAGTGTTAAACAACCTATAATTTCAAGCCCACTCTCATCTCTTCAAGCTGCCTTCTTATAAACATTATGAACGGGGGGATTTCTTTTTGCTTGAAAAGAAGAAAAAAAAGAGAAACCTTTTTAAGGAATCCATTTAAAATATCGTATGATGAATGGTACTCACCGGTTAATTGTGACACGGAATGCATTATACGACTGAGACACCCACGCTTACACGACAACAACCATTATGAACACAAACAACAACAACGGCAGCAATGACAACGACTTAAGCATCAACACTTTACTTAAGAGAATATCGTTACAAAACGGAAAGAAACAAGAAAATAAAAGCAGAAGAAAAAACTTTAATTAAAAAATTATTTAAAACAACCAACAACAATAACAGCTACAACAGCAACAATACAAACAAGCAGCAGCAACAACTAAATGCAACACGACAATTTAAAAAGATTACACACAACTAAAGGTGACGATGACAATAATGATGGTGAGAGCGAGCCTATAATGTACAACAACAACAACAACTTTGGACATAATTTGTGTATAATTTACAACAATTTAAGAAAAATAAATGATTATTATGGGGGGGACAAAACAGACAAAACAACGTTTTAACACCAAATAACACCAAACAGAACGGCAACTACAGCGACATAAATGATGACAATTCAACACACACACGCACTCACAAATAGAGAAACTCTAAAACTTGTGCCCTTAAACGTGGGCAACTGCAACACAACAACAACAATAATAATAAAAAGAGGCAATTAAAAAAGCCCAGGTAAACTCAAGCAAAAAACAACCCATTTGGACGGACGTACCTCTTGACTACAACTAATTGGAGCTGTGGCAGGCAGGCTGGCAAGAGAGTTCCTCTCTCAATCAACAACGAAATAAAATATAAAGCGTGTGACAAATTGACGCTTTTTAATTCATTGCCTCTGCCTTAATGTATCAGTGTTACGTGTGTTACGTTTCGCCTCACCTCCACACACCTCCCTTTGCCTTACATATGCATATACATACATAGTCGTTACAACAAATCTGTGTTTTTTTTCTGAAGGAAAATTGAAAAACTGATTGATGATGATGGTGTGTCTGTCGATGACGTTGCCAAACAATGTTGGCGACATGTTGATGCTGGTCAATAATGCTGTTGTTGACACACTTGTAAACGACGAAGTAAATGTCTGACAGAAGGCTGCTCCAAAGCAGAGCTTGTGTTTTAAGAACTTCAATGGAAAAACCAAAGAAAGAAAGAAAACAAACGAAAAGTCAAGGAATTTTAAATGCTTTTATAACCAACCGAAGACTGATTAATTGCCGAAACACAATCACAAATCAAAAGAAGTTGTCAATTAGTTGTTGGCAACATCCATACATACACACACTCTTAGAATAAAAAATACTCAGTTACACGCACACACATGCACACAAACGTATATTGAAATGAGAATGACTCGTGCTGCCTTCTGAATATTGTTACACACTCGGTTATCATTTCCATTGTTCAGTTAGTGCTGTTTGAATCGATTTTTATGAGTAACGGTTATCAGGCATTTTTCTCTCTGTTTCTGTAAAACAAGCAATTACAGGCGTTTTGAATATGAATATGAAAACATGCAAAATATTTTCATACAAATTGTCGATCATCTGAAATCAATCGCTCGTTTAAAAAAAAGGATTCGTCTAAACGATTGCACCTGAGCTCTTCTAGACGCATAGTCAAAACCAATTTTCGAGATTTTGAAAGAAATAAGGCTCGATCTTTATTAAGGTAAGAACTTTTATTTGTTTCACGCTTCCACAGAGAATTGGAGCTAAGCCCGGTAATGACACGAATTTATTTTTTTAGAAAAAAAATTTTTCTAAAGGGTGGCAGGATTTAAGCTGGATACAAGGGTGCATTTTAACAATCTACGATACGTTTCATTTATAAAGTGCTTCTAGTGATGCATGGCGAGCCATTGTACACAAATTTCGATGCAGGCTGTACCGATTAAATTTCAGTGTCCAGTCTAATTGCAGAGTTAATGCCAAAAAAATTTTATTGTGCTAGGGCTTCTGCCTCACGGTCAAAATTTTGTTTGAATGGACAACATTTTCTGCTAAAAATCAACAAATCTGCTCTCAGATTAAAGTTCCAAATTAAAAACCCTGACGGCACATTTGAAAAGTGAAAGATAAGTCCTATTGGATGGAATGCCAAAAAGCTGCTGGCGATTGAATAGCCAAATACCCACAATGTATTGCAGAAACCATGGACAGCTTTAGCAATGTAATTAAGAAGCACCTAAACCAGGAAGAGCTAACAAATGTGAATGCATTCTTGAATAAATGGGTGTATGGCTAAGATGTTCCACTAGAAGGAAATGGAAAGCCTCTACAAGCACATCTATAGAAATGACTGAAAAACCAGTTGAATCCTACAGCAATATCTATAGAAGGAGATAAGCAAATAACAAAAAAAAATTGAGCGAGTATATCCTCCAGCTACGCAAAGAATCTGAATTAGCAGATGATTATATGCCTATGTGCTTCGAAAAGCAGTACGACCTTCACGAAACATAAATTTTCTTAAAACGAAAGTTAAAAGGAAAACTGGTTTATTCGCATTTTATTTCCACATCACTATCGCATCGAATCCTTTACGATTCAAAAGTTTCATTTACAAATTGTGCTTATGTTGTGTCTTTTAAAACAGTGATAACTCAGTCGCTGGACCAACCATCTTTAAATTGCTCTGCTTTTCTTTATATGTATTTCAGTTCATTTTAATTTTTAATTATTTTTGAAGAGGAAAACTTATGAAATGAAGGGATGGGGGGGAGGGGGGAGCAACATTAAGTGCCTATACCATGGTTTGATCATACTGCTGTCAATTCAACCATAAAATAATGAATGCATTTATGATTTTTTTGTATCACAAGGATTACAAGGGAAAAAGTAAGAAAAGGGAATAACGAAACTAGTTCGTATACACAGTATACGAAAGTATACACAAAGTATACACAGCAAGAAAAATTTCTTATTTGAGATCGGGAAATAGTTGCAAACAAATTAGGGGTCATTGTGGAATAACTTTAAGAAGTATGTAAGAGTATAGTTGGGTAGATTCCAGGCATCCAAATAGGGATTCATATGTTTAGGTCGGTGTATCAATCAGTTCCCATAGGCTGGAAAAGCAAGATTGTAAGCTACCTTCCTGGGAATCGAATTTCTAAGCAGATGTCATATGATCTTAACGTCCATATTCCTATAGTAAGTAGGCACAGAATTATTATCAAAATAAATAAAAGTGACTGCCTTGGAACTGTCCTAAGCTTAGCCATGGCAAAGTGAGCATTTGTTCTCTGGTAGTGAGATTTTTTCAGTACAAAATTTTGTCTTCGTAACGTCACCTTACCGGGACATAAGCACATTCCCAGTAACTGCAGAGCAGATGAACTGGCCAGAAAGGGGACGGCCGTCGAACTCTCTGACAAATTCTCTACATTGGAGATACCTTATTGGGTGCCTGCAAGCTTATAATTGACAATGGAATCGTGAATCTTTCCAACAGTAGATGGGCAGCTTCGCGGACAGCGGTGGTTCCAAAGAAGTAGGCTCAGCACTGTTATAGGGTTTATTATGGGGCAACGCATGAGAGGCGTATTGGTCTTGGACACCTTGCAAATGATTTCTGCAGAAGCTGTGGAGATGAGGTGGAGGATGGGACTGTGCACATGCCCGGCACCTGGTCGGAGGAGAAAGCGGCGCTTGGGTGCCTACTACATGGAGAATCTGGATGAACTGTCATGCATGGACATTGGCAGTCTGAGTCGTTTCATCGGAAGTTCCGAGTGACTCCTGAACTAGGGCAAAATGTGAGACTATGGTATCACAGTGGGCCCTGTGAGCTACCTAAGCATGTCCGGTCATGGCGAGGGGACAGCCACTTCTACCTACCTACCTACCTAATGTCACCTAGCTCGTTATGTCATTTAGACGCACTTAAAGAGCGCAGAATACAAATTTCTAAGGCCATACCTTCCTCTTACTTCAAATTAGATTCAGTGAATCAGCCATGAAGCATTGTTCTATGGTTTGAGAGGATTAATGTAATGAATGTGAGAAGAGGGAGAGGATTGGAAGCTATGTTGACTGCAACAAATTTTCTGTTATATATTGATTTCGTTCTTCATTCCTACCCTTTTCGATTAAATTTTTTTCTGAGTGTAAATTTTGTTTTTTATTGAACAAACGACGACAGACGATATCTTTGCATATTCAGTTGTACTCTCGTATATGATTGTTTTGTCGTTTCTTTATGGTCACAACAAATAAAAACCTTTCAAGATACGGAACCCAATTCCAATGATGAAGATGATGATGATGATGATGACGATGTTGCCTCTTCTGGCATGAATATGCCATAGCCATACGTTCAGCTCATTTCATTCAGCACACAAAGTGTTTCCAATCAACATGCCAACGTCATTTGGCTGGCATGCCACCATCGGTTATCAGGTTTTTAAACTCCAGTTCATACCTTTTTCTTCACACACACACACACACACACACGCATACATATTCAAAAGGCAATTGATACGCCAGCGATGATACTCGCCGTCTGCTCCAAATGCGAGTGTGTCTTGGCCGTGTATCTCACAGTTTTGCATTACAGTTGTCATCTCCATTACCATCATCATCTTCATCATCGTCATCTTCCTGCCCATTACGGCGTTGATGTCGTTTTGAGTCTTTAAATTTTAAGAGAATAGTTGTGACATTTACAAAGTGTTATTGGCTTTAAGATGCGCATTTTAATGTTTTTCATTTTTAAGATTTTCATTTCATTCTCTTTCTCCTCACCATTCTTTGCCACTTCTTTTAATTTCTTTTTCTCTGCACGTAAATGGAAGTGTTAAAAGATTTTTTTCTTTCTAGTTTTCATAAATGAAATGTGAAAATTAAATTATCAGAGAGACTGTAAACGTTTAAATTTGTAGCCAAATGGGTAGTAAAAATGAAAGTGTTTATGGCAGAAGAGATGGAATTCTAATTTTGGCAATAATTAAAGAGGATTTGTTGTGTGTGCAGCAGAGATCGGCAATGAGTATTCAAAAAGATGAGTAGAATCGAATCCTACTCATAATTATTGATACTTACACGCATTCATACTTATTTTAATATCATGGAACCTCTCTACTCATATTCAAAGTTTTAAGTCTTCATCATATTCATACACCTACAACACGTATGATATTTGGTCAATTCACACAAGCCGTTGTATCGTTATATTCATTGTATTGTTGGAAGAACATACAACAGTGTATGATTGTTGTTGATAATTTTCATACAAAAATCCGATACACTCATACACATTTTTTACCTATGTTTTTGGAAGTTGTATTGGTTTCGTGCTTTCAAATTATGTGAATGAAAAAAATGTGTATATGTTTTCATATGTTGTGTTGGTTTCGGGCTATCAAATTGTTTGAATGCCACGAAATACACAATACGGCATAGCATTGAGCGTTCACAAACAAACAAATGTAGTCAATACAACATACAGCATACAAAGTTGTGTGAATTGCCCAATTGTTGATTTCGACTCTCCATAACTCAATATATATACACGAATAGCAAAATTACTATGAATCGCGTACGAGCACCAAAATACAAGAAGGTTGTGTGTTTGCTCTGTTTGCTGCTCTGTTGTTTTTTCTTATGTTGTAAATGCAACACTAACGAAGAGTCACACGAATCATTTATAAGTATTTTTCTAAAGTTATGAATCTAAATGACTAGACTTATGAATCAAATATATTTCGCATGGTATGAGTTTGATATCAAAGTTGTACGCATACGCATTGCAACGTAGTGTAGTGAGTATGAATGAATCAGAGTACATAGTTAAATTTCAATCTTATTGGCTCACTTATATTCAAAATGCCATGAGTGCTTATGAGTAGCGAAAAAACGATTCATTGCTGATCTCTAGTGTACAGTCAACAACCAACAATGTCCAATAATGGACTTTAAATTGAAGTTTTCTTTTTATGTTCTTTTCTAAAGCCTCTATGTTAGAAGACTCATTTAATATGATAGTCAAGGCCCACAAATCTTTATTTTAAAAGTTATTGTTAACATGTTAACATGTCTACTCGAATATTACATCGCTTATACAGAAAAGTTTAAAAACTTGCAACAAACATAAGTGATTTGTTAACACTATCCACCCACGCATTCACACATTTTTTAAAAACTATTCAATAGAAATCTTGGAAAAAAACAGAAATTCCCATCATATGCATGGAAATTTTATTGTCAATGATTTCAAATCAAATTTGTCTGTGACAGCCAACGACCGATAAGAGTAATGACAGTTCAGATCACAACATCATGAGATGACAGGCAAAAACAAATAAACATCATAATGAACATGATTAGGTGGTATACGTCCATACATATGTGAAGACAACATTTTTCATAAAATTCATAGGTTATCGATAACGAACATTAAACTTAAATTTGAATATCGATAATAAAATTTTATTGAAAATATTTTAAAATTTAAACGTATCTTCTTCAACTTTTATTTAACAAAACTGATAACAAAAGGCAGACAAATAACCGGATATTAAAAATGATGGGAATTATAAAAACAAACAAACAAACAATTTTACAGTCACTTAATAAATATTCATTCATTCATAATCTGTTTGTAAAGGGTGAACCAATAAAAGGTATTTATTTTACTTTTCAGCATTCGCAAAGCATTTTCAGGCAATAAACATGAAGATAAAGAGACTTCAGCTATTCTAGTAGATAGTGTGTAGGCTTATTAGACGTGAGGCCACGGTCCTAGCTCCAGGTCAAACATCTCATAAACAATATTTCTTCAGCAACTTCCTCTCAGTAGTTTCTAGCAAAAACTGCAAGTAAATGAAAAAAATTCCAATGAAAAGTTTTTCATACAATCTGTCGTTTGGAGTCGACTTTAAACCTTAGATCCCGCCACTCATGTGTAAAATTAACACGCTCAACATACATATCTGGCGTGATAAGATAGTTTGTAATCCTGACTAAAGAGGTGTAATGACCAACTATGTATATACATACACACACATTTCATGATCCAGACATTATTAGATCAACCAGAGAAGGCATTTTAGAGTCTCTTGTAAGAAACCTTTCACCCCGTATACAGCAAAAGCTTAAATAGAGAAGTTAAAGTAGTAAATAAGAGTCTTTATCGATACATTACATAGCCCTCAAATAGGGTTATTTCTTTCATAGTGGATCTATTTATAAGATTTCAAGTCGTGAAATTCCTTTTGCTTATACAAGGCAGTATTTTTTCTCATTCACTTAATTAGGGATTACATCCATTTAGTAAGGATTACAGCTTAGCTTCTTGTCGCATTTGGTGTTGTTGAATTCAATAATTTCGCCGTAGTATAGTAGGTAGTGTATTGGCTTTTTAGACGTGATGTCACGATTCAAACCCCATGTCAGATATCTCGAACAAAATAAAATTTTTCTTCGGCTAGTTCCCCTCAGCAGATTGCTGGCGAAAACTGTGATAATAAATAAAATTGCCATGAAAACTTCCTCAAGAAATCTGTTGTTCGTAGTCGACTTTAAACTGTAGGCGTTGCCACTTATGTAGAAATTAACACACACCACATAAGTGGTGTGAGAAGCTAGGTTGTAAACCTAACTAAAGGATTTTAATGGCCAATTATGTATGTATGCATGTAATTTCCTTACAATAATGTCCTTAAAGAGGTACAAAGTATACCCAATTAAAAAACAATACGTATGTAGGTACGTCTGTCATCACATAGCAAATGGTTAGGTTAGGTAAGAGTGAGATAATGTAATGAAATGAAACGAAAAAATGATAAATTTCTAATGAATGTTTGTTCCCAAAAACAATCGAAAAACAAAACGTAACAATCAATGAACGATTGAACAAATGAATGAATGAATGGCCAATTAAAAATAATTTCTGTTTACACAAGTTGTTGATGGCTCAACTCATTATCCTTTTACACAACACAACACAGAACAACAAAATCGAAAATCGAATACAAAAACCGAAACCAAAAATTATAAGCATAACCACCTACTTTTTTTTTTGCCTGAGGGACCACAACGCCTTAATGCTACCGTTTCATTGCTTTACTGTCTGTTTGTTTGTTTGTTTATTTGTTTGATGAACGCGTTTTTATTTGGTATTGAATACGTACACAGCACAACAGATACGAAAGAAAACATGACAAGAAAAAAATCGGAAATCGACAATCGAAAAACAAACAACAGAAACAAAAAAAAGAAGACACGAATAATCCATTTGTCATTAGGGAAAACGCCTCTTGCTCTCTTATTCACTCTCTCTCTCTCTCTGTATCCTCTGGTGATCCTGCAATAAAGTTTTTTGGAACCTTTTGAAATGCCGCAATCATCATTGCCACACACATGTTACAAGCAACAACAACAGCAGTGGCAACAACAACAACAGTGAACAATCAAAAGATACCAATCGACAATAATTCGTAATCGACATCAAATAAAAGGGAACCAATTATGTCGGTTTCATGTCAAATTAAGAACACAAACTTGCTACAGGAACAACAACAACACCAACAGCAATGGCAATACTCAACATTTGTTGGGTCTTTAATTTTTATTGACCAACTACACCACCATCATCACCACCACCACCAGCACCGCCAACGACACACCATCATCGTTGTCGCTGCATTTGATGTTCGAAATCAAAATAACGTCAGGTATTGAGGAGCACAATAATGACGATGACCACGATGATGATGATCATCATGAACATCACTATGAAAGGGTTGCTCTTTTTAGCCTTTGTTTTTTGGTCTTCGCAGTATCACCAGCGGTTAACAAAGTGATGATTTGACGACGACGCTGATGATTAAAGTGTTTCTCGTTTTTCGATATCAATTCAGTCAGTCTGCTGACCACCACAATGCTTATCAAGCGATAACAGCCAACACTTGATAACACGTAACCAGGAAATCTTAATTAAACAGCCAACAACTAAACAGCCAACCCAGTCAACCAAACATTTCAAGCGGCGTTTCAATCTGGTCAAAGTGCCTAGAACAACAATAACAACAAGAATAGCAACAACAACAACAAGAATAGCAACAACAACAACAGGTTTTTATTGGATTTTATTTCTTTTGAGATCCATAAAGGCGGCATAAATTTAAATGATAGAGCACGAGCACGAGCTAAATAGGCTACGTTTTTGCTGTTTTTTTTTCTTCTTATGATTCTGTGCCGGCCGTTGCCTGGCTTTGGCGCCTTTAATGACTATTCTATTATTGGATTGCATTTACTTTTCCTTCTTTACAAATAAATGACGATTAAAACTGATATTGATTTGATATGATTTGACTTAATAGTTCCGTTGAAAGGAAGTCCTTTTGTTAAATTGAAAGCAGCAGCAACAACAAATTTATTTCTGAGTTTTATGCAAAGAATCTAAAACCGATTTCGATAACTGCTTGGGATCAAATGGAATATAAAATAAGATGTAGTAAAAAGCATTCCTTTATTTTTATTAAAACAGCGGCCTGTATCATGAGCTGTATAAATGCGTACAGATTACTTTGGAAAGTTAGGGTTTCCTTTGAATAAAAGCGATAACTCTATTCTCTCTTGAACTTCAAAATCCATGTACTCTTATGCAGATTACTTACTTAATTGACCATTAATAACCCGATTATCGGATTACGGCCTGCCATAACACATCCTTCCAGGCGCCTCTGCTTCTTGCACGCTTACGCCAGTTAGTCACATCAATCGATGACAGGGCTTCCCTGATTTAGTCCTTCCAACGTCGTTCTCTTCACCGACTTGCGCAAAGCTCCAGATCAAATACCCGTCCCGCAGGAGCACCCTCCTCTATCAAACGATCCGCTGGATGTTAATATCACAACGTCCATGTCGTTGAGAAGCTCATACAGCTCACTCTTGAATAGTATGCGGAAATCATCGCCAAATTTTTATAGAGATGTGTGCTTGGGTTTTCATTGGATGACATTTTACGTGGTGGGTTCCAAGCAAGACAAGGGTCGTCCTGGAAGTCGCCACGTTTACCATAGTCAGAAACTTTACATTGTTTGAATGCAAGCCATCCCTCCATACATTCAAGGACTCGTCCCAATCTCACTAGCAAACACTCATCAAATGTTATCAATTTCAACCAGTTTCTTAATTATCGGCTCGTAAGCATGGATTCAATCTAATGGCCTGTGTTTGAGTGTTTTTGTTTGTGTTTTCCATATAAACAGGCGAAAGTATGATATCGTTCGTCTTACAAAAACTGGCGGATTAATCTGTATTTATGAATTATGTTCTGATTTTGTACATCCAAAGATGTTGATCTAAAGAATCCAAATAAATTTCTATCAAAGTTAACAACATTTTTATGTGTGCACAGATGTATTCGAGTGTCTTGATGGATTCCCCACCTCAATTGATTTATTAAAGAGTCATAGCAAGTGGTTTGCATTTGATAGTTTAACGATAATACTACAACAGAACTGTGAGAGTAAATAAAAATTGCCATGAAAAGTTTCTTAAAAATCTGTCGTTGAGTTCAATCTACTAGTCTCGCCACTCACAGATAAAAATTAACACACACAGCATAAGTGGTGTGAGGCACTAGGTTGTAATCCTGACTCAAGGGTTGTAATGACCAATTACAAAAAATATTTCTTCGGCGACTTCCTCTCAGCAGATTTCTGGCAAAAACTCTGAGAGTAAATAAAGCTGCCATGAAAAAGTTTATCAAAATCTGTCGTTCGGAGTCGACGTTAAACTGTAGGTCCCGCCACTCAAGTATAAAATTAAGGCACACAAC
This sequence comes from Sarcophaga rosellei, assembly GCA_930367235.1. NCBI lineage: Eukaryota > Metazoa > Arthropoda > Insecta > Diptera > Sarcophagidae > Sarcophaga > Sarcophaga rosellei. Next base: position 5,050,384 of record OV884017.1, on the reverse strand, counting down.
ATGGGTGGTGTGAGAAGCTAGGCCGTAATCCTGACTGAAGGGTTGTAATGGCCAATTATGATGAATGAATCTGCTTGGCAACTGGTAATAAAGTTCCCTCAAGGTTAGTTCGCCACCAGAACCGGTGAAACTGCTCCCAAACATATGACGATCCTCTAAATGTAAGTTTATGGCTCTAATTTCTAATATATGTACTTTGGTGTGGTATTATGCTGTTTTCCCGTTAGTCACTTCCATTTTTAAGTTATAAGCCTTGACAATCAACATAAGGACTTTAAATGAATGCACGAAAGCCTTGAGGAGGTAAGAAGTAAACCTATTTTCAAGTGTGGATTGGTATTCGAGAAGAGTGGACTTGCTCTAGTCAGTTCAAGATGTTTCTGGAACCAAGAACCCATTAGAAGATTCATCCAAATCTACCGCAGGATTTTAAAAAGAGAAGCGTAGCAGATGCCGACTAGATAGTCGCGTACAAAAGAGATCTGATTGCCGCTTAACTGTCAGAGAAGATACGAGTAGCAGTTCTTTTATTTACTCTCAATTCCCGTTACCAGCAAAAATGATGGCAGTATGGAGATAAAGAGTTGAATCATTCTTGCCAACGAGTAGTATTAAGATCTGTATAAGTCGCTCACTGTTGGTGTCATTTTAAAGAGAAAGGAGGGAAATGTGCGCCAAAAGAAATTCGTTAAGGTATTTCCCATGGCCGTCACTAGCACCATATTGATCTGTCTGAAAGAATTTCATTCACTATAACGATGAATTCCATTCTTAAGAAGAACACTGAAGACTGATACATGAATTACTTGAAGACTTCCACGAGGATGTCTAAATGGACTGGCTTATGCCAACATAGGGTATGTTTTCTTGGACGGACATTTTTATTTTATTTTTTTTTCCTTACGAATCCAGATTAAAGAAAAAATTGATGACAGATGAACATTTTTTTAAATATTTAATTCCATCATAATAAAAAAGGATTTGCTTTTCAAGTATTAAAATCGAAATTCCACAATCTGAAGCAATATTTCTAATGAACAAACCGAAATGAATTTCATTAAACTTTCACCTTTTGAAACCAAACAGCCATAAACAGAAAGAAGTCAACACAACTCATGCTACAGGATGTGACAACCGTCCTCTGTATACACGAAGGAAATCTTTTAAGAGTTTTTGTAATAAAAATTCCATTACATTATCGGAATACTCTCGATACAATACATTACGATTCGATGCTACCAACGAATGCTTATCAATAAAGAAAATCGTAATAATTTAACGCTCTTAAGCAACCACTCAGCCAACCACTGATTTAACTCCCCGGAGACATACATTTCACTTGAATGTGTAGCAGAAGCAGAAGGAAAACCAAAAGAAAAATTCGCTACCAGCCAGCTATTGGCTGATTGGTTGGCTAATTCTTTTCAATTCAATTGAATTGAAATCAATTGGAATGGAATTGAATTGCTGGTGCCACTGTTGGTGTTGCCACTGCTGCATTGAATGTTTACGTGTGTTTTTGTTGTTTTCATGTAACAGAAATAAAATTTCATATGAAATGGAAAATGATATCCTTTGACACAAAATATTTAATGTTCCAGCCTCATGAGTAGCCGAATTTAATGGCTGGATGGCAACGTACTTCCGTTTTTAGTTAAATTTAACATGAACTCCACTACAATGAAAGAAAACTTAACATCTGCAACAACATTAGCAACGTTTTTATTGTATTATAGTGTTGTTGTTATTGTTATTTTATTACAACAACACAACGTGCAGAGATCAGCAATGAATGGTTTTTTCGCTACTCATAAGCACTCAAGAAATTTTGAATATAAGTGAGTGTGAGTGAACAATATTGAAATATAACTATGTAATCTGATACATTCATACTCACTACAGTTGATTTATAAGTACAGGTTGCATTGAGAATGAGTCCAACGTTGATATCAAACTCATACCATTCGGAATATATTTGATTCATAAGCCTATTCATTTAGATTCATAAATGTAGAAAAATATTCGAGTGACTCGAATCATTCATCAAAATTTACAGTCCTGGTTGTTGTTAGGCATTTACAACAACAAAAAGACACATAAGCAAAAAGACAGCGCAGCAGTCAGAGCAAACACTTAATCTACTAGTAGGTATTTTGGTGTTCGTATGCGAATCATACTTATATTGTGATTCGTGTATATACGTTGAGTTATGAAAAGTCGAAACTATCAAACATCATACGTGCTGTTAAGTATGAATATGATGAGTACTTCAAACTTTGAATATGTGTATAGAGGTTCCATGATATTAAAATAAGTATGAAAACGCATAAGTATCAATAATTATGAGCATGATTCGAATGTACTCATCTTTTTGAATACTCATTGCTGATCACTGATAGCGTGCAATATAAAATTGTTTTCTTACTTTCTTTCTCTCTTTCTTTTCCAGTTCGGTAATGATGGCAGCTACCAGTATGCCACACAATGTAGCAGCATCTTCTTTATATCGTTGTTGTTGTGTTGGTGGTGGTGTTTATAGAATATTGTTGCTGCGTCTTTTTGTTGCAAAGTAAGTAGTAGTGTAGGTAAGGTAAGGTAAGTGAGTGGTATTATTTAATATTCATGCCGGGTATCAGTTTCATTGTATAAACATGAACGTGCATGTGTCGTTGCTGTTGTGCCATTGTTATTGCTGCTGCTGTTGTTGTTAAAATATTCGTGCAAAAATATCAACTTTATGGAGGATATTTTTAGCAGAGATGAACGTAACAATGATAGACGATTGGGAAGCACTCTACCGAAAAAAAATAACTTTTTTTAAAATGGAAACAGAGTGTTCCATATAGGCAGCATATGCACTTTATCGATCAAAGTACATGTAGTTGGATAGGGCTAAGATTGAAATATATTCGAAATAGCTTCGAATATATGTGACAAAGCATTATTCCGGTTGCATTCTCGGAGCGTATTCTAGCAGTTAGACTTTAGAATATCTCTTCCCGTTCCTGATGCCTGTAATATTTTTCAGAACGAGGTAATCGTAATTAATTAACATTGTTACCGACCAGTTAAATAAGTTTACTTACTTACTTGGTCACTAACAACACGTTTATCGGATTTCCATCTGCTGTAACATATCCTTGTAGGCGGTTCTGCTTCTTACGAGCCTTGGGCAGTCACACCAAGCGATGACAGGGCTTCCCGAATTTTGTCTTTCCAACGAAGACGAGGTCGTCCTCTACCCCGACTTCCAGTAATTCCCACACAAATAGCCGTCTCGCTGGAAAATCTCATTTCATTCGAACTAAATGGCAGAGACACCGCAGCCACTGGATGTTAATGCGCTGTACAACGTCTATATGGTTGAGGAGTTCATATAGCTCACTGTTGGATCTGTTGCGGAATTTAACGCCAACTTTTAGTGAAGTTTCCTCTCATCGCTGCTGCATCGAAGCTTCTGCGCCATAAAAGATCACGGGGAGGATGAGCGACTTGTAGAGACCATAGTAGCACTGCTTGGCAATAGTGATCTAGACTGCCATCATTTTTGCTCGTAACTGGAGTTGCTTATAAGGGAACTGCTGCTACTTGCATGCCTATCTTTTCTCTCTGTCAAGCGGCAGTCAAAATATTTTTGACGCAACTTTCATCAGGCGCGTTTCCCTTATTAAACTCTTGTGGCAACTTTGGATGAATCTAATATGGATTCTTGGTCCCAGGAACATTCTAGAATTGCTAGAGCAAGCTTGTTCCTATCGAATACCAATCCACTTATGATAATAAGTTTACTTTTTACCTCCTTTAGGCTTTCATGATTTCATTTGAAGTCCTGATGTTGATTGACGAGCCTGTGATCGTTTTCCCATATATACACTGGGAGACGAATATCGTTATAAGCGAGTCTATTTTGTATTATTGCCGAATGTAGGGTCAATTATTGGTAGTTATTGTCGCAATTGTAAGAGGAAATGAAAGAAAGCAATATATTGTTAATGTCGCTGTTGTTGTTGTAGTTGTTGTTGTTGTAGTTGTTGCCAAACAATTTGTCCAAAAACTGAAGATGTTCGTTTACAAATTATTGTTGCTGTTGTCGCTATTGGCTGCGTGTTACAAAGTTTGTTATTATAATTGTTGTTGGCATTGTTGTTGCTGTTGTTGTTGCTGCTGTTAATAAAACATTAAAATTGCATTGCCATTGCTTTTGCCATTATAATGTTCGTTCGTTCGCTTGTTTATTGTTGTTTTTGGGTAATGGCAGCAACAGCAGCAGCAGCAACACTTATTTTATTACTTTTTATGGTTATTGTTGTCTTTGTGTTGTTGTTGCTGCTGTTGTTTTAACAAAACATATGAAATTCAATTAAATTTAAGGAATGAATGGATGGCAACTGTAGAAATTGCAAAAAAGAAATGTACAAACGCAAGAGTATAAACGAAATTAAAACATCCGAAACCAAAGAAACAAACAAAACAAAACAAAACAAAAAAAAACATTTGAAATGTTTATTCACTCTACAGGCAGATTAACCGAACGTTCCTTTTAGGAACTGGTTGGCCAATCAGCAAGTGTATCGTATAAGATATTAAAGAGAATAAATTACGTAGTAGCTCCATTCAAGTGTAATATTTCTCTAGAAGTTGTTACAGGTTCAGTCTGCATGGATGATGGTCAGTCTTCTCCTTGGTAAGATCCCCTAATTTTGATAAATTCAACACAATGCATCGCTTTAAAAGGATCAGGAATTTTCCGTCAGTATTGTTAAAAAAATTTCGAGAGCTTGGTTGTTAGGTACGCGTTTCATTTAAGACAAGCTTATTGGAATTTCTTTTTACTACACCTTACACGAAATAAAAATGTGAGACAATGAGAAATTCAATTGGAAAACATACAATCAGAGGAGATCTGACTGATATACATGCGTATAACATAATTTAGCTATAACGACCCTTCAGTTAGTATTACGACATAGCTTCTCACACCATTTATCGCCGCAAAACTGCAGTCTACCGCTACGCGAACCATTGTCGATGAGAGACGCCTTTTCAGACGCAAGAAGAGGGAGTAGGAAAGGCGTGAGCGTAAGGAAGTCGAGATGTATAGATGTAGCAATGACGCTCGAAAATTCTATCAAAAGGTTAAGCGTCTAACTGAGGGTTATAAGCCTGGAGCGTCTTCTTGCAAAGATGAGAACGGAAACTTGGTAACAGATCCGCAGGGGGTACTGAGGTTGTGGAGGAAACACTTCTCTACTCTGCTGCAAGGCGATGACGACACCAATTCCGCCTTTAGAGATGATATTCTGAATCCGATGGATGATAACGGCGTGGAGATTCCGCCGCCTAGCCATGGAGAGGACAAAGTCGCGATTATGCGTCTTAAAAACAATAAAGCAGCGGGGGTATTAACACGCAACATGAGTTACGTGAGAATTTAGGTTGTAATCCTGACTATAGGTTTGTAATGATCAGTTAAGTAACTTGTTTAAGGGATAACTGAATCATCAGAACAGATTTCAGAACCTGTGAGGTGTACATCAGAGATCAGCATTTGAATACTAATAAAAAGATGAATATAATCGAATTATACTCATAATTTCTGATACTTATACGCATTCATACTTCTTTTAATATCATGGAACCTATACTCATATTTGAAGTACTCATCACATTCAAATTTAACAACATGTATGATGTTGTTGTTGATTTCGACTCTCCATAACTCAACATATACAAGAATCACAAAATAAGTATGAATCGCATACGAACATACGAAAATACTCACTAGAAGGTTGTTTGTTTGTTCTGCTTGCTGATCTGTCTCTTTTTTCTTTTGTTGTAAATGCAACAACAACTAAGACTGTAAATTTCGATGAATGATTCGAGTCACTAGAACATTGTACGCGTACTCATTGCACAACATACGAGCACTTATAGGAAACGTTATACGGATATCCTATAAATTTTAAGGGAATCGGATGGTAGCAGTACAATGTCATTTTTATACCCTACCGCTGTATGTGGTTATTGCTGTTGATACTGCCGATGTTGCTGATACCGTTTATTGCCTTTATGATGCGTATTTAAATGTTGCTGTTGATGTTACTATTGTTGCTGTTGTTGCTATTGTTGTTGTTGTTAAATTTATTAGCCAAATATGAAATTGAATTGAATAAAAATGTTGTTTTAAACACAAATTACCGTGTACTTAAGCTTTGATTGGCTTTCTTTTGTGTTTTTTTTTTTTTTTTTTGTTCATCATGGATTCAGTCTGAACTCAAGACCTCATCAAGTGTAGGTGGATAAAGTAGAGTTGGCGGAAGAAGGGAATGTACAACGTAAAACAAAAAGTTTTTGTTCAATGTTTTTATGGTCTGTGAAGTTTCATTCTCCATTTTTTTATTGTGCTTTCGAGTGGCCATATTCGTTGTGAATTGCATTTAATATCGAAATGATTGTCTCTTTCAGTATGATTATTGCTGTTCTTGTTGTTGTTAATGTTGTTGCTTTATTTTAATTTAATAACATTGTTGCTCTTATTGTTGTTGTTGTTGGTTTTTTTAATGGTTCTTTTTACCTTTGCAAATACACACATACACATACACAAAGTAAATGGTTTAATGGTCTCACGTACTATAAATGGTTGGAAATTCAATTTTATTTGCTGTTGCCGTTGTTGTTATTGTTGTTGTTGCCATTGTTGACTTCAAATAGGGCTTTTGAAGGAAAACAGCGAAAAATAGCTTGACTCTGCCACCGTGTGGCAAACAATAATGGCAGCAGCAACAATGTTGTTATTGTATCTACCGATTGTTAATTGAAAAACATCTGCATGCAAATATTGTTTGTTGCTATTGTTGTTATTATTACTATAATTGATGCCAATGTATATGTTGTTGTTATTGTTATTGTTGCTGTATATAATTGAAAATCTTTTTTGTTTTCATTTGTTTTATTTTTAAGTTTTCTTAATGAAATTTTGAATTCATTTCAATAAATATTGCATTTGCGTTTTGAAATATATTTCGAAAGGTTAATGGCTGGGCACAAGAAACAAAAGAGCTGCCAATAATTGAATGTGCAGAAGAGAGAGAGAGAGAATAAAGGAACACAATTTCAATGGATTTGAATTATTTTAAACCAGAGCCCGGCAACACTTGCTATTGGTCAGTTGTTGCGTGAGCGAAAAATAAGAAAAGAGAAAAATGTATACTCTTAAATTCACTACAATGCAGGCATGGAAACTTTAAATTTTTAAATGGTGGTATTTTAATTAAAAATATTAGTTTATTAAATTAAAATTTGTAAAATTCGTTTAGACTTCTTTGATTATATTGATTTAAGAAAGCATTTTAGATTAAAATTTGGTTTTTTTTTTTTTGGAAATATACATATTTAATAGAAAACTTTCTGGGATATTTATACTGTACATCCCTGCATTAGTAGATCTTCATGTACAAAAGCAAGAAGCATGCGACAACACAACCTCTTTCAATGAATGCTCAAACGATACTGAGTGTGTTTTTGATCGTGAGAGTACGTTGTTGTAATGGCTGACATGCACGCGTGCATAGGAATTGCCGGGCTCTGTTTTAAACCAAAGAATAGGAAACTGAACAATAGAAAATTAGGAATTCATGGCAACTACTCTTGTAAATGCACGTGATATAAGCAACAACACATAACTACTTACTTAATTGGTCATTGCAACCCCTTAAGTCAGGATTATAACCTAGCTTCTCACACCATCCATGTTGTGTGTGTTAATTTAATCCATAAGCGGCGTTATCAACGCTTAAAAGTCGACTTCAAACGACAGATTATTTGAGAAACTTTTCATTGCAATTTTATTTACTCCCAGATTTCTTGCCACCACGGTCTCACGTATAATAAACCGATACACTACCTGCCTACTAGAGACCGAGGACACTTCGACACATAAAAGAATTTCATATAATCTAAGCGGCTGTTGAAACCCTATAACTAAGTGTAGTTCAAAATCTTTCATTTAAGGTCAAAAAAATATCAGTCATCATACGAAAAAAGCGCTCTGAATTGGCGGTAACGAAAAACTACGGTTTAGTGATACCTTCAGTACCTATAGAACTCAAATAACCTGTGCCCACTGAGGCGGTTTCCAATTGAACCTTGTCTAACCTAACTAATGCCTTCATACTACAATGCCCACCAAAAAGTCTATTTTTCCCGATACAATGGCCTCTTCGCAATTACTTTTGGGTTTTTCAAGCCCCTTGCGGAATAGTTTTGCTTGTTAACGTAACCACCAATGGTAAAATGAAGTTCATCGCTGAAGAAAATTTTGATCGAATTATCAACATTGAAAGCCTGTTGTGGTGGCATCCAAACAGCATCTCTACGGCATTGTGAATGGTCAGCCGGCTTTGCCTGAAATGAACTTCATATGAATGAAGATGCAAATCCGAATGCAAAATACGCCATAATTAGTCATAAGAAAGGCAAAATTGCAGAGAACACCATAGAATCGACAAATACGGATTATTCGCGAGACTTTCGAATTTTTTTTCGGCCAGTGTGTGCAATGAGAAAAAGAACCGGCATGACCACAGTTGTAACACTTGTAGTCCTCCCAAAATAACGTGATAATCTTGACAATTTAGTACACACTGAAGACCGTAATGCTCGAAAAGTCGTTAAATTTGAATCACCACTTTTGTCGTAAACTTTAACTATTTTAACGCCTTTTTTGGCTATTAAAAACCCTGTGTTCCTAAATTTTCATTCGTTCACTAAATAAGTGCTGTTACAGTCGGCGGCTTTGAAACATCTTAAACAAAATCCAATAATCTCCAAAAAATCGATTCCAAATGGACATAACATTAATAAATACTGTCGAAATGGTACAAACATCCCGGGCAATAGCTCTCCAGGAATATAATCCGGAAAGAGCTGAATTTGCTTCACATTTATGCTCGGACCAAAACATAATTGGAATGAATAAGGCATGCCACACAACTTAGTTCTTATAAAACCGCACACACAATTCATAGGCGTCACGTCAGCTATACTGGACGGGGAGTACCTATCAGAGATCAGCAGTGGTGTTGTGCTATTTTTTTTTACCGGAACGCGTTCCGGTTCAGCAGAAAAAAACGTTCCGGACTCCGGTTCACGGTTCGGAAAAACAAGCCGGTTCGTTCAGGTTTTTGTTCCGGTTCGGGTTCAAACCCTTGTTTATAAAAATACATATAAAAATTCGTCAAAAATTAGAAAAAAAAAATCTGCACTTCTTTTTAATTTCTTTTTTTTTCAAAACGTCAGCTAATTCTCGTTATCAGAAATTATCTTTAGTTCCGGAACGCGTTCCTGTCCAAAAAGGAAGTACCGGAACGACGTTCAGCAATGAAGCGTTTTTTCGCTACTCATAAGCACTCATGAAATTTTGAATATAAGTGAGTGTGAGCCAACAATATTGAAATTTAACTATGTACCCTGATTCATTCATACTCACTACTACAACGTTGATTTATAAGTACAGTAATGCCGCCGTTGAAGTCGCCGTGGTCTAGTAGGTAGTGTGTTGGCTTATTAGACGAAAGGCCCGAGTTCGAATCACAGGCCAGACATCAAAATCAAAATACAAAAAGTATTTCTCCGGTGACTTCCTCTGAGCAGATTTCTGGCAAAAACTCTGAGAGTAAAAATTGCCATGAAAAGCTTCTCACAAAATCTGTCGTTCGGAGTCGACTTTAAACTGTAGGCCCCGCCACTCATGTATAAAATTAACACACACAACATGAGTGGTGTTGAGAAGCTAGGCCGTAATCCTGACTGAAGGGTTGTAATGGCCAATTATGTATATGTATGTAATGCAATAAGTATGAGTACAACGTTGACATCAAACGCATACCATTCAAAATATGTGTAATTCATAAGCCTACTCATTTAGATTCATAACTTTCGAAAAATGCTTAAAAATGGTTCGTGTGACTCGAACCTTCATCAATATTTACAGTCTTAGTTGTTGTTGCATTTACAATAAAAGAAAAAAGACACATAAGCAGGAAAGACAGAACAGCAAGCAGAGCAAACACACGACCTTCTAGTAAGCAGTTTAGTGTCCGTACGCCATTCATACTTATTTTTTGATTCGTGTATACTTATTTTGAGTTATAGAGAGTAATCATCAAATATCATACGTGTTGTTAAGTATGAATATGATGAGTACTTCAAACTTTAAATATTAGTACAGGTTCCATGATATTAAAATAAGTATGAATGCGTATAAGTATTAGAAATTATGAGTATGATTCGATTCTACTCATCTTTTTGTGTATAAGCAACGCTGGACAATGACAGATGAAGTGCTGTCCCTACAAAAGGGACTTAATGAGACAGTAACCAGTAATAACCACCACTGCTGTGGGCACTGTAGGCATATAATCTCTAGTGATTATAGAGCATTCAGATCTAACGTTTTATGAGTAAAGCTAGATTGTTAGAAAATGGCGGATTTAATATCAATTCAATAATTCATTGCAATTCCTTTGCCGATTATAAATTCGACAGGAATTTTCAACAAAATTTTCGTTTGCAATGAAACAAAAAAATGATGCAACACTCTAGACCCGCAAAAAGGATCGAATAAGCAGCCAGCAATTGTACGGGGCAAAGAGCGGCTTAAATTAACCGCATTTCACAGCAAATAACGGTCGTTTAGATGGCTGAACAAAAAAAAAAAAAAAATAACGCATCTCAATTAGAAAATATCCATAAATATGTACATACTTACACACACATACACTAATACGTATGTACATATGTATGAACGCTTTTAAAACCATTTAACCGAACTAATAAATATTGATGTGCGACTGTGTGACTGTGTTGTGTGCATTTGTTTGAGATGCAGTTTTAAAATTTTATTTCTTAATATACGACGTGTAAGTACCTACGACTTGCATATGAGCGGACGGTATCACATAGAAATGCCAATAAAAGATTAGAAAAGTAAGAAAAAACAAAAAAAAATATTCTTGAAGGAATAGTTAAAAACCATGACTACATGCAAGAGTAGGATACAAAACAAAAAAAAAAGGAAAACAAAACAAACAGAATAGAAAAGAAAAGACATGGCAAGACAAGACAAGACATGGTTCAGCTGGTATTTAACCACAACAACAAAACCAACAGAAAATGATCTCCAACAAGAAAAAACAACAACAAAAAAGCGAAGAAACGAAAGACATTTCAATACAAATAAGCGAACAACAAACACACTTCAATTGCAAATAAAATTGAAAAAGAGCTCTAAAGTGGGCTTCCAAAGAGGAGAATGATGGCAGAAGAAAGCATTTGAAATAGAGTTGTTGGTTTGTTTGCGTGTGTGTGTGTTTGTGTGTGTGTTGTCTCTACGGGCGATAATTTAAACGCATTTTAGACACACGAAATTGTTCAATCACAGATAACAACATGAAAACCAAATCGATAGTCATGACTCTCTAATCCTCTCTTGCTCTGTCTCTCTCTCTCTCCTCCACACACACACAAACATATACTCCTTTAAAAATGTAAAAAAGTGTGTGGAAACCCCAACCCAACTCAACCCATTTGCCAAATGTTAGTGGGCATTTAAGAAATGCTACGAACGAACAACTCATTGACTGACTTCCAGACAAACCATCAGACAGACAAACTATTTTGCAAACGACGAGCATTTACCAATTGTGCTATTAATCTGTCACATTTGCACTTTTCACATACACATACACACACACACACACGACACATAAACTTTTGACGCTTTAACTCTTAAAAACGAAAAGGAACGAAAGAAAAAGAAAAAAAAATTGAAAACGATTCATACTACCCATCTACGATGGCAGGGAGAACATACACACACACACACACACAGAAATACTTCAATTGCAATGGAGAAACTCCCACCCAATGAAAAAAAAAAACGTTTCTGAGTTTTTTTCGTATTTTTTTAAGACTCCATGTGAGTGCAAGAGAGTCCCTGGTCATGTGTATGAGAGAAAACGAGCCAAGAATAAGAAAATGTTGGAAAAGAAAAGAAAAAACCCACAAAAGCAAAACGATTTCATTTTAAAATGTCGTCACAACAAAATTTTTTATGCGATAGGGTTGCCAATATGCTATAGAAATGAGTTGTTTCCTGGTCAAACCTTTAATCGCTTACATTACATGGATTCTTGTATTATATCAGACAACAAATATTAGCACTTCGCCAAGAACTTGGAAAGGACACATGAAAACATATCAGTGCACCTCCCGTTGTCGTAGATTTTAAGTCCGTCTTTAATATTCCGGTACGGGCACATGTAATGTGGCAATTTTGTATTTCTTTAAAATTTTCAGAGTTTTCGATTGAATTTTTTAATGATCCTCAGACACTCGATGCTCGACTCGATTTGGTGTTATCATCTTCAGAGTATACAATTTACTGCTTGATTACAAAGACAAGCATGTCTCTCAATAAACCAAAGTTAGTACATACAGGACTCTGGTGTTGTCCTATCTTTTTTTTGTAGATTTCAGAATGAGTGCTTGCGAGAAAGTCGTGCTTACAGTCTTTGAAGAAAATATTGTTCATAAAATATCTAAAATTGACTGCGTTGTTAACGAGTATACACACACACATGGGTATCGAAAGAAGTTTTTTGAGCTTTATGCCGTCGTTAACATCATTAGACACATCAAAGTTGAATGTTCATGTCTTGGACATGTCATGTAAATGTGCGCAGATGTCCTGCGAAATCATTTTTCGAGCTTAGAAGCGAAAAAGAGAACAACATAAAGTCCCGTTAAAAAAATTACTTTGAAATTTGTTGTGAGCAGTAGGAAGACAGCGCATCGAATGAAGACCACATAATTGTAGTATAAGCTCTAAAAAAACAAACATTTACTTCCATTGCCTTAACACTACAATTGACAATTGTAGTGTTTGTAAAATAAACCTAAGCTTATATGCTGACATTAATCTGTAAATTGTTATATAAGGATGTATTTTCGTTCTAGTTATAGGTACATAGTTCCTGTTAATTGTTAGTTTATTCAGCTTGTGATTAAGTTCTGTAGCTGATTTATGTTCTTGTTGCCATTACTTTTCCCTTACCCGCTACAGCCCGGACTGTGGTGTGTACGTGTCCCTACGTTATGGGGACGAGCCCTCCGCGGTCGGGTGAGGGTGGGTTAGTGTGTGGCCGGTGAAGTTCGAAAAAAAAAATAATTGATCTTAGGAATTCAAGCGAACATTTTAATTGTTTTTAAAACTCCGCGCAGTATTTACAACACAAAAATTTTGCAATTGCCGTCTAAGACAAGCAGCATATAATTTAATTATTATAAAGACAGCAGCGGTAAAACATAAATAAAAGGAATAAGAAATAAACAATTTATTTAAAACGTTTCTTCGGATTATATATCATTCATAGCGTTTTAAAACCTCTATTTAATGTGTGTTATTTTATTCATTATATTTATTTATCCTCTCATTGGCAGCACATATGTACACTCTCCTTGTCAGCACTAATTCTCACTTTGCTGCGAATAAAAATAGAAATTGACCTAAACACGAAGCAGCAGCATCGTCGCTTGTTACCGTGTTGCCTTTAAAGCGATAATTTCCATGTACATCCATGTATTCTATATTTAACAGATTGCTGTGCCGTAAATGTTGCGTTTATTGTGTTTATCGCATATCAGCTACAAAATTCTATGTTTTAGTCTTTATTAAATACCAATCGTGGTTTATTTAGCATTTAACGAACGAAATCTACAAACAAACAAACAAGTCATTAATTCCGTTTATTTCCTAAATGTTTCCCACTTTCTGACGATAATTCCTGTGACTGGCAACTCTTGGCCTCTTACATTTAAAATGAAAACAACCAAAAAGGAGGCAGCACACCAACAACAACATTTACCCTGCCTGCTTGTTAAAATAAAATGTTCACTTCTCAAACAGCAGGTCATTAGCATAAGAGCAATACAGTGACAAGGCAACACTTATTCCCGCAAACACAGGTACACACTCGAACAAAAATTTAATGCCATGCGCATAACAACCAATTACACGGAAGAAACGCCCAGTTAATAGAAAAAGTGATGCCAAGTTTAGAAGAATAAATAATAACCTGTTTACTCTCTTATAAATACAAAGCAGAGTTTCAATACTCATTCTCTTTTTGACAACAATAACAATGAACACACATGAGGCGGAGTTTTGTTAGTGCACAGGCCATTATTAGCGTAGGTTAGTTTCTCAACAATAATAAAGACAACAACAGCAACAACAATATAAGTAAACATCATTTAAAAACAAACAAATTTGTGTAGGAAGGAAGCAGTTAAACTGGTTTAACCAGCTACAAAGCAGCCACACATAGAGTGTATGTATGTTGCTGTTATGTTTTCATTGAATTTAGTGGTGGGGTTGGTAGTAGTAGTAGTGGTGGTGGCTCTTAACAACTATAATAAGAAAAATAACAGCAACAACAACAACAACGGATAACGATATTATTTTAAAAACATCATTAGCTTTTGCTGCTAACAAGACAAGATTTTCAATTATTGTTGTTGCAAGTGTTGTTCGAATTAGCAGGACTGAGAAAAAGATAGCGAAAGAGTGAAAGAGCGAGAGAGAAAACAAGACTAAGAAATATTATTATTATTCTGTGTGTGTGTGTGTGTTTGTGTGCTTTTTTAAGTGCTTATAACGAATACAGGGTCGGTAAGTGTTTTGCAACGGGGAAGTTTTCAATTCAGTTGGCGTCAACAGCTCAATTTGTCGAGTTCGTTTAAAGCGCTTAAATGTTAAACGGTTTTCTTTACTTTAATATGTCTTTACTTTTTAAATACCAACAATAGCAACAACAACAACAAGAAGAAGAAGACAAAAATAATAACACAATCAAATCGAAAAGTAATCAACAAACCGTCACGGATTAATTTGCAAAAAAGAAATCGAAAGAAAAGAAGAAAAAAAACGCAAAAATAATTAAAAATAAACGTTTATTTCGCATGAAACAGATATAGCGACGGTGTATTTTGAAAAATATAAAAACAAAGTGTTGAAATATTGAAATTTGAATTTTAAATTGAAAAAAGAAAAGCAATTGAAAATCAAGTGCGGTTAATTAAACCGAAAATAATGTGCTGGAAACGGGTGAAAAATTTGTGAAAAAAAAATTTCAAATGAATACGAATTAAAAGCTTAAAATATTATTAAAACAGAATAAAATAATAAAACGTTACACATAAAAAGCATACATACCTAGGTACATACCGAATATAATATATAAGGAGTTGTTAAAAAAAATTGATCTTTGTTTTGCAAGAATTCCCAACAAATTGGCTCCCTATTGTAGCAGCATGTCGTCGTCACATGATGAAGATGATCGTGATGATATTGAGGATCAAGAAATTCATGTCGATGTTGATTCCGATTCCCGTTTATCATGCGGCACCGGTTCCGATATCGACATGGATGGCGGCAGTTGTTATGATGAATCCGAAGCTCCGCTAAGGTAAGTGATAGTTCAACCACATAAACGTCAAAAGGATTAAAAACAACCGATTGGAATTAAACGACGGTCTACCCATTAAAAGTCTTCTTAATATGAAAATATCGCGTGTAGTTTTCATATATCCTTCGGAAAATTCAATAAGAATAGTTTGCGAGCTAAAGGCGAGAAAAACTGGGATATTTTTTATGTCTTTCTTATACATTCCGTTGAATATAAAACTTAGCCTCATAAAAATTAAAAATTGATGGGCACCTGCATTCGATTTTTCCAAATTCGTTCATTGAAAATATTCCTCTTCAAACAATTTTAGTATTTTAGAAGAGCAATACCGTTGAAAGTCAATAAATTGTGCATGTGACTGCCTTAATTAGGTCGTTTTATGTTCAACTTAGCCCCAAATACACTTTTTGTATTCTTGTAACGTTAAATCGCAGTTAATAAAAAAAAAACTCTTGAGCGCAAATGTTTAATTAAAATTGCTAAAGAGTATATAAATCACAAGCGGAGATAGTCAGTAAAAATTCGTGCCCTCCTGAAAAGAAGAACTAAATTTGAATCATTATCTGTCTCTGTTTAATTTTCGAAAATAGCTCCTCCAATCTTCCAATTCATTTGAGTTACAAACACTGTCAGTCGAGCTCCAAATGCATTCAGTTGTATATGTTGACCTATGGACGCGGCGTCAACTTTCAAAACCGCCGGTAAAACCATAGAGGACGTCAGTAACTTTTGCTGCTTAAACTCCGTATCTAGGCCTTCTCGATCTTAAAGGATTTGTCAGATGTTGACAATGTACTTACTGACAATTAATTGACAATATTGGCATCAGTGGAAACATTATCAATTCTGGTGTTAGTATTCCTTGAAAACAGTATTGTCAACAGCGGCAAATTGGTAATGTGACAATGTCATTATGGAGAGATGCACAAATAATGTCAAATCGGGCAATAAGAATAAAACTTACAACGTCTTACCATAATTTGGCTACGAAGATTGTTACAAGATTGTCAGATGCTTGGGCGTATTGGTTTTCAAATGCTCCCACACTAGGATGTTATCCGTGTAGACACGGTCTTTGAAGTAGAATCACAAAAAATTATAATGGGGGTTGTTAAGAAGGCAATCGGCCGAGTCACCCGAGTTCCCGGTATTTTGAATAAAACACAAATGCTTAACAAAAGGCTTGATTTATTTGGCAAATGTATTTATATTAAAATTCCTGTATAATAATATTAAACAAATATGTTGTAGGTATAAAATGAGATTATAATCTCACTACTGGGATTGAATTACAAGATAAATTAAATTTAGATAACTTAAGCACGTCTGAGGCTAGTTATAAAAAATCTTATAATAAAATGGCGAAAGTTCTAGATTTTCTTAATAGCTTAATCTTCGTTAAAAAATGTATGTATGTATTCAGTATTGGAAACTTAAAAAATTTATCATGGTTATTGCCAGACCACTAAATAAAATATGGCGATTTTGGGAGAAGTTTTAACAGGGGTCAAATCACACGACCTTGTTGGCTAATTGTTATCCCCCGAAATGTGAAGTTTCTTCAACTGGTGTCTTCCAATGCAATCAAATCAAAATCGGTCATATTGTTTAACTAGAAGCAACATCTTACTGAAATTATATGCCATCCAATCCATAGTCCCCAATTAATGTTATTGAATTTTTTAAAATCTTTTTCGAAGAAATCTAGAGTTTCCATTCCATTCGAAATGCAAAATTGAGTCGTAGGAAAGGTCCAATAGCTGAGAACCAGTGGTGTTGTCGTGCCGGAACGCTCCGGAACGTCGTTCCGGTACTTCCTTTTTGGACAGGAAAGCGTTCCGGAACTAAAGATGATTTCTGATAACGAGAATTGGCTGACATTTTGAAAAAAAAAGAAATTAAAAAGAATTGCTGATTTTTTTGACGAATTTTTATATGTATTTTTATAAACAAGGGTTTGAACCGAACCCGAACCGGAACAAAAACCGGAGTCCGGAACGTTGTTTTCTGCTGAACCGGAACGCGTTCCGGTAAAAAAAAAATTAGCACAACACCACTGCTGAGAACGCCCTGCAATCTACAAATTCCAATTATCCGTGATAATGCACTAGCAATAGCAAATACAAATTCCCTTACAATCTAGCGAATCCTTTGCACATCATGTGGATTAATACGACCATAATCATGCCGTAATGACCACAAGTCACCACGTTAGGTTCCCCATTTTTGTAGTAGAAAATTAAATTCTTTTCCTGTGCTTAACGAATGTCAAGTGATTCGTAAACGTCACAATCATTCACTCAGCGTTCTTGAAAAATAAATAAAATTTTCCCTTCCAAAAATTAAGGTTAGATGAGCCCCTGAATGTTTTATTTTTAATTTTATTTTCGTTTTATCTTTAACCATTTTTTTATTGCTTTAAATGCATAATTTTCTTAAGCGAATAATTCCCATGAATTTCTTTATTTTTTTGAATATTTTTTCAAGTTTTTATTTTTTTTTTTTAATTTTAATTTTTGGTTTGGTATTCAGTTCATATTTTATTCATATTTGGTCGTTTATTACCACTTGTTTATTTAAGCTTTTATTAATTAAATGCGTTTTAATTAAAATGCACTCTTTTCAAAGATTCGTCTTTAAAATTCCAAATTTCAAAAGCGGGTTTTTTTTTGGATTATTTTTTATCGTTAGTGGAAGAGGTATTAGCGTGTGGTATTTTTAGTATTTTTAATAACAAAGACAAATACCGATTTCGGTCAAAATAACAACAATATTGGGTGTACTTATAAATCAACGTAGTGTAGTGAGTATGAATGAATCAGAGTACATAGATTCATTAGATTCAAAATTTCATGAATGCTTTATTGCTGATCTCTGATCCACATCTCACATGGTCTTGGCTTTATTGTATGAGAAGTTTCCCGGAAGAGAAATTTCTCGTTTGTTGACGTTAATTGACCATCAAAATCATGTAAAAACCATCTTCTATACAGTATATTCTCTAACATTGCAGCATTTGAAGTCGCCGTAGTCTAATAGGTGTTGGCTTATTAGACGTGAAGCCGCGGTTCAAACCCCAGGTCAGACATCAAAACGAAATACGACTTCCTCTCAGCAGATTTCTGATAAAAACTCTGAGAATGAAATAAAAGTGCCATGAAAAGTTTCTCAAACAAAATCTGTCGTTCGGAATCCCCTTCAAACTGTGGGTCCCGCCACTCATGTATGAAATTAACACACGCAACATGAGTGGTATGAGAGACTAGGACGTAATCCTAACTACAGGGTTGTAATGAACAATTAGGTTATACAGTACAATGTACGAAAACTAGGAAAAAGTGATCGAAAACATCTTCAAAGGGATCGACTGCTTTACTATAACATCCCATCATCATAGTGATAATCTTTAGTTACCTAAAAACAGCAAATTCTGTGAAATTAAAGGGGGAGGTGGGTCGATTGCTGTGGTATTTTACTTATGTGGTTCCATTGTTTTCCTAGAGGTGTCTACCGTTTGCTGCAAGTCTATTCAGGTAATGAAAGAATATGACCAAACTACGGTCTCTACTGGGAATCAAACCCACACAACTCGCGCTATTAGTCTAGCACTCTAACCACTAGACTACCAGGGCATCCAATCACGGCATGAATATTAAAATTTTTTGAAAATATTTGAGATATTCAAAGTAATTTAAATGCCATTGAAATTATAGAAAAAATTATTGAAAAAAAAACGTTAAAAACAGTATTAAAGGCAGGGTAAAATACCATGCATGATAAGGCAGTGTAAACAAAAAACTGTCATGAGAGAAAATAGTTTACAGCAGCTACTCTTAATTATGTTTTCATTTTCAATTGGATTTTGTGTGTGTTCGTCTTCAAATCAAAAGTATGCAATGAGGCTCTTCAATGTAAAACAAAAGAGAGAGAGAGTGAAAGAGATAGAGAAAGTGTTGTAATAGTATAATGTTAAATTAGCATTTAAATTTCTTGTTGGCCTTACAACATTAGGAGATGAATACGGGTATTGTTTTTGTTTTCTATCGCAAATGGTTTCGTATTACAGTTGATCATGGATTTTCATCAAGACTATATCGTAAGAAAAGATATCTGATCCATAAATTAATTAAAATTTTCTTTTATCAATTTTATTTCTCATACGACGGTTGGTATTTTTATCGAAATTGTTATTGTTTATGGTAACGTTTTAAAAGTATTACTCATACGCACTCTATCATTCAGATACAATCATTCATTCATTCATTCGTGCATTCGTTGTAACCTTCATTGTTCACAAAAAGTAGCATTTAATTCATAAATAAACAATAAAAATCAACAATAAATATTGCATGTTACAAACGCAACTTCTAAGAAAACCAAACAGAAAAACAAAAAAAGATTTTTTTTCTTAATCCATCAATGGTCACGCAAATGTCTCAATTTGATTTCAAACATAAATCTTGTTTGTTATGTTTCTACTATTCTTTAATGTTGTTGTGATTGTTGTCATTATATTGCTACTGTATTAAGCAATCATGATCAAAACAACAAAAAAAAAAAACAAAAAAAAAGGAACACAAATCTACTCAACTCTACTGTGTTTAGAATTTCTGTTTTCAGCACATATGTATGAACGAACACAACGCATACAAATGATTTTGTACTGCATTATCGTTCGGGTAACGTTAACAACAATGGCTTGCGTGGGTTTCTCTCCCTCTGTTATCTTTTGCATGTGTTTACTTGTATTAGTAGTTAGTACAACAATACATGTATGTACATATGTACGTTTCACGAGCAAATAGAGAAACATGCATCGGCTGTGTTTGCTTATGTTTTGTTTCAATGTTAATTAATAATATTTGTTTTTGCAATTTACTGTGCGTGTGCAAGTGTGAGTGTGTATGTGTGTGTAACTCTCTCAGTGTTTGCTGGCAGCTCTCTTGGCATTTGAATTTACAGGCAATTTGTTTACAAATTTGCTGGATTTCTTCTGTTTTATTTTCTTTGTTTCCTTTTATGTTGTTTTATTGGTTCTGTACAGTTTATCTGTGACATTTCTTGTAAAACTCATTAATTTATATTATTGTTGCTGTTGTCTGCTGCTGTTGCTGCTCTTTTGTTTTGTTTTTTCTTACATTTCAAGGGAACTCAACACGCAATTTATGAATAAAAAAAAGAGAAGAAAAATTCAAATCAAATTGAGTTTTTAGTCACGTTTTTTTGAATGTAAAAAAAACGGAAAAAATCTTAAAATTTAAAAGCTTTTCTTGATTTATTGTTTTTGTATTTGTATTAATAAACCACTTTTTATTTGATTCGATTTATAAAATTGAATTGAAATCATTTTCGTAATGTCAACACGATTTCATTTTCTCGTTTTTACAATTGCGGCGTTATTGCGTCAACGGCAAACTGCCGCCATAAATTATTGGAATTGAATTTTTGTTGTTGTTAGTTTTTGGTATATTTTTTTAACAGAAAAATTAAGAATTTTAATTAAAATTTTATTTTTCAAAAGAAAAAAAAAATCAAATGAAACTGAAACCATAAACAAATTTTGTTTGTAAGAATATCTAATTAAAACGCTTTCGAATTGAAAAAAAAACATGGAATCGTGACATGTTAACCCTGATCTTGCCGCCTGCATGAACCACAATTAAAAGCTACAGGGATGCTTTAAGCACGACAATGACTAAAATGTTGACAACAATAATGATTGCTAATGACTTACTATGAATTCAAAAACTAACACTGGTTTATCGTTCGCTTAAGCCTACCAAATACGTTTGCAGTAGAATACGTGTTTTTTTTTAATTCATAGCTTCATTAGCTGTGCTTCTAAAGTAAGTTATTAGCAATCATTATTGTTGTCAACATTGATTGTTGCCATATTGTCATTTAAAATGATTTATCGTTTAAAATGATTACCAATCTGATCAAATGTGTCAGCGTCCCACAACTTTAAAGAATTTTGGACGCAATTCCTTAGCAATTCTTACTTAGAAATAGGCAAAATTCTGGGACAACAAATTTCTAAAAAAAGGTGGCAACACTTGCGGCCTGATCCATACTATAAAGCAATAAATGCGTTAGAACCTACTAAACAAACTACCAGACCTATGTGCAAGGTAACATCGGAAAGGTTTGACATAGCGTCGCCATAATACCAGCCATTTTCCTAAGGGGAATATTCTCTCCCTCTCTCTCACACTCTCCTTCTACCTATTATTGTATGGCAGTGTTGAAAAATTCAGTACTTTAGTATTTTTTCGGTACTTTTCCAATTTAAAAATACCGTAGTACCCCCGCGACACTTTCCGTACTTTTTTATTATTACACATTTTATGTTTTGTTTTCTACTGTTAATGCGTTCGCAACATGCTAAATTAGTCTTTAGACACGGTTAGCCAAACGTCCATGGAACGTACGTTAGTTTTTCTATTCCATATTCCGTATAAATAAATATTTTTTTTACAAAAGTACCATTTGATGCAAAAAAGTACTCTTTCAGTTGGAGTTCAGTACCATTTCAAAATTTCAATTTTGCAACACTGTTGTATGGTAAATAAAAATTTTCAGCAAATGCAACGCAGTTTTAAAAATCAGAGGCACTTTACACTACATTGGGCTGTAATTTCCTGGTTACTTAAAATTTCTTTAAAAATTTTGAAGAAATGCCAACAACTCTAAGAAAGGATAGAATTCCTAGTCAATAAAAGTATTTGAAATTTTAAAATTGAATATGTTTGCATAATAATCATTAAATCTCGAGGTTTTCTTTACTTATAAAAATTAATTTTTCTTTTTCTCTTCTTCTTTTACAGTGAATCACAGTCAGAACAAACCCGTTCCTCATCCAGTGAAAATCTGCCTTTTAGTATATCACGCCTGCTTTCTAAACCCTATGAACACAATAACAACAACAATAATAGCAGCAATAATAATAATAATAATAACAATAACAACAACGGTAGCAATAGTAATAAATCGAATGAAATTGATTTACAAAATGAACATGATTTTGCCGCCTATAAATTGGCCACCAGTTTAGCATCGTCAACATATGGCGGTGCCACCGCACTCTACACTTATCCCCACTTGTATCCTTCGGCGGCAGCAGCAGCTGCCGGTCATGTTTTAAGAGTGCCACCGCAACGAACACCATTAACATGGGCTCTACCGCCACTACATCATGCTGCGCTGGCGCATCAAGCGGTTAAAGATAGACTGGCAGGTGAGTGCTTCATTTTTTTTTTGTTCTTCTTGTTCTTTTTTTTAATTTCTTTTATGATGAAATAATTAATGAAATAATGAATGTATGAATGAATGAAATAATGTACGAAATATCTGTGCATTATAAAGATGTTTACAACTCGTTAATGTTTTGCTAATGAGTTTACGAAGCGTGTTAATGTTTGGACATGACAGGCTTTAATTCACCGCAGGGTGCATCCTGCCATCATCTCTGCAGGGGTTAAATAAATAAAAAATGATTTTATTACTCTTGTCCAATTCACTTTAATTTATTTGAAGACAGAAACTAACTTGAGTTAAAGAGAAGGGGTTATGAAAGTGATAATAAAAACGTTTAGTTTAGCAGACCAATTAATTTGTTTTTGTTTACTGACTTGCAAAAAACGCATTAAATTGTTACAGTTTTGTTGAGCAGTAAGTAACGAGGGAATAATAGAAAGTGTTTCCATTCGGATTTTATCATATCGTATGTACGTTTATTTGAAATCTAAGGCGGCAGTAGATGGATGCAATTAATTGTTTTTTTAAGGAACATCGCGAAGTCACAAAGCATCGTCAACATCTTCTTCATTAATCGAGTTTTTCTAGGTTATCAGGTGATTGATTTGCTATTAACAGGTTCTAGGTCCATCTGCCATAGCCTAGAAACGTCTTCTGCGAGCATATGTTGGTTGTAGTGCTGAGGATATTATGCTGCTTGAGTCTAACCTACTCTTTCATGAGAGATGCCACTGGTTGACCCTTGGGCAGCAGATGTCAAAGAGCATCCTTGGATTGATTATATGCAGTGGAATAAAGTGTGAATATTTTTTCTTCTTCTCTGGGGTCTGAACCTGATTTACTCGGGTTTATTGTCTACTGTCTTTCAAGCACTAACTACACCACTAATCGACCAACAATGGACTCGGATTTATTCGCTGTATTTTTTAGTCAAATGTAATTTTCATATTTATTTGAATAAAGATCATGGGCAACAGCAGACGGCCAACATATCATTCCAGGACCTGCAAGACTACATCAAACATCAGCTTAATTGGAAATCTCGATTGCTGGGACTGAAATAGAAAGAATAAATCATAAATAAATCGCTTCCTTATTCTCCATTTCCTACTTCCTCTCCTTTTTCCCTATCCCCTCTATTATCCTCTACCCTTTAGCACGATTGTTTAATGGGTCAACTTGACTTCCGGGTACTGTACTTGTCTCAATTGACAAGTGCACGTCCTCTAACCTAAACCTGAAATGCCTAGTCGTACTCCTATGGATTTATATTCTTTCGAAGGAATGAAAAGGAATTAAAAAATATCATTTTGGGCTTATTTTTGTAGAACTGGAAGAAGAACACAGTCTGCTAGAGGAACACTGTTCTTAAGTAGTAAAAACTGTCAATCCATGAGTGGAACGATACAGAGAAAAAATAGGAAATCTGTTGCTCTAGGCGTTATGCGAAAGCCAAAAAATTTTTTCACATCTCATATATCGGGTTATTAGTATCAAAACAGTCAGTCTGGCAAGGCTATCAGTTGTTATACATCTTTCATCCGAAGTGTTAGTTATTTAGGCAAAACTTTGGCATGGGGATAATAAGAAACTTAAAGACAGTGGAAGCAATAGAAATGCGTACAAACCTGTTGAGGTGGATAACCTGAGTTTGTTGATTTTCCAGCATTTTCAGCAATTTGTCCAGTTTCGATTTGCAACTCCCTCCAAATAATCCCCAAAATGTAGAAAAATTAAAGCCTACTGATCATTAACAACGACGTCAATATCTGATTGGATGGTAGAACTCAATCTTTTAATACCAATTGCTCGAATAAAAATTTTCCTCGTGAATTGAGTTCATTTCTCTCTCGGTGATTATGTCAACCAGCAAAATTATCGCCTTGAGGGTTCGAAGATCACAATCGAAAAAGTGACTATGATCCGGAGGTGTCATTGGGCCGTATTTTTTTCAAAATTTTGGCCATATACCCGTATGATTATAAGCGGGATGGTATGTGACTAGAACAAAACGGTGTTACAAGCTACACAATTTCCAAGAATATTGGTTTACTACATAAGGAGTTTTGGGCAAGAGTGATTTCACTTCTTGGAAAATCAATTCACCACCAGGATCATGCTATTGCGCGCCACCTCTTTTGTGTAGCCACGTCAAACACCAAGTCTTCAAGGATATGTAACGTGCATTTAAATGATATTGGATTTCGATCGAAATCAAAGTTTTATATGTGTCTTATTTAATCCTTATATTTGAAACAGTTAAGTGGATAACCCTTTTTTATAAGAGGCAATGAATTTCTTTTTTTTTTTTGATGTTTTGATCAATTAATTTAATTGCATTCGGAATTTATGTCTCCATAAATGGAACCCACTTTACTATACAAACTTCCGTTTATCATACAGAAAATGAAAATAAAAACAACAACAATAAAGAAAAGGGAAATCCATTTACCTAAATCTATAAATGCTATCAAGTAATATTGGTATTGGTCTGGCCACCTACATACGTGTACGACAGACAGACAGACGGACAGACAGACAGACAGACAGAGTGTTCTTTGGCTTAATTTTTATTGACAGAGTGGCTCATAAATCATTTTCAATAAATGAGAAGTCAATACGGTTTAGGGGCAGAAGCTAAAGAACGATCAGTCGAGAGAAACACACAAAGAAAAAAAATGAAAGAGAAGGCCCAGCAGCAGAAAATATTCAAAAGGCGCCAGCTTATCAACAACGACGACGATATGCCAGTACCATAAACAGAATGAAAACCTTTAAAAAGGTACACAAACTGAAACAGGGTATAAGAAATAATACATAAGCACAGCACACAACACTAAAGTAAGAGAGAGTGTGTGCATATGCGTGTGTGTGTGTGCTAAAGGTGATAAGCCAGGCTTTTTAAAATTTAACCCCTTCTTAATGAAATGCTGCATGAGACCAGCAAAAAGCATAACCAACCTACGTAATCAACTGAAATATTTACGAAAAATATTTAAAAAATTTGCAAAAAAAAAAAACAAAAAAGAATTCAAACAAGAAAACAATTTTTTTCAAATGTTTTATTTATCGACCGATCGTAAAAACAAAAAATCAATTTGAATGTGACACTAATGATGAGATGACGCTGTTGCTATTGCTGTTGCCGATAACAATGATGGGGGCCTGTGATAAATCTCTTATAGGCTGCGCCTAAAGCATACATTCTGCGCACAACAGAGAGTGGAAATAGCCAAAAAGAAAAAGGCCATAAAGACCGCCCAGTTTGATAATTAATTCGGTAAAACAGGTTGAAATTAAAAAGTCATGTTAATCACATCATTAAAATTGTTGGCAAAAAACAAAAAAGCGAAACAAATCAAAGACGCGGAATAAAGGAAACGAAAAACTAATAAAACGAAATAACCGACTCACTTTTAAAACCGTTTGTTGTATGCAAATTAAGGAAGAAAACAGAAAGGAAAAGAAAAGAAGGAAAAGAAACTTAACCAAGTAAAGTGAATGAATGCCACCTTAAACGTCGGCCGTTGAATGCCAGTGCAGTGAGAGTAGAGCGTGTGTGTGTTTTTGTGCACATCAAGCCGACACTTTATGTCAAATCGGTTAAAGCGGCAAATGTTTGATACTCTTAATTTGAAAGGAATGGAATGAAAGAAATACTCTTCCACATCATCATCATCACCATCACGAGCATCATGGTTTTCATTCTCCTTTCTGCTTCAAAATATTCTACGTTGCCAATTGCTAAGTGATGCATTAAAGTCGAGCTTAAATACTGTGTATGCTGTATGCTGTGTGCTGTGGTGATATTCAACGTTCTGATAAATTCATTTCATTTCGCTTTTATCTTCAACATCATGGGGGTCACTTATTGAGGATTTATTTCGAAATGTTTGTCATTTTCCAGGCGAATACAATTGAAGCTTATGATACAAACAAATTATCATTTAACAAGCGAATGAATAAAACGAATGCATGAATGAATTTCGTTTTCTTTATTCTTTTATTCTTTATTTTTTTAATTAAAACTGTTCAATGATTGAAGACACTTGCAAGGATTATTAAATAAAAGCTTCTGTAAAGCACAGTGGCTTGTGGCTGCTGATTATCTATTATGATTTTGGAAGAAACAAAAGCCAAGAGCTTCGTACTAACGTTGTAGTACCGATTTTCAACAAAATTTATTATCAATAAACTTGTTGGCCATAGGCAGGCACAGGACACATGCACAATCACTTGGTGAAAGGTCTGGACTACAAATTGCATGCATTGAAATCTCATAAGAGCCACAGCCTGTAACCTGGAGTTGTTTTAATGAAACAAAATTCGTCTTCCATCAGCCTTCCACTGTCTCCATTGTTGACAGTATGGATTGAGTTGAAGGCACCTTAGTCTAGCAGGTAGTATGTTGACTTATTAGACGTGAATCCATGGTTCAAACCCCATCCCAGATACCTCCAGCGACTTTCTCTCAGTAGATTTCTGGCAAAATGTCTGAGAGTAAAATAAAATTGCCATGAAAATCTGTCGTTCGGAATCGACTTTAAGCTGCAGGTCACGCCACTCATGGTTAAAATTAACACACACAACATAAATGGTGTGAGGAACTAGGTCGTAATCCTGACTAAAGGGTTGTAATGATTAATTATATATGTATGTACTCGTATGTATGGATTGAGTTGAAGCCACCGTAGGTTAGAATGTAGTGTGTTAGAGAGAGAGGCAAACGCCCCTATACCAGGCGACTCCAACAAAACGAAATATAAAAAAATATTTCTTCGGTGACTTTCTCTCATGATAAATTACTTAAAAAATTTGTGGTTCGATGTTGACTTCAAACTGTTGAGACCAGCCTCTTATGGATAAAATGAACTTACACGACATATGTGGTGTGAGAAACTACGTCATAATGCTAACTGAAGAGTTGTAATGACGAACGAGAGTCTTGCCAATTGCTTTTTCCTAAAATTCTCTGTAGTTTTACAGATGTGTAAGAAATTTCTTAGAATCTGGTCTTGAAGTTACCATAATTGTGCTTAAAAACTTCCATAAAGATTTTAACGCTCGTTCAAAACAACTTAAAGTCTTTGCATTCTAAAATATGTATGAGGAATTAATTTGCCGATCACTTTAAGAATCGTATGTGGGCATAAGACTGGACGTGAGGTCTGAAGGACTTCAAGAAAAAAACAAATCAAACACCCTCATTATAATCAACTTATTTACAATAAAACCACTGTGCAATGTCCCATCAAAGCGAACAAGTGCTTTAGAAATGATTGCTTTTCCGTCCAAATTATGCAAATTTTCTACAAGCAAACAGCAAAAACTGTAAACAAAACCAGCAACAACCAGCAGCCAACAAGCCGCACAAACAGAAATAAAAGTAAAGAAGAAGCAAATACGGATTGCGCACAAACAAAGAGCATGTAAAACTTCTGGGCGGTTTAAAATATCAGCAGGCTTAAGTTTTAAGGTGAGATTGTGCCTTGAAAGCGAACATGTTTTCCTACTTTAGCGAGCATCCCATCATTGTTCCAATGCATGGCATGAATGGCTTGAAAGTAAAGCAAATGAGTGTGTAAATTAGCTCAGGATACGAATGCCCACGAGTACAACATACAATAATTATTAAAAGGATACGAGAAACACACTCCAAGTGTCTCCATACACACACAGACAGAGAGTCAGAGCAACCTGGTAGGTACACCCGGCCAAGTACTTTTAATGCTACCCCCCAAATGTTGTTGAAAACTTTAAACAGTTGTTGGTTGGTGTGTGTGTGTGTTTTGTTGGTATTTTTTTTTTAATTTTTAAGTCAGGCGTATGACATGCCGATATGCTTGTTGCGTTAAAAGACTTCTCTGATCAGACTTATTAGCGAACAACAACAAATACAAGAACAACAACAACAACGTCAATAGCAACTGCAATAAAACCAAATCAAATAGAATTAAGGCCGGTAGGTGGAGGATTTGCAATAATTTTATTTGTATATTTTTTTTCTTGTTGTTGTTGTAGTTTTAAGTGGAACATTTTCTAAATGAAAGACAAAGAAACACAGAAACACCAAAAAAAACATTTTTTTTTCATTTTCATTCATGCAACCAACATTGCCACTGTTTCGGTTGCAGCAGCAATTTCAATATCAAGGGTTTCGTTCTCTTTTCTGTGTTGTTTTCTTCCTCATTGTTGTTGTTGTGGGGAGCAGTAATTACTGTTTGTCGTTATTTTTTATACGATTTTATACGAGAGTGCGTGTTTTAAGGCAATCATTTGTGGGTTCATTTGTGTTCTTATAGCCTGTTCTGCCTGCCTGCCTGCTTGCTTGCCTAGTGCCTTTTTAGTTGGCTTTTATTGGCCTACAAACGCCTGCAATTGCCAGCCTTTCAAATTGATGTATGCGATGGTGTTTTGTTTGGAATTTACTACACAGCCTGACTGACTATGTGTTTCACTTTCATGTACTTGAGCTTCTGTTGTGTTTTTTTTTTTGCCTTTAAAATCCAGTAGCCAATATACATATAAGACTGACTTCTAAAAGCCAACCATCAACCAACACATCTCTCGTTCATTTGTATTCCTTGCACAGGGTAGGCCTCTGTTGCTGTTAATGTTTGTGGCACACGTTGCACGTGATTTTTAAAATTACAGATGCTGTACACTGCCGTCAAACACTGCCACCGCTGTCTTAGTTGGCTAATAATGATGAGAGCCAAAGGAAAAAAAGAATGCCATCGGCCATCAGCCATTTAAGCAATTTATCTTATTTTCCTCTGATGCATTGCTTTCCATTGAAGGCATTTTAAACGTCTCTGTCACATTAACCAAATTAAATGGGAACTTGTAAGGTGATCCTTCAAAATACTAGAGCAGTAGTGCACAGGCGTTGCTGTCTTCCAAGTGGTGGACTTTAGTTTATTTTATTCGGAGAGAAACTGCGAAACGAAACGAAATGATTTCACTATTAAAACACACGGCAATTAAATAATACAAAAAGATGTTGTCACACTCCCATATCTCAGTTCAAGCCTCATATCATTTTAATCAAAAATAGTGTGTGATCAATTGTTCAAAAATAAATAGAAATGGAAGTGGAATGGAATAGAAAGGTCTCTTTACACAAACCTGAACTCATATAAGCTTTTCGAATATATCAACGATTGTATCGTGATTGATCTAGAATTGGCCTGATGTATTATACGCCATTATATTCTTTAATAGCCATGGGAACATCGGAAAATTCGTAAAAGTGTCAACCAAAAGGTTAGGAACACTTGTGTGTGTTACATTGTGATGCCAATATCTTTCGTTTGCCCTTCTTTCATATGCTACTGTATTGTGGTACACATATGATATGAAAATTATTTCGCTCTGCCATCACGTTAAGATCCCCGAGGCACTTTGAGACAGTGCGAGCGATCGTGTTGTTAGAACCCAGTGGCCTGACAATCTGCCTGCTTCTCAGAAAGTTTTGTAATATATTTTCCAAAGATATTGCCACCTGAACTTTTGTGTTCTGAACTTTTTCGAGAAGTCGTTGTATGGAATCTTGTATCCTTTTGCTTGAAGATTTCCAATTGTGTCAATATACTCCAGTAATCGATATACGGCTCGTGACATTGTCTAATCGCCAACGGACGCTGACTAGTATTACCTGCTAAGCACTCGCAGTAAAAGTAAGAGGCGTAAATAGAAAGAGGCGCTGACATAGTGTGGTACACACTGCACCAGTTATAGTAGTACAGGCGATGTATCAAGCTGAAGTTAATAGTTCTGCCAAAGGATTTTCTCCATACCAGGTTAATATAAGTCTGACTCCTAATTTATAAATCCAATGAGTCATCTTAAAATACCATTTCCACTCTAAAGGAGGCTTTTTCCATCCCGTTCAATATCTTCTGGATAAATATACGGCCGCCGCTAATGTTTTTTTTGAATCCTATCTCGTATGCTGCAAACTCGTTCTCAGTCTGGTTTCTGGGCTTCCTGAAACCTTGGGAGTTTCGAATATAGTTGTTCATTGGATTGCGCATTGCGTCTGAACCAACAAAACATGCGCGAGCAACTGTATGCAAATAAAATGGAACGTGATTCGTTCGACATGTTCCGGTATATTCTTCTCCTTTTTTGCTTTTGCAACTCTCCAAACTTCTAAAATTTGTACGTTTTCTCGTTGATTAGTCGAAAAGGCGCAAGGGCTCTTTGTATGATTAATTTATCCGCATTGATGTTAATTTGTAAGCCAGCCTGGTCTCTAGCAGGATCACTTTCCAATCGAAAAAAAAAACCAAATCTTACAGCATAAGTAATACCGTCCGTTCCGTTATGAGGTCCTCACGAAATACTATGCTGCTCTGCATAGTACAGTACGTACTTCAAATACAACATTTAACGGTAATGGGAATACTACACAGCCTTTAGTTTAATCAGTCCGAGTAGCTTCCATGAAGAATGGAGCAACGTGATCCGTTCTTTCGCCCCTTAAAGGGACTTATCATACCACATTATTACGTAAAAAACCACATATGTACATACATAATTGGTCATTACAACCCTTCAGTCAAGATTACGACCTAGCTTCTCATACCACCAATGTTGTGTGCATCAATTTTATACATGAGTGGCGGGACCTAGAGTTTAAAGTCGATTCCGAGTGACAGATTTTTGAGAAACTTTTCATGGTAATTCTATTTACTCTCCGAGAGTTTTTGCCAGAAATCTGCTGAGACAAAGTCGCCGATGAAATATTTTCATATATTCGTTTTGATGTCTGACCTGGAGTTTGAACCGTGGCCTCACGTTTAATAAGCCAACACACTACCTACTAGACTACGGAGACTCATAAGACACATCCTTCACTTTAATCAGTTTGTCTGTGTAGCTTCCACAAACAAAACCAGCCAAAGAAAATAAAATATTCGCCTTCTTTTATCACTTTTTCTTAAACTTAGTTTTCAATTTTTCTTTGAGTGTACTTTCGTTGTTATTCTGTATGCTTTTTTTTCTATAAAAAATTTAAATTGTAATGCGTTGCCATAATATTTATTATTAAACCTCCCCTCCACTCCTTTATGGAAGGCAAGTGTTAAACTGACAAATCATGTTGTTTATTGAGCTTTTCCTCGCGTATAAACACAGGAATAGAAAAAATGGTTTTGGATTTTAAAAATTAATGCCGTTAAAGACATAAAAATCAATATTGATGCATGCCTTAGGCTTTACATTTAGGGCCACAATAACCTGTAATAATCCGGATCAATTTCAATTTAAACCACATCCATATCCTTATACAGCATGTAGGCAAGACTAAAACACATCAAATCATGAGCTCATGATGGAAAAAAGGGTTTCTTATGAGGGTAACATACGAGCTATCACAACCACATACAAGATTATCCTGCAAAGGAAATAATAATTTTTGAAAAAGATTACGAGGAATATGTTGTATTCAAATGCTTGAAATAAAATTTAAATATTTTTCTTCGTTTTTTTTTTTTTTTTTTTTTTTTAAATCATTTTAAGTCTTACGCCTGCCAACATACATATCTGCCCCACCCCTCTAGCAATTCCAAAAAAATATGGTTTAAAGAGGGTTGTTTTCTTTATGACTTCCTTTATATGATTTCTTCTTCTTCTTTGTTTTTCCTTTACTTCCTTGGCTTTTTTTCCCCGTTTCTATAAATTTTCTTTCGTTTTTAAATTCTAAAAAGTACCAAAGGGATGTTTGTTTTACGACTGTTTGTTCCAAGAAGGAAACTTATTTGAATGAATAAACGAAGGTATGAATGAATGACTGACTGAGTGAGTGTATGAATGTTGCGAGTGTTTTGGTAAATTGCATGTGGTTATAAACCATAAGCCAAGTAATGGAAAAAGCTTTTAACATGAATAATAAATATGCATGTTTATGCCAAAAAAAAAAAAATAAGCAAAAAAAGCAACAACAAAAAAAACTGAAGGAAATCTATGTATAGCTCGTATTCCGCATAGATATTCCGGTGTTGTGTTGTGTTGTATTTTTAGAAACCTGCACTAAGAGACTTGAAGTCTATTTAACTTAATATGGATAACAGGCACGAATTGCATGAAGGAAAACGTCGTAAATTTTAACGGAAATATTTGGTTTTTTAAGGAAATATTTTCAATGTTTAGAAATGCACACACGATGATAAATTTTTCGGGTTTAAAAGTAAAGAAAAACGTTTTTTATTTTCTTATAATACTTGAAGCCTGTACGTATTAAAATGTCATTTAATTGATCTCCGTTCGAGTAGTTGCAGCAGTTGGTCGTCTTGAAGTAGTTTTCATTTTTTCGATCATGTTTTCGCACATTTCGGATGATATCTCGGCGATAATTTAACGACTGTTGGTTTTAAAATGCCCCAACGTTAGGAAATTATCTCTGTTGTTGTGAATTTGCCGTAGTCTGGTAGGTACTGTATGGGCTTATTAGACGTGAGACTTCAGTTCAAACCCCAGGTCAGACATCAAAACGAAAATATGAAAAAATATTTATTCGTCGACTTTCAGCAGATTTCTGGCAAAAACTCTTGGAGAGTAAATAAAATTCCCATGAAAAGTGTCTCAAAAAAGCCTGTCGTTCGGAATCGACTTTAAACTCTAGGTTCCGCCACTCATGTATAAAATTAACACACACAATATAAAATGGCGTGAGAAACTAGTTCCGAATCCTGACGGAAGGGTTGTAATGTAAGAGCCCAACCAAGGGTCTCATGGTTATCGGCATAGGTCTAAATCATAGCTTGTACACACTGCCCTATTGGAATCTCAAGAAGGCTCCCGAAGGCTAAGCAATTACATAAAAAGCGGTCTTGGAAGTAGCAGCCCAAAAAAAGTCTAGCGACGGCAAACCAAATGATTTAGATCACCATCAAATCGTGAAATTCTACTTCCTCACACTTCTTACGCAATAAAACCGAAATTGGTTGAGTTAAGCGATCTTGTTAAACTCACATACTGCCCGGTTTGCAATTCTTAATTCTCGATCAAAAAGTCGGATATCATACGGTCATGATGGTAGCAATTCTTCCAATGCCATTTCCCAATAGATATGACCTAATGACAGACCATAATGTACACCAAACAGTGAATGTTTCTGGATCGTCAAAACTCTATGCCGAACGATTTTGCTCTGTTGGCGTTACCGATTGGGAAATGAAAATCATTGCTGAAGAAAATTTTGTACGATTCCTATTCGTGAATTGAAAATTGTGAATTCCTTGATAGTTCTACGCATGTCGCTTCCATTGTGCTTCGAGAAATCCTTGACAAACAGTTTTAATGCTGTCCTTAAGAGTTTCAATATAAAACTGAAAAGGCAAATCAAACTGACATTTAAGAAAGAGCAGCAGAAGTGAGTAGGGAAGGAGATACAAAAAAAATATTCATTCATTATCACTATCGCAGACGACTGACTGCATTTACTTTTTCTTTGTTTTTCCCCCGTTTTTACAACGCTTTCATAATTAATTGTTGGATGTCAATTTGTTCGTTTAGGCAAAGAAATGCTAACCAGCAGTGAAACACAAAAACAACAACAAACAAATTTGTTTTGAAAAGGCTTTTTGACCAAAAAACAAAAAAAAACATTTAAAATAACAGAGAAACCCAAAATGCCATTCATGGCTTCATTTTTTTTTTAATTTTTTTCTGTTTTCAATCGTCGCGTATGCAACATTTCCGCGGAGGCGCCAATTATTGTACTTCGACGGAGCTATTAAGATAAGCTGGCGACAAAACACTATAACATGACAAGACAACTACAACAACAGCAACAGTAAATACGTTAAGAAAGAGCGGACCAGTGTATTATAGCAGAAGATTAAGGCCTTAAAACTGAGTTTCAATATGGGAATCTGGGAATATGGAAATAATGATGAGAGAATACACTCACTGCAGTTGTAGTAGTGTTTGTTAATAAAAAGTAAATCCAACAATAACCACAACAACAATATTGGTTTAATATTTTATTAATTGTAAAACATTTTGTAAATGTCGTTTTAAAACGGCGATCCGAGCAGTATACGTACGGTAAAGTGGGCAATTTGTAAAAATAAAATTGAAAAACGAAAAGAGAAATATCTGTCACATGCATAATAAAAACACTGTTATAATAAGGAGTATGTATGCACGCACGCACAACAAACAGGGTTGCCAAACTATATTTGGTATAATGGGATAGACATTAGTCTGGTTGGAAAGCTATTTGGGGAACTATTTATCCAACATTTGCTTTAAATGAAAATGTTTTAAAATCTTCAAATTATATTACACAGGCTAACAAAAGCGAACGCCAATCAACCGATTGTTCGACTTCAATACGTAAACTGTTTATATGATTTTGTGGGGTGAGGGTGCCACTCCGTCTCGAACCAATGCTGGTGGAATTTTTGCAGATATCCTAGCGGTAGTTATGGCAGCTAACAACAAATTTATCATGTGGCAATAATATATATAATAATTAACGCACGCAGCATAAGTGGTCTGAGAAGCTAGGTCAATCATGTCTCAGCCACTATGCCATATTTAATGGATTTGTCCCATTACATATATACATAATTGGGCATTACAACCCTTCAGTCAGGATTATGGGCATAGTTCCTCACACCACTTATGTTGTGTGTGTTAATTTTATATATGAGTGGCAGGACCTACAGTTTAAAGTCGACTCCGATCTACAGATGTTTAGGAAACTTTACATGGCAATTGTATGTACTCTCCGAGAGTTTTTGCCAGAAATCTGCTGAGAGAAATTTGCCGAAGAAATATTTTTTTCATATTTTCGTTTTGATGTCTGACCTGGGTTTTGAATCAGGGGGACTACAGCGAAGAGAATTAGCCGGCGAAGAAAATTAGCGGATCCTTATTTATATTCCATGGTTGTATGTACATATTTCCATCATGTTTCTTTCTAAAACTAAGGGAAAAGCGTTGCCTCACGTTGATGATGATAAACTACGTTGATAGAAAATTAAAAAGAGACGAGAGTAATTTGTTAGAAATCCTGATGTTAGAAGGCTAAAGTGGTAAACAAATATGTAAAGATTTTTCAATCTTTATTAATTCCCACTTATTTATTTAATTATAGAGCTGTGGTAACCCTGTTTGCTATAATGAAACTTTATGAACTTCATAACCAGTGGGTAAGGCAGTACCTCAAATAGGTATTCCTGCTTGTTTTTAATTTAAAATACTTCTACGCGTTTCTTATCGCACCTCATAAAAGCCAAAGACGAAACGAAACACAGACGAGAATGGCAACGGCAACCAGCAACGAGCAACGACTTTGACTATAAAAAGCAACACGATCTTGAAAGAATTTTAAAAGGTTGTCCGCTGGTTGGCCGTCCATCAAATCAGCCAGTCATCAATGCTGGCACGACTGTCCTCTCTACTTATAACGAATGTGACTAAGGAACGGTCAGTCCGTCATACTCTACACACCATTCATTTACTTCTTTAAGCTAAACTAAAGGTTTTATTATTATTGTTGTTGTTGTTGCTAGACTTGTATTGTCAGCAATAAATGACTCAACTGAATTGCTATTTAAAACGAGAACAACAACAGCAACAACAACAGCAACAATAATGTTATGCGACAATGTAAATTGTCGCGTGCGTTAATTTGCCCCCCTCCCGGTATTAGCGCCGAGGCAATAATAAAAAAAAATAGGGAAGAAGAAAAAACAAAGAATGAATGAAAGGACAAGACGTTACAGGACATTTCCTCTGTTAAATGCATAACAAAACATGGCACACATACAATAACAATTAGAATAACGTTGCAGACCATTTCAAATGACTGAAAATTACCACTTAAATGAGTCAAATTGATTTCACAGCAGGTAGTATGTCTGTCTGTCTGTCTGTCCGCCATACATTTCCACTCACTCCTCTATTACACCTCCAACATTTGTTACCTCTTAATAGGCAGTGGCATTCAGGCAGGCATTAAGGCCGTTAGGCAACCAGGCAATAGTAATTAAGCCAGAGAGCGGCGTTTATTTGTTTGTACAAATACGTTGCACGTTACGTTAATAGTTTCATTTTCGCTTACGAAAATCCTTAATGGACTATGCCTTTGCCTTTGCCTTTACCTTTGCTATTGCCTTTCTCATTCTCATTCGTTTTACGGCACTATCGATTACAGTGTACACTTGTTCAAGCACTGCACAGGTAGCATTTGGCTAATTGGTATGTTGTTGTTGTTGTTTTTTATGGTCCGGAAGTAAATATCGGAAATTGCTTGTTATCTTGGGAAAATAGACGGAATTTATCGTTTTTGTTAATTGTTTTGTTACTTATGAAACCAATTAAAGGATAATTCAACTACACTACCCTTCTCTTTATATTTTAAGAGTTTTGTAAGACGTTTTTGTTTTTGTTTTTTTAGTTTGAGTACAATTTTCAATTCTAATCCATGTTTAATAATTCCTGTATTATTTTCTTTACGTCTACTTACAGCTGCCTTTCCCATTGCCCGCCGTATTGGTCATCCGTATCAGAATCGCACACCACCGAAGCGTAAGAAGCCACGCACTTCGTTTACACGCATACAGGTGGCCGAATTGGAGAAAAGATTTCACAAGCAAAAATATTTGGCATCGGCGGAGAGAGCCGCTCTGGCGCGAGGCCTCAAAATGACAGATGCCCAAGTGAAAACGTGGTTCCAAAATCGTCGAACGAAATGGAGGTGAGTTGCTGAAGTTTAATCAAATTGGCAATATTTTTAAGGCCTTTAGAGGGCTAACCCAAATATAAATAAGAACAAATATTATGGGATCTGCTTGAAGCTAAACATGAATTCTAGGACATTCAATTTTATCTGAAACTCTTATCTGATCAGAAGGGTCAGAGCTATCTAGAAAATAGGATTTGTTCACTGCTCAAGCCAGCCACCTTATCAAACTAAAAGTTTATTCTTAATGATAAATTCTAGTTTTTCCGCTGTCCAAATCCTTTTTTATAAGCCTGGTCAAACGATATTTTATGTTACATATTGTGATTGAAACGATCTCTATTCTGAACAAATATTCTATGAGCCTGCAGTGATTAGCCACAAAACTTCAGGATAATCCTGTGCATAACTAAAATCTCTTCTTATTGCAAGTCCTCTACAAAGCGGAGAAGGATCTTGAGAAAGGTCATCGCATTTGTTCTTCTTCCCTTCCGCCGAGTATACTCCTCTAAACTTCACTTCCACTTTACAAAAAGTGCTGATCCTATCAGCAGCGTGAAATCTCCATACATTGCAAGCTCCTCTACCCTTTCATTTTCATGAATTTCCATAGGACTTTAAATCCAGCATAGGGTGACTCTACTGCAATTGCCTAGCTAATTCAGTTTGCTCGGACAATACCATTCTACTTCGAATAGCAGCCTGACGGTCGTATATTATTGCTAGGGCGGTAACGATCAAATAGTATTGTCAAGTCGTGCAAAGAGATCTGTATCTCTAGAGATCGAATCAAATGGAAATCTGAAGGTACATGATAGCTGAAAGTAGAAAATATATGGGTGATTCAAAACTTCTCTCTCAATGCTTGTAAGCCCTCAGGCTTTCGAGCACTTATTCTGCAAAAAATTACCATAATCTAGTAGATAGTGTGTTGGCTTTTTAGGCATGAGTCAGTGGTTCACAGGTCAGACATCACGAACAGAACGAAATATGGAAAAAATATTTCTTCGGCAACATCCTCTCAGCAGTGTTCTGGATAAAAACTCGGAGCGTAAATAAAAATTGCCACGAGAAGTTTCTCGAAAAATGTATCGTTTAACTGTAGGTCCTGCTACTTATTTATGAAATTAACGAACGTAACATTAGTAGTGCAAGAAGCTATGTTGGAATCCAGACTAAAGGGTTATAATGGGTTGTAAGAAAGTGTTCTGTACATAAATTCTGTTCATTTTAAATTGAATTGCTTGCCTCAATTTACTAAATGTACGGCAGAGATCAGTACCGATCGCTTGATCAAATCCCTTCCAATCTCACTAGACAATAACAACATGTAGCGTCAGATAAAGTAAAATAAATTCATTAAGAAAACTAGTAGAACATTAGTTAAAGTTAGGTAGCATATCCTGCTTGAAGGATATAATCCCACAAGGCCAAGAACCTTAATAATACAATAATTTTTCACAGTGTATTTAAAACTGAAAATTTATTTTCATGGACGAAAAAACTGAAACAAAAACGATACGAAAATTATAAAAAAAAACCAACCCTCATTAGCGTTAATGAATCGTAATAAAAATTGTATTTTGGGGGTGGGTGTGTTACCATATTTGTTTTTGGAAAATTTATCATAAAAGGTTGGCATTTTTTCTTTCTCACTCTCTCTCTTTACATTTAAATAAATAATAATAAAATATAGCAACAACAACAACAATAAAATATTATAATTGTTGCTAAAAAACAAAATGGCTGACAATTCAATTATTTTTAATAACCAGACAGCATTAGCTTCGTTATTAATCGCGTTTATAATTGTCGCCCCCAAACGCTAATAATTGGCAGGCATTAATGCCTTAATTGAGTCGTTTTCATATGAAAAACTTTTATTCAAACAAATAAATTCTAATGATGGCTGGTCATTCCATTTGCACATTTACCAGGAAAGGAAATTAATTTCTTAAATGAGAAAAAAATTTAACAAAAATAAATAGAAATTAACACAATGCAACAAAATAAATATATAAAAAAAATATGAAATTCACTTAGCTAATGGCATAGTATAGGTTGGGAGTTTTGTTAAGTAGAACTCAAATTTATTCAACCCTTCAAACTTGTTTTATTTGACAAAAACTGTTTTTCTTTTGACTTTACGCACAAATTTATTGATTGCAAAAACATTTCTGAACCAATATCACAAATTTAAACTTTCTTAGAAAGGGGATGGGCCTTTAAAACGGTATACATGTATATATTATTTGACTTAGTATTCTATGAGGTTTGATGAGGTAAACTTGGCAAATGCGAATTTTTTTTCATATTTTTACAAGTTTGTACGTTCATAGTAGCAAACTTTAATTAAAAAATATAAAATAAGTGATGACGTTCATAAAGTGCATTCTCTTGTGAAGAGATTGACACTTCGTTTGATAAAATTGAACAAAAATTATCGTAGTTATTATTTAAACTTGTTTTATTTGATAAAGACAATTTGTTGAGCCTTAAAGCACAAATTTATTGATTACACAAACATTTCTTAATCAATGTCACAAATTTAAACTTTCTTAGAAAGGGGAGAGATGGGCCTTTAAAACGGTATACATATATATAATATTAGACTTACTAGTCTGTGAGTTTTGATGAGGTAAACTTGGCAAATAGGATTTTTTTTTTTTCATATTTTTTCAAGATTCTCCATTTATAGTATCAAACTTTAATTAAAAAATATAAAATAAGTGATGACGTTCTGAAAGTGCATTCTCTTGTGAATAGATTGACACTTCGTTTGATAAAATCGAACAAAAATTACCGTTGTTATTATATACAAATCAAAAATTTTGAAAGCTTTTGAACTGAAACTTCTTTTGATAAGATACATATACAATACATATAAAA
Source organism: Sarcophaga rosellei (assembly GCA_930367235.1). NCBI lineage: Eukaryota > Metazoa > Arthropoda > Insecta > Diptera > Sarcophagidae > Sarcophaga > Sarcophaga rosellei. The sequence goes on along the minus strand of OV884017.1, from coordinate 5,010,010 downwards.
AATATAATACGACTTTTATACTATTTAAATAATAACTACGGTAATTTTTGTCCGATTTGATCAAACGAAGTGTCAATCTCTTCACAAGAGAATGCATTTTCAGAATGCCGCTACTCTTTTCATATTTTTATTAGAATTTTGCAATTAGGAACCGCTAAACTGGAAAAAATAATGAAAAAAATCATTTTTACTAAGTTTACTCGATCAAAACTCATAATATGTAAGTTTGTAATATATATTTATGTATACCATCTTAAAGACTCATTTCTTCCCTTTTCAAAAAACTTTAGATTTTAGAAATAGATTAAAAAATATTTGGATAATCAATAATTTTGTGTGAAAATATCAAAAAAAAAACCGTTTTGGAAGATTCGAGAAATAAAAAAAAAATATTTTTGAGACACTATGTCATTAGCTGGAAGTATTTTGACTGTCGCACAGTATAATTAAAATAAAAATGATTTAAAAACATGCATTTTGGCCATTTGACTGAAAAAGTAAAAAAAACAGAAAAAATTAAACAAATCATGTGGGTTGTCAACTTAATGGCCGGGCGAGCGTTTATTGAAAGCCAAATGAATACTTTGTTTAGAATTAATTTTTTTATTGTTTTTATTATAGATAAAAACGATAAAAAAAATTTTAATTGATATTGTCAACATGACAGTGGAATTGCTTGCTTGCTTGCATTTGGTGGCAAATAAAAAAAATCTATTTAAGCGTCATACGTTTAAACAATTTGCTTTGAAAATAACAAAATTAATAATGATTTAAATGTTAATTATTTATTTATTTATTATTAATGTTTCATTCGATTTTCCATATGCTTTTTTTTCTATTTATTCATTAATTTTATTTTATAAAATACAAAAATATTTAAAATTATTAACTTAATTAGAGAGTTAATGACTGTTTTTGTTTAATCAGTTGACTGTGGAATAACCCTCATCAGTTAAGCTGGCTTTCATGACTTTCACAAATTATTCCTCGTATGCATTTTATTTTATTTTAATTTATTTTTTATAATTGCACACACACACGCACACACTTTTTAGAGATAAATTTTGTTTTGAATTTAAAAATGATGTTTTTAATTCTGATATGATTTTAATTACTTGTTCGGTTCGCATTAACAAATCATGTTTTTGATTAATTATTGGGCAATTAAATCAAGTCATAAAACTTAATGAGCCGTTTAGTTTGTTCTTTTTTATAGAAAACAAAATTAAAAGGAAATTCATATCAAAATATGTATTCTCAATAAAATATCTGTTTAATTACTTTTTTTAGTTATTGGCGAAATGAAATGGGTTTCTATGTTTCAATATTATCTGCCAATACACTTGGTCCAATGTTTGTCCCATCCATGACTCTATCCCTTATTTGTTTGTGTAGACAAATCGAATTTGAAATCAACTCAGAAAGAATTAAAAAAGAACGAGAGACTGGTACACATAAAGGGTGTTTTTTATAGAGGTATAGAACTTTAAGTTGGCATTACTTTTCAAGATGGCGACCGATTTAACAGCTGTCAAGTGATTTATTCTCAGTTTGGTTTGGCAATTCATCGTGATATATATATATAAATAGTGCAATTTTATTTCGATTTATTGAAAGACACGTTTGATGACCGCCTAATTTCACGTTTTGGACCTGTGAATTGGCCTCCAAGATCTTGTGATTTAACACAGCTAGACTACTTTCTGTGGGGGGTATGTAAAGTCATTGGTCTATGCGGTAAAGCCACAAACGCTTGACCATTTGGAAGACAGCATTCGATGTGTTATTGCCGATATACGGCCACAAATGTTGGAAAAAGTCATCGAAAATTGGACGTCCAGATTGGACTACATCCGCGCCAGCCGTGGCGGTCATATGCCAAAAATCATATTTAAAATGTAATGCCACAAGATTATCTTTCGGATAAATAAAATTCATGTCAATCGAATAATCCATCGTTGTTTTATTGCAACTTAAAGTTCTATACCTCTATAAAAAACACCCTATACAAACATAATTGTTCATTACAACATTTCAGTCAGGATTGTTGATAACGGGACTTACAGTTTAATGTGCACTCTATACAATAGAGTTGAGAGACTTTTCATGGCTTATTTTATTTACTCTCAGAGTTTTTTCCAGAAGATTTTTTTTTCCAATTTTGTTTTTGTTCGACATATCTAAGCTAGGGTTTGAACACAGTCTCTTGCGTTTGGCGGTTAGTGTTGATGTGGTCCACACATTTGAACGTATGTACATACATAAATGGTCACTACAACCCTTTAGTCAGGATTACAACCTAACTTCTCACATCACTTATGTTATGCGTGTTAAATTTATACATGATTGGGGGACCTACAGTTTAAGGTCGACTCCGAACGACTGATTTTTGAGAAACTTTTTCATGGCAATTTTATTCACTCTCCGAATTTTTTCTAGATATCTGTTGAGAGGAAGTCGCTAAAAAAAATTATTTTTTCACATTTTGTTTTTGTTCGAATAATCTGAAGGGGGTTTAAACCGTAGCCTTGCGTCTAATAAGAAAACACACTACCTACTAGACTACGGCGACTTTCGGAGACTGACGTCCCTCTGCTTTATTGTCCCTTGGACAGAACTTACTTACTTAATTGGTCACTACAACCCTTTAGGCAGAATTACAACCTAGCTTCTAGCATGTGCATGTTAGTTTCTATATCTCGCGTTTACTTCAAGATGTCTGACCTGGGGTTTAAACCACGGGCTAGCGTTTAATAAATCAATACATTACCTGCAAGACTATATACAGCAACACTTGCCTACCAACTATAATTTCAAAAAATTCTTCACAACGGTGCTAAGTATTAAGAGTAAGTGGAGTAATTTGAAGTGTATATACTTCTTTAAGAGTGGCATACGAATGGATTAAGGATATATAGTGTGACAGCAGCGGTGCTGTTCAGACCCAGGATGATATATTCGACAGCCATTCGGATTTCATCCAAGCGAAAGCTTTCGGCTTCGATAAACGCTCAATTCAATTTGGGTAGAAAGTACGAAGCAAAAGATTTAATAGTACTCCGAGAGTTAAGCTGCCAAGCGAGCACTCAGCTAGCATGAGGAATTGTCTGTTACATTTCAACAGAGATTTGATGTCAGATTAAAAAGTCTCCGTTTTCAAAATGCTTTTATGATTTCCTTCATTTAAATTTCCTTTTTACAAAAGCCACTTTTTAAATTTAGATTTTGTAATTGATTTTTGTGCATGATTTATTTCAAAACTTGTAAAATTCCAATTAATGCAATTAAATTTAAATTTGTTTCAATTACTCACTCATTTCTTAAAGAAATTTTTAATTTATAATCGAATGAAACTGCCTTTTAATCGATGTAAGTCTTGAATTTGTTCTTTAATTAATACCGCACACACTCTTTATTGGACATGTTGTTTTATTCTTTTGTTTACAATTGTAATATGCTTATCGATAATTAAATCGATTGTTTTGTTTAATAGCTATCGATTACATACCTGCATTTAAATACTCTGTGATTTTGAATGCTTTAAATGCCATAAATGTTTCAAATGTTTTTTTTTTTCTTTTTTAATTTGCAAAAGGAATTTATAATTGAATTAATTTCGCAGTTAATTACAAGTGGCCGTAGGCAAAACTATCAGACATTGTGTTCAATCAAGAAAGAAAAAAACGTTGATTTCTTTTTTTTTTTTGAAATACACACAATTATTGTTTAATTGAATGACATGAACGGAAATCAAATGGAAATTTCTAATATTTTTCTAACATGTTTCGTTTACATGAAATATGTAATTGAACACGCGATACATTTGATTAAGATATGTGAACGAATGTAATGAAGTGAAGTGGAAGGAAAATTATTCAAGGCAGCAAATTGAAATCAAATCAATAATTGATAATCATTGTCAGGATATGGAGCATAGTTGTCTGTCTACCCCTTAAAATGATGAAATAAAACAGAATGTTATTGTCTTTTAATTTGACAGCCTTGGATCTGTTAGATGTCATGGTTTTATTAACATTTAATACAATTAGAATAGAATTGTCAGAAGTAAAATAAAAATCTACCCTCTTTTTAGCATAAAACTGGAGTTGTGTTTGCTTAGTTTTTGGTTGCAGAAGAAAGAAGAAATAAATCTTATTAAACTTTTGCTTTTATTTTCTCTATTTTGACTTGGAGCGGTGGCTGGAGGGGCTGGATGGCTGTGGATGTATAATAAGGAATAACGGAAACAATTTAATTAGTCAAAACATATATTTTCCTCCAGCATTTCTTTTACACACACTCACTGACACATCCTCTCTGTAAGCTTAAATTAATTTACCACCTGAAATCTACTCGGAAGTATAATTTGTCTTCTCCTTGTAACAAACAAACAAACAAACAAAATAAACAAACAAACATAGTATGTATGCTGCATACAGCATTAGTTGATGAAGAAGAAGAAGATGATGTTTGGTGTTGAAAGTGTAGAGAGTAAATGCTTAATTAAAAATTTATACAATTTTATGGTTAAAATGGTAAAGTTTTTATTGCTGTTATTTGTTGTAGTTGTTGCAACCATTATAAATGAGTTTTACAAAAATTATTTCATAAAACGAACAGAGAAGAACAGAGAGAAGAATTTATTTCAAGAAAATTATATTTGGCAGAGGTAGGTAGATAACTTGAAACCATAAATAGTTTTTCAATCAAATCAAATTCATGCCAAAGAATATTACTTTTATTCATATTTTTAAACATTAACAATTCCAGAAAAGATTCCAGAAATATTTCAAAAACTCAAATTCGAAATGTAAAACACTCTAATAAAATATAAAAGAAATTTTAATCATTATGGCAGCATTTCTTATGAAAAATATGAATTTGTGAAAGCACTTTTGGCATCTTAAAATTGATTTTAATATACAGGAGATCACAGGAGATCAAACAATTTTGTTTTAAACAGGATTAAAGAAGAATTAAAGCAAATTATCTTTCATAAGCTACAAACTCTGTCAATAAAATTAACTTTTTCCTAACAAACAAAAAGAACTTCAAGTCTGCAGAACATAATTGGTCCTTACAACCCTGCAAGCAGGATTACGACGTGGCTTCTCACACCACTTAGGTTGTGTATGTCAATTTTATAATATGAGTGGCAACACCCACAGTTTAAAGTCGATTCCGAACGACAGATGTTTGAGAAACTTTTCATGGCAATTTTATTTCCTCTCAGAGATCTTTTGCCAGAAATCTGCTGAGAGGCAGTCGCCGAAGAAATTTTTTTCATATTTTCGTTTTGATGTCTGAACCTGTAGTTTGAATCGTGGCCTTACGTCTCATAAGTCAACACACAACCTACTAGACTACGACGATTTCAAGAGCAGTAATAAATAGATTTCAATAAATTTTTAAGAATAATTCACATCCACATCCAATTAAAGGACTTCGAAATTAACTACAATGTTCTAATGTGTTAAAGTCGTCGTAGTCTTGTGAGGCCAAGCTTCAAACCCAGGTCAGACATCTTCATTAAATCGAAATATGAAAAAATATTCTTTTGGGGACTTCCGCTTATCAGATTTCTTTCAAAAACTCTGAGAGTAAATACAAATACCATCTAATCTATCGTTCGGAATCGACTTAAAACTGTTGGGTCCCGCCACTGATGTATAAAAATTAACGCACACAACATGAGTGGTGTGAGAAGCTATGCCGTAAACCTGACTGAAGGGTTGTAATGACCAATTACGTACGTACGTTCAAATGTGTGGACCACATCAACACTACACACATCTTGGTCGAGCAATCCATCAAATGCAAGAGACTGTGTTCAAAGCCAAGCTCAGGTATATCGCACAAAAACAAAAGAACACAAAAAAATATTTCTTTCTGCAACTTCCTCTCAGTAATCTTCTTCCAAAAGCTTTGAGAGTAAATAAAATAAGCCATGAAAAGTTTCTCAACTCTGTCGTATAGAGTCCACATTAAACTGTAAGTCTCGTTACACACTGATAAAAATCAACGCATACAACCCGGGTGGTGTAAGAAGCTAGGTTGTAATCCTGACTGAAGGGTTGTAATAGACCAATTAGCTAAGTAAACAAAGTTCCTTTTAAACTTGATAAAAAAAGAATGAATTTTCCTTAAAGAAATTGTTTTAAAAATCGTATTAAGAATAATAAATTCTTATCTAAAATCTCAGAATACATAATTCCTTACAAGAAGCCAAAAACTGTAATTGAAAATAAATGATTCATAATTCTTATTATTATGGATTTTACTTTATAATTACTTTATTCTCCATTTAAAACAATATAAACGTTTATAATAAATTCTAATTTTTATTCTAATTTTTATGTTCTGCTTTCATTTAAAATTTTCATTTTTGTCATTAAAATCCCTTTTGGCAGACATTTTCATAATTATCGGCCATGATTATCATTTTAACGCCTAAAATACTATGAAAACGTAGCATTTCTGTTAAACTTTAGCTATTTACTACAGTACAATGTCCTCATAAATAATTTAATAATAATAATTAGAATATTTTAAGTACCCAAAAGAAAAGTACTTATTCATAGCAACCCAACCCAACCCAACCAAGCAGACAAATACTCCCTCTGATGCAACCCACCACCCCCAGAAATACTTGGTAAATAAAATCTGAAATAAGAAGACAGGAGTTTGCGCAATAATAATTATTTAATCGTTCGTTATACTAACATATGTATTCCTCCACCCCATGCGCTGAAAAGGGGGGTTACAAATAGTACTTATGTATGTATGTATGTACTGTTAATGATGGGAAGGGTAGTTGAGGCCATATTGAATATTTCATAATAATAAAGCAATTTTGTGGTCTGGCACTGTTGGCTTGGTCTTTTAAGGGAAAAAGTTTTTGTTGTAGAAGGTTCGGGGGGAAAAGAGATTTGATTGCTGTTGCTGTCAAAAGTTTCTCTTTTTTTTGGGAGGAAAAACTTTTGTATTAATACCCTACACTATGTCGTTTAGTGGAGTTTTATTTTAAGATGAGGTTTGTAACACTTTAAGGCAGTAGTTGAAGGCTACATTTTCAATTAAACCGATAGTCTGGGGAGTACTTATTAAGACTAAAGGAACATGCTGCATATTTGATGTTATTTGGTACTTTGGTACTTTTGTGAAAAAGTACTTTTTTCAGTTGAAAACCTTTACAGTTTTGTAAAAAATCTCGTGAAAGGACGAATTTAATGAAAATGGAAGTAAAACCCTTTAACACTAAGGCTGATAACAAGTATTGATAGGGTATCGCAATGTCGTCTTCGACCGCCTTAAACTTTCTTATTTCCATGGGGTTATCAACGTAAACGTAAATCATTTCTGTACAACAAAAAAAACTTTATTTTCTTTGTAAGATTAACTATGAAAGAGAAATGAAATTTATCTGTGATAGTTTTTTGTGTAACATTTTTATAGTTATTGTTGCCACAAATATAATTGTTGTTGTTGTTGTTGTATTAAATGTTATAATAAATGAACAAAAAGTCTAAGTAGGTATTTAAATAAATTACTTTTCGTTTACAGTGTCAACAAGTTTTTTACAAGGAAAACTTTAATTCATATTTACACATACAGACATACGTTTATACATGCATACATATGTACATATAGGCATACATACATATAGGCATATGTACATATGTTTATAGACACTATTTATTAATTTTAATATTCATTTATATGTAGATGTTGTTGTTGTTGATGATAATGATGATGATTTAACGTGTGGATAACTTTCCATATGGAATTTATTATTCATACGCCCTGCCAAATGGGTAACAATTTCAACATGTTTTAATTATTGTTTCTTCGCCTCTAACAAATATTATTTATGAATAATAAATGAAAATTGTGTATAGTATTGTGTGTGTGTGTGTGTGTGTGGTAAATTTAATGATTTTATTAAGGATGAAGTACTCTTAAAGAGCTATGAATCCTTAAAATTCATAATATTTACTAAGGAAATCGTTTTTGTTAATTTATATTGAATTTCAAATCATTTCATAACTTCATGGGCTGGTAACTTGAAAGTATAATTCAAAGGATACGTATGTTTTACTTCGATAGTTAAGACAAAAATTAAGAAATTATTATGCAATGCATACATTCCCTACAAGGTGTCTCAAAATAAAATTTATATTTGCAAGAAACCAACGAGTTTGTATAACGGTCGGAGTATTTCCAAGACATAGTAAGGCTCTGGGGAAATCAGGCAATTGTATTTTGTAAGATATTCATCAATTATAGGTCATATCTATCATTCCAAAATAGAATAAAAATTTTGAAGAGAGCGATAAAATATCAGGAAAGAAATAAAATGGAGGCGCCCAAAAGCATTGAAATCATATGAAATGTTGTGATGAACAATCTGCTTGGGATGTTGGAACAGAAAATGGAAAATGTAGTGCAATAGCCTATGTTAATTACGTGGTTCCTGCAATTGCTCGCAGATTTGTTGAATATACGAAAGAAGAAGAAGAGCTTTTTCATTGCTTCCTACGCTTCTATTAAAGCGGCGACGAAGAAAAGGGTGCGGGACCTGGCCTCTGGATGCCACGTATAATGGAATTTCCTTGGCAGAACATTCAACAGATAAAGCAAATACATGTATTATTACTACTGATATACTGCGTGCCACGTCAATGACAATGCTAGCCATAATTTTTCATCTTTGCACACTGGACCTCTACTCTAAGTCATCAGCGTCCGTGTCTACGAGCGACAAAATTTGTAATCTTTAAAAATATAGTTTACGTTATACCACGCTATAACTTCCTAAGGGAGTTGAGAACATTCATGCCGAATTCAGGGAAATGGAAAAATGGTGTGACGCTCCGCTTGAATAACCTAATACAAATTTTTGCGAATTGTGTGAAACTCGATGATTTGGTGAGTGAAAGTACATTTTTAAAGTCGAAATACGACCTCCTGTGGCGATTATTAAGAATTGCTAGCTCAGCAGAAGCTGCAGAAACAAGGAAGAGAAGGAAATTTTTCTCTACGTCCTGGCAATGCCTTCAGCGTATTATTATTGGGCCTAAGCTTCTTTTATGCAGATTATCTCACTATCTGTCAAGAATAGACATTGAGAATCTAAATGGTTTCTTTAGAAAAATTTAAAACTCCAAGATGACAGTTAAAGGACACACTTTCTATACATGTTTAGCACATTTTCAGGATGGCGAAAAATTAATTGCCAGAAGAGTCGACTTCAATTTGTTTTAAAACTGGTTTGATGTAATCTCTGAAAACCTTTTTGTGTGGAGTTATAACAAATCTCATGTATACGCCAATAAATCGATTAATTTTTAAAGCAAAATGTTCTCACAGAGTTTGCCTGTTAAGCCTCCATAGGACGTATTACTATGGACAAGTATCTCCAGCGATAATATACTTGACTTATGTGTTTTCTAATCCATCTACTGCAACATAAACTATATTTTGGGCAACGGTCTGAATCTCACATTTCTGTCGCAAAGCTAAGCTACGAAAATTTCTTTCTGCTCGAGAATATTTACTATCAGAGCAAAGAACCAACAATTTCCCACCTCTTAAATTTCTTTGAATACTTTTCCTCTTGAGATTTTCACAACAAGGGTAGAAAAGAATTTCTGCACTGACTTTAAACTAACAGGTGATTATTATTTCTCAAAAATCTTCCCATATTTCGCCTAAAAGTCCTTCAAGTCTTTGCCAAGAAAAAAGTAAGAAAACGTCCTTTAAGTCCTTTGAGGCTTTTTACTAAACGAAAATCAGTTTAATTACCATCTACGGTATTTAAAAGGTAAAAACTCAAACACTTTCTCCTGTTTCTGCTGTTCCTTCTTGGGAGAGCAGTAGCATCTGTGTTTAGGAAATCACTTTAGAAAAGTAAAAATTTATTATTAAAATGGTTTCTGGTGGAAAAGTTTTCTTAAGAAGATGAGTGACCTTTTTAATGGCATCCACTTATAAGTTGTTAGTAAAATTAA